>CM052543.1:101555899-101587522 GCA_028533065.1 Trachops cirrhosus
TAGCAATGAAGGTAGATAGAAAATAGACGGGGAGGGCAAGAATAGTATGGGAAATGTAGAAGCAAAGAACTTGACACATGGACTGAAGTAAAGGGGGGGAATGTGGGTGGGAGAGGGTGTTCAGGGTGGAGGGGAGTGAAGGCGGGATAATGGGACAACTGTAATAGCATAATCAATAAAATATAGTAAAAAAATAATAATAAAAAGAGAAATGGGAAAAGAAAAAAAATTTTATACAAATGCAAGTGCACTCACAGAGATACATGTATCCTGCCCTCTGCCCTCTGAAAAGGCCTAAGTGTGATAAACACTTCTAGAACTTGACCTATAGTGTATCATTTCCACTAAAAGGAACTAGGGCTCCTTCGGGAAATGGTTGATCCCAGCTCTGGGGCAGGCGTAGAGGAATGTGGAACATCTTGGCCTACCAGAAAATAACAAAGACTATTGAGCCTACTGGGTCACATCAAAAGGACTCAGAAGCCAATCTGAATAAGCTGCAAATGGCCAAAAATTTTTGTTTATCAATATAAACCATTATAGACAATTACTTCAGTGTTTTGAAACAGATGAAATTATTTCAAACCCATGAGTTCATACTTTTAAATTTCACAGTTTTGAAACAAATGAAATATTTTAAAGCCATGAGTTTATAATTTTAGAAGGAACTCACTGCTCATTTTAGAACATGTGAACCACTTTATTTTTGAAATATAGTATATAAAAAGGGGAAAAAATCAAGCATTAATCCTGCCTTTCCTATATACTCTGTACCTCAGGGTAACCAAGCAGTTGATAATGGAGAAGTTTCTCTTTATAAAAGTATTTGAGATAATAAATGAAGAAGGAATGAAAGTATTATATTAGACTATCACCAATTTAAAACCCCTAAAAAATAATTAATCTTGGCAACGATCATCAATGACTACTAACAACACAAAAAAATTCCAAGATCATGAGAAGAAAAAAATTCTGAGATGTCCTAAATTAAATTACAGCAGGCCAGAGGGTGGGAAGAGGAAGGGGGAGTTAATCTGTTAACAGAGACAGGGGCAGAAATCAACAAAGGACTGCTCATTACTTTGAATTGACTTCTAGGCCATTGTTTCTGCTCTTTATCTAAAAAGAACAGCCCATTAACTACCAGACCCACCAGGAACTTCCCAGGCTGTTGCCCAGAACCAATCCAAAAGCAATAAACACTTCTCCCTTATTATTATACCTATCCCAGAACTAGCCCCACTTCACCTATTCCTACCCCTGGGCCCTTCCCTATCTAGAGCCAATGTAAATTCTTTCATAACAACTTACAGCTTTCTTCTCCAAACTCAATGTATAAAAGAGCCAGTCAATCCCAGGATGGCAGACATGTTTGTCTTCCCAACTAGCCCTGCTGCTGGTGGTTTAAACTTTATGTCCCAAAACCTGGTCCTTTTTCTGCCAGTATATCACTCAATAAACCCTTTATTTCAGAAAAGCTTTCAAGCTCATCCTGGTTGGCATGGCTGAGTTGGTTGGGCATCCTCCCACAAAGCAAAAGGTCACTGGTTCAATTCCCAGTCTGGACACATGCCTGGGTTGCGGCCTGGTCCCCAGTTGGGATGTGTGCAAGAGGCAACTGATTGCTGTTTCTCTCACACATAGATGTTTCTCTCCTGTTTTTTCTCCCACCCTACCCTTCTAAAAAACCAGTAAGTAAAATCTTAAAAAAAAATAAGAGACTCCTAATTTCCCCCCACTGCCCCCAAGTTTCTAACTTTAAAAAAAGGAAAATTACCACCTCAAAAGTTATTATTTAACAATTACACACCCCCAGTTGTAAACAAACACTATAGCAATCTGTAATAAATAGAACACACAGAGAAGCACGTTAAATGAACCATGGGATGCATGCGATCAACACGATCTAGACTGTTAAAACCTCTGTATGACAAACAACAGAGGAAACTGCAAGGAAAAAGGAGAAGTCTCTTAAGAGACACATCAACATACTAAGTCCTCACCTTTTAGAGATACAACACTTAAATATTTACAAATTCAGTGCTACAATAGCTAGCTATCTGTGATATGTCTATCTATATGATATTTATTAGCTTCCAAAATAATCTGGGTGGGAGGTATAGATAAACATAACTGACCACATATAATAATGTTGAGTCTGGGTAACGAATATATCAGGTTCTGTATACTCTATATATATGAATATGTTTGAAATGTTCCAGAATTAAAAAAAAATAAAAGCTTTCATTCTTTCCCATTATTGGCCCTCTGTAATCATTCCAAAACATGTACAACATCCGTACCATTGTTTTTATCGGAGCGCTGGGGGTGGCTATTTACAGGACTGGGTTCGCCGTGTGTTGCCCAGCGGGTATGAGCTATTCCAAGGTGCACATCAAATTCAATATCCAAGTCCATATCCTGTTGTTCTGGAGATAAAATGAGAAATTCCAATATTAAATTACACTGTAGAGATAATGCTAGATTTAAATATAATTATTACAGTGCTGCTCAACTGGAATATACCAGTATTAAAACTAAAGATCAGGCATACTCAAAATAGTAATTAAAAGATTTAGAGGAGTTAAAGCAGAATGCAGCTGAAATATTTAGGGTAAGTGGCTTCAATAACAACCAAAACAATGCATGCAAAGAATAAAACAAATGTGACAAAATTAACTAGTGGTAAAGCTAGATGAAATATATGAGTGCTTAATGTAGTATTTTTTCAAGCATTCTGGAGGCTTTAAAATTCTCACAGTTAAGAGTTAAGTACAAAAAGAGTTAATGTGATTTTTAAAATCTATATTTAGTCCTTGCATTGATAAAAATTAGTATTGTTTTAACTGGACATGTATAAAATAAATTTTCTCAGTTCACACAACCTTGTGGCCATCATTTCTTTGGTTTCCCAAACATAGTCACAATCTAAACTGCAACCATGAAGAGCTTTGACAATCACAGAATAGGTCCTTGTGAACAGAGCACTATTAAAATATGGGGTTATAAACCAATGCTGCTTCATCTTGAAATCAGCTATTCTAATTCCTTTGACCTATGAGCTATCTCTTCTTGCTTCTCCCAAGAAAAAAGGGACAGTTGTAGCTATTTACTAGTAATGCCTCCCTTCTAATTTCCTAAATACAGAATTCATTTAGCTAAGCTAAAAGTTATCAGGTAACAAAACTTATCAGAATTATGTCTAAAATAAGAACAAACTGCTCAGAAGTCTGAACAGGAAAGTTCATGCACTTTAGCACAGGCTTTGTGGTTTTTATGCTGGCTAATCAGAGGTCATTCCAAAATACAAATCTGATCAAGAAATAAGGCTTAAAATCCTTGAACAGATTTCCATTGTTTTAAAAAGTGGTTTGCACCCTGACTGGTGTAACTCAGTGGACTGGGCATCATTCTGCAAACCAAAAGGTCACTGGTTTGATTCCCAGTCCGGGAAAATGCCAGGGCTGCAGGCCAGGTCCCTGGCTGGGGATATGCAAGAGGCAACCAACTGATGTTTCTCCAGGTTCCAGGCTGGGGGTGTGCAAGAGGCAACCAATCAATATTTCTGTCATGCATCGATGTTTCTCTCCCTCCTTTTGTCCCCTTTTTTCCTTCTCTCTAAAAATAAGTAAAATCTTTGAAAAAAAAGTGGTTTGAACATATGAGGGGTACCCAAAGAAAACTGGAATTACCTTCTGGAGGGCAGGCCCTTTATAGTACAGGCTTCCCCTGCTAGGTGAGTGTTCTAGAAACACATCTGTATCAGGGTACCAGCTGGTGGTGTTGGGAGAGGCTGTGTTTGGCTTCAGTGAATTTTTTTTAAGACTTTCAAAGTGTTTGCCCATTTCATGATAATGCACCTGCCCACACCACTCTGAGTGTTCAACAGTTTTCAACCAAATATGGCATGACCCCTGTGCCCCACCCTCCCTATTCACCCGACCTCACCCGAGTGACTTTTTTCTTGTTTCCCCAGATGAAAAAAAGTCCTCAAAGGGAAATGTTTTGCCGATGTGGAAGAGACAAAATAAAAAATTGTAGAAGCACTAAAAGGCATCAAAATCGAGGAGTTCAAAAACTTGTTTTGAGCACTGGAAAAAAAATCTTGATAGGTGTATTGCATCAAATGGAGAGAACTTTGAAGCTGACTGAAGTTTAAACATGTGAGAATATAAAATTTTTAATAAATAAATTCCAGGGTTTTGGGGGGTCTCCCTCATATGAATCATCCTAAACCTAGTCAGAGGTGCCTGCAAATAAGATCCTCAAATTCTAACATACAACCAGAGAACCACTTTCTCAAGATAGAGCCCCAGTACCTTTTCATGGCACACCTGTCCCCCAGCTACCTTTCCATCCTCATTGCCTTCCCCTCTCCAATTACTCCTCAAAGCTCTCAACACACTGCCCTGACCTGTGTGACTCACTTGTTTGACCATCGTTCCAAAAAGCAAAGAGCTGCTGGTTCAATTCCCAGTCAGGACACATGCTTGGGTTGCAGGCTGGTCACCATTTGAGGCATGTATAAGAAGTAACCAATCAATGTTTCTCTCCCTCTCTTTCCCACTCCCTTCCCCTCTCTCTAAAAATGAATAAATAAAATCTTTTAAAAGCTCTCAACACACCTTTTACAAATACCAGATAACACTTACTGAGTACTTTGTGCTAGATTCTCAAGGCTTTTCACCACTCTATCCTTATCACTGTGGTCCAAGCCACCATCATCTTTCACCTGAACTAATTCAATAGAATTCTAACTGGTTTCCCTGTACCCAATCTTCCACCTGTACAATCTGTAATAGTTTTATACACGAACCAAAGTGATCCTTTCAAAACAGAAGTCAGATCATGTCACTCTGCACAAAATTTTCTAATGGCTTCGCATGACACACAAAGTAAAATCCATCATCCTTAAGATCCTACATGACCTAGCCCCCTCAGCCACCTCTCCAGCTTCATCTCCTGCCACTCTCTCCCGCCCTTACTGTGTCCTAGCCCTACTGACTTGCATGATTATGACGGCCAAACCCACATAGGTTCTTTGCACTTGGTGTTCCCTCTGCCTAGAATTCTCTCTTTCAGACAACCACCTGGTATCTGCTCAAATGTCACCTCTACTATACTTTCTCTTCATACCCTCATCACTACCTAACATTACATATTTATTTGTTGTCTGGCTGTCTCATTAAACAGTAAATTCCATCACGGCAGCGAGTTTTGCCTATCTTGTTCTGTTTTGTTCTCAGTGCCTAGAATGATAGCTGGTACATAATAGGTACTCAATACATATTCATTTTGTTATTGAATCCTCACAATACTCTGTGAGGAGGGGTACTATTGTCTCCATCATACAGATAAAGAAACTGAGGCTCAAAGAGATCACAGAATCTGCCTGCCATAGTTCATAGTGAACAGTAAGTAGAGAAAAAATCTCAACCCAAATCTGGTTGACTCCAGAGCCTAAGATTAAAACCACCATGGTAAACTCTGTTGCACTATTACATTTATGACATATTGCCAAGCTGGCTTCCATCAGAATTGAGTTCTACAAAAGTAGCAGTTTGTCTTATTGTCTTTGAACCCTAGGCACTAAGAGCTAAATAGGGCAGATACTCAAATCTTTATTGGATGGCTCCATCAATAAATAGAGTCAATCATCAATGTATTCTTCCCAGGCTTACCTGTGTTCTGAATAATTAAGATGGCCTAATAAATGACCTCCAGAAAAGTAAAGAAAACTGTTCATCACTAGTTAACAAACTAATGCAAGCAATAAAAGTATCTGACTACTTTTTTAGGCTAACTACAATTAAAGCAATACCTCCCTCCACATGGTGGCAAGCAACACTGGAGAAAGAGTCTTTAACAAGAGTCTGTAAATTGAATCCATGTCAAGTTCATGGTAATTACCAAACCTATTTATTTCACTGTTGTCATTTAAGGAACATGTACCCATGTTCCTTATTCATTAAGCTGATAGATCACTCAATTCCCCAACAGGTCAAGACATCTTTTCTATTCTCCTTAAGCCTCAATTCTACCTACAGGCCCTCAGTTTCCACTTCACTCAGCTTTTCCTGCTCACCTCCAAACTGTCTGGCTTAGCTTTTCTTTTATCTCTGACTCCTATGAAAGGCTAACTCACGACCTGTGCCTCCACCTATCTGAGCTGTAATTCCTCAATAATTTCCTTCTTTGTATCTTCTATCCTCCCACCACCTTCATGCCCCAGGAGTTCT
Organism: Trachops cirrhosus; assembly: GCA_028533065.1. Lineage (NCBI taxonomy): Eukaryota > Metazoa > Chordata > Mammalia > Chiroptera > Phyllostomidae > Trachops > Trachops cirrhosus. The sequence continues at coordinate 101,562,139 of CM052543.1, forward strand.
GCCCTCTTTATATTTTTTCTCAGATGTCATCGTTTGCCTTTTTATTTTAATAGTTCAAACATTTACATTTCCTATCAATGATAAAAACTCAAATACCTACATCCAGAGATAACAAATGTCAACATATAGTCATTTGTGCATTACATCTTTTTTATGACATACAATGTAAAAAGTCTTCAATTTTTGTCACTCCTTAGAACAGCAGCCCCCTCTGCCTTTGCTCCAAACTTCATGACCTTTACTGCCAACACCACCTAAAGACAATACCTACTTCTCTGTCAATTCCCTCACCTGCAAAATGAAGATGAGAATTTTACCTACTTCATGGGTTACAATGAGGAATAAATGAGTTAATGCACAGGAAGCACTTACAAGAGCACCTGGGACACAGAAAGCAATCAGCAAAAGTTAGTTATTATCAAAGTCAGAAACTACCAATAGCCTCTTACTGGACAAATCCAAAGTCCTTTTCTGAGAAGTCTTCCTTCCTTTCTGACTGGGAATAATATAAACATCACAAACATCCAAATAGCTACACCCAGAGTTAACAGAAGTTAACATCTAACCATTTGTGCTTTAGATCTTTGTTAAGATCTAAAATGTAGAAGATGTGCTTGATACCTCCTTTGCACCCTGCCCCTCCCATTTCTCCCCAGAGAACTCTCAAGTTGATGGAGAACCTTCTCCACTGTGCCTTCAAACTTCTATTATGTTAATATATGTCCACAAATTATAGTATTCTTTATGGGCTTTTTTGAGGTAGCAAATATTTAATGACAATAATATTGTAAACACAGGAATGATAAAAGCTTTTTACCTTGTAGGACATTCATCTTTTTTGTCAATACATATTGTTTGTGTTTTTTAAATGGTCGTGTACCCCACATATCCTACTGAACATTAGGTTCCCAGTAATTCTCCAGGTCCCCATGTGCAGAACCAGATCCAATGCACTCCTTCCAAAAGCTATATATGGTCATCACTACATTACAATTTATTATCCCCATTCCCTTACTGGTAAGCATAGAGGTTGTTTCTAAATTTTGCTGCAATGACTTCTAGTCATGGCTCCATGCCCACAGTATTTCTTTCCAAGTATATGCCCAAGAGTGGAAGTGCTTGGTCACAGGATATGGGCATCTCCCACACAGACATTGCCAGATTGCTCTTCAAAGTGATTTATCAATTAAGAATTCATCAACAATGTCTGCCATCCCCTACTTCTCCACTACTTCCTGACCCTGCACGAAAGGAGGAGGTATGTTTCAATGCTGACATTGCTGACATTCAAAGACTCTGGCCACAACCTGCCTTTCTGGCCTCCATGCACATCTACCAAAAATAAAGACAAAAAGGACTATCTAACCTGAAACCTATATAATTTTATTAACCAATATCACCCCAATAAATTCAACAATTTTTTTTAAAAAGGACTATACCATTTCATCAACAATTTCATCTTCCCTATTTCTGTCCTATGAAAGGCCCTTCCTCACAAATTGTGGCTACGTCACTTTAGAAACCTGATTTTGTTCTGAACACAGATGACGTAACTAATTTCCTTCCCTAATTAATATGATCGTTTTTGAAACTCAGGTACATTTTAAAACTAAGACAGACAATAACAAAACTACTTTTCTTCCCTACCTTCAATTTTATGAATCACTAAATGGGGCCCAAATATGGGAAGAAAGATAATTTGATGAGGAAGGGCGAAGGAAGAGAAGGGGCAGGGGGACAAAAGCAAACTAAGTACATTACTGTGAACTTCTTCATCCAGTGCTTTCACTTTCCCTTTCTTCTTAATGAGCTGGATCTTGCAGGCATTGGCTTCCCAATCTTTGTCGTTCCCTCCATCCACTCCCACACCTGAATCATCAAAGGGTAGAAGAGCAAGATTAAAAACTGGCTATTACTTATGGTGTGAGGAAAAACTTTAAAATATTTGTCTAATTAATTCATTTACTTATCAATTCAACATATACTGAACACCTATTATATGTCAAGAAACAAGACAACTGCAACAAACAAAAATGAAAATAACCCAGTTCCTGTCTACAAATTTCTAATATTGTATTGAGAAGGCAAAAAAAAAAATTACATACAGTTTGGTTTCAGGTTATAATAAAAGTATTACAGGTTGTAACTGGAGTATAGTAGAGAAACAGAAGATGGGCACCCACCAAATGATTGGGATAAAGAAAGCATGTCAGGGAATACTCTTTTGAGATTCTACTTAAGATCCTAAGCAATCTGAAAGTCATTCTGAAGGTACTGGAAGACAGAGTAATTTCAAGTGAGAAATCACATGGCAAAAACGTTCAGAAAAATCTCTGGAAACAGTATAAGAGGATATAGATTGGAGCAACAGAAAGAAGAAACCAGCTCAGATGTTACAGCGTTAACAAAGCACAAAGGAAAGGGTCTTAATTAAACAGTGGGCATGAAGATACATGTGGGTGATACTGAGTAGAAATGACTGAATGTAACATGGGAAAGCCAGAGAAGTCTGGGATACCTCCTAGGCTCAACCAAAGGGACTTTTGGTAATCAAAGGCACACAGAAAGAATTGATTGGAGAGCGGGGTGAGAAAAGGAGCCCCCAAAGCAGAAAGAAAAGAAATAATCAGCATGTAAGGAATACAATGAGATGTGCTGTCAGAGAAGCCAAGGAAGAAGGAGAGAATTTTAAGAACAAAGTAGTTGCGAAACTGACTTTCCATTAACTGAGGAACATCATGGAAGATAAATGCCCGTTTCAGCTGACAACACTAAATGTACAGCAGAGTTAACAGAGCAGGCCTGCATTGTATCCTTCGAAATGCCTGCTCGCGAAGTTAGACCTTGGATTTCAGGAGGGTTCCCACCACCCTAACTAATGAAAAATAGCTCACTGCACCTAAACCGCTGGTACAACTATGTGGCTTATGTTGAACGTCTGCTTCTCTTCTGGGAGTCTACAATTTTGGTACATTTTAGACAGAGGGTGTCTACATGACCAGCCCCCAATGAAAGCCTTGGGCACTCACTTGCTAATGAGCTTCCTTGGTAGACAGTATTTCGCACATGTTGTCAAAATTTGCTGGGGAAGGTAAAAGCATCTATTGAGACTCCACTGGGAGAGAACCCTTAGAAGCTTGTGCCTGCTTTCCTCCAGACTTCATCTCATGTGCCTTTTCTCTTTGCTGATTTTGCTCTGTATTCTTTTGTTGTAATAACTCAGAGCCATGAGTACAACTATTGCTGAATCCCTTCAGGAAATAATCAAATCTGAGGGTGGTCTTAGGGACCCCCAATACAGCTAAGGAAAGGAGCTAGAGTAGAACATCAAGTTGACAAAAAGACATTTTTATTTGCTTTGTAATTTATGTAAGGTAGAAGACTCTTAAGTTTATATGCTAAAAGCCTGGAATATCTGGAGAAAATTCAATTTATAGTAAAGAAAAAAGATAATTTATAGAGTAAGGCCTTCAAGACTTTATTCTACCAACCATGGAAATGCTCCAGATGATTTATATGTTTATACAATAATATTCCTAACAAAAGCAGATACCCACTAGAAGCAATACTCTACATAAATGATAATACTGTTGAAATTACATAAACAAAGCCTTTAAACATTCTACAGGACAAATATTCTTCAGATTTTAGATTTACTCAAAACAAAACAAATATTACTAAAGAATCTAGTCACCTAATACAAAAACTTTTCTATTTTGATTCAAGAATCATGCAAACCCATATTTTTTTAAAGGAAATACCAGCAGAATCATATCCTCTGTACTCCAATCTCTGAAGGCCTTTGATTAGGGTCTCCAAGATTTCTCTTCTTGTTCGAGGGACATGGTAGTTTAAGTAAGCAAATATACCTGTAAATAAGCAAATATTTAATAGAAAATTCTGTCTAAAGAAAAATTAACATAATTATGATAAAATCTTCATTTGCATAATTATGTGTAAGATGTGCAAAAATGTGAGCTTAGAGTCAATCGTTAAAAGAGAAATAAATCCTCACTTCAAATTGTCTAAATGTAATTTTTTCAATAGGGGATTTCTCATCTATTAAAGGGCTAAAGCAAATATGTCAAAATAAATGTTTATTTTTTTCAAAGCAGCTTATAAGCTGATCACTTATTGTCCATCACAGCCATTTTGTAAAGTGATATTTAATTTTTAAAAACTAACCAATCAACAAATTTGTGGTTTATGTTATAAATACTTAGGATTATATTTAAAGAAAAACTTTTCCTGAAATAAGTATTTTAAGCTATATATGGGCCCTACAAAACTATACAGATGAAATAATTTTTCTTCTTCCTATGACCATATCATCAATAACATTTAGGAATAAATAACTTACAAATATCAATAATGTGAAAAATACTACCTAAATAATCTAATAATAGGGGAACATATTAAAATATATATACATAATCAATTTAAAAGACAATGGCTTGAATCACTTGTTCACCAGAAATCATATACCTAACGACAAATAACTGCAATACATGTTTACTACTCTTGAAAATTCATAGAAAAAGAGTAATTTTGAAAAGCAAAACTAGAAATAAAACAATTAGTACATGTGAACTGAGCCAGGCAAGCAAAGAGGTAGTAAACAGAACACAGGTAAATAATATTCACATTTTAGGAACAGCAGGATGGAAATTATCTAAAGCCTTCCATTATTATGCTTTGGCCAAGGTGGAGACAGCTGAAGACCAAAATATGAGTATAAATTTAAGTTGCTTATTTATGAAAGAATTTCCTTTTTTTTTATTTTATACTATACTGCCAATGAATCATAGGGGATTAAATGAATTCTGTGGAGTAGAACTCCAAAACAACTAGTCTTTATTTCTATTTGAAAAGATCTCTTTATTTCTATCAATATTAATAGCTTGGTCCTATTGAAGCATTTCAGCATACAAAAATACCGAATTGTTAATATCCTACATGTATGCTGAGCACCATGATCAATACAGCACAATTTTTTTCAAAAAAAACTATCATGATCTTAAAAAAAAGGAAATCCATGTTTTAAAACTAAATCCAAAATAACCTGAAACAACTGCTTAAACTTTCCCCCAAAAAGGAAGAATGAGACCTAGAACTTATAGAAATCCTGTACTTCATTCATATTAAAAAAAAAAAAAAAACTTACAGCTGTAAAGGTTTTTAAGTTACTATGTGTTATACAAGCATCTTATTTTTGCAACACCACAATCTTACATGACATCTGGCATTTTATTGTTACTACTGTTTCTTCATAAAATATCTGTAATATGAACTAAACCAATAACCCAACTGTAAATCACACCTTTATGTGTTCTACATTTATTCCCCTATGAGTCACTGAGCTTTGATAAAGACTAAATGCAGAAAAGTGTCAGTCCCAAGTAAGTATTTTTATTAGAACACTGATTGACAATACATAAACTACAAATCTTTTCCCAAAATATTACCTTAATATAAATGTGCTAAACAATACTAATTCTCAACTAGTCCACTCTCTGCCACTGTGACTAGCTAGCATTAGCTAAACAATCTGCTATAGGAAGACAAAACCTAGGTCATTTGAAGATCATTAACTAATACAACATATTAGACTGTCAAGACTTGAGAGTGTAATATGTGCCTGAGGCACTCTGGAAAGCCCTGAAGAGCTGCCAAATCCCAATAATTCAGCAGAACCAGAAAAATTCACTACTAAATCATCTTACTTGTTTTCACCCATCTTTCTTAAGTGCATGTATAGCTCACATTTACTTCAAAGTTTAACATTATAAGTATCCAGGATCTTTATTTAAAAGTTTGGTGATGTTATTGTGACCAAAAATATGTTGTAGGAAGTTAACTGTTGTTTATATCAATTAGCCTATGGTGAAACTGGTTTTGTTATCCACAGCTTCACTTGAAGTCACAGTTTCCAGGAATCCATCAATGACACTAAGGATGTACAATCTAGTTAATAATTAAAAGCAAAGTAACATACAAAATATAAAGACATTTTTCTATAAAACCATATTATTGCACCTAAGAAGATAATGTTCTAATATCACCTAATACAATGTTCATATTCAAATACTCCATATTATCAGAAAAATGCCTTTTATAGCTGATTTGTCCCTTCTAGGATACAATAAAGGTATGAAGCTCACATCTGATTATGAGTCTCTTTGAGTCCAGAATGGTTTCCCCTACTGCCTTATTTCCCCCAAGACATGGACTGACAAGCTGGGGCCAATTTCCTTGTTAAATGTCTCCTGCTACGGCTGTCTAATAGCTTCCACATACAAGGGGAGACCCAAACATCCCTGCAATTTGTTTATAAAAAATTGTGTATATATTCTCACGTTTAAACTTTAGTCATCTTCAAAGTTCTCTCCATTTGATGCAATACACCTACCAAGATTTTTTCCCCACTGCCAAAACAGTCTCTGAACTCCTCGATTTTGATGCCTTTTAGGGCTTCTGCCATTTTTTGTTTCACCTCTTACACACTGGCAAAATGTTTCCCTTTGAGTACTTTCTTCATCCAGAAAACAAACAAAAAAAAGTCACCTGGGGCAAGACTGGGTGAATAGGGAGGGTGCGACAAGGGGGTCATGCTATTTTTGGTCAAAAACTACTGAACACTCAATGCAGTGTGTGCAGGCGTGTTATCATGAAATACATTAAAAGAGCCTTCAAAAAAATTCACTGAAGCCGAAGGCAGACACTCTCAACGCCAGCTGGAGCACTGATGCCGATGGGTTCCTAGAACACTCAGCTAGTGGGGAAAGCCTGTACTACAAGTGGTCCGACCTCCAAAAGACTACCCTGGTTTTTTTTTGGGGGGGTCCCCCTGGTAGTGTGGTCTAACCAGTTTCACTATTCCTTGTATTTCCTATAACTGGAAGATAGATCTAAGGGGCTTGACTGAATTAGGTTAAAAATTTGGGGCAAGAATTATTCACAAGTAGATATGTGTTTCATATTGTCTGTGATCACCTATTAGTGATGTTAAGATTCACCATTGGTTTAACATAGAGGCAAAGACAGTCACTTAGCCTGTGATATTCTGAAAGCACCTGCAAAATACTTTCTAGGGCTTTAGATATCGACAGCATTGATTTTAAGACATCCATATTTTCTCTCTTTGTAATCCACTTAATAATGGTGCATTTCCCAATCAGTGGCACCTTAAATGAAATACCACATATCAAATTCCAATTCCAAACCTGCCCCTTTTTTTGACACAGGTGGCACTAGTATTACCAATAATCATCATTACTATCATTTTTTTGTTCACTATTGGAACAAAGAAAAGGAAAAGGGGAGGAATGGAGGAAGAAGCAGGAGCTATACTTCTCCTTACATAACCGGGCAGGAACTGAAAGGAAGAAAAGGACGCTACACATAAAGAAATTTTCTAAGGTCAAAGTAATAGAACTGGCAGAAGGAAGAAAGGAGATTAACCTAATTCATACCTAGTTAAGAAAATGAAAGATAAAGATATTCAATCTGCCAAATTTACACACCAGCTCCTTGACAGCAGTTGTGGCCCAAGACATCTACCTGTTGTGATGGGTGGGTTATCTGTATGTAATCTTGGGGTAGCTGAGAAAATATAATGGCAAATAACCAGCATCTCAGGCATGCAGGGCATGTTTACAGTGGAGGCATTCTTAAGTCAAAATAGTGCTAATGGGAGTAGAAATCACTAGACTGATCCATTTTCTAGGTCTTTGACTTGTCTTATCAAACCTTCCAATGTACAGTTCTCCTTAGGGTAATCACAACAGCATTAAAATCAACTCTCCACAACTCTTCAGTAATTGCTCCAATACCACATAAAGCAGTTGCCTGGAGCACAGGAGATTTTCTACTCCCAAACCAACATGTGCACTCAAAGTATAAGTTTTCTTATTAACGTAATATACTTGGGATAAATATCTCTCTAACTGAAGCAGATTCTTGCACCTACAGGCATCATTCTCAGAAAATGGCAACTTAAATTCAATGACATGAAGGCACTTATGAGTACCTTGCTTAACAAAATATTCAGACACATGTGATTGAAAGCAATTTAGTTATAAGTAAAGCAAACCTTATTAAAATAAAACCTGAATGCAATTTAGCTAACTAATCAAATTATTAAAGTTCAACCAGTTGCCTGGTTGAATTTACGTCCTTATAAGAAATTTTACTTCTACATATTTTTTCTCTTGGCAACTTCACTATTTTGAGATGCTAGACAACAGAACTCATCAGTGTTAAGTGTTCAAATTTATTCTCTAAATTTTATACTTTCTGAATCAAAATCCATCTACAATGCCTCTGAAGTTTCATAAACATTTTTTTCTTAAAGCACAAGTTTACAAATGCATCATCATTAAAGATTAAAATTATACAAAGGCTACAAAATTAACTGTGAAAATCTCCTTTTTCTGCCTCCATATAAAGAAGATAATCAACATTAATTCAATACACACTGTCCCAGTCTTTCAGCTATGAATGTTTCTACATAAATGAACCTAAATGTATATGGTTTTAAAGGGCTTTTTTAATACACATACATTTGATGACACGGTATGTGTGTCCTGCACTCTTTTCTCTTTCTTACGGTGTTGAGACCATTCCATGTCAGTACAACACATCTACCCTAGTCTATTTCATGGCTGCATACCAGTCCATAATAGTCATATTTTACCTAACCATTTCCCTACTGAGGTTTTCCTACCTCTTTGAAATTATAAACAATACTGCATTAAAATTATACATATCAAATAAATAGATGTCATAAAACACAGTCAAAATGATTATAATTATAGAGGCACATTCCACAAGATCCCTTTAGAAGACGAAAGATTATGAGATAAAATTTTCTACATTCCTAAAAACAAAGTAAAAATTGGTAGAGCGACACAATGATGAATTTCAATCATTTATGTGTTTTCTAGCTGTTTAAAATATGTTTCCTATTTGCAAAACACTTACAAAATAGGACTTAAGTGTTCCCTATTTTGTGGTAAGTAGATATTGCCACTGGAAGGAGCTCCATAACTGCTCTCCTGCACATTTAACACTCTGGAACTCAAAGCACTGTTTAAACCCTGACATCTCTAGTTATACTCTCCCTCACAGTCCAGGTAGAAGATGTCATCATCTAGGTAGAGACCCAAACAGTGATTCTGCCATTCTTGCCAAACTGTGCTTCCTCTACTCTAGGTAGAAGATGTCATCATCTTTCCCTAAGAAAAAGAATGTACTTCCTGCTCACAAATCTTCAAATATTTCATCTCTCCCATTCTCTCTGGTCAAGCACATCAAACCACAATTTTTCATTATCTTACCATGCCAGCTCTTACTCCTGCATTCCTGAGCACTCTTACAATAAGGTCCATCCACCTATTTCAGGTCCACCCACCTATTTCAGGTCCACTTTCAAAATGGCCCTCCCTACTGCTGACCAATCTGTTAATTCATAGTTTGTCTAACTTTCCAACTTTCCCCCAGATATTTTTCTAAAGTCTAGAATCTAGACTACTCTCAAATCTTCATATCTCTCTTTCCAACTTCTTTCTCGTTTCTGGTGGATTCTCACTTTTTAGAACTGAAGCCTTCATCTTCATGTTCAGAGTATAATACCCTGTATACCTTCTTGTCCTTTCTCACAAGCTCAAAACAGAGAAACACATTCTACACATTACCCCCCAAACCAGCCTCTCCTATTCATAACTGTTGGTAAGTGTGGAGGAAAGACTGTACTATGAGGTGACTGCCATCTGTCCTGCAGGCTGGACCAGAAGGGAAGTTGCTTTCTGCAAACACCCCTTACAGACTGTCTGATCTTAACTGATGTTCACTCTGACACAAATCAGCACCCTTCCCTTGCCTCACGCTATGTGCTGGTGGGTCCTGGAACAGGTTGTTGTCCCGACATGGTCAATGTAATTTCTGTTCCTGGTGGTACTCATGTACTAGTACCCGTGACCATTCCCCAACTTTCACTGTATATGATTCTCTGGTGCCTGCTAAGTAGCACAGGGATCCATTTAGTCTTGTAGTTGCCCAAGACAGCCTCTTATGTGAGTTTCCCTTAATAAACTCTATTAATTAACAGATTGGGGTGCCCAGCCTCTTTCTTCAGTCTTTCCCAGGCCTCCACTTACAGAGGCAGATTTTCAGTCTCTGGTCTTTCCCTGGGTCTGTGTGTACTAACATTAAGTGACCACTCAACTTTGTAAAGACGGAACTTTTTGATAACATCAAAATATTCTGAGGGTCCAAATATTTTGAGGACACAATAGTGGGTTAAATTTTTGTTATCCAACTTTTATTCAAGTTATAGACAGTGCTTAGATTATGAATCTATCAGTGGATACACTGTAAAAACTTCACAGCCCATAGATAGGTTAGGGACCACAGCTCCAGAACTCAACTTTTCAACTCTATCAGCGCCTTCGGTTCCACAACAGTCCTCCTTTGTTGGTGTACTTGCCCTCACAAGTCCTCCAACTCAAGTCCTTCCACTCCACATACGCAACATCTCAATGACTTTATTATAGCCAGATGCAATTAACTTCTCTCTGCAGTATTAAACACAGATGACCTTCTACTTTTATAGACTCTGTCCAAGGCAATACTACCTTGGAACTCTTCTGCTTTAGACCACTGGTCTTTGGCCTCTTTTCCTGGCACTTCTATTTCTTCTTTCAAATCCACTGGTAGTAGTTCTCAATTTCTTTGTAACTCCATTGACTAATGAGTAACAAATCCATCAATATCTTTCATAGTGCACCAGTTCTCTAGTAGCTGGCACTATTCCTCAACATAAAAGTCCTGCCCAATCATCTAGAATGTTCCTGGCCTAACCAGTCTCTGAATTTCTATTCATTCCATTGGGGTCTATAAGATACAAACAAGGACTGTGTATTATCACCTATACCTGTTTCACATATATTCACTGTTTTCTCAAATCAGACAGCAATTCCTTAAAGGAAATTCCCTGGTTTCAGTCATCTCTCCAAAGGGCAGAGTGCCAAATATAAAGCCATCACTCCTAACACTTTCTAGGTACCTGAAATGTACAGTCAGAAATTCCCGAACCACAAAACAAGAACATGATTTTGAAGGATGCTAAATAAGGATGAGGTGAAGGAAAGTTTCCATAATTAAAGGTTCAAGAAATACTGGTTACAGCAAGGGTGTCCAACCTGCGGCCCATGGGCCCACATGCAGCCCAGGGTGGCTGTGAATGTGGCCCAATACAAAATCGTAAATTTACTTAAAACATTATGAGATGTTTTTGTGATTATGTGTCACAATGTTTTAATGTGTGGCCCCAACCATCTCTTTTTCTTCCAGTGTGGCGCACAGATGCCAAAAGGTCGGACACCCTTGGTACTGGTTAACAGGTTTATTTGTAGATCTTCCTAGAACCTTTAATCTTGCTTAGTGCAAATCTCCAACAGAATTTCCCAAGCTCTTTCCCACTTTTTACTGCTCATTACCAGAACCTATTGCCTCTCCCTTTCCAGGGAACCCAACTGAGGAAACGCTTACTAAGCAATTAATTATTTTCTTTCAACTACTTTATATCCAGTATGATTTGTAAGGATATGTTAATAGTCATGGTTTTAAGATTCATCTTATCACCAAGTCTCAGCATCCCTCAATTACTCCCAAAGCCATTAGACAGTATAATCACAAAAAACTTTTCAAGGATTCATTTCAGAATACTTTTAAATTACAGTTCCCTTACTGCTTTTTTTTTAAGACTTTTTATTTATTCAGTTTTAGACAGAGGGGAAGGAAGGGAGAAAGAGAGGGAGAGAAACATCAATGTGTGGTTGCCTCTCTCGCACCCCCTACTGGGGACCTGGCCTGCAACCCAGGCACGTGTCTTGATTGGAAATCAAACTGGCAACCCTTTGGTTCATAGGCCAGCACTCAATCCATTGAGTCACACCCGCCAGGGCCCTTACTGCTTTTAAATATAACTTCATTCACAAAAATTATATTTATGTACACCACCATTTATTTTTTAAAAAACAGCAAAAACTGTTTAAAGATGTGGGTAGCTTGGATGACTTGATACTCTTGCCAAGCCACAGGTCAAACAACTAAAAAAGAACAAACTGTATTCTAAACAGCCAAGAGTAAGAGGAAGATAAAATAAATTAGGTAAATAGACACTATTCTCTGGGAGATGCACAACACTTATAAGCACATTAAAGGTTCCAAGAAGTTCTTCAATTAAAAAAAAAAGCCAGTTCAACATTGTTTAATCTGCTGCCCCCCAAGATTATTGGACCATGGGATATTTATTTTTCTGATTAATACTCATTAACATCCCACTTCAACCTGGTAAACATAATAGTGTTATCATAAAAAAGTTATCATAATAGTGTATCATAAAAAGCATATACAGGATCGTTAGCCCTCATTCTTATGCTTCAACATGTTACAATGTTGAAACAATATAATCTTTTAGAAAAATATGAATTGGCAGCAGGTAATCAGAAGGTAAATCTCTAGATTTTTCCATCTGATCTCATTCTCCAATTTCTCTACCTAGAAATTTTATTTCAATGATTAATATATGGGAGGAAAATAAAGACAAACTCTTGTTTTAACAGTTAACCTTCATAATTTACATTAGAGGGAATAAATTCTGGACCTTATTCCAGATTATGCAAAAGTGAGATCTGGGTTGGCTTAAAAGCAGGACCTCAAAAAATGCTTCAAATACTAGTTCTTTCTTTATTGTTTATAACCTGTTTCCTCAGCAATAAAACTGTGGAATGAGGATGTTGGCTAAGTGAAAACTCTCAACATCCAGTCTCCACCCTAAAAGTCTCATTCTACTCTGCATCTTTTCTAAACTAGATCAATTTTTTTATAGTACTTTGACTTCCTTTTTCCTGGATCATGAGGAGGAAATGACCTGCAACCAGAAAGCCAGGTACTTAACTAGGTGCACACCTCATGATTCAGGAAAAGTTAACAAATGAAGCACAATGAGGATTAACCAGTTTGCATAATCACTACTTCACAGCTCCAGGCTAAATTATGTGTTCATACAAAACCACTCTAATTAGACACATTAAAAGTACCTATATCTGATGCTCAAGTCCGCTCGACCCTAATAATTTCAGAAAGCAACTTACAGGTTTTCTTGTTTTGTTTTTTTAAACTACTCTTAAATTTAAATCTGTTCTTCCTTTTCTGAAGCTGAAAGTAACAAAATGTTAAATACAGGAAAAATATACACTAATGAGAACATGGCCACCTCCTGCTCAGTTGTTATTGCAAAAGGTTACAAAGAATAAGTTTCCCAGATAGTTTCAATTCATGGCCCAGTGGAGCATTAGTCCCACAAAGTGAAAGGTGGCGGGTTTGAGTCTGGGTCAGGGCATATGCCTGGGTTGCAGGCTGGTCTCCAACTGGGACTCATGCAAGAGGCAATTTATTGTTGTTTCTCTCACACATCGATGTTTCAATCCCTCTCTTTCTCCCTCCCTTCCCCTCTAAAACTAAATAGATAAAATATAAAATTAAATTAAAGTAAATTACAATTGGTTTTTTCCCCCCTTCAGGGGTAAGATCAGTTGTAAATTCCAGTAAGAAAGGTAAGGATACAATTTTTTATACTGACAATGGCCAAGTGAATACCAATTTCAGTGCCGAGCAGTCATTTCGGATATAATTCTGACAATTTCTTTTAGCTAGCACTTTTAGGTAATATTAAAACAACTAAGTCTCGAAACATGGAATAAAAGGGCCTAACAATGTTTTAACTGTTCCAAGCAAAACATTTGTGAAAGGTACACTAACATTTTTCATAATGTTTTAAATGGGTGCACATGCGAGTGATAAATGATGTATGATCTATCGTCATGGTCACTTCGGGTCTCTTCCACCAAGTTATTAATTAGTGATGGTTTCTGTTGAGACGGGGATGGCAGGAAGTAAGATCATGTACAATGCCACTGTCATACCTCTGGTTATAGTTCTGTTTTCTATTGGGTCTGACCGAAAGACAGTAACTAAAAATAAATATTGTTTCAAAGGTAAATTCTGGAAGAATACAAGATAAGTTCAAGAGACCTCACCTGATGTTCCGCAGGTTGCCTCACTCACCTGGTGGACTCTTGTGAAGACACCCTGTCCACACCTCAGTTCCCTTGGCCCTCTCTCCTATTCCAATACAAACATCTCTTCCCTCCTGGATCCCTTCTCCGCATCCGGCCTCCTCCTCTGCTCCCCTAGATCCTCTCTAGGGTCCGCCCCCCTCTCAGGTACGCTCTTAGGTCCACCACACCTCCCCGCCCCAGCCCGCAGAGGCCAGCCCCAGCACCCCCGCCCATTACTCTGACTTCGCACACTTCACACTCCCCGCTCCCGCAGGCGCCTCAGGCCTCAGCAGCGCACCCCAGCACCGCCCGCACACGCCCCCCACCCGCGGTCCTTACCGCACATGATGCAGGAGGCTCGGTCCGCAAGGCGAGTGATGAACGGTTGCGAGGTCGGGCGCACACAAGAGCCTGTGGGGCTATCAGCTGGCTTGGGAACAGAGCTGCAACGACGGACTCCCAAGGGAATGCGACCTTCGAGATAAATGCTTTCTTGGCCTCCCAGACTCGCCAGCAACTGCCTCCCGGGCCGCCCCGCTCTCTGAGCACTGCGCAGCCGCCGCTGCCACCGTCCGCAGATCCCATTGGGCCGCGGCCACACCGCTCACACGCAGATCCCGCCTCCCGCCCCAGAACCCACGCAGGCGCTGCCCCGCTGGCTGGGAGGACGTGGCAGCGGCACGCGGCAGCATCCGCCAGAGGTTCCTGGAGCCGCCTAGCCCCTGGCGAGTAGCAGCAGGCCTGGTGCCACGGGGAAGGCAGAAACTTGGTGGCTGGCAGGGAATGAGGGTAAGATAAGGAGAGAGGAGGATGGAATAGTTAGCAAAGCAAATAACGGGACGCGCGCCTAATGCAGTGCAAGGCCGCAATCTCCTGCACCCCACGAAAGAGGAGGGAAAAATGTGGGGGCCTGCCTAACAAAATAAGTCAGGGTGAGAAAGGGGCATAAGCCTATGAAAAATTTGCAAAGAGTTGAGGGGAAAGATACACCAAAATTCTTGATTGCAAAGCGCCATGCAGATTCTGCCAGTCTTTCTGTTGGCAAGCATTCAGTTCCCGACTTAGGCTCCAGGTAATATGCTTGGCCTCCCCCATCCATTGCTTCCCTGACCCCCAGTTTTTGCAAAGGGGCAAGGGGAGATTTCTGCTGGCCCATCTGAGACGGCTGTAGGAATTACCTAGATTTGACAGCCTTATGTTTGATTCATGAATGATTAATTAACTATGAATTAATGCACCATTCCTGCTAAGAGAAACTTAGTTGATGTTTCTGAGAATTTATTACATGTGCATTTGTTTTAGGAAGGTTTAAATAGTGTCTTTAGTCAAATGTAAATGGTTATGCTAGCTCTATTGATGACCCTAGAACAGAATCAAATAAAAATTTGTATGCCATACAGAATGTGGCATGCACTTCAGACCCCAGATGTCTCATCTTACCTCACACTACTGCTCTCTTCCCACCCCACCTTCCAGCCCTTTCCACTCCAACACCACTGAACAGGTAATTTCTCAGTTGGGCCAAAATTCTCAAGTCTTGCACACATTGGTTACTCTTCATGGAATCCACACCCCATCTCTACTTAAGTGCTTCCTGTTAGGGAAAAAACCTTTTCTGTCTCCCCAAGAACTTAAGGGCATGCATTAATTAACCTCTCATTCTTTGAGCTGCCCCCTTTAAAGCACTGTGCTTTGATTTGATTTTTTTTTTCATACTTCCCTACTAGGCTAGGTTTCTTGAGGCTAGAACAAATGTTTGCATACCCAACACCTTGTATAAACCCTAACACAAGGTAAGGGATCAAAAATTCTTTTGAATGAGTGAAAAAGAAAGTCAAATGATCTTAGCAGAATTGACTTTCTCTGGCAGGTTGATCATTGACTATGATCAAGTAAGCAAAGGGCTTTTCAGTTTTTCTTAGGAGAAAAATACCTTTTTTATTACTGGCCTAAAGGCCAGAAAATGTCACATTGAACTATTCACAGTATTTCTAGCATGGAAGCCTTTTGATATTTCAGGCCCTTAAACAGGTTCCTAAATCACCCAGAGCAAAGTTCAAAAATAAAACAGTGAACTGTTTGAAAATAGGCAACACATTTCTTAATTCAAGAGGCAAAGGCTCTGGACATACATCTTAGCCCCAGAACCCTCATCTAAGAGGTTCTGTTAAGACCTCAGTAATATTACCAAGGAGCCATCACATGATTACAGTGTTTGAACACCTTTGTACACTGTCAGAGAATGTGTCAGTGCCACAAAGACCATGCCAGCAGTACCACCCAAGTTATCATACTCAAACTATAATCACTGACCCCCCTGTTTTCCCCTTCTGCTTATTAGTTCATTATGACTGTCCATTTGTCTTGTCCATCTCCATTCTACAGATATTTTGAAAGGTGTTTATGCACCATTTGAGAGAAAGAAACTTTGAAGGCCAGTAGTTTCCCCACTGTTTAGTATAGGTAGACTGAAGGAAAGCCACAAGAATGAAAATCTGCTTCTGTAAGTGGAGGGCAGGGAAAGACCAAAGAAAGAGGCTAGACACTCCAGTCTGTTAATTAATAGAGTTTATAAAGGGAAACTTACAAGGCAGGTCTTGGGTGGCTGCAAAACAAAAGAGATCCCTGATCTGCTTGACAGACACAGAAGAATTACATAGGGTAAAAGGTGGGAATAGTCACAGATACTAGTACATGAATGCTAGAGGTTAAATGCTTGATCAGCTCAGGACAACATCCTGTTCCAGGAACCAGCACAGAGCAGGAAGCAAGGGAGGAGTGCCAAGTTATGTCAGAATGAACATCAATTAAGATAAGACAGTCTATAAGGGCAGGCTGTGGAAAGCAACCTCCATTCTGGCCCAGGGCCAGCTTCTGGGAGAGAGAGCGGTCACGTCATGAAACAGTCTCTCCTCCACACTCCACCCCCTGTGACTGGCTCTTATAATCTCACATGCCTACCTCTTCCACTAGCTCCCCTGAGTGGTCAGTGAGGGGCTTCAATAGCAGGGAGGTAGCTTGCTTAGTTGCCAATTGACTGCATTGGAGATACAGCAGCAACAGTACAGACATACAAAAAAAGGAACAAAGAAGCAGTCCAAGTATTAGTAACAATTTTTTCTATCATGCCATCCCCCAGGACCAAAGCCAGTGGTTTAGTGGGTCACTTGGACTTAGGACCAAATCATTTAACTTGAGTTTTCATACATGCTAACAAAGAAAAAATATTAACAGATTCATCTAGTATAAAAACACAACATTTAGTTTAGACAATGGCATAGGTGTCCCCTGCCCCACCCCCATAACTGGATGTCACAAAAACAGTAAAAGTCTAAGATCAGAAAGACAAATATTTCGTAGGAACTTGAATTGGGAGATCTTCTTTGAGAATTACATTTATAGCCTGATCTTTAGATGTTAGTGTGGCCGCAGTCTATGGAACCTGGCCAGATTATAAGCCATACATGCTGGCCAGGGGAAGTGGTGCTCGCTTACCTAAGGAGGTAAATAGGGGACTAGGACCCCTAGTTTCTCCCATCTTTCATGGTGAATGTACCAGTCCACAAATGATGTGTCTCCATGGGTCCTGACTACATTAGGATGCCAGGGTCCAATCAGAGACTGAGCAGTTCTTCATCAATTGTTAGTACACACAGGCCCAGGAAAAAGCCCCAAGCGTAAAAATCTACCTCTGTGAGTGGAGGGCAGGGAAGGGCTGCAGAAAGAGGCTAGCTTCTCCAATCTGGTAATTAATCGAGTTTAAGAGAAACTTACATACAAGGAATGTCTTGGGTTACTGCAAGATGAAACAGATCCCTAAGCTACTCAGTAGATGCCAGAGAATTATATAGGGTAAAGGGAGGGGGTATAGTCATGGGTACTAGTACACGAATGCTACCAGGTACTGGAAATTACTTTACATGCTTGACTAGGTAGGACAACAACCTATTCCAGGAACCAGCACATAGGAGGAGGCAAAGAAGGGGTACTGATTTATGTCAGAGTAAACACCAGTTAAGATCAGACAGTTTGGAGGTGGGGTTTGTAGAAAGCAACCTCTGTTCTAGCCCACAGGACAGGCAGAGGTCACATCATGGAACAGTCTTTCCTCACACCAACCCAACCTTGAACAACCTCTGCAGCCCACTGCAACAAAGAGCCCTTTGTAACCATGTGCCAGTCAGGACACTGAAATGGAAGAATTTTGTGTGTCTGACCCCCATCTATACAGAGCTTTGCCTCAGCTGTACCTTTGGGAATGAGGGCTGAGAAGAAAATAAATTATCTGTGAAGAAATGAGGACATCCAGGTCTCATTCAAACATCTGAGGAAATGGCAAGGATTTTCTCTCCTGATTCAAATTCTGAACTGGACTAAAAAAAAAGTGATGATGGTAAGGGGTGTCATTTACCATCTCTCTTTTGCTAAAGATTTTATTTATTTATTTATTATTTTAGATAGAGGGTAAGGGAGGGAGAAAGTAAGGGAGAGAAACGTCTCTTTATGCAACTCCATTTCCCAGATTAAGTCCTGAGGAATCTATTGGTTCTCAGCCTCCTCACCATGTGTTAGGACTTCCAGTTGTCATTTCTAAAGAAATGAAGAACCATAACTGAAATAACTTTATAGGATTTTTAGTGTCCCCATGTCTGTAATTTTTGTTATCCCTTATCTTAATCCCAGTATAAATAGCAATAAAAGTATTAAAATAAAAAAGGCCTGGGTACAACTTCCAGTTATAAAATAAGTCCTGGATATATACTGTATAAGATAGTGACTATAGTGTTGTATATTTAAAAATTGCTGAGTATAGATCTTGAAAGTTCTTATCACAAGAAAAAGAAAATCTAAGGGGACTATGGCAGGCTGGGTTCCAGCCAAGATGGAGATGTAGGTAGAAACGCTTAGCTTCCTCACACAACCAAAAGAAACCAATCTAAAAACAATAAAACAAAAGGGCCAGAAAATAAAATTGCATGGAACTCCAACTAGCAAGGAGTTAAAGAAACATTCATCCAGACCAGTAGGAGGGGCAGAGAACGGCAGCCGAGTGGAGAGGACACACGGCAAGGCAGCAGATGGTGCAGGAGAGGCAGGGCTGGCTGTTGGGGAAACTGAAGACTCAAAACCTCTAGCTGTAAAATACTGTGGGGGCTGCAACAGCAGGAGAAACTCCTAATCGCACAGGAGATTTCCTTGCCAAGTGGGGCTAGAGCCCAGTGAAGGTGTGGCATTGTTCCCTCTTGCACCCCTCCCCCACAGACAGTGCCACAACACAACAAAGAGGGTTGGCCCACCCTGGAAAATACCTAAGGCTCTGTCCCCTAACAACATAACAGGTACACCGAGACAAAAAACAGGGCCCAAATGAAAGAACAGATCAAAAATGTGAGAAAATGTTCAGTGACAAGGAGACAGACAACCTATCAGATGCACAGTTCAAAACACTGGTAATCAGGATGCTCACAGAATTTATTGAGTTCAGTTGCAAAACAAAGGAAGAAATGAAGGCTACCCAACGTGAAAAAAAGCAAAATATACAGGGAACCAACAGTGAAGGGAAGGAAACCAGGACTCAAATCAGTGATTTTGAACAAAAGGAAGAAATAAACATTCGACCAGAACAGAATGAAGAAACAATTCAAAAAAATGAGGAGAGGCTTAGGAACCTCCAGGACAACTTTAAGCACTCCAACATCCGAATCATAGGAGCGCCAGAAGGAGAACAAGAGCAAGAAATTGAAAACTTATTTGAACAAATAATGAAGGAAAACTTCCCTAGTCTGGCAAAGGAAATAGACTTCCAGGAAGTCCAGAAAGCCCAGAGAGTCCCAAAGAAGTTGGAACCAAGGAGGAACACACCAAGGCACATCATCATTAAGTTACCCAAGGTTAAAGATAAAGAGAGAAACTTAAAAGCAGCAAGAGGAGCCCTGGCTGGTGTGGCTCAGTGGATTGAGTGTCAGCCTGCAAACCAAAGGGTTGCTGGTCCCACTCCTAGTCTAGGGAACTTGCCTGGATTGTGGGCCAGGGTCCCCAGTAGGGGGCACTCGAGGAGCAACCATATATTGATGTTTCTTCCCTCTCTTTCTCCCTCCCCTCTCCTCTGTCTAAAAATAAACAAAGATAATCTTTTTAAAATAAAGTAGCAAGAGGAAAGGAGTTACCTACAAAGGAGTGTCCATAAGACTATCAGATGATTTCTCAAAAGAAACTTTGCAGGCAAGATGGGGCTGGAAAGAAGCATTTTAAGTCAGGAAAGGCAAAGACCTACATCCAAGATTACGCTATCCAGCAAAGCTTTCATTTAGAATGGAAGGGCAGATAAAGTGCTTCCCAAATAAGGTCAAGTTAAAGGAGTTCATCATCACCAAGCCCTTAATATATGAAATGTTAAAGGGACTTATCTAAGAAATAGAAGAAGATCAAAAACTATGACAACAGACTCACAACTATCAACAAATGAACCTAAAAAATAAATACAAAAACTAAGGAAACTACTAGAACAGGAACAGAATCAGAGAAATGGAGATTACATGGAGGGTTATCAGTGGGGAGGGGGAGGGGAAGAATTGGGGGTAGGTGCAGGGAATAAGCATAATTGGTAGGTATAAAATAGACAGGAGGATGTTAAGAATAGTGTAGGAAATGGAGAAGTCAAAAACTTATATGTACAACCCATGGACATGAACTAGTAGGGGAATGCTGGAGGGTGGGGAGATGCAGGCAGAGGGCGGATAAAGGAGAGAAAAAAATGGGGACAACTGTAATAGCATAATCAAAATATACTTAAAAAAAATAAAAGTAACCACAAAAAAATCAAAGGGGACTAAATAATTTTAATGGAAAAACAAAAATATAAAGAAAAATCATAACTGTGTAGTTGTAAATGTTAACTTTCTCTGATCATTTTGCAATATAAATGTATACTGAATCATCATTTTATAACCATAAAATTCATGTAATGCTTTATGTCAACTGTATCTCAGTTTTTTAAAATTCTTTTTGAGTAACAATAATATGGGGAGCAGGGGCACATATGTTCTACTTTTTAGGGAGTTTTATGCAGAAATGCACCCCAGTGGACAGAAAAGATGGTGGCAAGTAGCAGTTTGAGCCATTAAGGCCTATGAAAATGAAGAAATGAACACAAGCGCAAAGGCACAGCTAAGACCCCAGAAAAGCCCCTGAAGTGAACTCCTTTGGTTCCACTACTCCAATCCACCCTGTACAAACAGCTTCACACCAGTGTGTCCTTTCAAAAACACAAATCTGATCCTATTTCTTCTTGTGTCCAATTCATTGGGTACCCTTCACCTGTGGGATGAAGTCCAGACTCCTGTGTGGGTGCACACGGTTATTCAGGATCTCATTCCTGCCAGTTTTATCGGCTCATCTCCCAGCACTCTATTCAAGCATCTGATGGTCTAGCTATACTACTGCCAGTTCCCTAAAAAAAAAAGACCATGTCAAACTTATGCATATTTGCATTTACCCTTTTTTTAAAAGGCAACATTAAGAAGAGAAGCTGATGTTAAATAGGGCTGGACTATAGAGGACTAGTCATCCCCAAAATGTGATAAAAAAGGGACCAGAAAGTTCCCTTGTCCCAAATTACCTCTCCTCCTTGCCTATCATACACCTAAACTCCACCTGTGTGTGTGTGAATTTATTTAATACAGAACACCATCCCCTCTCCTAGGAGATCTATATTAAGTCATTATCATCTATTAACACTTCAGAGCGAAACTATTTATAGGATTACTTTTCATTTCCATACCATGTGTGAAAAGATCAATGAGGAAATGTAAGTTTTCAAGGGGATAAAGTAAAGGTAATTCTGAAACCAGAGGGAAGGCAGACCTGGACAGATTACCTTGGTTGGTGACATTGGGCAAGAAAGGAATAAATAAGCACCTGTGGAATTGAGTACAGAAATGCAGAGAGGGGGGCCAGATAGGAAGAAGGAATCAAAAATATGTTGACCATGAAAGCAAACTTTATTCACTGTGATGGTTAAATTTATTTCTCAACTTGGCTCAGCCACTGTGCCCAGATATTGGTCCAACATTATTCTGGATGTGTCTATTAAGGTGCTTTTCAATGAGATTAAGCATTTAAATTTGTGGACTTTGAAAAAAGCATGTTGCTTTCCATAATATGGGTGGACCTGAATAGAAAAAAAGACTGACCTCTCCAAATCTAGAAGGAATTCACCAGAACTGGACTTGGACTGAAACATCAGCTCTTCCCTGTGCCTGCAACCTGATGTCCCACCCTGCAGATTTGGATTTGCTAGCCTCCCTGATTGCATCAGTAAATCCCTTAAAATAAATCTCTCTCTCACTTTCTCATGCACACTATATATACACACACATATATATAATATATGACATACACACCCTAGTAGTTCTCTCTAGAGAATCCTAATTTTTTAATACACTCACCAATGTTGATCTTACTGATTTTCTCAATATTGAATATATGTATTTTAAATTTCTAGAGGATAGATGTTTTCAATAACAAATAATAGAAAAATATCCATTCAACCTAGATAAAGCAAGGGAATTTATTGGCTAATGTAATTGGAGAGGACAGGGATACAAACAGCTTCAGGCACATCTATGCCCAGGGACATAAATATTGCCAAAACTCTGATTCTTCCTCTCTGACCTCATGAACAAGGGATGACCCTCAAACTGCTTTGGAACCCTATCTTTATAGTTCACAGTCCAAGCAGAGAGAGGCTATTCCTCTATCCTCACCTTTTTATATTCTAGGCAAGGATTTCGATCAGACCCATCTTAAGTCACATGCCCACTCCTGTAGCAGAGAGAGCAGGACACTGCAGTTGGACAGTTCCACCAGAGCCATAATCAGCAAGAGGTAGTTCAAAGGAAAGGGAAACGTGTTGTTAAAGATTGACTAAAGGCCCTGCCTGGTGTGGCTCAGTGGATTGAGCGCCAGTCTGTGAACAATTCCCTGTCAGGGCACAGGCCTGGGTTGCGAGCCAGATCCCCAGTGGGGGCATACGAGGGGCAACCACACATTGACATTTCTCTCTGATTCTCCCTCCCTTCACCTCTGTCTAAAAAATAATAATAAAGCCAACTATTAAAAAAAATGACTAAAGGACACCGAGAAGACACAAACAAAAAGCTCACCAGGAAAGCTCAGACTTCAGAATAAAGGACACTGATTCCAAGTAGAATATACTCCAATACTCCTCCCTGGGATGACTTTAAATTTACCTGGCAGGCAGAAACTGAGGCATAGTTTTCTAGAAAGAAACTCATTCTCCTGCCAAGAAATTGTCAACCAATTGAAAACCATGATATTAACTAGTCCGGTCTACTACTTCTACTGTCTGGTAGAATGTGATCAGGGCCATAATAGAGGTGGATCATTCTGGGAGATGCGTACAGATGAAAGATTACTAGAACAAGGACAACAGTGTGATGATTGTAGGGGGGAGCAGGTACAAGGGGATTAAAAAGTAATGGAAAAAATATTGTTTTAAAGAGGATCACTAAAAATATAACGTGACAGAAAAAGTATTTTTCTACATTTTCTTTCAGGGGTTATAAAGGTCACCCTATAGAGTTATTGTAGATATGTGTAAGGAGTATAAGGCTGGGATTTCCTAAAGAGATGTCAATTCCCACTGGACTGGAGGGCAGCTAGCTTCATATTGTTGTATAAAAATACACTCAGGCAACACACTGCTTTGGCCCACTATGGTCTGGAGCAAGTAAATGGTGGAAAAGACTTTGTCCATCAGAATGCAGCACCTAGGGAAACAAGAAATGCTCCTCTCCTCCCTCAGGTGGGAGGCATATGTAGGTCCAACTCCCTTTGGGCAAGTACTACAATAGTCGTGGGCATAGACTCTGCAGCCTGATGCCAGAGGTCGTGTTCTTCGTCTTTTCCATGTGAGTTATGTGGCAATGGAATATATACTTCTCTCTGTGCCTCATAGGGAACAGTAACAGTTACCGATCTCATAGGATTAAATGACTTCATAAATGTAAGGTGCTTAGAAGTATTTGTCACATACTGCATGTTCAGTGAAAGTTTGCTATTTTTATGTATTTTGCTCCTTATCAAAAACTCTTCAAGTGCTTGGCTTATTCTTGCCTAATAATCTTAGTTTCAAATACTTACTGAAATGTTCTAAAGGGTTAGTTATAAAGTGTTTTCAAGAATAGTTCATGTACTTCTGGCCAAGATGGAGGCAGAGGTAGACGCACTGTGCCTCCTCACACAACCAAGATAGGGACAACAATATAGAAACAAAATAACAACCAGAACTGACAGAAAATTGAAGTGTATGGAAGTTGGACACCCTAGGATTTAAAAATAGACACGTTCAGCCAGACCACTAGGAGGGGCAAAGTCAGGCCGGGCAAGGGTGGAGCAGAGAGCAGAGCAACCCGGGAGGAGCGCAAGTCCGCAGCAGGCAGACCCTGGGCGCACAAGCAGCAGTGGCTGGTCGGCCCCGGCCAGCAGGTGGCGACCAGCAGACCCAGCGAGGCAGCCATTGTGAAGCAAGGCACTGCACACAACTCAGGGTCCCAGCCCCGGGAAATAGAGCTTTGGGTCACTGACTGAGGAGCAAGGTCCCGCGGGGTGCACAGGCCCACCCACACGGGAATTGGTGCCAGAGGGGCCCAGTTAGCTTGCGGAAAGCGGCAGAGGGGTCTGGAGTCTTACCGCTAGCGGAGCAAGCGCCATTGTTCCTTCTCGGACCCCGCCCCCACATACAGCGTCACAATCCAGCAACTGGGGTGCCCCGCCCAGGTGAACTCCTACGGCCCCGCCCCTCACTACAGGAGCTCCACAAGACCAAAAAAACCCAGCAAAGATATGGCCCAAACAGGAGAATTGAAAGCCCCAGAACTCATCCTTTTAAGCAACCAAGAGATAGCCAACCTATCAGATGCACAGTTCAAAGCTCTGGTGATCAGGATTCTCACAGAACTGGTTGATTCTGGTCGCAAATTAGATGAAAAAAATGCAGGCTACAATAAGTGAAATGAAGAAAAATGTACAAGGAACCAATACTGATGGAATGAAAGATGGGTCTCACATCAATGGAGTGGAGCAGAAGGAAGAAAAAAATATACAACCAGAAAAGAATGAAGAAATAAGAATTCAAAAAAATGAGAGGCTTGGGAACCTCTAGGACATCTTTAAACGTTCCAACATCCGAATTATAGGGGTACCAGAAGGGGAAGCGGAAGAGCAACAAGTGGAAAAGA
>CM052543.1:101587622-101599973 GCA_028533065.1 Trachops cirrhosus
AATTCTAGAAGCAGCAAGAGATAAGGGGACAGTCACCTACAAAGGAGTTCCCATCAGACTGTCAGCTGATTTCTCAAAAGAGACCTTACAGGCAAGAAGGGGCTGGAAAGAAGTATTCCAAGTCATGAAAGGCAAGGACCTACATCCCCGATTGCTCTATCCAGCAAAGCTTTCATTTAGAATGGAAGGGCAGAGCAAGTGCTTCTCAGAGAAGGTCAAGTTTAAGGAGTTCATCATCACCAAGATCTTATTTTAGGAAATGTTAAAGGGACTTATCTAAGAAAAAGAAGATAAAAAACATGTACAGTAAAATGAAAGCAAACTCACAATTATTAACAACCACACCTAAAACAAAAACAAGAAACTAAAGAAACAACTAGAACAGGAACAGAACCACAGAAATGGGGATCACATGGAGGGTTAATAACAGGGGAGTGGGAGGTGGAGAGAGGGGGAAAAGGTACGGAGAATAAGTAGCATAGATGGTAGGAAGGAAATAGGGGGAGGGCAAGAATAGTATGGAAAATGTAGAAGCTAAAGAACTTATGACACATGGACATGAACTAAAGGGGGAGAATGTGGGTGAGAGAGGGTGTTCAGGGTGGAGGGGAATGAAGGGGGGTAATGGGAAAACTAATAGCATAATCAATAAAATACATTAAAAAAATAAAAAATAATAAAACCAAAAAAAGAAAACAGTTCATGTAAAAGGATTATATATATTCTGGAGGATTAATTTTTCTAACTGTTGTTTTAAACACAACAGTGAATAATTCTTTCTTTGGGACTTTATAGGAAGAAATTAAGTATAATTTAAACATTTAAAAAGAAAGACTATTACCTGATTAAACTACACTTTCTAATCTTTGATTGAAAAAATGACTCAATTAATTTAAAAATGTTAGTTTTCATTTTAAGATCTACATTTGGCACTGTCTGCCACAAATAAAAGAAAAAATAAAATTTTATTTTACCAGGACTTATTAGCAAGTCCTCCATGATTTACCAGGCTCTTTGTCTGTTATAAAACAATCAAGCTTCATATCCGACAACAGAAGCTATTAACCAAAAAAAAAAAAAAAAAAACATTTTATTTCACAGGACTCTGAAAATGGGTGGTTCCTGGGCTGGTTCAAAGGTCAATAATGTCCTTAAGGATCCAGGCCTTTTTTTCCCTTCCCTTTGCCATTCTAAGGAATTGTCACAGCCTTAGACATCAAGTTTTCATACTACAAAGAGACTGTCACAGCCTTAGACATCAAGTTTTCATACTAGTGTATAAAGCAGAAAGAAAAGGAACGGATAGTAAAAGAACCTTCTTTAAGTAAATTAATGCTCTCTCAATCAGGGGAAAAAAATCTTCCCAAAACTTACCAATAGACTTTCTTTTACAACTCATTGGCCAGAGCTGGGCCATATGTCCACTCACAGACTAATGACTATCAAAGGGAAAACAGACTTTAAATGACTGGTTTAGGCTAGTTATAATTTATCCCCTGGGACTGGGGTGGGACCTACCTTGCCTGGCACGTCACAACCAAATGATAATTAAGAGGGACTCTTTCAGTAAGCAGCAGGGATGTACGTTGGAAAGGCAACCAGGAGTTTCTCTAGCACTCTGTAGGGTCACTGCCTACTTTTGCACCATTTCCAACTAAGCACTTCCACTTTACTTTCACTCAAACCATTCTTAGCTTCTTGTATTTCCCAGCTTGTAGATTTTGATTATACTGCTCTGTATGCTTAGAATGTTCTCCCCTACCTTTCCTCCTTGTTCTTAATGGCTGATCCCTTTCGTAGAAAATCTTTCTCATACCTTGGCCTGTCAGTTCCATCATTTCCTCCTCTTCCAACAATCTAGTCCACCACCCATTTCAGCTACTTATTACATGGCCACACCAGACCTGTCATTAACTGCATTTCCTTCACAACAGCAATTTCCTATAGCTTCAGCTAAAGGGCAGGGTAATATTCCTAGCTTACAAAGCAATTCCCAGAGTCTAAGCTGAATTTATCTGTAATAGCTCAGGAAACAAGTGCTCCAACCCCACTTATCTGGTTCTGTGAAACAAAGGACAAATAATTAAAACTTCAGTTTTTGGCATTCACAACTGCTAGAGTTCTGCCTGTTTCCATTCCTTTTTTTACAGATTTTATTTACTTACAACAAAACAAATAAGCAAGCAAAAATAGAACCAGAGACATGGAAACAACAAACTGACAGTGATCACAGGAGGAGGGGATAACGGAGGGGGATGGGGATGACAGGGAGAGAAGGGGAAGGGTCAGAGAACATGTATAAAGGACCCATGGACAAAACAAGGAGCAGGACTGAATGTGGGAAGTGGGTATGGCAGGGAAAAGTAAAAGGGGAAAAATAGGGACAACTGTAATTCAATAATAAAAAACCAAAAATATATAAATGTAGGCATGAAAAAACATTTATTTTTAGAGAGAAGGGAAGGGAGAGGAGAGAAACATTGATGAGCAAGAGAAACATCGGTTGCCTCTCATATGCCCCCAACTGGGGACTTGGCTCCCCACCCAAGCATGGGCCCTGGGCAGGAATTAAACGCGCTACCTTTCGGTGTGCAGTATGATACCCAACCCACTGAGCCACACTAGTCAGGACTCCATCCCTATCTTAACCTCTGTTCTTTTGGGGACCAGAATTCTAGAGATGCAAAGTACTCATCGTTCTGTCCCTGATAGTGTCTGTGAACTGCTGTCTCTGAATTACTATAGAAAAATAAGAGAGGATAATTTGCTATCTGTGCTGTCTAAAAAGCAGTACCCCTACAGTAGAAAGATAACTGTCCGAAGTTCTGGCATGTCACAGATTACAGATCTGAGTCAGGAGAAACCAGCAGAAGGGCCAAAGCAGCTTCTCATATTTTCTTCAGAGATTGTGTTTCAAAAGATAAAGCCTGAGCATGCTAAGGCAGTTTTTTTCTCAATTCAGCCTACACTGTCTTATAATTAATGGAATTTTTTCTTCATTCTGGAACCTGTTTTTTTTAAAATCAGTTTTCAGCATTATGATTTTTTGTGTGTGCAGGGGCGGGGGACAGTCTCTTAGGGAGAAATTATATGCTACTACACTGGGGACTGCTAACCAGATATCATTTTTCAACCAGAATTGTTCAGTTGTTTTTTTTAACAAGATAAAAATTCAGTAAAATTAGTTTCGAACATCTCATGAAAAGCTAAGCCATTTTAGAATATTTTAAAAAAGCATTCTCTATTTATTTCTGTATTTAAAAAGTAAATAAATTAGATAAGGGAAAATGTATTTTAAACTGCTTTACACATTATGTAAAGAATTAACCATGAGAAATGAATAAAAATAAAAATATCCCTGGGTAAAATGCACATGTAGAGAAGATGATTCAGACTGTTATAAATAACTCGTATGAGGTAAAGCAAACATGTAATATTTATAAATCATTCTCTAAATAAAGGCATATTTTATTAATCTGCAAGTTCCTTTGCAGATTAATAATAAAAACTTGGTATCAACAAGTCCAATTGCTGAGCCCCCACCAAAAAAAATTTTAATTATTTTAAGGTGAGTTTCCTTCTTTTTCATTTGATTCATCTTCCATAACCTAGAACCAAAAAAATAAAGAGAATTTAAGAATTAAAAAAAAATTAGAAATTGCTATTTTCCTGTTTTTAACATTACTTGTTTACCTGAAATACTTTATTCTATAACAATGCATGTCAATAAAAATAAATCTACCAACAGTCCCAAAGAACAAGGTTTGCACTGTAACCTGGTAACCTAACAACAAAAAAGCAAACTGAGTATTAGCAAATTAAATAAAAGCACTGGCCCCTATTCCTTTTCCCTGAAAGAGGCAATAGCAGCCAAGTCTCAGCTGGTCAGAGAAGACTATGATGATTAACTGGTATTTCCTAACTATAAGACTTTTTCATTCCTCCCCCAAAGCACTTTATTTATTTAAATGTATTCTGGGATCTATACCAAACTGTTATTGTAAAAATATGTATTAGAAAAACGTATCCCTAAAAAAGGGAGGGAAACAAAATATATTGGCAACTACTTGGACTTACTCAGATAAAAATTCATTTTAAACCTTACAAAAATGATGACTTTCATTTCTAGTAAGTTAATAAAACTACTAATGAAACTACCTGAAGAATAAAAACCAAAACTATTAATATCCTTTTGTGAGTTAATATATTACTCAAATTATAAAGAACAACTCCTTCAGTAAGGAAGAGTTATATAACCTAAGAATTTTTTTTTTCTCTTCACCATACCTACAATTAAATGCCAATTCAAATTTACAGCTGACAGCCTCACGCAGGACAAGTAAATAAAAATGTTCCTTTGTCAACCCACTATGTGTCAACTAATACAATTTTTTAAAAAGCATACAGAAGAAAATGGAGCAAAAATAAGTTTTAAAAAATCTAGATGAAATCTGGTTCTAATCTGAGACAATCAATGGAGAAACAACCGTCTCACAGTTTCTCTTCTGTGTTGAGTAAAAATGGATATTTACTTCCAAGGAACTGATATTTTATATCCAATCTTAGCAACACCCAATCCAAAGAATTTTGTCAATCAACTCCTATTTTAGGCAGAATATTCCTAATTTTGGGATAGTATTTCCCAATCTCCAATACACTATGTAAGAACATGTGTAACAAACAGGGCTAAGTGCAGCAGAGGAGCACAAAGACCTAGATATGACTACAAGTCTATCAAGTAACTTACCATGAACAGGAAGCTGAAACAGACACACAGAAAGCAGCTTTGGACCAAAGTAGAGAGAACTTAAAAAACAAGATGGCATGCACTGTACAGAAAGGACCTATTTTAGTATCACCCAGAGATGAGTGATTCTCAAAGGAGTTGAGGGGAGATGCCTTCTCTGTAAAGGCACAGAATTACCTGAAGAGTTTTATCAAATTTCTAATTTCCACATACACTTTCCCTTCTTGATAATCTCTCTCTCCATCAGGCCATGTTTCCTGGCTGAAAATCACTGCAGTGAGGATCACTATTACTACTTAGAAGATGCTGTGCTATACTTCTTAACTATCTTGAGGGCAGAAAACAGATTTACATCAGGCTGTAGATAAAGCTCTATAGTTTTACTAAATACTGTTTTACTGTAAAATATAGTATGATCTCTTGATAAGCTTCTTGTCTGCACATTTAAAAACAAGAAGTGGATAAATATAAGAATAAGAAGTGGATAAATATGATGTGGTAGAGCTGTTCCTCTAAAGACTTCTAAATCTCATCTATAAAACACTATGTTTTGAATCCACTTTTCCTAATTTTTCTATAACCAGAGCAGCATTGTATGTATGCCCTCTGAGTCTCAATTTTCTATGCTCAAAATGGAAATGACTCACTCAATACTCTGTGGTATTAGAACATTAAATGAAGTAATATTTGTCATAAAATGAAGTAATATTTGAGTAAAAATGTCTGGCACATAGTAGGTATTCATAACACTAAAGTTAATTCTAAATTAAGGAGTCTTTAAGTCTGATAACAATTGCAACACTAAGATCCAGCCCTTAAGAAAATGTCAGGTCATGAATTTCTTTTCTTCTCAAAATCTAAACCATCACATAATATTGGCATACCTGTTCTACGCCTTCTACTTCTGGAATATAAAACTGCAGCATGTTCTGAATTCCATTTTTCAGAGTAATGATTGAACTAGGGCAGCTGGTACAAGAACCTTGGAGTTTCAGCTGTACGATGCCATCTTCAAAGCCCTTATAGATTACATCTCCCCCATCTTCCTGCACAGTTGGCCTGTGGTCACAGTATATTTGTGATATATTTAATAGAAGTTTTCATCAAAGAAATTTAATATAACTCAGCTTACATATGTTTTTCATTTTACTTATTTATTTTTAGAGAGAGGGGAAGAAAGGGAGAAAGAGTGGGAAAGAAACATCAATATGAGAGAGAAGCATTGATCAGTTGCCTGTTGTATGCACCCCAACCAGGGACCGAACTGCAACCCAGGCACGTGTCCTGACCAGGAATTGAACCAGCGACCTTTTGCTCTGCAGAAAGATGCCAAATCAACTGAGCCACACCAGTCAGGACCAGAGCTTAGATTTTATATCAATAAAATTCACAAACTTAGAGCTGCTTTTACAACAGACAACAATAAATGTAGCTAGTCTCATTTGTAATTTTAATTTTGCCAGCTTCATTCATACAAATATTTGCTCTACTTATATTTTAATCTTGCATATAATAATCTTAAGTAATTAAGATTTCAAATTTCCTAATAATTATAGTAATTACCTAAGATAAACATATTAAATTTATTTTGGGTAAACACAGGGAGATTAACACATGCTAGTTTTTTTTTTTTCAGGTAAACTTTTCATTGAAATACAGTATTAATACAGAAAAATGTATAAATCATGTATAGTCAATCAACTAATTTTCACGAAGTGAACATACATTTGTCCCATACCAAGAAGAGAACACCAGCACCTCAGAAGCACTCTTGTACTTCCTTCTAATCACTCCTCCCAACCAAACATTAACTATTTCCTAACTATTATCACCACTGATTGGTTTTGCCTGTTTTTTTTTAAGATTTCATTTATTTATTTTTAGAGAGAAGGGAAGGGAAGGAGAGAGGAGAGAAATATCCATGTGTGGTTGCCTCTTACACGCCCCCTCCTGGGGACCTAGCCCACAACTCAGGCATGTGCCCTGACTGGGAATCGAACCGGCGACCCTTTGATTTGCAGGCTACTGCTCAATCCACTGAGCTACACCAGCCAGGGCAGTTCTGCTTGTTTTTTAACTTTAAAATTTATAAATATAAATTCCATTTAGAAACCATACAGTATTCACTCTTTTGGATCTGGCCTCTTATGCTGAGACTCATCCATGTTGTTGCATGTAGTACAGTTTGTTCAATCTCACTGTGACATAGTATTCTATTAAGTGAATACACCAGAATCTGTCCCTTCTATTGTTCATAGACAGCCAGTTAATACAAGTTTTTGGTTTTTACGTAGTTTTGGTTTTTACATAGTTTTCAGCTATGAATATTCTTGCAATGTCTTTTGGTACACATATACATTGCTACTGGAAATATACCAAGAGTGGAATTGCTGGATCAAGAATATGCACATGTTCAGATTTAGCAGACAGTGGTAATGCAACTGTACATTCCTATCAAGAGTATATGAGAGTTCTGTTGTTCCACATCCTCACCAACAACTGGTGCTGTCACTCTTAATGATTTTAACCATTCCAGTGCATTAGCAGTGATAGCTCATTGTGGTTTTACTTTGCATATTCATAGTGACTAGTGAGAATGAGCACTGTTTCATGTTTAGTGGCCATTTGGTTACTGTTGTTTTTGAGTTGCTGCTCCAGTGCTTTTGGGAAGAGACTGCTCCAGTCTCCATGTGATTGCTTGTCTTTTTCTGAACTACAGGAGTTTCAAAATATATTGTCACATATGTATTATAAATATCTTCTCTGTACTTTGCTTTTCACTGTAAATGGCATCCTTTGTTGAAGAAAATACTATAGTCTAATTTACATCCTTTTCTATGATTTTTCTTGTGTCCTGTTGGAAAAACTATTTGCAAACGCAAAGGTCATGCAGGTATTCTATTTCAAATTTCCTTTGTGATTTCTTTATTGACCATGGTCTACTTCTCATTTGCCCCTATTACAAGGGTATAGTCCTACAGCAGGAGTGTCAAACTAATTTTTACCAGGGACCACATCAGCCTCACAGTTGCCTTCAAAGGGCTGAATGTAATTTTAGGACTATATAAATGTAATTACTCCTTAACAGTTAAGCAAGAGCTCAATGCTGCCGCCAGATAAAAACAAGGTGCCAGGCCTGTGTTTGCCACCTATGTCCTATAGGGAGCCCAACTAAGAGTCTGGATGTTTCCTGAGGCCCCACCCTGCCTGACTGATCCTAACCTCCAATTTTATCACCCCTAGAACCATGAGACTGCCACAACTCTGTTTAGCTTTCCAACTGCTTTTTGACTTCTTAGTTTGTTCCCTGCCCAGCTAAACATAAGCAAGTGCCTTGGGAAAGAACCTCCAACTGTTAAGCTTACTTTTTCTTAACTTCTCTCTAGGATCCTAGACCTTTAAGACAAAGCTTCATTGGTGACCCAGAATTTTTATTTTTGTCTTCCCATCTCAACAAATTTGCTAAAAGCTAAATGGTTTCCCTGATTCTTAGCAGCTGCCCCTGACCGGCTTCTCATAATCTAGCCTCACACTGAGAACCAGCAAATGCTCTGAGGGAAGCCTCAACATGCTTTCTTTCTCTACAGGATCTTGTTTGCTTTGATAACTATGTAATGCCTTCACACACAAAATTTTTCTTTTAATTGTATTTTAACTTGTTTTTCTAGAATTTCTGACCAAGACCATTCATCTGCTAAAAGTAAAATGCTGAAGCCTGAAGTTCTCTACTTATTTAAATTTATTCTTTATGGACAATAGCCTAAAAAACAAGTAATCCTCTCCTCACAATCTTCCCAAACACTAAATCATTTTTTAAAAGAAATTTGGTATTATAACAATATCAAACAAGGAACATGTCTACAGGACCCATGGACAAAGCAAAGTGGGGTAGGATTGAGGATAGGAGGTGGAGGTGGGTGGGGCGGGGGAGGATGGGGGGGGAATGGAGACAACTGTACTTGAATGACAACAACAAAAAAAAGAACCTAAATGGTGAATGTGAACAATAAATTCATTTACTATGTTTAGATTGTTTTAAAAGTTGGAGTGAATATAGACAATATTTAGGCTTTAAATTCAACTGTCATGGTTACCTACTGTGGTTTACATCAACTTATACTTCTTTTAAAACTCCACTATAATCTCACAACAAAAAGTAAATTGCTATAATAAAAATTAGCTCTGCAGTATATCTGATTTCAAGCAGAAAGATAAGCACATACCGTATTCTAGTATCTAACAATTCTTTAATCATTGCCACAACTTCATCATCTTCTTCAGATCCTAGAAACAATTACAAATAAAACATTATCAATACTATAAATTTCATAGCCATCCAAATACATTCATTAAAACAGGGCAAATTTAACTTAATCTTAATGTCTCATTAAAAAAATAAAAGCATAGAACATTTAATTTGGTATGGTAATAAAGTAACTTTGGGGTAATAGAAAGATCATTCCTTAGATTCTCTGAAGGAAAATTAAGGAGCACTGATCCCTTCAGTATCTGGTGATAAAGGTGAGTATACTGAAATAACTTAATCTACTAATGAGAGTAGGGTCTGAATATTTTGGTCAATAAAATTGTAAACTTTCCTCATTCTCAAGACTGAAAAGTAGCAGAAACAAGAAGTTGTTTGGATTTTGATGGAAACTTTAGATACAAAAAAGTACTCCTACTTTTGTAAGTTATATTTTCAATTTCTTAATTTTGTGGTTTTAAAAATGATGATCATACTCAATATAAATGTAAGCCTTATGGAAATTTCCAAAATGTTCTACAAATCTGAGCAAAAAGTTGTCTTTAAATTTTGTTTCATTTTTGTTTTTCTTTTACTTTGTAAGGTTATACAATGATTTTCACCAAAGCCTTTTTATGAGTTTTAATTTTTTTGAGAAATTTATTTACCTTCAGAAAAACTAAAAATGTAAACAATTCAAATTATACCATAACAAATGTGAGCTCCATGTGCAGCTCTTCTTCCAAGTACTTTACACAAAATAACTTACTTTCATCATGTAC
Source organism: Trachops cirrhosus (assembly GCA_028533065.1). Classification (NCBI taxonomy): domain Eukaryota; kingdom Metazoa; phylum Chordata; class Mammalia; order Chiroptera; family Phyllostomidae; genus Trachops; species Trachops cirrhosus. The sequence continues at coordinate 101,597,395 of CM052543.1, forward strand.
AAAAGGCACAAACCACAGAGAAAAAAAAAGATTACGTGGCTACATTAAAAAGAAAAGCTATGCTTGCTTTGGGAACACAAACACTAAAATTGGAATAATAGAGATTATCATGGCCCATGAGCAAAGATGACACACAAATTCATGACATTCCATATATAAAACATTCCATATTTTTTTTTTAAAAAGAAAAAAGTCTGAATGACAGAAGACATCCTACACACAGTGAAAAGATAAAATCATGGTTTGGGAGAAGTTATCTGCTATGAAAAAATCTAACTCAAGATACTTCTGATTTTTTCACATGTAAATTTCTTCACTGTTGCTGTCCACACTATTGCAGATGTCCCCATTTCCTCCCCCATTGCCCCCCTTCTCGCAGCTCCTGCTCCCCCTTCCTCTGGCCATCACCACACTGTTGTCTGTGTCCATGGGTTATGCATCTACCTTTTTGGCTAATACCATCACCTTCTTTCATCCAGTCCCCCCTCCCCTTTGATAGCTGTCAGTCTGTTCCATGTATCCACATCTGTTTCTATTTTGTCAGAATACGTTTTAATAACCAGATAAAATCGATACAAAAAAGACATACAATTCTATTTTTTTTTAAATGGGCAAAGATTATGAACAAGAAATACAGGGTCCAGCAGAAGTAAGGCCTGTTTGAGTGTTGTTGGTAGGGTAATAATATGGGTGTAATAATTTATAGTTTTAACTTGAATGTTTCACCGAAAATGTCATATGGCATGCTTAAGTGTGATATTGTGTTACAGAATTACATGCTTATGATTTTGTAATAAAAAGGGGCGTTATTTGTGCCAGACCCTATATATTCACAAGGAAAATAATGACCAGTAGACATGCAAACCTTCAGGCTCAGTACTATAATACCAAGGAAATGCAATTAAAGCAAGATACCATTTTACATTTAACATATTGGTTAAAAAATGTAAAAGACACTAAGTGATAATAAAGATATAAGAAAGTTTAAATTTTTATACATTTCTAAATTGTATGTAAATTAGAACAATTTATGAAACAGCAATCCTACTTTTAGGAATACACTCTAAAGAAACTCTGCACAGATGCACAAAGAGGCTGTACAAAAATGCCCACTGCAATATTTGTAATAGAATTAGCACGAACAACTCACTTGAACATAAGGAACAAAATAACTGTGGTTTACTCATATAACGACTATCCAGCACTTAAACTAACTATAATAGAATTACATTTTTTACAAATGAATTTCAAAATATTATGCTCAGTGGAAAAAGGAAAGTTGCACAGAACATGAGTTACTTAAGGTTTTAAAACAACACCCAATGTTATATACTCCCTGCAGAGACTTCTATTTGCAGTAAACGTTTAAAAGCAAACACAAAGGGGAAAGGGGAAAGAGACTGGGGTTGTAGGGATCTGGCTGTATCTTTAAGATTTTATTTAAAAATGGGTCTTACAGCAGCCCTGACTGGTTTAACTGGTTCAGTTTGGTTGAGCATCATTCCGCAAAGTGAAAGGTTGCTGGTTCTACTCTTGGTCAGGGCACATGCCTGGGTTGTGGGTTCAGTCCCAGGTCACAGTCCCTGTGTTCAACAGGCAGTCAATTGATGTCTCTCTCTAACATCAATGTTTCTCTCCCTCTCTTTCCCCCTCCCTTCCCCTCTCTCTAAAAATAAACAAATAAAATCTTTTTTAAAAAAAGGGTCTAAAGCAATTATAGCCAAAAATTAACATTTGTTAAATCTGAGAGGAGGGCAAATTGGTGAGCTTTATACTATTTTCTGAAGATTTTTATAATTGGAAAATTTAGTTTTGTGTAACATTTAATTTATAGACAAGTATTCAAAAATGATGTGCAAAACTAGTATAATATATATGAAGTTTTATTTCCTCTGGAATTGTTTCTGGAGCTTTATATAATACAATGATAAAAATCTGTATTCCCATGACTTCTGAAATTAAGACAAATATGAAGAAAGTAGAAGTCTTTCTTAAAAGATAACTATTAATTACCCAACATATTACCTGCTTCTCCTGAAGATGTTTCCTCAGTAACTAAGGGTAATCCAGATGCAAAGAAATCCATGATTGTTGCATAAATATCTGGTTTCAATAAATTCCAGTCTAACTCTTCACTTTCCTGTAAATATTTTAAGGAAAATGCTAAAATTTCCACCCAAGGGCACAGACAAATATAAAACAATACCTGTACCTTTTAAGAATCTTTTTCTATATATATCCTGTACTATGCAACAGTACCCGTTTCTGGAGAATACATGTTACTTCCAGTCCTTAAAGGATCTGGCTTACAATGACTTTCAGAAGGTACAATTGTAGAACATTTCTCATTCACTCATTTGTCAAACTTGTATTAAGTGTACTGTATATACCATGAGCTATATAGGGGATACCAAGATGATGAAAAGATATTTTTTCATGAGGTAAAGACCATTATGTTTAAAGAGGATGATAAAGAAATTTCCCATTCTTTTAAATAAAACAGGATATAGCTGCTTGATCACATACATAGGATATCTGACAACTATTAAAAAAACAATTCAATTTACATACATTACTTG
>CM052543.1:101600473-101650966 GCA_028533065.1 Trachops cirrhosus
CTGTATATACCATGAGCTATATAGGGGATACCAAGATGATGAAAAGATATTTTTTCATGAGGTAAAGACCATTATGTTTAAAGAGGATGATAAAGAAATTTCCCATTCTTTTAAATAAAACAGGATATAGCTGCTTGATCACATACATAGGATATCTGACAACTATTAAAAAAACAATTCAATTTACATACATTACTTGAAAGTATTAAAGAAATCCAATGAGACAACTATAGAACCAAAACCTAGGACACGTCTTATCTGTGGCTACTGTGCTAGAGGACTTGTGAACTGTCAATAAGATCAGTATCCTTAAGAAAGAATCTATCACTATTTCACACCAAAACCTGGCCAACCAGTTAATCTTATAAATTTTTTTAAAAAGGTATAATTCATATATACTTAAATAGTACTAACATCTAAAAAGAAAAGGCAGGATATATTGTTTTTTAAAGGAGAGCTCTTTAGGACAAAAAACTATTAGTCACAGTCTATGTAGACTCAGGAAAGTGCTGGTTAGGGTCTATACTTAAATGCTATTAAAATCGAGGCTACATGCATAACAACTATTTTTGTAATGGATTAAGAACAAATTTAGAGGCAGTATTCTAAAGGGGAGATAAATGGGCACTGCTATGGATACAAGAGCAAAACTAGTGAGATGCCTTAGTGAGTAGGAATGAGAACTAGTTCAGGGTAGATTTTTTTAAAAGATTTTCTTTATTTTTAGAGAGGGGAAGGGAGAAAGAAAGAGAGGGAGAGAAACATCAATCGGTTCCATGCCCCCAGCCCACAACCCAGGCATGTGTCCTGACCAGGAATTGAACCAGCAACCTTTCAGTTCACAGGCCAGCACTCAATCCAATGAACCACATCAACCAGGGCTCAGGGTCACTTTTGAGTAAATTATTGGAACATGGATCAAGAGTGAATAGCGGGCTCTATTAAGTAAGGAAATCTTAGTATTAAAAAGAAACAATTTCCTGAAGTTGTCTGAATGAGAGAAAAAGGCAGCATATAAGCTGAAAATATACTTACACATTTAGAAAAAAACATAAATAATGCATAAAGCAGCTTCTGAATTATCGATTACAAATCAAAAGGAAAACAGGCAATTGGTGAAGATATCAGGTAAATGGAATAGCCCATGATGAGGTTAACTGAAAGAAAAAAAATCAAATCTGCTATTCTACATATTAAATATCATTGTGTGCCCTCATTTAAAATAATATTTATTGGTTATGTCATTTCATTAAGAAAAAACTGTGGAGTTGAAGAAATTTCAAAAAGGGTAATTAAATTATAAAAGAGAAATAAATAATGATCTACCAAAATCAAATCAAGAACAAAAAACCTGTAAGATACAATCACGTTTTTATCTAAACATATTTTTATATAGCATAGGCTATATGAAAAGAAATAAAAATGTCTTAAAATAAATACATAATTTCCTATTTGTAAAATAAACACAATAACTACCATATTTTCAGACTGTAAGACGCACTCCCCGTCTGCCATTTGGGAGGAAAATGGGGTTGCGTCTTATAGTCCGAATGTAGCCTACCTGGCTCATGGGGGCAGCAACCTATGTTATTTGTCATTAAATATTTTACCATTTTTTTGCTTCAAAAATTTTTTTCCTATTCTCCTCCTCTAAAACCTAGGTGCATCTTACAGTCTGGTGCATCTCATAGTCCAAAAAATTCTGTAGTTGTAAGAATTAAACCAGATAATATACGTAAAGTACTAGTGCCTTATCAAACATGTTGGAGATATTAAATAAATGCTAGTCCTTTTATTCCTCAAAAAATATCGAAGAAAGAAAACTTAAGAATAAAAAGCGCAGACCAGATGTCTCTAAACTGGTTAAGACTGGGGATCGGTTAACATGGATTTGCTCACCATGATCCTATATTTGGGGGAAGGAAGGCTGAAGATTCAATTTAGGAAATTTTACATCACTGTTTCCATCTACAAAAATTTGAGTGCATTCTATATGTTAGGCATTGTTCTAGGTAATCTTAACAACGTGGACAATCTTTATCTTCACAGAGTTTATTATATTCTAGTGCAGAAAAGACGGAATAAAAATAAACAAAAAATATGATTAAGGTAAGTGCAATAAAGAAAATGAACAGGGTAATGAGATCTTGGGGAAAGTACCACTTTCACAAATATGGTCAAGAAAGAGCTTTCTGAGAAATAGGTACAAAGGAATACTGGACCAGATATAACATGTTCCTAACCTATAGGTCCACTTTCACGGTACATCAGAATAATCCTTTCCAACTGCTTATGAGGAGCTGAATGAATGTTTTTATTCTGATGCAAAATTGGACAAATGATTAAGTTCAGTGCATGCAAATCAATTAAAAGATTTAAAAGGACACATAGCTCTGGCTGGTATAGCTCAGTGGAATGAGTGCAGGCTGCAAACCAAAGGGTCGCTGGTTCGATTCCCAGTCAGGGCATATGCCTGGGTTGCAGGCCAGATGTACAGTAGGGGACACACAAGAGGCAACCACACATTTCTACTTCTCTCCTTCTCTTTCTCTTTCCCTTCCCTTCTCTCTAAAAATAAATAAATAAAATCTTTTAAAAAGAATAAATAAAATAAAAATAAACGGACACATAGTTCAAATTTAAATAGTTCACTTCTCATTAATCTAGTAGACTTAAAAATTAAACAGCCTTTTCTAGCAAATACCACCTTAGCTGCTGCAATGGGTAGCACATTTATCTTGGTTTCTTGACATTTAGAGGTTGACCAAGTGCTGAAGAACTTACACAATCCACTGCTCTTATGTGTGAAGCTCTGAAGTGTTATTGCAGGACAGTAGAATGAGTCAGATGCCAGGAGGTGAGTGCCCACTTTGAAAGGAGAAATATATATTCAATCATTCTGTTGGTCAAATATATATATTGTGTGACTATTTATTTGTTTCTCTTTTTACTCTACCGGTTACATTAAAAATTAGTGAAAATAATACTTGAAAACCTAAATTCTAGTCTTGGCCCTGCTACAGGCTACCTATATAATCTTAGACACTACGTTTAACCCTTAGAAGCTCAAGCTTTTTTCTTTTGAAAAATGAGAGACCTAGAAATTGTATTAAGTAATTATTTAAGAATGTGAGAAGTAAACTTAATTTGAGATATTTTAATAACCGTATGTATAAAACATATGAAGAATGGAAATTCTGGAGAGGATGATCCAACTCAGAAAATACTAAAAGTTCTTATTTTCTATCCTCCTGTATTTTTACCTTTGTGACAGTAATAAAATCTGGTCCAAAGAAGACACTCTTCACTCCTTCAATCCTAAATAACTGCCTGTGAAAAAATAAAACATAACAGATAATAAATGTTTAATTATGAAAAGTTTACACATAAGCAAAACAGAGAAAAATAAAAGAACTTCCATGTACCCCTCACCACCTTCAAACCATGGCCAATCTTGTTCTGTCCTCGCCCCCTACCATCGAGCAATGCCACAGTGAGAATGCAGGGCATTTGTATTCCTGCAAAAGATCCCTCATTTCCCTTCGCATTCAGTCCTCTTGCTTTACCTCCATGCTCTGCTAACTTTTGTTTATGGCAATGACTTATTTTTGTTTAAAAATTTTCTTCCAGCTTTGTTGAGATATAATTGACATGAAACATTATGTAAGTTGAAGGTGTACAATGTGATGATCTGATACACATATATAGTGAAAATGATTACCACAATAAGTTAGTTAACATAATTGTAATGGTTTATACTTTACCATCTGACATACACTTAAATTGTCTCCACTGGGCAGTTTTTAAAACAAGGAAATCATTCCATATCTATAACTATTATTATTTATAGTTGTAAGTAGATTTATTGTAGAAATGACTTCAGATTGAAGCATCTAGAAATTCAGCTATTCTTAAGAATTAAATGAATAAGTTTTCATTGCTTATTAAAAGCAGTTTTAAAGATTTAGAATGGAAATTTACCATATTATCATTTTGATGGGTTATTTTTCTTAAGTAAAAATATAAATTTTTATGTGGTCATGATACAGCTCTCTCAAATACATCACTTTTCAGGAGAGGGTTTCCTAATATCAACTCTTAGTTTCTTTATCCCTTAACGGAAAAGAAGTATTCTCTGAAAACAATGCAGTGCACATAAAAATGCAATAGCTCAATAAAGCTGCCTTAACCCCAAAGTCAGTTATTTGTTTCTTGGTAAAAGCAAGTGAGAAATAGTAATATACCTTGCCAGAGGAGAGCGAAATGCTGCAGCTGGTGTAGGAAAATCCATGGTCCTTGTCTCAAGAACCGGTTTTCCTGGAATAAACTTTAAACTGTTGGGATTTGGGGTATCTTGCGTTTGAATAAACATGTGTCTCACTAAAAGAAAAAAAAGAAAAAATGTTATTCCAGAAAGTAATAGTTAACAGTTTATGGACTATGAAGTACTCATTATCAGAGAACCAAAAGAAGAAAAATTAGTATATTAGAAAATAAGACTGTATTGCCCAAACTGACGAAATAAGAATTTTTAAAGACAAAAAGGCAGTTTATCAATATATTTATAATTGCATTCCATTTTATATTAATTTTGATTATTTAGTTTGTTACTCAGTGGATTCCAGTAACATCCTACATTTAAGTAGGAAGGTATATTATACTTCAGGAATCATGTATGTATTCTGTGTGAGGATTTATGAATATAATACCAATGGCTACTATAATTATAAATTGTCATCACTATGATAGTAATATAGTAAAATCTTATATTCTCTTCTTTCCAAAGTGCTACCATCCTTTTAAAGACAAATGAATTTTTAAAAAGGTATAAATTTCTAATAATAACTAATATTTATTGTGAGCCTACCATTTACACACCAAAGACAGGTTCAAATGCTTCAAATGTATTTAAGCCTTTAACAACCTTATGAAGGTACTATTATTCCCATTTTATAAATGAAACTGAGGCTTAGAGTTAAGTAACTTGTTAAATTATATAGAGTTAGGGAACTGCCCAATGGTATAGAGTTAGTGACATCATAAATTATTGGGTAAGTGGAAATACCTATGTGACTTACTTTCTGGAATAAAAATTATCTTTACAGGTTCTTTTGTCTCTTTCTTCTAAGCCCATGATTATATTGAGAATGAATTCATTAAAGCAATAAAGAAGGAACAGAATCTTTAATTTCCTACCTGAGTTAAAAATGACATCTACTTAGAAGACAAAAGGATAGACAGGGCTAGGGTTTTAAAACTATTAAACAGACCTTTACTATTTATTATAAAAATAAACCTTCTGACCAAAAAAGAATACCAATTCTCATCGTAGAGCAATACATTGAAACGGGTTAATTCAATGAGTTATTAACATGTGCTGAGCATGGTGCTAAGCACTGCACATGAATTACATTATTTAATCCTTACGTCCTACCAGGGAGGTACTGTTTTTATCCTGTTTCACAAATAGGGAAACTAAAGCTCAGTGTCACTCAAAGTGATAAAGCTGCCAATTTTCCATCACTGACTGGCTTAGCCACTGTGCATACTGCCACTCCATACTTATTAGTGCCAAGCATAATAGGAAAATACATTTAAAATCAGTCTTCTTATCTTGTCATAATTCTCATACCACACAACTTAGAAAAGATGGCAAAGTATCAAAGAGCAACAGTTTTATTTTAAATTAGAGATTAAATCTGGCAAAACATATGGTTGTTATGGAAGTGCTTTTTTTAACCTTTACAAGAGAACATTCTGATTTGACAGCTGAGAATTGCTTTTGCACCTCGCCATGCAGTTCCAGCTAACTGATGTTGACTCATTTCCTTGGTGAAGTAGAATTGAAACTAAAATCCCATACGTTTTGCTTACTGAAGCCATTGTCCTATAAGATATCAGTTGGTGACTTGGTGACCAGGCAAATCCTAAAAGAGAAAAATTTAAAATGATAACCTCAATGTCCAAGTGCTTGATCTAAAATGTTTATACCTCTAACCAATAAATGCCTCTGAAAAACTGTGTTACAAGGGAACAATTTTTCAGATGGTACATTAAAGAAAGGATTTTCTTTAAATGTAAAGACAACAAGGTTCTTTTAACCCTGGTTCTGACTTACCATTTCTTGCCATGTTTCTTAACAATTTATTGCTAATCAAAAGCTCCGCACATGTTATGCACTCTACCAATATTTGAAAAATTAAATCTGGATTTATTCTACTCAATCCATTTGTGTAAAGCTATACATACAGGAAGACAAATTTTTAGAAATAATTGAAGGTAAGAACTGTAAGTGTAAAAAATTTTTTAATAGAGCACAGTCTACATATACTACCTGAAGTAGAAAGTAATATATGAATGACATCACTACATAAGTTTTCTTTTGACAATGAACAAAGCTATTTCAAAAAAGTAATGTGACTCGATATTAACAAAATCATTCCAATTACAGTCTCCATTTGGTTTAATTAGGTATTTCAAAAATGACTCCCAGGTCCATCATCCAGAAGGACGCCCCCAGAAGTGTCATGATGGTTTCACCAGGACAGAAAGGCTGGTCCAAAATAGGTTTTCCTATTGTGCTTGGTACTTATAGGTAGATAGGTAGGCGAAAGTTCCTTCAAAATCACAGGTTAATGGTGCTGAAAGTCAGTCAAAGTCTAAAATCAGTAGCTCTCCCATTGGAAAGGCCTAGATGACCACATAATTCAGTCCTACAGTAATTTAAAGTCCAATTTAAAAAGCTTAACATTCTGAGTTACTCAATATTTAAATTAATCTGTGATTGAAGAAAACAGGCAAGGCACTCCTGTTCTTGCCCCAATACACAGTGGAGATAAGGTCTCAACCCTAATCCAACCCATGCCAATATCCCAAGTCAGCCTTCTTCCAGAGCCTGGCCACGGGAGGTGTTCAGAGCAGTGATGGAAATGCAGATGGGCCAAGAGCTGAATCCAAACTCTTACAGCTCCATGAGCACATATAGATAGGTGTTTACCCATAGACATACACACCCTCCTCCCCAGGTTCCCTAGCCACACGACAGTGGTCATATTTCAGCAATTTTCGATCCTATCTTAAAACCTATTTCCAATACTAAAGAAAATAAAAGCATGTAACATGAACCAGATTATTTTAAAAAACTGATTAATTTTGACAGAAAGAAAAATTATAAAATACTATGTTTTATGGTCTGGATAAAAGCTACAAATTTACTGATTTTTGAGGTATTCTTATTACAATGAAAAGGGCAATAGCTTAAAATACATGATTCTTTGAAACACAAACCCATCTTTTTATCATATTCTTTTCACCATATTTTCATTTCAGAAATCATTTATTGAGCAACTCATATTTCAGAGGATGTGTTACACAAGATACCGAAATTCCACAGATGTGTTGGACATTTTGCTCAGGATTCTTGCAATTTTATGCCAATAATACGTGTAAGCATATGATTACAGCAAAGTGTGATGCTGTGATAGGGTTAAATGCTACATCCTTGTATAGGCATCAGAATAGAAAATTTACAAATTCTCATCTTTTATGACTCACAAAATTTTATTCAGGCAGTTTCATTAGCTTCTGAAAAACAATTTGCTCTAAAAGAGGTGAAATTTTACCTGTGTTACATAAGTTTGGGGGTCGTGAGAAAAGTGGTCTTTGTGCGAACTGATGCAGAGGCTGTTTCTTCATGGTGTATGGAGTCATCATATGACAGAATCTACATTTAAAAACAAAAATGACATTTTAAGAAAGAATCTTTTAAGCTCGGTTTCTAATTCTCATATATTAAAAAAGCCATAATGAAAATAATAATTAAGCCAAATTTTTATTTTCTATACACATTATTTTCACTTTCTTAGGTAAAGAATAGCTACAATTTAAAAACAAGAGTTCAAGGGGAAAGTTACAGCCCTGATGACTGAGTGTACACAGGATACTGCAATATCTGGTGCAAGAAGAAGAAATGCATCTACACCAGTGATTCATAACCTGGAGCCCCAGATTCATTTATGCATAAAGGAGGCAAAGAACTACAAACTATTTTTCCCCTCTTTTTAAATTTTTAAAAACTAGGCAATAGACTCATATGATTCCAAATTTAAATGGAAAGAAAATACAATGAAAAGTCCCCCTCCTTTTCTGTTTCTAACACATTTCCCTGAAAAGAGATAACCCATACTATATTATCTGAGAGATGTTTCAATACTTCAAAAAGTCTACTAGAAAGTGTACTATTCTCGTTCAAACTGCTAAAAAAGCCAAGAATCTATATATGCTTTTTGACTGGAAGTACATCAGTATGGTAACTTTGGTTATTTCATTGACAGAGGAAATGTTGATTGGCTTTTTCCTGCTTTTGACAAATTCAAAACAAAGAGAAAAAGGAAAAACAAATATCACTGGAAAGGAAATAAAAGGAGAGTTGAGTAGTGAAAATTTTAGAAATCTAATGCAAGTTCTTTTGGAATCTAGTTTACTTTAAAATATTACATTTTTCACTTCACAGGAATCACTGAGGAATTTTAAGAATATATATGATCCCCCTTTTTTAAACATCTGATTATTTTCACCTGCAAACTCATTAAGGGACTGTCTTCATTTCTATGTCCCTGGAGCAGCTAGCATGATGGCTTCAGATCTTCACCCCTAAAATGAAGTTAATACTCACAGCCACCTCATAAAGACTGGGGCAAAGATGGATCCAAATAATCCTTGTAGACCCTGAGCAGGTAGCTCAGTGAATGCATAAATAGGTGGAACAACAAATGGATGTTTCTCTCTCACTCTCTCCCTTCTTCTCTCTCTAAAATCAATAAATAATTTTTAAAATGAAATGTATTTAAAAATAATCCATGTAAAGAGCTTAAAACAGTGCTGCTAGGCTGTGTAGTTAGTGTTCAATAAATGTTAGTTACTACTACTATTATGTGACAGACATGACTCAAACATGAGACAGGTGACTAACAAATCCTTCTACAAACTTAATTTTTTTTAAGAAATGCATTTAAATTTCAAAAGCACCATTAACACTAGAACTCCTTAAAACGAGATTAAATTCCGTTGGGTCCTTTTCTCTTTTTGTTCTAGAAGTGAAATTGGGATACAACACCTACTGAAATTCTCAGTGCTCTTCCCGTAACCAATGTCGGCAGATACCATTGGCAGGGCGCATGGAAGGGGAAAAGGGATCGCAGTGGCTTTAAGTGGTGCGGAGGAAATCTAGGTGTCTGGATTCTCATCCCAGTTCCATCACCTAGATGCTGTGTGCCCTCAGACAAGTCACGTACCCTTTCTGGTCCTCACTGAGAAAATGAAGAAATGTGGTGAGATGTTCTCTTCCACTTTGTGACATTCTGATTTTGTTTTTAAAAGGCAGAAGAGGAAAAGTGAAGAGCTAGAGGAGCTACACGATTTCAAAAGAGCTCTTAGCGCTGGGTTTCTACAGCCAGTCTCTGCTAACCTCCCCACCGCAGGGACTCAACCACAGGGTTTCAAAGCCCGGGTGTCATGCAGGACCGCGCCCGCCCGAACAGGGGGAGAGGAGCTGCATCAGCGAGAGGCCCACCTCCAGGGCTCAACCCCCAAATGCAGCGACGAGGACGAAACCGAAGGCTCGGTCATAGACACTTTTCCCCACCCCATCTGAGGGAGTAGGCAGAGCAGTTACTGCTCCACTGCCTAAATTCAGTGGCATCGCTATACGGAGCTCAGGATTTGTCACCTACCGCCTGCACAACCCTGCAGCAAGAGCCGCAGCACCTAAGCCAAGCCAGGCCGCCGCCATCTTAGTCCGAGTGCGCCGGCGTGGGACGGGCCTCCCCCTTCGCCGAGCTGCGTAGACCCCGCGCAGGCGCAGGCGCAGGCGCAGCCCTGCCGGAGCGGGACTAGCGCTGTAGAGAGCGCACTCTATAGGTAGTAGGCAGCGCTGCTACCGATGAGCGTCGTGGTTTGCTCCCGGCTGTTTGCAACTATTGCCTACGTACTATGTAAACCCAGACAAGGAAGGAAACAAAGAAATACCTCAGTAAGGCACGAAAGACTGCACACCTGCGTGGAGCTTCCACACTTTTCTTACATGCTGAGTGCTGCTCTTGCACCGACTGGTCTTGCGGTTAGAATGGTGTTCCCTACCCCTAAACCCACCTCATTGCCGTTTGTAAGATCCCACTTTCCTCCAGGCCCAAGTCGGTGAACTGCCTCAGAAGACTCCCTGGAGGATGGGAGTCTTCTCTCCTGAACGTTCTCGCTTTCTGCCAGCCAGCTGCCTTCCCTGTCACACGGCCCGATGTGAAGGTCTGTGTCTTACCCACTTGTTAGGCTGCGCTTGTGGACTTGTCGTCTCAGACCAATACAAAGATGAGGACTCGCGTAGTTTGCGGCTGCCCTTTGCTGTACTGAGTTTTGATGAGTTTCTAGAGCAAAGTACAAGAGCCCATTAAGTATTATTCCAGAACGTTCTGGATCTATTGGCTTTCTTTCAGTCAGCAGTTCTCAAAGTGTGGAGTGCATCAAAGCGTGGGAACAGCCCTGACCAGTGTGACTTGGTTGAGCGTCATCAGCAAAGGGAAAGTGAGAGGATAAAGTCAGTACCATCTGTTATTGTGGTACCATATGCTGAGCAGGCCTATGACGTTATTAAACACGACTGCCATTTTACTCTTCTAGGGTTATGTCCCCAGAACTGGAAATTATTGGAAAGCAAGAACAGAACTGTTCCCTACAGCCACAGGTAAAAGAAAACATTGGAACCAACTGCAGACCCTGTTACAATGCCCTAACAGCCCAGGGGCCACACAACAGCAACCTCCTCACCCTTTTTAATCCAATTATAATCCAATAAAAGCTCAAAGCCCCACCTCTCAGTGCTGGTGACTCACTCCACACCATGCCCCTCTCCTTTCTTGGAGAGTGAATAAAAACTTTATCTCTACATTTTCTTCTCTTTTTGAATTCTTTCACAGCCTGCATCACCGACCACCCTAACAGAAAGGTGGCGGGTTCCTTCCTGTCATGGAACATGCCCTAATTGCAGATCTGGTCTGAGGTTGGAGCGGGTATGAGAGGCAACCAATGGATATTTTCTCTCTCTCTCTCCCCCCCACCCCCGCCCTTTCTTCCCTTCTGATCTCTCTAAAAATAAATAATTAAAATAGTTTTTTTGAGAAGCATGGGAAACAGTACAGTGATTAACAGAGGAGTGGGGTGGGGGAGGTAGGAGAGGGTAAAGGGAGGTTAAAAGGTGTTGGAAAGAGACAACTTGGGGTGGTGAACACACAATATATAGATGATGTAGAATTGTACCCCTGAAACCTATATAATTTTATTAACCAGTGTTACCCCCCAATAAATTCAGTAAAGATAAGGGTGGGGGGAGCATGGGAACATGTTGGAAATGCAGTATCAGGCCCCATTTCAGGCCTACTGAATTACAGTCTTGGAGGTGTGGTCCAGTAATCCATTTTAACAAGCCCTCTAGGTCACTCTGATGCAGGCTTAAAATTGAGAACCAGACACTGCTCTAGAAGATACACAAAGTGCTAGTTTCTGGAACCGAAGAAACATACCTATTGTTAGGTTGAGGCCACACCCAAGACCATCTAGAGGTTTCTATGACCTGAGAGGCATCTAAGGTGGTGGGTGGGGCTTCGGGCCTGGGCCTGCACAGTGTGAGCGGCACTGCTTCCCTGAGGGCAGTTTACGTTCTCCAAGTTGCATGCTGACTTCCAACCACCATCTTTCTTCCATGAACCACTCTAGACCTCAGTGCCATCCAAAGCTTGTCCCCTTACCCTCTTCTAGACCCTGAATCAATGTGGCTCTTCTATTCAGGAACAGATCCTGGTTAGGGAACAATCTTTCCTCTCTGTCTTCAGCTTCTCTCTCTCTTATGAGTTCTTTCCCATAAGAAAAATCCTGCCTTGCTCCAAATGTCCTTCCACCCACCACTCTCTTTTCTTCCCTTCAAGGTTGAATGGCATAGAATCATCTACATTTGTAGACCCTAGTTTTTTTTTTCCACTTCCCACTGCTCAAACCCCTGAGACCAGCCTCCTGTGTCCCACCATTGCCTGGGCACTGCTCCGGTCAAGACCACCCACAACATCTATGATGCTGAACCTGAAGGATCTTCTCAGTTTTTACATTTCTTGTCCTCTGAATCATCATGTGCTGATGTGGGGATAATGTGCGGACTCCTGAGGCTCGGGTCGAGTAAGGACAGGCATCTGGAAGTCTGTGTCAGCCCTGGCAAACCAGGTGCCGTCAGAAAGAAGGCTTTCTGAGACCGGACTCCTGGCCTTGAATTACTTTCCCAAGCCAGTAGGATAAGAGCCTTTATCTCCTTCTAGGAAATTGAGTTCGGGAGAAGGACAAGGAGCTAGGTATACTCTGCAAGTATGTAAACTTGTTATAAGCAGCTTTGAACAGTTGCAGCTGTCCTAACATTCAAAATAATTAGGAACGCTTGCCAAATATATCTGTATAAATATTACTGCTAATAAAGCCTGAGTATGCATCTGTTCCTGATCGTTAGCATTTGCATCCCCTGCGTCCTGATTTATACGAGCTCGGGCGCTCGGACACTCACCCGGGGTTCACGACGCAGAGACGTCGACCACATGCTGAGGCTCTCTCTCTCCCTTTAATAATCTAATTTCTTGTGCTTTCCTGGCACCATGACTGCCTATTTTTCCTACTACTTTTCTGGTTACTCCTTTTCCTTCTCCGTTGCAGGGTTTCATATGCCCACTTTTTAAATGGTGCTTTGGGGACTTCATCCCAGGCACTCTTCTCTTCCCATTCTTTCATAATTAATTGACAAACTTCATTTTGGGGAGCTTATACAAATTAGCATTTCAAGCAGATACCAAAATATGTTTCTCTCCCTTGAAAAACTAGATTTAAAAAAAAAAGGATTTTTTTAAAAACTGGATTTTTGCAATTCTTGATCATTTACATTAAATGAAAAAACAAAGCTGGTTAGTAAGAGCACAAGTAGTATGATCTCATTTATGTAAAACTGTGTGTGTCTAACCTGGTGTGTCAGACCTGCTGAGCTTGGGACCACTTAGCAAGAGGTTTGGGGGCTGGGGGCTCACTGAGGCTGGCTGTTGCTTGTTTGAGAGGGTTTAGAGAATTGTGAAGCAGGAGCCAAGACCTGCCATTCATATGGAAAAGCCACTGTTAACAGCTTGGATGAGCAGGTAAGTTGGGTGGGACAGAGCCTCAGGGGATCTCCAGGGTGGGACCAACAGGGCTGGCCAGGTTGTTGGAGTCTCTGATACAGCACCTCCCTGCCAGCTCTGTGGTTCTGTGGAGGAGAGTTCAGAAAAGGGATAGTGGCCTCTGCTCACCTTGATGCCAGACACTTTAGGTTCTCCCTGTGTGCCACTGGTGCCTTTCAAGTTGCTACCCCAGTGCTGGAGCTCAGAGGGAGTGAATCTGAGTAGGTGAGTCCATATGTGGGTTCTTTAAGAGGGACTCCAGAAGTTTCTTCCATTGACTCAAACCCCACTGGTTTTTGCAGCCAGAAGTTATGGGGACTTACCTTCCTGGCACTGGAACCCTGGGTTGGGGAGCCTGGTGTGGAGCTGGCACTCCTTACTCCTGAGATATGCCTCTCAAACTTTTTTCCACTACACATGGATGTGGAACCAGCCCATTCCATGTCTTTGCCTCTCCTACCAGTCTGTATGCAGTTTCTTTAATTCCACAGTTGTCAGACTTCCATTCAACTCGATTTCTGACTGTTCTGAGTGATGGGTGTTTTATAATTTAGTTGTAATTTTGATATGTTATGCAAGGGGGCAAGCTGTGTTTACCTGTGCCTCTATCTTGCCCGAAAGTCCCTTCCCTTTCTCTCTTCTAGTGTCCTCTGGTCTGTGACAGTTTCTCAGATTTCCTTGTTTTTGATGACTTTGATGGTTTTGAGGAGTGCTGGTCAGGTATTTTGTAGACTGTCCCTCAGTAGGGATTTGGTCTGATGTTATTTACTTGGTTAGACTGGAGTTATGGGTTTTGGGGAGGAAGACTACAGAGGTGTGGACAAAAAAAGGGGTTCTATGGAAAGTAACCTCACAGGGTGGTCTGATCATAAATTACTATTTTTTTATCCTCACCTGAGGACCTTTTTCATTGCTTTTAGAGAATGAGGAAGGGAGAGAGAGAGAGAGAAGCATCAATTGGTTGCCTCCTGTATGTGCCTGAAACCTAGTTATGCACCCTAACTGGGTATTGAACCGGTAACCTTTTGGTTACAGGACAATGCTCTAAGCAATTGAGCCACACTGGCCTAGGCTGATCATAAATTCTTAACTGGGCAGGTTATGGTGGGGAGTCATACCCCAGGCTTATAGCTTCTTCAGTGAAATGTTTTGAGCCAGCTCTGTCCATTGTTCTTGTGCATCTAGGTTAACACACCTTTGAAATACAAGAAGTAATACATACCTTTGAAGTGGGTATTAACCCTTAACAGAGTACATAGTCTTGTTCACGATCCTGTTTTCAAATTCATTTTTAAAAAAAGCTGCAAAATGGTTATTCTTTGTAGCATTGGAGATCTTGCTCCCAGGCATATGTTGTCAGTTTGGCTCAAATATACTCTTATAAAAATTCTCTATAGGTTTGGAAGTTTCGTATGTCAACAGAGATAAAGTGCCCTTCTCATCATATATCAAAGGTACATATTATTGCCATGACTTATCACTGTTGTTAACCGTGATCAACTGGCTGAGGTGGTGTTTGTCAGGTTTTCCCACTTGTAAACTTATACCCCCCACCCCACCCCTTTCAAACATGACTCTTTGGAAACAAAGTCCACAAAGTGTGTGGAATGAAGCTCCACTTTGGGAGAGTGGGGGTGGGCGGTCTACATAAACTGAAATTCTGTGTAAAATTTTTATTCCTTATTCATTTAATTATTTTTATATCAGTTTGTGCTTGTGGACGTTTACTTCATACTTTGTTATAATCTAAAACTATGTTATTTATTTAGCTGCTCAAATTGTCCCATTATTGACTCTTGGGAGTTCTTTCAGATTGGTTACTGTGGTTACTATTCTTCCCATCTTCCTTCCCTCCATCCTACCTTCCTTCCTTTTTCTGCCTTCCTTTCTTTTTCTTTCTTAGCACTTTTTTACTTTCTGGCACTACAAGATGCCCTGCCCTGGTTCATTGTGTATATTTCCTTCTCCAGCCTTAGAACCAACCATTTCTCCCTGAAGCCCTGGTTCCTTTTATTAGGGAATGTTATTTAGAAACCAAGCTCTGGGTCCTGGGTGTCCTTGTGGTGCATTTACTTTTCATTCTTTCTCTTTTTAAAATTGTATTTTTCAATTACAGTTGACCTTTAATATTATTTTACATTAGTTTCAGGTATACAGCATAGTGGCTAGACAATTACACATTCTAATTTACGATGTGATCCCTACTTTTCATTCTCTTACTGCTTCATCTTCATCTACTCCTTCTCTGCTGCTGGCATACAAACATATTAAAGTGTTTCCCCTATCAACCCTTCTTCCAAGTCCCCCACTGACAAGCTCCCTAGCTCTCCTTTTATTTCCATTCAAGCTCTTAGGGTGGTCTCATTTTATATGAATTTTAAAGTGCTATAGAAGAGATTAATAAAGTCTCAACTAATGTGCAAAATATGAAATAAATGCAAATATTAAAAATCATCAGGTAAAGTAGTTTCAAAGCTGGTGCGTGGAGGGAATTGCACCACTACAGCTGGTGAATCAAACAGAAATAGGTAACACCGAGCACTTCAAATGGGCCAGCCACTCTCTCAAGCACACCCCATAAGGATCTATGACATGGGCATTTAATATTATCCTTGTTTTACAGACGAAGAGACCAAGTGATTTGTTCCAGGTTACAGAGCCAGGAAGTGATGGACAAGTAATGTAAATCTGATGACCGTTTTTCTCTACCATCCCTCAACACCATGCGTTGGCTGCCCTTTGTCACTAGTGTGAGAACTATGCTGTTGTTCATTTGTCTTAGAACTTTGGAGAGTAATACTAGTGGCTGGATTAGTTTCCTATTGCTGCTAAACAAATTATCACAGACTTAGTGGCTTAAAGCAGCAAACTCATCCTCTTACAGTCTGGAGATCAGAAGTTTAAAGTCAGCTTCACTGGGCCAAAGTCAAGCCGTCAGCAGGCTTGGCTCCTTCTAAGGCTCTGAGGGGAGAATGTTTCCTTGAATTTTTCACCTTCTAGTGGTGACCTGTGTTTCTTGTCTTCAAAGTATTGCTCCAGTCTTTGCTTCTGTCATCACATCGCCTTCTTCTCTGACTTCTCCTGTATCTCTCTTAAAGGACAGGATGCTTATGTTGCTCCCTGCCATCTGGGTAATCTCCCCACATCAGATCTTTAATTTAATCGCACCCGCTACATCCCTTTGCCATACAAGGGATCATTCACAGGTCCCAGGGATTAAGACATGGATATATTAGAGGAGCAGAAATAGTAGTATTGTATTTTTTTAAATTCACTGATAGTTTGGTGTAATAATTGTCCTTTTCTATCTTAAAAATGCCATCTAAACATTTGTTCAGTGATATTAGTAAGAGAACTGGAGAAAAAACACATCCAAATCAATAATATTGGGATGCGAATTAGATATAATAAGATAATGGATAAGGCTGCTTATTTAAAAAGATATAAATCTCTGAAGAAAAAAATCATCATATAATGTAAAAAAAATGGGGATCACATTGGTGTTCTGGAAGAAGGATCAGTGCAGCCATGCTATGCCCTTAAATTGTGAATTATTTAAGGTCCTTGTATAAAATGGAACCACTTTGTGCTTTAAAATGCATCCTTTATACCCCCCTCCCCCACTTTACTAAAATTGCTCTTGCTGAGATCATCAATGGCCTCATAACTGACAAATCCAATGACACTTTGTCTTATTTGATTTCTCTGTGACACAAATGATCACTATCAGTCTTCAAATTTTTCCTCCCTTAGCTTTAGTGTCATCCTTCTGTTTTTTCGCCTATATTTGTGGTTTAGTTTCTTTTGTGCCTTTTTTTCCCCACCCATCTTTTAAATGATGTTCCCACAGGATGTAATAAGTCCTCATGCTACATTCTCATTCATTCACTCTATCAGCAGTCAAGACTTCTCTCCTGACCCATACAGGTAATAACCATCTGGGCAACTTCACCTTGATAGCCCATGAATAGGCACATTTGGAACCACTGTGGCTGTTTCACCCGAGGTTTTTGAATAGAGATATTTTATGTTATTTTTTAGAAGATTTTGTTTTTAGCCCTGGCTGGTGTAGCTTAGTGGATTAAGCGCGGGCCTGTGAACCAAGAGATCACGGTTCGATTCCCAGTCAGGGCACATGCCTGGGTTGCAGGCCAGTTCCCAGTAGGGAATGCACAGGAAGCAACCATACATTGATATTTCTCTCCCTCTCTCCTTCCCTTCCCCTCTGAAGATAAATAAATACAATCTTTAAAAAAAAAAAGAAGATTTTGTTTTTAGAGCGGGGGGGGGAGGGAGGAAGGGAGAGAGAGAAACATCAATGTGTGGTTGCCTCTCACCCACTCCCACCTGGGGACCCAGTCTGTAACCCAGGCATGTGCCTGGTCCCTTTGGTTTGCAGGCCGGCGCTCAATCCACTGGGCCACACCACCCAGGGCTATGGATATTTTAAATGAGCTAATATTGATGAATTTTCATCAAGAAATCCTATTAAGCAACTCCATTAGGCCAATTTAATTCTTAGATCAATTTGCTTAAGTAGTACATTTTCATTTTATTGTAATTATTCTCATTGGGATCCAGTCTTTTCATACATTTATGATAGAGATTAATTAGTCAATTTTTGGTTCATTTCAAATTTTACCAGTGGTATCTTTTGCTACTGAGTTCTGCTGAATTCAAATTTCCCAAGCCAAAATTTTGACTTTTATCAAGATTTCATTATTCAATTAATTTTTAATCGTGTGCAATTTTTGCTGTTTTGACTCTTATTTGAATATTCTTACTGACTTGAATATGTACTCAAATATTCCTCCTGACTTGAAATTTACTTGAATATTCCTACTAATATTCATTGTAAACTGACTGAGTAAAGGCTGGCAGATAATATTTAATTTTTGGTTAGTCTATGAGAAAACTGATCAATTCCCCTCAGATAAGATTTCTCTAAAGAGTGAAAAAACGAAGTAGGGATCAAAGGGTCCTGCTCAGCATGCGCACTCTCTGTCTTGAGCAAGCCCACACTTTTCCCCACCCCTTCCTTCTCCGGGGCCCACTCTCTCTATGGAGCACGCCCTGCTTCTTCTTCCCCCAGGGGTGTTTTCTTTGCCTTTATTTCTCCTAGGCTCCAAAAGCCCTTCTTTTGCTCTATGTTTCCCGAGCCCACGCAGCCCAGCTGGCTTACTTCTTCCATGGCTCACTTCTACTTTTGCTTGTACTTAAGGAAGAAAAAAAAGGTCCTGCTCAAAAACAAGATGACTTGGAAGATCTCATAGAACTAATTTTACCATATCAGACTTTGGGAATTCCATATTTAGCAGTGGAAACTAAGGTTTTAGTTCCAAAACCTTAGCATAGCACTGAAGAACTGGGCTGCCTTCTGAAAGGAATACTTGTTTCTTTTCGGGCCTCTGGGTTAAGCTTACATAAAAGCGGGTTGAAGAATTACTTGTTCTCTTTCCAGGTAAGCTGACATGCTAACTTAAGCCCTGTAGGTCTCACTACCCCAATATGTGGAAAGACAAACTCAAGGGAAAATAGGTAATAAAGGAGGGGGAAAGATCTTTGTCTCTTAACTTTTGAGAAATAGATCAAAACTATCTGCTCAGGATGTGACCTGGCAGCCAAGGAGTGGACTGGAATGCACATGTGTGAACAATGACGACTTCACTGTACTAGTAAGTGGGGGTGGTAGGTGCTGTTGAGTGAGCACGTACACTGTGTGGCCATCGTATTCAGAATAACTGAGTAGAGCAATGAATCTGCATCAAACTTTGAGTTAAGCTTGAACATTCCTTCATGGAAACTGGGTGATTCAGAAGATGGCAGTCATGGGCAACTGATGATTGGCAGCTTCCTCATGACAATGTGCCCACTCATGCATCACATCTCATGCAGGTTTTTCTGCAAAACATCAAATCACCCAGATAACTCAGCCCTGCTACAGCCCAGATTTGGCACCCTGTGACTTCTGGCATTTCCCAAAACTAAAATCACCTTTGAAAGGGAAGAGATTTCAGACCATCCATGAGATTCAGGAAAATACAACGGGGCAGCTGATGGCAATCGGGGCAGCTGATGGCAATCGGGAGAACTGTGTGAGGTCCCAAGGTGCCTCCTTTGAAGGGGACTGAGGCATCATTGTCCTATGTACAATTTTTTGTATCTTCTTCAATAAATGTCTTTTTTCTTATTATATGGTTGGATACCTTCTGGACAGACTATGTACCTAAATACACATGTTCCTCATCTGAGGATATGTTTATTGATTTTAGAGACAGAGGAAGGGAGAAAATATCTGTGTGAGAGAAACATGGACCTATCAGTTGCCTTCCATATGTGCCCCAGCCAGGGATCAAACCTGCAACCTGGGTATATGCCTTAATTGGGAATTGAGCTTAAAACCTTTTTGTGTACAGGATGATGCTCCAACCAACTTAGCCACCTGGCCAGGACTATAGAACTATATTTAAAGATAGATGAATCAAATCTTAAGTACATCTTCAGAAAAAGTAGGAAACGTTGGTTTTACTCCTGCATATTATGTCAGAACTTTTTGGATCCCTGATCTTTGAACACTGTCTCTCTGAACCCAGCCCATGACCAATTCTCCCTGAACCATGGACGTCAAGCTCATTAAAATTCAAATATTACTGTTATTTTCTTAAATTTGGAGAGGAAATAGGCAGGTTCTTTCCCACAGTGCGGATTTTTAAAATTCTTAGGTATAATCCATTTCCCTCAAGCCTTCTGTCTTTAGTTTCTTATGTTAATATCTCTCTTCAGATTAATGCAGCTCACATTCAGGTAACAGACACGTTTGAAGCTCACAGGGAAGTTTACATAGTAGGGAGCTCTGTGGTTTTCCCAGCTCAGTCTTTATGGCTCAGTTATCTTGCATTATTTCATTTATGTCTTCACATAACATTTGGAATAGAAAGTAGAAAATTATTTCCTTATCAGGAAATAAGAATGACAGCACTGGAAAGCAGGCAACCAACCAACCAACCAAAAGTTGTTCCTTGAAACTTAAAAATGTAAAACTAGGCTTGGTACTACAGTGAAAGGTGCTTATAGAGCTCTTCAATGCTGGGAAGATCTGACATAAGAAATAATACAAAATGTAAATCATTTATTTTAATTATGTCCATTTTAATAAAGTATATGGGAGTTTACAACTCAAATAATATTCATAAAACTATCAGATACAGAAGACAGATCACATAAAGAGTGCAATAACATAAATCCAAATAGTCTGCAATTAAGAGGTATTGCAAAAATTGTTGACTTTATAATGGTCTTTTCCCCTTTCTTCCCCATGTTCCCAACCATTGAGATTGCATGTACATATTGTTTTCTGAGGACTAATGACCTCAATATTCCTTATAGCTGAGTTGACCTCCTCATTCAGTCAACTCAAAATGCAGTCAGCTAAGGGACTTCACCTCTTCTGCATGGAATGAGCATGGTCCTTGGCCTGTATTTGGTTTCTTGCCCCTAAAAAGACTTGAAAGAGGGGCTGTTTCAAAGTAACACCTTGCAGGCCTTGGGTGTTCTGGTCACTGTGTCCCTTCCAACACTACACATGAGCCAAGAAGTCAGTACAAACTCCAGTGAGTTTCATTCTTATGGATGGGAAGAGCGTGTTTACTGTGGAAATGAGGCTCAGGCAATGGCTGATTTTTCCCACATTTATCTAAAAGAACATTAGTTCTTACTCAGAGAGCTGTTGGCAAAGGGAACCAAATTTACTTTTTGGATGTTGTCTCTCTGAACCCAGCGCATCACCAATTCTCCCTGAACCATGGATGTCAAGCTCATTAAAATTCAAATATTACTATTATTTTCTTAAATTTGGAGAGAAAATAGGCAGGTTCTTTCCCACAGTGAGGATTTTTAAAGCAAGCTAGAAACTTATGTCAAATACAGACTGTCATCTCTTGCTATTCTTTGGATGCCTTTATTAGGAGGTCTTAACACCACGGCAGAAAGCATGGGATACACACATGCACGCATGTGTACACACGCACTCCATCCACACTCCCCAAACAGAAGTCTTTGGTAGATTTAAGAGAATACAACTGATTTGCCCTTTCAAAGTGAAAAGCTACATCATCTTTCACTCTCAGAGTCTCACTTTAACTGATATTGGTAAATACCATTTCCACAATTCCTTGCCCACAGGAATCAAACAGATCCCTTTAACGTGCATATATGGTTCTATTACAATGCAATGCAAATAACATTGATTTGATTTGAAGAACAAAACATTGTTACTATAAATTCAACAGTGCCACACATATTGAGATTGCTGGGAACTAGCTCAAGACTAAATTTCTTATGTAATTACAAGTTATGGGAATAGTGGACTAAGTCACCAGTGTGTTGGTTAACATTTAGCTATTTTTATAAGCTATTCTAGAGTCCCTTCACACATAAACTTGCCCCTGCATTCTAGGGCACTCTGGGCTGCGTTTCCACAGAGTAAGGATGGGATTCTGTCAACCTTTCTTCATCCTTTCTTCTAGTCCGTAAGAAATGGGGAAGGTGAGTCATTTCATTCTTATTCTGAATTATTCCAGTGTGGTGAGATTATCACAGGCTACGCTGAAATTTAAGAAGAAACTGTTTACAGTAAAAAGGGAGGCAAATAAAAACTAACATTCAATCATTCAATCATACCTCTTATCTACTTATTGGTATGGCTATAATGGGGGATGCCATGTGAGGAGATGAAGTGGGAACAACAATAAGGAAGATGAGCCAAGAAGACTCACAGGGGTAAAGAAAGAGCAGGGAAGAGCTGTCCGGCAGCGTTGTAATGATGGGATCTTGGGCATCGCATGTGGGAGGGCTGCTTCCTAATGAAAGTCAAGGTGCAAATGAGGCAGGTAGGACCAGGAAGTCAGAGAGTCAGGTGGCAATCTGGGAATCAAGACACTGCCAGGGTAAACTCCCACATCTAAGCTGAGCCAGCCTGTTCTCGGCAACCTAGCAAACTTGTTTTGTAGCAAAAGAACACAAAAACAATTCCCAACTGGACACTACTTTTTATTTTCAAGCATATTGAAATTCCTCAAATGAACTTCATAAGTCACAAGTTTGCAAGTGTCCTGGTGGTTAAACACAAAAAGGAACAAAAACAAACAAACAAAAAACCCCCAATAAACTACATGTAGCAGTTGACAAAGGCATAAAAAAAAACTAAGATTTTATATCATATGATTTCATTTAACATCTTCACGTTTACTCCATCAGGCAGGACTGGAGGATCAGAACTCGGCGGTGGCTGTGGCGTTTTACAAGGTGCTCCTAACTCCTTAGAAGCCGTGGACCTTTCAGTGGCTCTCCTATGGCCCTTAAATCAAAGTAATCTCAATTCCAAATTTTTCAGAACATTTTGCAGTTTTTTTTCAAAAACTGCCTCTGTGTAGACAGCGGCCATTCCACAGTGACTGGCATATGTTCTCCAATTCCAATCCAAAGACACAGAATGACATTTATTAAAGGGACCTAAGTGACTCCACGTTAAATTGTATCCTTCCTGTTAGAGAGTTTGATCTCACCCTTCTCTAGTTTCCTATATAATTAAGTTTCCTATTTGATATAATTCATACATCTTATAGAATCTAGGTTTTGATGAATTTTCTTGATGGAATCAAATACAGCATGATTGAATTTCTATTGTCAGATCACTCTGGTAGTTACACTTATTTTAAATAAACTGAAATCAGTGAAATGTCTGTTGAACATCATATACACATGCTGAAAACACTCATATACATGTATTCTAAAACTTAAATTATAAGACACTGGTATTTTTCACTGAAGTTTAGAAACAAATACCTTGGTTGCCAAATTAAACTCAGAATATGGGCATATAAACACATACTCACTAGCCTATACATATGAAAATTTAAACTCAATGAGTGGGCCCAAAATGAAAGAGTTTATGACCTAGATTCCCTTAGGTCCTGCCAAGCATCTGCATTAGCAATGAATGTTGCTCATTCCATTTCCCAGTCTAACAAGGATTTGGAGCTCAGGGCTGTGTGTGAGCCCAAGGAACAGATATGCTAAATATTTTCACCACACGTAAGAAAATTCATTTTTTCATAAGTGCCTGTTAGTCAATTAATGTGAATTATTTAAGAGTTCATCAGTGCATGTTGTGATTCAATGCTTTATTCTAAATATATTCTGGCTCAC
This sequence comes from Trachops cirrhosus, assembly GCA_028533065.1. Taxonomy (NCBI): domain Eukaryota; kingdom Metazoa; phylum Chordata; class Mammalia; order Chiroptera; family Phyllostomidae; genus Trachops; species Trachops cirrhosus. The sequence continues at coordinate 101,623,909 of CM052543.1, forward strand.
TGCACTCCACTGAAGTGAACGGTAACACGCACCTGCATTGCCTATCACATGTGTAAAGCATGTAACACATGAAACAAACCAGCACAAGAAGTGCAGTATTTTGTTGACTATATATTTTCTTTCTCTCTTTAATGTTAACCTCTTGCAGTGTAGTTGCTGGAAACATGCATTTACTACTCATTCAATTCAAGGCTCCCTGAGCACTCCTGATTCCCTTAAAAATAAATTTTCCAGATTTCCAGATTCAGGCTGGCCTCCGGCAAGAACATTTTATCTTTCAACGGTGTATTTACCCTATATGACCCAAACATCATTGCTGAATTCACTAGTTATTAGCTAATAATTAATGTCCTCCCATAGTCAAAACATTTTCATGTATCACTAAGAATACAACAGTGATTTGTGTTTATGTTTCCTGACCAAAGAAGGTCTTTACAGTCTCCAACCATCATAAGTCTCTGAGACTAAAAACAGGTTACAAGTCCATGCTTGACAAATTATTCAACTACATAACAAAAATCACCATCACTTTATTGATTTTATCTTTGAGAACTAAAATGGCTGCTTGATTAGGAGGATGTGATCAAATAACCAAAGGAAAAACATTTTGCAGGGTTATTATAGAGGTAATCCTGAATACTTGGAAGAGTGAATTAGGACCTTCTTCTCTTTAAGAGTTTCTGATTTGGGGTGAAAACTCTCCTGAGTATTTCTATCCTCTTGGCTCCTGCCTTTGAAGGCTTTAATTGATAATGTCAAAGGGAAGGGTTCGAGGTGCAAAATTCCATATGCATTAGCTAAAACTATTCACTCAACTTGAAAGATAATTTCGCACCCACTATTACACAGAAAAGTCAGAGATGATCACTGGGAGAAAGAAACCTCTTAGAATGAACATTTAGCATTTAACAAAGTGAAAGACATTTGTTTCTGGCACAAAGGAACCTCAGATGGAAAACCATTGCTGGCAGCCCTGAATCAGTGCCATTATTTATCTTTTAATCTGGACATTTGAAATAGGTGGAGACAAGCACAGGGAAAGTCTTAAAACACAGCTATTTATAGTTTACTGCCAAGACCCATGAACTTTAAATTTAAGACTATCACACCTCATCAACTGCAACAGAATTTGACCTTCAGGCTTGATTCTTGGCTGAATTTCTCTTAAATCATTAATCTTGTTTGGTAAGCAACTCCCTCAATTTCTCCAGCTAATGGGAAAAAACTCCCTAACATTTACTATAAGTCACAGAAGCTTTCACACTGAAACACAGTGTGGCAACTCTTCCCACTAAGCTGAATTTCCTCAGCAGAAGTCTTCCCATTGAGACATACATTTCATTTTAAGGCACTAATAATAATGGTAGGAAAACAGCTAGGAATGAGTCAGACCTTTCTAGAAAGAGAAGACATTTCAAAACACAAATCAGTCATCTATCTGGCTGACTTCAACATCTAAGGAGGGAGAATAAAGGTTTTTGTGGCTGACAGATGCAGCTCCTTTCCATTCTCCCATACAAACTTATTTACAGTCTCAGATTTCTATTTCCTCAAGAGGCAGTAGAGAAAGATGGTAAGGATTTGGAACAAACAAACAAGAAAATCTAGTTTGTAGCCTACTCTCATCATTAATGAATTCCATAATGACAACATGGAATGCTCAGACCCAGGTTTTAAGTACTTTTAAAAATTACTAAGACCATATACCGACTGATTGAAACTGTAACAAGGTGCTCTTTTATATTGTTCTGAGGGGAAAATGTAGACAATTGATTAATTTTTCACAATCAGGTAGATGGAATTTGTTAATCACAAAGAGAAAACTGGGGAGAAAAAGAACTCTACTCCGAAACCTGCCCTGAAACCTGCCTCCGCAGGATTTTCCTACACCTGCCAATGAAATCAATTTTGCGTGAGAAAAGAACTAAGTAACAAAAGGGTTCAAGTAAGTTAGTGCAGGAGACAAATGCCAGCAAATGAGTGACTGTGGAGGTAGGCCTGGTGGGACAGGATTACCCTAAAGAAAAAATGCTTCCTGTGAGCACATGCACGCGTGCGTGCACACACCCAACCTGTGCACTCACTAATTTACAAAGCAATGTGGATGCAGGGAAGGCTCAACACCACGAGATACGAGCACAGATACCTCGTCTGTTTGCACTTCTAGACAGGAAAAGATCTGACACACATTGAACACCCACAGGCACACATGCACGAGGGCCGGCCTGGCTGGCGCAGACTCGGAGACAGATGCAGAGAATCCTAGAGCTGCTGGTTTTACAGGAATGACTATATCTGTAGGATTACATTTCCTCTTGAAATGCAGCATTTTCATCTTGCATCTCTTTCCAGAAATATCCCCTTTTCAAGAGTATTAAATCAAGTCCTGGCGGGACTGATCTTGATTCCTCAATGGACACGACTCACAACAGGACTGTAGGAATTAAAACTAGCAGTAACATGGCCCCTTTGGGGTTGGGTTCGTGAAGTGTTTCTGGATTTAAATAGTGTCTGCGGGGGTGGGTGGGGAAACCACGTTCTGGGTAGAGGTGAACATGGAAATGCCTGAAAGTCCAGAAATCAATATAAACCAGAAAAATGAGCACACTCAAAGGGGTTTTGCGCTCGAGTCTGTTGACTGACATTCTGCTCTAACCCAGGAAACTGAAAGATAATAACTGATATACTTCTTGCTAGGAAGGCTCAGCTGGGAGTGGTGTGGTGGGTTATTCAGGGTTGGGTAGAGAGAGAGGCCTAAGGCTCAGGTATTGCTCTTAAGGTTTCTGCTTGCCTGATTTTGAAGGAAATGGTGCTAAAGCAAAAGGATCGGCAGCTGACAGCTCCGTAGTCCTGGAGGAAAGGGATGTGATGGAAACAGAGCCAGCTATGGACTGCTTGTTGCTTTGCGAAACAATTTTGTAGGCAGCAATGGGCTGGGCTTCAGGACTTGGCTCATCTTCTGGGCTATAGTGACGGGAGTATTTGGATAAAGACTGGGGGCGGAATGGTTTGCCAGCCATGGGGCCTGAGATAGCTTCTTGCTGGGGCTGAAGTCCTTTGTTTCTGTCATTAGGATGGCCCCCAGATTCCAGGGAGGATCCCCTGGGTGAGATGCTGTCAAGATGGTCTCCTGCTTGTACAGAATGGGAGGGGAGACTGGATTGTGGGACAAAACCAGCCATGGAATACTGAGATCGGACAGAGGCATACACTGCTCTGTCAAGGCCGGAGAGCAGAGCGACATCATCTGTCTGACTGAGAAGACCGGCCTGCACAGGCATCTCCTGGGAGGTGGTCTGGGCAACTGTTAACTCCTCCACACTTTTCTTTTTGGTAAAAGGAGCTCTCGAGAACACATCTGCCTCCTCTGGCTGGGAAGGGGCCACACTGCCCTTGGAGACAAATGGGGCTTTGGAGAAAATGTCCATTTCATCAGCTGAAACCCTTGAGCTCCTGAAGGGGGCCGTGGCAAAAACATCTGGCTCACCAACGCCGTCAGTGGCTGGTTGTATAAGGGCTTGAAATTGGTTCTTTCTTCCACCTTGCACTGCCTTTGCTTGCTCGGTAGAGGCTTCTGGCTGAGCGAATGGAACGGCTGCTCCCAGCTTCCCCTGTGGAGGCTTGCAGCTCTCGTCCTCGTCTTCAGATTCCATGAGGAGAGGTCGAGACCCACTGCAGTCTAGCATGTCCCCCTCAAGGTCAGTCCCTTCTTCTTCACTGCTGTGGAATGAGCTGTTGCTTGAAGGGCCATCTCTGGCCAAGTAGTCGGATTCTAAATTGTTCTGAGTTTTCGTGTCAGGTACTCTGGAGGGGTCTGGATACAGGGGAAGGCCTTTAACACCAGGTGATTCTTTAAAGTGCTCTACAGTTATTACAGGACAGGGATTGGGCTCTCTCTGGAGACCTAGAAAAGCACAAAATACAGAATTAATGCACAGGTCAGTTCAATGCTCCTTGGAACATTTAATGGCCAACCCGCAGTGGTAACATCATGGGACCAAATAATAGATGTTGAAAATGGAAAAGGAAAAACAGAAAAATAAAATTCAGGCAAGGAAACTGCACACAGACTGGAACACAACCAATCACTGTCTCACATTTTGGAACATGATAAGCACAATGTGCAGGAAAGGAAATGAAGATGTTAGGCACACAGACATTCAGCGTAACTACCAATGCTCCTACTCGCGGGGCTAGCACTGGCACCTGCTCTACCTGGCACTGGCTCATGATGGAATGAAAACAAACCCAGTCACTCGTCTCCACATGTACCGTGATGGTTCCAGAGTATGCAGACATATTGTCTGGGATGAATTCAATTCAGTATCTGACGTGTGGCCAGACTCTGAGGACACACCACTCTCTTGTCCCCCAAAAGCAGCAAAACATGGCTGCTTGATAAATGCAAGTTTACTTGATGATCGCCATCACAAGCACTACTCAAAGAGCACAAAAGTGACTCAAACGAAGTACGGACGGCACTTCATCAGGGGAGGAAACATAAGCAAAGTCATATTAAATTCCAACTTCGGCTGGAGTTGCTCTGGAACTTTGTTTTCAGTCTTCTAAGTTAACAAAGGTTTCCTCTGCTTAAATGAATCCATCATAAAGTTCTTTAAGCAGACGGAGTGAAATGCATGGGAAATTACAGAAGTATTTGCAAACTCTAAAATACTAGTCTATTTCTATCTACATAGAAGTGCCTCAGGGTGCTCTGGCTTTTAAAATCAAATAGACAATTATCAGAATGCAAGAGAGCTTACCTTCCAAGAAATATTAGCAGGTTAGAAGTATGTCATTGGGCACATGTTAGCAAAAGGGCAGGAAAAAGGCATATGTAACTAAGCAAGAAGAATCCAGAGAAAGGGTGGTTGGGGGTAAAGGCATCATTTCATCATGGGTTTCCCAACCCACCAGGATAAGAACATTTGGTACAATGATTTGGGTTCTATAGGTGACTCGGAACCTCTGTAAAGAGGTGATTCAATCAGCCCCGCCCCACATAACCCTCTTCTCTTCTATGCAAACCATTAACTCATAGGAATTCTGGCTAAAGTTTCTGCTTAAATTAAGCACACAGAACACAGCAGAAGCAGCATCAAAATCAGTTTATTGGGAAACCAATCACTTAGAGACATTACACTGTAAAGAGAGGTGTAGAGAGAGTCCTGAACACTTTAGATGCCGTACCAAAATACTGTGCTTTTCTGAATCCTATAACTTTTTTGCCGTACTTCTTTTTAAATAGCTCTGACCTTAAACATTGTTCCCAGAAACAAAAAGATGGTTTTCTCCCATTTTCATTTCCCTAACAGTTTAAATGCCTTTGATGAATTCCAAATTAGAGTCTTTAGGTGAAATACTGTACTGACGCCAAATGGCTTTCTGAATAGTATTTGAAGAGTGTGTTGATTTTAAAGAGGATAAATTTCTCCTCACATTACAGCTTTAATATGTGCACTTGCATGATACAATACCATTAGTCAGGGGACAGAAAATAAATGAAACACCTTCTCACCTCCTCCCTTACAATGTATGTGAAAAGCCATAAATAATCCTAACCTCTCAGGGAAGTATACTGATATTAGATCTGTCACAGTGATTCCCAGAAGATGATTTCTGGGAGCAAATTCAAATGACAGGGGGAAAAGAAATTTTCCAAAATAAGATTTGCCAAGCAAAGTGGAATGAAAGGACCCCAAAATTCCTTGAACCATTATCTAACATGGCATCAGATGGACAAAGTTTTCAGTTGCCAAAACTAAGGCACGATTTCTTAACTTCTAACTACCCTGAAAGTTGAGGCTATTAAGCTGTTTCCGTGGGAGAACAAAATATCTCTTAGGAAAAAAATGGAGAATTTAGTCAAACCAATGACCGACTCTGGCATCATACAGATCAATAATGAAAATGAACACTAGTTTGACTGGACTTAGTGGTTTTGGAAAATTTAAACTGAATTTGGTGAAATTAATTTGTGTGCGGAGATTACCCCAAAGGAACTACCTACAGAAACCTGGGCACTAGGGATGCCTGCAGTGTTAGACTGTATTTCCAGAACTCTTAGTACCAAGCAAGGGTGCCCATACCCAGAGCTGGACAGGATGGAAGAACATGCCCAACTCATCGGAACACCTCTGTGAAAAAGTGAGTTCTTCGTCGAGTCAACTGGAAGCCTGCCAACTTGGAGCCTATTCTATGACCTTCATGGTGAGTAATGGGAAAGTCATACTCAAAGTTCCAGCAACTTTTAAAATTCACTCACATACAAAAATACTGTCAGATTGGGTGTGAAGGGAAAACCTAACCTTCAAAACAAGGCCAGAACTATTTCATGTCTCTTATAGCATGAATCTGCCTCTAGAATTGGAAAAATACATATAAAGGTTTCTCCTGAGAAGGCCAAGCCTCTCGACCTGTTCATTCTTTTTAGAAGAGGTGCAGTGTGACCAGGGCAGAGAGCAACCACTCACTGTGAGGCTCAGCGCCGGGCACTCTGGGGACCAAAACATTGCTGGTGGACTTGGAAAAGCAAAATTCCCTCAAGGAATTTTGGTGGTGGCAGCACAAGAAACAAGGTAGTCAAGAGAAGGAGATATTCTAAATAACTATAACCAGAGGATAGACATTAAGTCAGGCTGGGAGTTAGAGATCTTTTTTGGAACATGAGTGTGTTCTTGTAGGGAAAGCACAGGGTTTTAGGGTGAACAGTCCTTGTACATGAAGATGGCCTTATGCCATCAGGAAACATGTTCGAAGTAGTCTGCCTACTAGCAATGAAGGGTTTATACTAATTTGACCTCATGCCTTGGTCCAGGTCCCTTTGGCAACCAATGGCATGCATGACAGATGCCCTATGACCACAAAGCTCAATAGAGATTGACAGTTGTTCCTGGGAGGAGGGACTTAAGCCCAGGACCTGGCCTCATGGTCTGCACAAGGGTCTTCTGTGCCATGAAGCCAAAGGTAGGTCATTTTGTTCTAATTTTCCCTAACTGGGTCATGTCTCTTTTTATTTTGGCCTATCACATCAAATTAAACAACAAGTCAAAACATTTCTTTTTCTTGCTTTCCTGCAGGGTTATGTGCCAGGTTAAGGTTAAGCACACATTTCAAAACTCTTATTTTAGCCTATTTTGAGGCTCCAAGTTATATAGATTTCAGTAAGAGGTCACATGCTTCAGAAAGTAGGGAAAAGATTTCTAAAAAGTATTTGATGACTTGGCAACTATCCTTACTAACTCCCTATTAACTTCCAAAGTAGTGACTAGTGTTGAATGATTTGGGAGAGGTTTACTCTGAAAATTTTATCAGACAGATATAGTGAGGGGCATCAATGTGCTTTCTAAAAAAATTAAAATCTAAATCTGAAGACTTAAGTTTCTGGCTGGATGTTTGTTAGTACAATATATCATGCACAACCAGAATTTTATTTTTCCCTATACTATAAAACGAAATAATACTTACAGGGAGTATCAAAGGCACAATTCTTGCCAAAAACTGAAAACGAAGACTTGGGAGTATTGAGAAACCTACTCATATACGTAGTTAGCAAGTAGAAAGCAAATATCCCTTCACAAGAACTTCAGAAACGCAGCACCCGTTGCAATTTACACTCTGGAGCCAAATCAGGGAGTCAAGAGATGTACATCAAGCTAATACCTTCCATGACCTTTTGGCTTAGATGATGACATTAAGCATTTGGTCCTACCATATGCTGTGTAGTTGCATTAAAACCCATGACTGGGGGAATCAGGGATTCGATGGGAGCCAACACTGGCTTGTGATGCTGTGTATCTCAAGCCAAAGGAGTAATTAAATGAGATTTCTCCCTGGGCATAAAACTGCTGTTGCCAACATAAAATGTTTTATTAAACTGGCTGGGTATATTAAAGATTAAATTAGAGGGGAACTGCAAATCTGTGCTCTATTTTACAGCCCTGTGTCTGGTCGTGTCAAATGCAGGTGCACGGGGGTTTACTCTCCCTGACCACAAGGAGAAGCCAGGGCAGCCACGACTCACTAAAACATCCTCGGCATGTCTCTCACACATGTCCATAATTGCCTCGTGTACAGGTACTTACAGTCACTCAACAATGTGTTTAAATCCTTTTTACAAAAGTGGGTTTTCAGCTCAAGAAAACAACAGCTATTTTAAGTTATTTATATCTCTGCACATCAATGCTCCCGTTTGAACAGATAAAAGTCTTTATTCCCCTGTATGTTTACATAAGAAATTTGTTTACAGACTTGTTTTTTATACAATACTTGTATAGCAATGTTCAAATTTCACATTTTTACTGCATAAGATAGCTTCATGTACCTCGGTTTGCTCTGTCTTCTTGGGGAGAGCAGGATAAAGACCTGTGGTAAATACACATCCACGTGACCAGGGAGTGGTGCAATAGGGCAGAGTGGAATACTGGCAGGAAGAGAGTACATTCAGACACTACATCAAAGTGGGAACCGAGAAAGTGTCTTCCATTCTAGCAACTACCACCGTTTGGTAACTCTGCATTACCCAAACACCTCCCTGACCCACCACGGTTTAATGATACCAAAAAGAAATAAAATAGTATCTTGCTACAGATTACTTGAAATGGAGGCCATTGGGATTCATTCTTACTCAAATAACCCAGGCACATCCAGGAACATCACTAGCATGGACAAGGAAAAGGCTAACTCTGGGTTGGCAAATGTACAGTCTCTAAACAGGAATAAAAGATAGCTTTATAATATCTGGAGTGTTTCTACAAAGATTCCATTTCAAATATCCATATGATAGTGTTTCTCTGTTCTGCTTGGCAGCTTCTAATTTGCTTAATTCAGTATTTTGGGCAATCCTGACTTTTTTTTTAATGAGGCTATCCTGTCGTTTTTATCTCCAAACTCTTAAGTTAGTGGCTACAGGGTCTGGATAATCTTTGTAAACCGAGAAAGTTAAAGACGCATGGAGCTCACAAGCAAACTTCATCATGGAAACTTTACTTTGGCCCAAGGCACCCACAGTGCACATTTGTTCGGCTGGACTCAGATCCCTCCAGACTGCTGCGATGCTTCCCACAGCCCTGCTGAAGGCAAACCCGTTTCTGAGCTGGGGAAAGACTGGGCTGGTTTGAATCAAAATGGTCAATTCTCAGCCAGAAGAGTGGGAAAAAGTATTATAAGCAAAATCATTTCATCTTGAGAAAAATAGGTTCTTTTTTGTTTGTTTGTTCCCCTATAATTATTAGCAATCCAAGTTCTATAATTCTGTTTCAGGAAGAGCCAAGTGCATTATCAAATGACACTGAACAAGGTGACAACCTGTTCTGGAGGCATTTTAAAATATATATCTTTCAATTTTCTAAGCCATACTAAAGAGGCAAAACCACAGATGTTCCCTTGTTCAGAATATCAAGGAAATTAAGAATGACCACTGTCACTTTCCATTATAAAGTTCTCTTTGGGAATTTTCTGTGGATTACTCACTTTACTATCTTCAACAGTAACCACTCTTCATCTCAGGGCGGTGATTTTGCTTTTGGAAATAGTGGTAGAAGAAAGTAGATCAAGAAAGACAACATATTTTCACAGACTGAAAGTGATACCAGTTTAGATAAGAATGCAGCTGATTTTCTTATACTTTATTACCTTTCTTGATGCTACTTCTAAGGAGAGGAGTTTCAAAAATAACTTAAATGATGGTAGCATCATTAGAATAAATATTAGCTTCCCAAGTAAAACCAGGGGACAATACTCAATTAAATGTCAGCATTCTGATAGGTCTGCTAAAGTAATCATTAATTATAATCATATTTATAAGTGACCACTTTAACCTCAACCTCCTGTGAGGTCTATGTTTTTAAAAACACTGGGACTTGACTTTGGCAGTCTAGTAATTAGAATGCTCTAAAGGGGAAAAAAACCTCATTGTGATGTTTTCTGGTATAGTTACTATTTTTGCACAGTTAGAATAAAGCAAATCAGAAACATGCTTACATGATATGCATATACTTTGTTGTACATTTGAAACTAAAACAGAATAATATAGAATGCAAACTATGATTGAAAAATAAAAAAATAAATTAGAAAATGTGATTTCCAATTCAAATAAGAAAACATATTGTTTACATTATTTGTCCATTTTTATATAGCATATCACTGATTACACAGTTTTAAAAGTACTGAAATTTGATACTGTTTTGTTGAACTGTGTGTGTAATATTTAAAAGAGGAACACCTATGGTTCCTTTTTTGAAATAGAATTATAGAATTTGGATTGCTAATAAAATTATAGGGGAAAAAAACAAAAACTTACTTTTCTCAAGATGAAATATTAATTTTGTTTCTAATACTTTTTCCCACTCTTTTGGCCAATAGTTGATCATTTTGATTGAAACCAACCCAAAAGCTCTGTCATGGTTAGGCCTCTATTCAGATAACCACGAAAGAGCAACGCAGGTTAGTAAAAGCCCATTATAATTCTCTAAAATGTAAATGCTGCTACAGTAAGAACTACATTAGATAATTGGAGAACATCAGGATATATAAATCCTTCATAGTCCTCCCAAAGCATAATAATATATACTTAGAGCCCTAGAATTCTATAATCTTAGAGACCATCTAGTCCAAACCCATCATTGTGTAAATAAGAACAGTAGCTCTGAGAAGTGATGCGCCTGCTTAAGGGGACTCGAACAGGGACTGGCAAAGGTCAAGGCAAGATCTCAGGTGGGCTGTCCTGCACAGGCCTCTTCCTCACTACCCTGCCTCAGGTCCTACACCTGTAAAATGAAATGGGTGGACCAGAGGATGATCTCTAAGGCCCCTTTTATAGCTCAGTCCATAGTTCCGTAGGTCTATTAATTATCAGCACACGACATTCATCTCAAATAAATCCTTTTAGCTTAGGGATGATGCTATATATCAAAGGCTCCATTTATCAGGTCATACTCACTTTATTCCTTAACAGAAAAATAGTTATCCCCTTTGAGACCCTACTCCTAAAGCATTTCATGTCATTATCTACCTCAGGCTTTCTCATCCCATCTCTGGCTTCTAGTCTATTCTTTTCATTAACAGCCTACATTAAATTTTATTGAGCCAGATGACTAGATAATACATCTCAATGCAATTAGGGTAATACATGAAAGGCACAACTTAGAGACATCTAATTTCTAAGCTGTACACTCCATGGTTTCAAGAAGCTAGATATTTCATTATATTTCTAGCACATATGTATGAAAAAAATCAAACTGGAAAACACAGGCATAAAACATTATTCTTATTTAAAAATAAACATTTCCTTCATTATTTATACATTTTTTCTATGTCCAGAAAAAAAGAATACAATTTTGATCTTCAATAATATTTCTGACCATAAAGGGGCAAACCAAGTTCCATTTTCACTGCTATTTAATCATGAAGAGCTCTTCAAAGATGTCTTTTTTAATCCTTAGCAGGAAGGATGTGCCTCCCTCAATTTTGAAAATGATCCATTATCCTCACAGAGGCCTTTACTAAGCTTATCTAGTTTCGGCTGGCATGGGAAGTAGTTAAAGCCAGAAGGGAGGCTGAGAGACTCAGACTTCTCCTCTGATGCCTCTCAAAGCCGCTCTCACGTGCTGAGGTTAGAGCCTGACCTCCAAGGTGCAGTGCTTTGCACACTGGTGTTGCTCTTCAACTTTCTTTTTCCCCCTTAAAGTGCAAGTGTGAGGAAGAAGAAACAAAAATACTAGATAGAGAAACAAACAAGTGGGCTTGGAATTTTATCTGTACAAATCTGACTAACTAAGAGTTTCCCTTCTTATCATGGAAAACAGCACTCAAGGAAGAAAACCACGATGGGGTTCTCTGTGCCCACCTCTTTTCAAAAGGGCGATGTCAGAAAACTGCTTTCCATGTAAGGAAAAAATACCCTTAAATGAGTAAGGACATATACAGAGGGTGACCATGAGGCATGTTGTTATTATGTCAGCGCAGGGCCCTTTATTTATTTTATGAACAATATTCTAAGGTTAGTGGGGAACTATGCTTTATTTTTTAGCCTAGGAAGCCAAGGAAAACCAACTGAACATATTTCATTGGCTGCACCCTTCAATTCAAACATCAGAGAGAGAGAAAGGTAAGTAGCCAGAGTCAAACTTTGCCTAGCTTGTCAGAACACTTATTTCTTATTATCTGAAAATAAACAACATGCTTATTCTACAAAGACAGAGGACCTGCTGAAAGCTTATAGCGACACACAAGTCTACCCAAAATGATCCCATATGTTACACTGTAGGATTGCTGTGTAAAGTTATACAAGGGAAAGAGATCAAAACCCTGTACAGACACCTGATATCGGACTTGAAACGCCAAGTGGAAACAGAACTATTCAGCATCTTCATTTATACACAATTTACAATATTTGATTCAAAATAAAAATCACAAGAAAAATACATCTGTTTCTGCTACAATTCCTTCCCCTCCCCTATTCAACCCCCCTCCCCAGTGAAAAGTCTTCTAATAAAAGGTATCATATTACCACCATTGTCTTGATTTGGTCTAATTCTGAGATCCCAGCTTGGGATGGGTAACATGAGAAGGAATGGCAATACTTGGGATTTATATAATGTACACATTTCATCCAAGGATCTCAAGTACTTGCAGTCACGTCTCCAGATCTGAGAAATCGCGGTTCAATGGAAGCCAGAATGCTGGACGAATGCAGGGCAGGCTGCATGGGGTGTAAAATCCCTTGGCTAGGTCTATGATCAAACAGGGTCACAGCTGGTTGGCTAGAGCTGGGCTCACTTTCTCTTTTCAAACATATACCATCAATCAGTCATTTTTACCCTTTCAAACAACACACCTGTCTCCAGGCTACTGCCTAGAGTTAAGACCGACTGAAGAAGCCATGTCTTCACAATAATGCAGCAGGATAAAAAAGCAAAAACAGAGAAACACATTCATCAGCATCTGGCCAAAGGAGACAGGGGTTGGGAGGATGGACTTGGGAGGCCATTCCTAGCAAGAATGAGGCAAAGGTGTCAATTCACTAGTTTCAGTTACAGTTAAGCTTTTGGTGGAGTTGATTCCAGCAGAGGTGAAGCTTATGGCATCTAGTGCTTGATTTAAGATAATGCTATTGAAGAAGGGTAATGAGAAAACACAGCAAACAAACAGGGAGGAACTGGCCAAGGAATATCTGGAGGGCCAAAGTGATTTTCTTTCCTTATCATTTCTACAGGAGAAGGCAAGGGGCAGGAGATAAGGGCTACAGGGCTCCTTATTTGCAGATTTTTTAAAAAATCATTTTTCTTATAATTCCGTAATGAAAATGTATATTACGGTATGAAGGTTACAGAACTGCGTCTGCTACTGGGTCACGGCTACAGGTCTATGAGCTGATCCACCAGCAGTAAAGACCTGGCTAGGTTGGGAAGGCTGGACTCAGAGCTCCCACTGCTGTTTCTAGAGTGCCCACCTGGAAGTGGAGAGATAGGAATTCAGTACACAACACAGAGGGTTAAGGTTTAGATGTGCAGAGTAAGCAAAGGAGAAAAAACCAAACTAAAACAAAACCCTAGAGAAGCAACAATTTACATCTGCAAACTCTTACATGTTGGTTTTTAAACATAAGTTAGGTTTCTGCCACCTCCCACAAAAGGTTCAGGCACTGGGTACACACCATCTGATGGCAGGGACCTTTCAAATGGATGTGTGCTTTGCCTGGTAAGGGCTGGCTGTACTAACTTCTGGACAACATAGAGTCATTTCCTTGACAGAGTAAAAAATCAATAATTTTTGCTTTGGAGAGAAAATAGTTTCCAAGACTACAGCAATAAAAACAAGTTTTAAAAATATATAGAGATGGTCCTTTGCAACTCAGTGTTTTGTGGCATGTTCGAATAATTTGAATCCATCAAAGAGGGAAAGTTATGCTCCACGAATGTCCAAAAGATGCAGATTATACCAAAGCATCATTGTCAATCTCTTTGAGAAGAGTATTTATTACAAATTGTTCTGATCGTGATTTTAAAAAAAAACCCAACTTCAGTGCATTTTTTGACATATGCCTTCAGGTTTAAAGATCACTTTGCTTTATAGGCTTGATACTTTGTAAAAACCAGCTTTTAGGCAGACATTAAAACTTTCCTTCTCTCTCTAAAAAAACACCATGGTCAGGCTTTAAGATGACCTCTATCAGCATCTCTATCTGTATCTGTTATCTCTATCTCTCTACTGGTCCAGCCCATAGCGATTGTCATTACCCCCAATTTCCTTCATTAAATGTTGCTTTCCCCCCACCACTATAGATCAGGTACAGTAGTACTCTTGTGGAGAGCTGATGTCAGGCTCTTTCCCCAGCCTCTCTTTCTTACCTTGTGGGTTTTTGGTTATCAATACAGGAATAGGGTCAAACTCATCTTCTGCCACCTTGTCCGAGCTCTCAGGGACATCAAAACCTGAGATGAGATTACTATCTTCTGCAGCTTAACACAGAAGGCAAGTGCACAAGCAGAGACAACAGAAGCAGAGATTAGCAAACGAGAGAACATGTAAGAGGCACAAAGTTCCCAACTATACAATCACTGCAAATTTTTAAAGATGAAAATGCTTATTTTCCTGAGTTGAAATAAAAGTAGCAAAATTGGAAAACTTAGGGAAATGAAAAAAAAATGCTTTAGTGCTGGCCATGTTAAGACTTTCATAAATGATGCCGGAGAAGGGTTATAGGATGAATTCTCTCTACCATTATAAGACCATTAATTGCAGTTACTGTGAGGTATTTCTTCAATGTCAGCAATTCACAAAGGCATAGAAATTAGTCATTTATCTTCTTTACTGAGCAAACAGAGGCCTAACAATATTTGAAAAACTGAAAACTGTGGGCTGGGGCAGTTTTCCTTTATGAAGCAACCACTATATACCAGGCAAACAAATGGTTCTGAAAGGACTCACTGCCCTTTGATTGGGAAAAAAGACTTCCAAATAACTGATGTCTCAAGACATCACATGCACTAAGATTTCCAGCAGAAGCTTGTCAGAATATTCTTCTTCCTTCTAATTAGGGCTACCTTAACACCAACTGCTAGCTGAGCACCTATTTTGCAAGTACTGGTCCTCTGTAATTACACATTACTGCTGACACACTCCTGTCAGACATACTTGGTTATTAGGTAACTTCTTTCTACATGCTTCTTTCTATATAAAAATATAATCATTCTAATGCCATAAAAGGTAAAAACAAAAGCTCAACTATTACCACCACAAACCACAGGCTAATTATTTTTCAGTCATCTTGGGGAGGCTTCGTTTTTGAATTTCCTGCAGAGAGGATTCTAAACTTCCTTTTCTAAGTATTTGCTCCTTCTACAAAACCACGTTCTCAACCCTAGCACAGAAAGAAGTTTAGTGGATGCTTACGCACAGTAAGACAGGCATTGTGCCTGCCACTTCCACAAATGACTCACTGAATAGAACTCAAAGCAAGCTACCTCTGTCCAAAATTATAAACCAGCATTAACCTAAGAAGTGAAAATGGTAGATCAAAAATAGAAACCTAGTAATCATTACTCAAATATTAACTAAAATTCAAACCTTTTACAAATTTAATTTTTTGAGGACTTTTGAGGAATGATGCCTATTTATCACTATCCAAAATTTTTACATATTTGATGAACCATTTTTACGTTTTAAGGCCCATAACTATCATATTAATAATTAGTCAGTGGCTAATCAACTCAACCACCTACTTGAGTTGACTTCAAAGGTGTGTAGCTCTGTCTTTCTCAGATCACATGGAACATCTGTATTCCAGGTGACTGCTAGGCACTAATACCTCCACCAATCTGTCTATGCCTTATTAAATATTCTTTCTGAGAGGGACTATGACACAGTGGCTGAGAACACAAACTCGAGTTTTCCACAGAAGGAGGTGGTTAAAACACTTCACTAGCAAAGACTTTTGGTAAGGAAAATGTTCAGTTATTCAGATCTCCTCGAACGATACATGTGGGCCCAAGAAGAAGAGAGCATTTACCTTTATGGGTTGGAGCAGAGATCGCTATGGGGGCAAACTCTTCCAGAAGGTCAGTAGTAGGGTTAGAAAGCAGAGAGCAATCGATCAGGGAATCTTCCCCGGTGAGAGAATCTGAGTCCAGATTAACAGCATCCCAGGTCAGTGACAGCATTAAATGGCACATACAACAACATCACGGGATTAGACCTTGGCCTTTAAGTTACTGCACTTACATGTCACACATACGAGCCAAGGCAGGAGAAAGAAAACTAAAAGAAACATGTTAAGCACTTTGGATTTCATTTACAGAAACATGTATTTCTAGATTCCTTTTAACCTTAATATATAAAAATGAAAGAATTTTTTGCTTAGGCATGGCTAGATAAGCAAGTATGTGATTTGGATTCCAATGAAATGCCACTTGGGAAAAAGAACTTTGCAACTAAAGAGTTTCACTTAGCCCTGACTAATGTCGCTCAGCTGGTTGGGCATCATCCTGCAAAGGGAAAAGTCACTAGTTAGATTCCTGGCTGGGCACATGCCTGGATTGTGGGTTCGGTCCCTGATTGGGGCATGTACGAGAGGCAACCAATAGATGTTACTCTCTCACATCAATGTTTCTCTCCTTCTCTTTCTCCCTCCCTTCACCTCTCTTAGAAATAAATAAAAAAAATCTTTTTGTAAAAAAGAGAGTTTCACTTAAATTTTCCCTAAACATTCATGGAAAAAAGTTACTACAGGATGAGGTGTCCAATAGGACTAGAAGGGGTTGCCCCTGGTTTACTATCAGTGGTTAAAAAATAATTTCTAGAACTCAGTCAGATTCCTATTCAAACTAGAATGATCTCGCCTCTTACTAGTATAAACTTGAATTGTTCCTTTGAACACATAATTTGCTTTTAAAGAACAGAAAGAAGACAAGTATTTTAACACATGAATTATTTTCTGGAAAGTTTTCTAGGAGAAAACAGCCAAGTAAGCACAAGGAAAGGAAACCATATTGTCTTCTGTGCTCACTTTTTTAAATCTGGATAAGTTAATTTTCATACTTCCTAGATTTCTAACTGTTTCTAAGTCAGGAAATCAGACACTTTTATCGAGGTGATTATGGACTCAAAAGATATGAAGGTTACTAAATCTGTATTTATGGGCAGTTAAGGAATTTTACTAAGAGTGAACTTTGAAATTAGGGTAAAAATAATGCTGGAACCAGGAAATATTTCAACTTTGCCTACAATTTAACAGCAAATCACCTATAAATGACTAAAGCACTGTGCTAGGAATAGGATGAACAACAGAACATTAGTTTCATAGATACCACTGTGAGAGGGGAAAGACTGCTTAGTAACCCAGAGGAGTTAACGGGCATCCTTATAGCTCAGCAGTTCTTTAATTAACGAGATGGAAGGAATCTGCGACCACTGAAAAGATCTTCAATAAAGAAAGACTGTAATCAGCAAAGCCTAGGGATCACTCTACAAAGAACATGGCTCCAAAAAATACTCTGCTTTTTAGCGAGGAAACACATCACTCAAAATCTAGAAGCTGGGGTTATACTAATACAGGGCACCCCTTCTGGGGGGAACTAACCAGGCTGCAAACTAAGCCCAGGACCACCTGTCACAGGTGGAAAGATCAGCTCTAAGGGCTCACCACACTGACCGATCCCGCTGCTGCAGAGAATCCTGACTGACCTGTGCAGTTTGAGGTCACGGATTCCGTCTGAGATGGGAGGCGCTGGGGCACGGGGGGCTCCAGTCCTGGTATGAGACTCTCAACAGCAACATCAGCTTTTTCTTTTGTAACAGAGCATTAAAAAGGGAGAAAAAGGATCAGGGACAGGCAGTCAGAGGGTCTTCGTACAATTCTGTGAAGTTCTCTAAAATGTCAGTGTCAGGTGAGATGGAAGCACAGTAAGTTACTTTATTTCTGGTGCTTCGAGTGTCTGGGCTTCACTGATTGTGCATGCCTGTGCAAAATCAACCACTGTGGCTAGTCTCAGTTTTTATAGATAAATGCAGAATGTGAGCCATCAGGAGATCTCTTCCACATCAGAAGACACAGACTGAAAGGTACCTTAGTATCTCCTCTTAATTCTGCTTTCCTTAAGGAACAAACCTCTGTGGCTGCAAAGGTCACTTGTCCATCTCAAATCCCATCCCATGATGTAGCTGGGAGGTATTCTGCATAGTGAGACGTCCCCCAGCTAGAGGCCCACCTTTCTGAGTTCTAGGACTTTGTGCCCCTGGAGTAGAGGCACCCTGGGCATTTTGTAGGTGTTGACCTGGCCTTGCAGTTGGAGCACAGAGAAATGTTAGGTCAGGCAAGACCAAGCCCCTCCCCTGGATTCTAGGCCTGAAGCTTCACCACCAGGCATATGTTTTCTCAGCTGCTGATACCTGACACATAGGGAGGCCTTCTAAAGAAGAGGCCTGCTAAAGGTAAGGTCCAGCTTCAAGCTTTTTCCATGAAGCTTCTGTAATTAAATGTGAATTTTCCCACATTCCTCCTCATTCATAAGACATTACTCTAGAAATCTCAGGATAACAAGAAAAGCAAAAATAACAGTGGTATGCAGCTGGAAGGCAGAGAAAACACTTCATTTGACATGCTAAAAAGAAGATTAAATAGTCTTGGTTTCTGGGTTAGCACAAGGCATCATCTAACACCAGAAGGCTTGGTGGCATTTCCACTCATCACCACGGCTATTCAGTAGGGATCTGTTACCCAGTTATCATTTTTTAAATACACACACATCATGCATTACTGAAGAAACAGAAATGATGACTTTACCAATTGCAGCATCGGAAGTGCTACCAAAAGGATCTGTCATAGGCAAGAGGTCAGGGAGCAGAAGAGAAGTGTCAGGAGATTTGAGTCCCTCAATTAGCTTTTCTAGGTTGGGCAGAGAGGTAAAGAGAAAGCAAAAATGCAATGAGATATTAAAGCAAGCTGATCATTTTCCATTTTCTAGGCAAATACACTATAGGGTTCAAAATTCTGTGTGGATTCATCATAAAAATAATGTTAGTATCTTGTTAAAAATAGGTATTCAAAGTCTAATGTTAAAAAATGGTTATTTCTCTAATTGAAGTAGTCACTCTGTGAGGCATTCAAGGTGCTGCCCTGGGTTTGTTTGTTTTTAAATTAAAGGTATAAGTTACACTGAATAGAAGTAATTAATTTTAAATGTATAATTTGATGAATTTTAACAAATGTCCATATACATACA
This sequence comes from Trachops cirrhosus, assembly GCA_028533065.1. Classification (NCBI taxonomy): domain Eukaryota; kingdom Metazoa; phylum Chordata; class Mammalia; order Chiroptera; family Phyllostomidae; genus Trachops; species Trachops cirrhosus. Next base: position 101,643,129 of record CM052543.1, read on the forward strand.
TGTACCACTGAAATAACGATGGAGAACATTTCCATTACCCTAAAAAGTGCCCTTGTGCCCCTTTCTAATCAATGCCTTCCTCTCACCCCCAGGCCCTGGCAACAGCTGACCTGCTTTCTGTTCCGACAGTTTTGCCTATTCTAGGATTTCCTATGAATGGAACCGTACAGTATGTGGTCTTTTCTGTCTGGGGTTCCTCATTTACGATGATGCTTTGGAGATTCCTCTACGTTATGGCGTGCATCAGTAGTTTGCTCTGTTTTACTGCTGAGTGGTGCTCCACTGGATGGATGTACATTTTGTTGACTCATTCACTAGTGGATGGATATTTGTTTCCAATTTTTATTTATTTATTTATTTATTTTTTCATTTTTTTTAATTTTAGATTATTCAGTACAGTTTCAATCTTTTATTCCCATTCCAGCCCACCCACCCATCCCTCCCCACCTCCCTTCCATTTCCAAGCCCCGTAGTTTTGTCCCTGTGTCTTCTATATTTGTTCCTGTAAACCCTTCCCTTCTCCCCTGAAATTCCCTCCCCTCTCCCCTCTGGTCACTGACATACCATCCTCCATTTCAGTGTCCTTTGTTATAATTTACTTGTTTCTTTGTTTTGTTGTTTAGGTACCTGTTAAAGTTGAGATCATATGGTATTTGTCTTCATTGCCTGGCTTATTTCGCTTAGCATTGTTTCCAATTTTTAGTTATTAAACAAAGCTGCCATAAACATATGCATATGTCTTTGTGTATTTGTATCTCTTCCTGGGCTTAGTTTTGAATCTCTCTCTCTCTCTTTTTGTTAACTTGCATTTAGGAATGGTTTAAAACTCACCAAGAAAAATATAATAAACTATGCCTAAGTTAACTTCAACAATCATTTATTGTCTGCCAACTGAGAGTCTGTGACATGCTGGAACTCTTATTAAAGGTTCAATCTCACAGAAGTCACTTAAGTCTACAGATGAATTACTGTCAATGCCTTTTGACTAAGAAACAAAGGACAACAGAAGTCACCAGAATTGTCACACCTGATAACTTAATGTGTGATAATGCATACGAATTAAGATTCCTTCCAAAATAGTTCCTTTAGTCCTGATCCATCAATAACTATCCATTTACCTTTAACCTACTAAAGGTAGAAGATTAACTTAAAACAAAAGAATAAATAATAGAATTGTACAGAAAGAAGAGAATTAAGAGCTCATACCTCCTTTGTTTATACAAAGGTACTGAGGCCACATAAATTCTGTAACTCGACCAGTTAAAGGACCATCAACAATGTTTTTTTCTATCACTGAAATAAAATGCCATTATGATAAAACTAAAATTAAGGTGTTAGAGAAACAAAAGTGACTTAAAATTCAAGTATGTGTATATAACATTAAATGAATCTATTCTTCTGGGCCATTGGAATTAAGATAAGTAAAGGCTAAATTGATATTGACTGAGGGACAGAAACTAAATTTTAGGTGATTTTAAGTTAGGTGAGCTATAACTACAGAAATGAAACAAAATAATGAATTCTAGTGTCTTGGAAAGATAATTTGTTTTGGTACAATTAACACACTGCAGAAAAAGACACTTTTAAATATGAAGCCAATTTACCACCTTGGGAGCGTATGGCATGTAGCTGTCTGAGTTAAATGATCATATGCCACACTTCTCACTTACACCTAATCTATATGGAAGAAAGGAAGTAAAAAAGAAGCTTCTCAATAACAGGAAAAATCCAGGGTACTAACTATGTATACAGCATAATCACATCAGCATTAATCTGGAAATATATGTGACATTTTATTATTAAAAAGATGTTAAAATATCTTTTGACAATTTTCAGCATACAGGCAAAAAAATAAGATGGTTTCCCCTCAAAATCTAATATTTTATTCTGAGTATTAGTTTTTGTTTTATTCCTTCTCAAAGCTTCTCTCACTTAAAAGTGAACTTCTTTCATTTTAACACTCATATATTTGCAGTCTTGTAAAGCAATGGATAAAAAGACCCAAAACCACTTGCTTGTTTTTCATACAACAATTTATCTTGGTGCCAAACCTCAGGCTAGCATTCTTCCAGAGCCTGAATTCTGGCTGCTCTCATTGTAACCCTGGGGTAGTTCCTTCAATTTCTGACACAATCCCCTCAACTGTCCAATGGGAAAAGCTCCCCATACCTTTCTGTATTGGTCACTTAAATATCATCATCTCCTCAAAGCACCGACCCCTCCCCAGCCACATTATGTGTATCCCCAGTTCTTGGTTCCCTCTAGTCACACCTCTGTCTTACAGCTTCACTGGGGATGTGGGGACAATAGGAGATCAACTGGAAATAAGTACTACAACAAGAATCTAATTATTAGTCATTAGCAAAAAAGTATGTAAAAGGGTTAAAAAGTACAAGCGTTCATGATGTTGTACATGTGTTGTGTGGGGAGATGAAGTGGAATGGGGAAGGGGTAAGATGCCAAATTTTGGGAGGCTTCTTTTCTGTCTGAACCTCAAAGTACCAGATTATGCACCTAGGTAATTTGTTTGGTCACTGTTGCTTGGGAATACTCAAATACCAGAACTATGGCAAGGAGGGGCAGAGGACAAAGTAATACCAGGCAGAAAAGTAGCAGTGAGGGTACGGGGCTACAGCATCTGAAGGCAGATGGCATGTGCAAAAACAGCTTCTTTCACTCCCAGTACTCCAGAAGTAGGAAAGACTCTCAGTTACTCAGTGCTGTTCCCCAGGCACCATTATAACAACATTCATCACTCACTTACATTTGGAGAGTTCAATGTCAAACATTTTCATTCATCGTTCACAGAAACCCTGAACTTGGAAATACTACAGAGTTGAGGAGAACGGAGATCAGAGACTGTGAGAATGTGTGACTTGTCCAAAGTCATCAATGGAACACGGTAGAGCCTGGACAGGGCTTCCACATGCTGTGTACGGGGTCTGGATCTACGCAGGAGGAAGGATCTTCACACAGACAGAGTCCCATGAACAATAGCGAAGTTGTAGAGACATGTTGGCGCTGGAAGAAACCTGGAATCTTATCCAATTAGCCTTCATGTTTACAGATGCAGAAACCAGCTTCAGAAAGGCAAAACTACTTGCCTAAGAGCTTACTGCAAACACACCACAGAGGCAGCAGGGCCCAGATCTCCTATGCCCTGGGATTCATTCCTTTGTTTAACTAACACTTTGGTTGCTTTAAAAGACTCTTAGAAGAGGCCACATTTAAAGTTACTATGGGTTATTCTAGGTCACTGTAAATGAAGAACTTGAGGACAGGAGTAAAGGGAGGCATAGATAGGAAAGGCTACAGGAGGCTGACAGCCCACAAATCACAACCTGGAGGCCTCCCATGTGCAACCTCAAGGGCTGGCCTTAATGTCCTTCATTTTATGAATTCTGTCCTTTCTCTTACAGTTTTATAAAAATGCCCTGAGGCCATGTACCATGGTGGGTGGGGGGGGGGGCGGGGAGAACAGTGCAGAGAAGATGGTGGTGAATCTAGGAAACAGTGCTGGAAGAGTTTTTTAAGATCCAAAACCTCAATCAACTTCCACATTGGCATATCACAACTTGCTGATATGTAATGAACAGAGACTTTTAAAAATTTTACATGAATCATGGGAAATGCTTCTCTGGATACAAAAGCAAAACCCATCCTCTGGGTCAATTTACATTGAAATATACAGATCCACACTCTAATTCTCAATGATACAAGGTGACAGACCAATACAACCCAGAAATAATTCATTAATTGCATTTTGTAATATTTTATCTTCCTAAGAAACATTTGACAAGTTTCCTGTTTCCTTTGTGTTAGTATCACAAGTACATGACCCCATCACATCCCATTATGTGAAAAGCAGCGGGCAACTGTGGACAGAAGAAAAATGGTCCAGTTCTGAGGCAGACTCTAATGTTCTGAAAACTAGCTTCAGAATCTAAATATGTGTTGTGTGTGTGTTGGGGAGAACTCCTGGACTTAAGGAGGGTATCATTTAATTTTTTGTTGTGATGCTCTACATTTTGGGGAACTTAAGCTGGGGTCTGCAAAATCCCTCCAAATAAATAAACAACATGAAAGAGTAAAAAAAGCCTGAATTTAAGTTAGTTACCTAATTTTTCTAGGCATCAGTTTTCACTTGTAAATAGAAGACAAAAACTACTTAAAAGGGTTGTCAGAAATTAATGGGCATATTTATGAGAATTAATGTGTATGTGTGTATATATTAATAAATGCTTGTTACATAAAAGGAGGTGATTAACTTCTCTTTTAGGACTACATGAGGGATCGCCAAACCACTGAGGCCTGAAAATGCGTGGAGTTCCATTTTCACTCCCAAACCTTGGCACCGGAGTGAAATGTGAGAAGGAGGCAGCCTGGTCTGATAGAGGAAGAAAAGGTACTGAAACAAGAGGCCTGGGTCCTGTACTCAGCTTTTATGACACTTTGGCCATTATCTTTCTCTGCGTTTAAGTTTTCTTACTGATAAAATGAGATAAACTTAAAGGTCCCATATACCTCTAAATGTCAATCATCCAGCATGTATGGAAAAAGTAGGAAGTAGGAACTGTTTACTTAGCAGATGGATTGCCTAGAGATGAACGTGGAGATGTGAACTGGTGATGACCACAGGGGAGGACACTGGAGGGCACCTCAGTAACTCAGGCAGGAGGTAGGATGATGGGCCCCAAGGCAGCAGGGTTTGGAAAATGCAGAGCTGACTACACATGCTCTTCAACATGCAAACAGCCCCCACAGGCAGAGCCAGGAGAGCAAGTAAGAAGGTGGGGAATAGCTAAGCTTACTCCTGGTTTGAAAAAAAAGAACAAACCTTTATGGTCTGATCCCTTATTACAAAAGCAATACATGTTTATTATGGAAAATTTGGGAAACACAGATAAACCAAAGGACAAAAGAACTTGTAGAGAAAAGCACACTCTTAAGTCTTCAAATGAACACCCTTCTAAGCATTGCCTATTAAATCTAATCATTTGATAACTATTTAAATCCTCATGTTTTCTCAGAATAATTTTTTAGAAAAGAATTGTGAAGTCAAAGAGAAAGTAAACTCTTAAAGGCTTTTGTTATCAACTGCCAAACTGCCTCCCAAAAGTTGTGCTAAATGATGTTCCCACTAGCAGGATCTGACCACGTCTGTTTTCTTAAGCCTTCACCAAGCCTGAGGTGGTAGGTTTTTTTCCCACCTTTACCAGTCTGACAGCAGACGTTGTAGCATCTCATTGTTTTAGAATTGGCTCTTCTTGTATTCATCATGAGGATAAGCTTTCTTAAAAAAATGTATTTATTAACAATTTGTATTTGTCTTTTATGAACTGTCTGCTCATGTTTTTCTGCTGGTGGTGTTTTTCTATCACACTCCCATTTAGCATACTCAGTTCTATCTCAAGTTCCTAGGGTTCCCAAGTAAAAATGAGTCAGGTCAAAAGCTTGGAGAAGCACTGAACTCATGGTTAAAAGACTGAGAAGGCGACCCCCTGAAGAACAGTACATGAAGAATTAGTTAACCTGGACAACGGAAATGGAGAGTGCTTTTAAACAACAGGATTATCAGTACTTTGAAACTGAGCGGGGAGACAAGAGAAAGCACTCTTCTCTTAAACAGAAGCAGCATCGGGGATAGGGGAAGAGAGAAGGAAACAACTGCTAGAGTTGGAGGTGGGAATTAATCCATTTCAGATTCTTCTCTTGTGCCTTGCCTCCGAAGACATAGTTATTAAAAATATCAACTACAAGGCAAGAAGTTAATCCTTCATAAACCAGCCTAAACTTAGTTAATCAAAACCATTTCCTGATACGAGACTGGGATGTACCACAAGTTGTGTCGGGTGCTGGGCTGTGAACCAAAAGGTCACTGGTTCGATTCCGAGTCGGGGCACATGCCTGAGTTGCGGACCAGGACCCTGGTTTGGGGTGTGTGAGAGGCAACTGATCTCTATTTCTCTCACACTGATGTTTCTGTTCTCTTCTCTCGCCCTCCCTTCCCTTCTCTCTAAAAGTAAATAAATAAAATATTTAAAAAATATCAAAGATAGGTTAGGTATATCTATGTATATAGGCTAATAAGACTAAGGGCTTGCTCAAGGCCCATTCCAACCCTAATTAGGAATACAGCCATGAGGAATAAAGCAGGGCTTGATTCAAGCCCCATCAAAAAGCATGATGTGGCTGCCATAGCTTGGTGGCTTTGGAAATTTACAGCTTGTCTAACTTGGGAGATAAGCTCTGAGTCTTGTGATTAGAGATGCTGTTTTTAACATCTAGTCACTCTAAATAGTTTCTATCACTGAAAACCAGACATTGAAATCTGTAACAGCTGCAAGTTAGAAGGAAAAGTCAACCATCTTGTCCCATTCCAGGTTTTTCTAGAGAACTAAATTTGCAGGAAGATAAACTTTACAGAGTAAAGACCCTGACTATGATCAACCTTGGGCTTTTCAACAGCACAAGACAGAAGCTGGAAGTTAGGAGAATACCAGGTAAACGGCTCTGAGCAGAATGCCTATCTTGGCAATAAACCACTAAAAACAAACAAACAAACAAAAAAAAAAAACCCCAAAGCTCTTCTTGCTTATTTTTCAAGAAATGCTGGAGTGGCATAAACTAAGAGGTACTTTTAAAAAGCTTTTAATTCTAGGAGTAGGCACTTATGGAACTAATGCATTCATGCTTAGTCTCATGGAACACTGATGTTGAGAGGTCAGCATTAAGGAGCTGCTGTAAAAGTCTCAAACTGTTGTGCACTGCTGGAGGACATGTGAAAAGGTGCAGACTCTATGGAAAACGGCACGGCAGGTTCTCAAAATATTATATGTGGAATTACCACAGGATCCAGCAGTATCATTTCTGGGTTTATACCCCAAAGAATCTTGAGTCTTGAAGAGATATCTACACACCCATGTTCAATGAAGCATGATTCACAAGAGCCAAAAGAGGGAAGCAACACAAATGTCCACCAACAGATGAGCAGATAAACAAAACATAGTATGCACATATAATGGTATATTACTCAGCCTTAAAAAGAAAGGAAATTCTGACATATGCTACAATATGGATGAACCTTGAGCATGTTATGTTCAATGAAATAAGCCAGCCACAAAAAGATAAATACTGCATAATTCCACTTATATGAGGTACCTAGAACTGTCAAATTCATAGGGTCATAAAGTAGAATGATGGTTGCCAGGGGCTGGAGAGAGGAAGAAATAGAGAGTTATTGTTTCATAAGTACAGAGTTTCAGTTTTGCAAGATGAAAAAACATTCTGTGGATGGATGGTGGTGATGGTAGCAAAATAATGTGAATGTACTTAATGCTACTGAACTGTCCTCTTTAAAATGGTAAGTTTTGTGTTACAGTATCTAACACAATTTAAAAAAATAAATGATTAAGTCTTTCCATCAATTTTCAGAGAAAATTCCTCAATCTTTTTTTACTATATTCTAAAACATTGGTACCACCTCTGGCTTATCTATTCCCTAATGCAACTAGAAGGCAGAAGGACTGAACACAAAGCATATGAGCATCAGTGAAACACTTTCAAGATTCACTCAAGTTAGGCTTCATTCGGCAGCCTTGTGAGCACACAAATGCTCATGGCTGTGATTTTTGTTACACTAGATTTTCTAAAATACATATATATAATGATGCTTTGGAAAGTAAAAATGCCACTTAAGAAACAAGTAAATCCAATTACACAGTGCCCCTTCACCCACAGTTTAACAATCATTGTATCAGGAAAGTTACTTTATTTTTTTTTTTAATTTTTTATTTTAGATTATTCAGTACAGTTTCTATCTTTTATTCCCATTCCAG
>CM052543.1:101651466-101680735 GCA_028533065.1 Trachops cirrhosus
TCTGATAGCTAGTGATATTGAGCATCTTTTCATGTGTTTCTGGATCCTCTGCTTGTCCTCCTTAGAGAAATGCCTGTTCAAGTCCTTTGCCCATTTTTTAATTGGAGGAAAGTTACTTTAATGGCTCTCAGTCATGTGAAGGTCAAAGGTTTAATTTAAAGCAAGTTTAATTTCTGTAGGAGAAAAATATCACAAAGACTTTATGATAACTAGGACTGCCTGGAAATAAGGATTTAGGAACAAAGCTGTTACAGTATTTCCTATCTTTATACTAATTTAAAGTTTACAATACAACTTCAAGTACATGACTTCATCTACACCTCACAAGCCACTCCATAAGATAGGTTTTAACATTGCAAATTTTGAGGAAGAGAACACAGTTTAAGTGATTTGAGCAAAATTACCTAGCTTCTAAGTGGCTGGAACCTAGGCCTATAAATTCAAATCCGTTTTTATATTTCCCTAACCCTTATATTTAGCTCTCTAGTGAAAGGCTTTATTGATCTGGGAACTGTCCCAAAGACAAAGAAACATCCACTGCGTGGGGGCCACTGGCCACAAAAAGGAGTGTGTGGAACAGCACAGTCGCAATAGCACTGAGACTCTGCTTCTTCCTCTGGAAAATGAGGTATCACTTGACACACCCACTTGTCAGTATAATTTCTAGGATCAAAGGAAATTATATGTGGAAATGTTTGAAAAGCATAAAATAAAGTGCTAAGTCATTAAAAGGCATGTTTGTCAGGAGACTAAGATTTCATGATTTTTATCAACAGGAAGGCTGAGTATGGAAGGCAAGCAAGTATGCAAAACAAAACAAACCAATGAAAAAACCTGACGGGTGCCCAGAGAGGGCTGGGGGTAGTTACAGCCTGGCTGCTTGGCAGACTGGACAAGGGGAGGAGGTGGAGGAAACAAACTTGTAGTTTGCTGAGGTACCAGAGACCCTAAACTCTCATCCCTTTCCTCACTCAAGACAGTTTAAGTCACTAAGGAAGGATATAGGGGCCTTAGATAAAGAAACTATGTACATGAATGGTGCTATAGGCTGAACATTGAAAGATAAAATAATCAAAGACACAGTGGTAATATACCATGCTTAGCCCAAGTTCTGAAGGGTACATGAGAGGCTGGAGAGGCCAGAGCTGAGCGATCTCCCAGCCTAGCTACTACATTCATCCTGGGCTTTGGCGGCCGCTGACAGAGTGGGCTGGGCCTGCGTTTAGACACCCTCCAAGGACGGGTGGGAGGCCTGGCTGGGGCTTGGCAGAGGCACAGGTGGAAGGCTATGAAGCCAGTAGCCTGGTGTTTGGCAGTTGGGGACAGAAATGGAGAGTAGTGGAACCAACAAAAGCCTCTCAGCTTCAGGTTTTACTTCATTCATTCACCCAATCTGCAAATATTCATTGAGTGTCGACTCCCTGGCAGTGTTCTCAATATGGCAATACAGTGATGAATAAAGACAGCAATGTCCCTTCCTCAGAACACTGACGTTTTTTGTGAATAAAGTCAATGAACACATGAAAACAGACAATGCCCTGATAAATACAATGAAGAAAAAAAGCCAGGGGGGTTGTGCCTGAGAGTGCCTGTGAGACCAAGATAGGCCTTTCTGAGAAGAGAGTATTTAGGCTGAGACCTCAGTGTCAATGACAGAAGGAACAGGGTGGGAGGAAAAGCTTTCCAGGCAGAGTACCACGAAGTGCAAAGGCCCTGAGGTGGGAACAAGCTTGGTCTACCAAAGGAAAGGCTGAGGGGGAGAATGCTGTGCGCTGAGGTTAGAGGAGTTGCCATGGGCCAGATTAGTCAGGGCCTTGCAGGTTATGGTAATACATCTGGATTTTACGTTCAGTGATACGGGGTTCACTGGAGTGCAAAGCAGTGATATGTCTCATTTATGTTTTCAACAGGTGGGTCTGGTCTGATAGATGAGAAAACAAATAAGACACTCCTGGAATTCTCTATTAGAATGTTCCATTTTAATAGAATTTCCATTAAAACCCAAGAAGGGGTCATGGCTTAAGTTATTAAAATGCATACCAGTAACACTTTGGCAGGAGTCCACCAGAATGAGAAAAATATGGAGAATCAGGAGACAGGAAAGGTAATAAGGAAGGCAAGGAAAGCCGCCAGCTGGCTCTAGTAGCCCCCAGGCTCACCTTCACAACCCTTCACAGTTTCTCTCTACCACCTGGAGCTGGTATCCTATGCCACCTCGTGCACGTGCCTGGCCCCTCACCCTTAATCCAGAGGGCTCCTGTGATAGCTGCAGAGGACAGCTACTTGCCTGTGGGCCTTCATCTGCTGGCATGTGCTGAGGGGCCACCCTTCCAACCTCCACAGCCCCTGGGCTATCTAGGTAAGAGGAATGCAAGAACCCAAAGGGGTGTCAAAGGAAGAATGCCTCAGTAATCCCCTTTTCTCATCTGATCTCATAACTGCTGCGACAGGGACAAAACAGAGGTCAGTGGAACCCACCTTGAGTTTGTAGCCCATACCTTTCCAGCCTTCTGCTTGAAACTGGCCTATGTACTAAGAGATTTGATTACTTTCTTCTCTTTTCTGTAACAACCCTTTATGGAATCATTCCTCGGTGGTTTTAGATATTTTTAACCTACATCCAGGTATAATGTTACACAATATGACCTGATCAAGGCAAGTTTTTGCTTTCTCTTGAGAAGGGTCAACAAATTCCCTAAAGAAATAAAAACTGTCTTGGTATCCAAAGTACAGTCCATCTTACTAGGAAGAGGTATGAACAGCACAATCATTTCCCATCTTGGGGCAATCAATCAAATACCTTTAACATTTTGGGAAAAAAGAAAATCCAAGCAGATCCCATCCATTTAAGACCAGGAATCAGTGGGGGTGAAAATGGGAGAAAAGGAAAACTATCAGAAGCAAAATGACCACCAGGTACTTCTAAGGAGCTGGCTCTATACGCTTTTTCAAAGAGACTAATTAATAGAGATAAGAAAAGTGGCTTCTCTTCCTCATATCACACTCCTTCTTCCCCCAAAAGGATGGGGGGGGGCAGCAGGAAAAGAAATCTTTGGCATTCAGAAACTCCAAATGGAAAGCAGCAAATTATGTTTCAAGAGCTGTTTCAATCAGAACACACTAACAGTTTCTTACCTTGTTAGACTGCTTACTTACAAACCAGAGTATGGTAGACCTAAAGGGATGTTCAAATTCATGCAGTCCAACTTGATGAAGACTCAAGCCCAAGAGCTTTTCAGGTAGTGAAAGAGCCAGGAACGGAACCCAGGTCTCCTGACTCACATTTCCTAACAACTTTCATTATGCATTTTCATATTATAAAAATAAAAGCATATTATAGGAAAATGGAAACTGGACAGGAAGTCACCCATTATCTAATCATCATACTGGTACCACTATTTGCATTTTGTTCCTTCTATCACATGCTTACAGTTCTCCCCCCATACTGTTATACCCATATTGGACTAATACAAAATTTAGATCCTTTTCATGGAGTGTTTCAAACAACTCGCAAGAGGCCCTGGCAGTAAGCATCAAGCTGGTCAACCTCAGATCAGTTCTATTTACCTACCTGGTGCATCAGGTACTTGAAGAGGAATGAAAGGATCAGATACGCTTAGAAGTGGGAGGCTAGAATCCACAGTCTGCCCACCCTTCTTTTTTTCAGCTAAAGTTGGTTGGAGGGCAAGGAAGGGTCAAGGAGAGAAAAAAAAGGGAGAGAAGGAAAAAAAGCAGAAAATATCAAGTAAATCTAGATGAATTTACCATCTATTAATCCAACAGCTCAAATTACAGAAGAAGTCTAAACTCAGAGGTAGAATAAAGAGGGATGAGTGGATATAATCCAGTGTAATAGCAAAGTATTATGAGATGTATAATCTGGTGCTTGCAAAGACTTTAAGATGTAATAAATAATAAAACTAGGATATTCATACATCTGAGATTCTACTTCTTCCTTATGTGGAGGCCCATGGTGATCTCTTTCAGAATTCCTATAGCAATTACTGTCCGCATTACACATTTTGGCAATTAAACAAACACTGCCTATTTTGTAATCTAGCACATATATGGTACTTCCTATGTACCCATTATTCTCTTGAGCTTACTGTATCACCAAATGTCTAATATAGTACTAGGCAGACACACAGGAAAAGACAAATAGGTTTCCTGCCTTCTGCAAGGGCTTAGACAGCCCTTAATCCCTGGACTACATCTAACATACTATTAGCACTCATTCTATATTTGGTAAACTTACAGATTTACACAAATCTATGTACTCTATGGGATATCACAGTTTGAAGGGATCTTAAGATCTTCTAACACAATTTTCTTATTTTGCAGAAAAGAACATAAAGCCCAAAAGTTAAGAGATTAGCCAAAAGCCCACAGCAGACTCAGGATCAAAACCCAGGTTTCCTTGTTTTTACTTTACTATTCTTTACATTACATTTCAATATTCAGTTTGTTCATTAAGTAAAATCATTTTGCCTTCTATAAAGTGGATTTTATTTTATTTTTTTAAAATATTTTATTTATTTATTTTTAGAGAGGGGAAGGGAGGGAGGAGAAAGAGAGAAACATCAATGTGTGGTTGCCTCTCATGTGGTCCCCAATAGGGACCTGGCCCGCAACCCAGGCATGTGCCCCAACTGGGAATTGAACCTGCGATGCTTTGGTTTGCAGCCTGCGCTCAATCCACTGAGCTATGCCAGCCAGGGTATAAAGTGGATTTTAAAAATACTTTTTATTCAGCCCTGGCTGGTGTGGCTCAGTGGACTGAATGCTGTCCTGCAAATCAAAGGGTTGCCAGTTCAATTCCCAGTCAGGGCACATGCCTGGGTTTCAGGCCAGGTCCCTAGTTGGGGTGCAAAAGGCAACCACACATTGCTGTTCCTCTCCCTCTCTTTCTCCCTCCCTTCCCCTCTCTAAAAATAAATAAAACAATTTAAAAATACTTTTTATTTTCAAATAATATGACATCATAGGAAGCTGCTATACATTGAATCCTGTGAACCCTTCAAACAGCTTCCCTCCATGGTAAGATCTCCTACAACTGTAGTACAGTAGCACTGACCTGGTGCACTGATGTTAACTAGACTTTCCTCAGTGCTTACATGCGCTCAGCTGTCTGTGTGTATATGTAATTGCTTGCAATTGGATGCCATGTATAGACTAGCAAAAGCACCACCACAACAACAAAGAATCATTCTATCAAGCAAAAGAGCACCTTCCGTTGTACTCCTCTAGAGTCACACCCACTCCTAATTCCTTTCCCTATCTCCTGCAATCCACAAATCTGATCTCAACCTCTGTAATTTTGTCACTTAGAGAATGTTATTGAAGTGTGTTTTTTTCACTAAGCTTCCTTAAAGGAAGGTGAAAGAAAAGGTAAAATCACTGCTTTCAAGTCTCTGAAATATTTTTAAATGAGACAGAATGAAATATATTTTAAAAAGAGAACAAATTATAAAACTAAATATACATTATAATTTATTTTTGAAAAAAGTATATATGCAGAAATAAAATTATGGACATAAATATTGTAAAATGTCAGCAATACTTTCCTCTTGAAGTGGGGCCATGAGTTCTTTTATCTTGCTTCTTTCAGCTTTTAGTCATTTTTCCAGAGTTTCACAAATGAGTGTATATAATTTCGCAACAGGAAAATATTGAGGCACAATGTCCACTCTTAAACATCTATCTCTGATGTATGGACACAATTCATCAACATTTTTGCAGCTTTTGCCATAAAAATGTTTAAAACAACCCTTGTGCCACCCTCCCCAACTCATTCTCACATTTCCTGATTATTCCTCCCTTCATCAGTCAGAAGGTTTAAATCAGGTAACAGTTTGAGGTTGATCAGAAAACTTACAGGAAATGGTACTATGCTATACCTCATATGAATGAAGATACATTAATTTCTAGGATTTAAGTATAATTTTCCTTCATTTGGAAAGAAAGTGTCATGTAAAAACAATTCACTCCACAAAGAAGAAGGTAAAATATCAAATATTCATAAAAAAGGCTTAATAAAATGAGGAAATATAAAGATATTTTATAATGTTTGGAAAAGCTTAGTGTCACTGATTTACAAGATTCTTGGGATGTGGTTACTACTACAGCTTCTGAGCTGGGCTGCTCAGGTATAAATCTCTGTTCTGTCATTCTGTAGCTGTGGCTTTGGGCAGCTCACTTAACCTTTTGTTGGCTGCTGTGAGGATCACCTGAGATAATGTGAAAAAAAAAAAGCACTTCTCCAGTGGATTTAGCAGTATGTTTTTACTATATGCTTGCTGTATTAATGTAATAACTTTACTCAAATATGTGTTTTTATGGCTGGCCCTTTAGGTCCCTCAAAAAAAAAATTCTGCCACTTACAGATTCCAAAGTAAGCACAAAGGGGAAGAAGAGGCAAAAGCAAAAACAAAAAACAACTAAAACAACAACAAAGTGTATACAGATAAATAAACAACAAAACATAACCATGTGTGCCAAGACTTAGGCAAGAAAACTGGGAGTAGTTGGAAAATGATTAGGGACCTCTCTCTGTCTTTAACAATGGTGATTCTAGCCCCTGAGCGGCATGGCTCAGTTGGTTAAGCATTGTTCTGCTAGGCAAAAGATCACTGATTCGCCTCCCAGTCAGGGCCTGTGCCTGGGTTGCAGGCCTGGTCCCTGCTTGGGTCACGCAGGAGAGGCAACTGATCAATGTTCTCTGTCTCACACATTGATGTTTCCCTTCCTACAACTTTCTCTAAAAATAAAGAAATAAAATCTTTAAACAAATAGTGAATCCATGCTTCTATCCTTTGGCAAAAAGCAACCCCTTTCATTTATTCAAAAATCTGTGCTGAGCCAAACATTGTACACTAAATGCTGGGATTCAGCAACAAAGGAGACTCTTCTAGAGCTATTTCTATGACCCTCTTTCCGGGGAAGTTTTATCCTGCCCAGTAGGTCATCATTCTGATGTTCTACCTCAAGGACTATAGTCAATGCTTTCTTTATACATTTGGTACATTTAGTCAACTATTGGCATATCAAACTTTAAGCACTTTAAACCAGAACAAAATATCAATAAATTGAAAAATTATATGAGCCAGACAATAAAGCTAAAAATAAAAAATAACACAGAAAATTTTAACTAATTTTATTTTAAAAACTTTTTAACTTTTTTAGATTTTATTTATTTTTAGAGAGAGGGGAGGGAGAGAGAAAGAGAGGAAGAGAAACATCAATCTGTGGTTGCCTCTCACTTGGCCCCCACTGGGTACCTGGCTTGCAACCCAGGCCTGTGCCCTGACTGGGAATCAAACTAGCGACACTTTGGTTCAAAGGCCGGCGCTCAATCCACTGAGCCACACCAGCCAGATCTATTCTTCATTTTTTTTCCCTTACAAGGGAAATACACACCTGTTGAAAGCAATCCCAATAAGCAATGTACTCCTCAAAGATTTGGGTGGGGTGGGTAAATAAAGGGAGATGGAGAAAAGAGAATATTGGAATGTATGTGAAACATTTATTCCTGGAGGTTTAATTAACCTTCCTCTCCACTCTCATGCTGGTTGAAAATCACTGTTACATTGGGAAAAAATTCTAAACACTTTCATTATTTTTTAAAAAGAATTTAAAAAATTTTTACTGTGTGTTCCTCCTAGTATTGACAAAGCAAACCTAAGAAAAACAGGGAACTATAGTCAAGATAAAAGCAAAAGTTAAAGAATTAGGAGACAGAAAAACTAGATTGAATGAATCTAAAAGTTGTCTTTGAAAGATATTAAAACACCAAATCTCTATGTAGAGTTATTAAGAGAAACACAAATACATACAAATAAAATAGATATATAAAGAAAATATTATAATTCTATTTTATTAAAAAATTATAAAACTACAGATAATTTCCTAGAAATATACTACTAAATTTGCCTCATTAATTGGCAGAAAACCTGAGGGAGGGAGTTCTGCTGGAGGGGTGGTGCCCCAGCTCCACCACTCACTAGCTGTGTGACCCTGGAAAGAGACAAGTCTGTGCTTGCTCAGCACAACTGCAACTCATGCGAGGGTGATCCACCAACCTCAGCATTGCTGGGAGGGTCAAATGAGATGATACTCCTGTACGACAAATGACAAACTGGGGAAAATGTTTACAATATAGGATAGATGAGCTCCTACTAATTAACAAGAACAAAATGAACACAAAACATTTAAAAATTCAAGGGACACGAACAATACAAATCCCAAAAGAATTACAAATGGCCGTAAATAATGTCCTTTGTCTATAACCTCTGAGCTGAGCTGGGTAAGAAAAGGAAGGAAAACTACCAACATTCACTATTTAAAAAAAAATCCTTACTGGAGAATATATTTATTGATTTTAGAGAGAGAGGAAAGGAGAAAATGAGAGGGAGAGAAGGAGAAACATCCATGTGAGAAACATTGATTGGCTGCCTCCTGTAAGCACCCCAATTGGAGATTGAACCCATAACCTAGGTATATGCCCTGACCAGGCTCGAACCCACAACCTTTTGGTGGGATGATGCTCAATCAACTGAGCTACCCAGCCAGGGCTTATCATTCACTATTGATTGAAATAAAATTTGCATAGGATTCTTGAAGGGCAATTTAGAAATATGTACCAAAAGCCTTAAAATATAATATCTTTTGATTTATCAAATAATGTCCTAGAAATTATGTTAAAGAAATTGTTAAAGTATATAAACAAAAATCTAGCAATAATGTTTATATGGTGAAAAATTAGTGATAACCTAAATATTCAAAGGAAATATTAATTCCAATGTTACTATTCTTCTATTAAGAATCATGTTGTAGATTAGTATTTATTGACATAGAAAGTCACACATTGCCATAGAATGTTTGCAAAAATGAATAACAAACTTTATGACAGAAAGTCCCTCCATAATACCTCAAAGCAAAAGCTGCATTCACCATACTATCACAATGCAGTTAAAATTTATGTGAAATAACTCCTGGGTAAAGAAGAAATCGAAACTGCAATTTAAAAACATCCATAAAATGAGAATAAGAGAGTATTACATGTCAAATGTTATGGAATGACAGCCAAAGTTCTAACCAGAAATAAATTTATGATGTTAGAAAAACTAGTGACATACCTAAAGAAAGCAAGAAGAATATATAAAGTTAAAAGCAGAAATTAATCAATATAATTTAAAAGATCAATTTTAGAAGTATATCAAATTCTGTTTCCTAAAAATATATTCAATACCTCATACCAATTGCTGAGGAATTTACATCAGTAAAACACTAACATCAAATTAATGTTTAAAAAGAGGTACTTAGTTAAGATACCTCCTTCCCTGTAAGCATGTACACACACAAAAAACCCCCACAGCTTAGCAGTCTCAATATAGGATAGAACATCTAATGGTTAGAATTTTTCAAGTCATTTCAAAGAACCTAAGCGATACAAGAGATTAACAATGTGATGTTCCTCAAATTTAGAAATATTTGCTTAAAACATGTCCATGGACTAGACAGAACAAATCTTATATATTTCTGCCAGATCATCCTGTTACATTAACTGACAGTGATTCTAGGCCTTTTTTAATCCCTACCTTTTTTTAATTGGAAATCTTCTGAATAAAGAAAAATATGTTACCACAAGGATTTGGAGCTCAGTGGCAGGCTGGAGTTATCTGTGAAGTGGGAAACAGTGAGTTTGTATTTTAGGTGTTTCCATACTAACCAGTTCCAGCAGAAAATGAGGAAGTGGCAAAAGCATCACTTTGGGTTGGTTGAAAGCCTGGGATCAAACTCTCAGCTGAGCCTCCAAGTTTCTCAGGATGTTTGCCTAGAAGAACAAAACGCCACTCAGTTCATTCCAGCAGAATCCCAGGACAAATCCCCAGGGCACTTTCTGAACTGACTTTTAGACATGACTCCTTTCTCACTGCATTATGGTGACACCTCAGTCATTCAGAAGTCCTTGACGAGTCACTGCAGTAACTGAGAGAACAGCTGAGAAATGAAGGAGGTTTTCAGAATCAAAAGAGAGAGCAAATTAAGTTTTGTGAGAGGAAAAGAGTTCTGAAGACTGGCTGGACCACAATGAACTATACACTAAAAATGGTTAAGATGGTAATTTCTATGTTATGTGTATTTTACCAAACTAAAAAATAAATAAATAACAGCAAAAGAGGTGGCTAAAGCAAAGCCCCAAAGCTGAAGCACACTACTCAGAGCAGAATGCCTCCAGCCTTCACTCAGTCTATTTATTGCTATATAATGAGTCTGATCATCTGTTTTCCATGTTGGAAGCAGTTTAGGAGAGCAAATGAGAAGAGGGAGTGGTGGCGATGGCAGTAGTGAGAAGCTGGGAGGGAGAGGCACAGTGACAGCCGCTTAATGTGAAAGCCAACAGCTGAACAAGAGAGGCAGGAAATCATGAAAAATAGACACAAGGATTAAAAAAACTTGGGCAGGTCACTTAATTGGGTGCAAAAATACTACAGTTTTCAATAGCCCTAAAGGTATTTCTTTTATAAACTAGACAATAACTGGCACATATAATAATGAAATAATTTGGTGAGTCATCAAAGAAAATTAAATCCTATGCCTTATCTTCTGTTTGAAAAGTCAAGAAAGCAATACAAAATTTTAAAAGACACCTATAAAATAATAGTTAAAGCTAAAATGTTTGCCCAAAATTCTCTCAGTTCTGATCATTCCTTTAACCTGCATTCTTGCCTACATGGAGATACTTTTTATTTCTTTTTTAAAAAATATTTTATTTACTCAGTTTTAGAGAGTGTGGAAAGGAGAAAGAAAGAGAGGCAGAGAAACATCAATGTGTGAGAGAAACATTGATGGGTTGCCTCTTGGCCCACAACCCAGGCATATGCCCTGACCAGGAATCAAACCAACAGCTCTTTGGCTCACAGGCTGGCACTCAATCCACTGAGCCACACCAGGCAGGGCTGAGATACTCTTTTTCAAACTGTATCATATTACAGAATTTTCCTGGAGTCTGTGTTGTTGTTTTCCAAAGTGTGTGTGTGTCTCCTGTCTTCCAAATTAGACTGTGGGTTTGCAGGTAGAAATGGCACCTTCTATTTATTTGATCTCCTCAATAGTAATACATTAAATAGAACTCTGAACGTAGTCTGCCACACAAGAGGCAATCACACATTGATGCTTCTCTCCTTCTCTCCCCCCCTTCCCCTCTGTCTAAAAGTAAATAAATAAAATTTTTAAAAGATAAATAAATACAAATTTTTGAAAAATCAAATCTATGAGGGACCCATATTTTTATGTGTCCTATAAAAAATCCTATATTTTCACCTGCATGTCCCTCTGGAGTTAAGGTTCAGGCTCACAAAGACTCCAATCACTCACCTTCCCCCAGTTTGGCAAAGTCCTTGTTTAGCAGTTCTTCAGCTGTGAGTTTGGAAAAATTGTCATCGTCAAAGGGATTCCATGTAGAACCTTCTGAAGGATTATAAACATTTTGCTGGGAGGTCCGAGGAGAGCCTGATGGAGTGGTAGTTGCAGACCTAGGTAGGTTCCCACCCCCACGAAATAAAAAAAAAAAAACATAAAAGTTGAAAAGGGTCAACCTATTTTATCTTTGTTTCAACATCAAATTCTCTTCTGAATCAAACCATTACTTTCCACAGTGGTTTTCTAAAAGGGCTTTCTGCAGCGCCTGGAAAGTTTCTGCAGACCCCCTTTCACTGTATAAAATAAATGTCTCCATTTCCGTCATGATTCACTCTCTCCCACTACTTTAATCTTTTGCTTAGATTTTTTGGCCTTGTCTGCAAGTCCTTTCAATTCAAGATCCCAAAGCAACCTATTCTTAGGCTTGTGCATCTTATGGTGCCCACTGTAACTCACAATAACAGATCCAGAGGGCTGGGACAGATGCCTGTTCAAGCTGCCTCCCATCTGTCGGATCTAGCATGCACAGAAGTAAGAGCCATCATCAGTGGTCACCACCACAGTTAGGGAAATAAAGACAGTTACCACTATCTCGTGCTTCTAAGTATCATCACCTACTTTTATCCTAAGTCTCTTTTGATGCCCTTTGCAATTTAGCTAATGAGTTAAACATTTTTAACTTTAGAGTACATAGTTCCAAGAAAGCTGAGGTCCTGAAATTTCATTTACTCCACAATCACTCACTGCAATTTACTTTGGTTCAGGCACAGAGCCAGTCACTAGATTTACAAAGGATGATTGAGACATAATCCTTGTCTTGGAGGAACTCTAAGGCTAGGTCAGCTAGACATACTCATGTAGACATGCACATAAATAATGATAATGCAATGTGATACACAAACAACAAAATTATAAATGACACCAGAGGAAGGGTCAAAGAAAAGGTAACCTCTGGCATGGATCTAGATGAATAAATAAGCATTTCCTTGGTGGACAAGGAGGAGAATGCAATTAAGGGAGATGGCATAGGACGAAAAAAGCACTTGTGAAGCTGGAGAATGACAAGTCCACTGATGTAATCCAATAGGCTTTGGTCTGTTAGCCAATGAGTATGGGTATTATCCCACAGGCTATGGGGAGCCAATGAAAGATTTTCAGCATGAAAACTTGGTCAGATCAAGAATTTAGAAAGTACTCTGTAAAGCATGGAATGAAAAAATGGAAACAGTGAGGCAAGTAGGAAATTATTTCTTAAGATAGTATGGTTTATGCATTATAGGAAAATTCAGCTTATTAAACACAAAAGCACAAACACAAATTGCATATACATCTACACAAATCTACATACATATGCAAAGAATCACACAGCAACAGCCAACAGCAGACTCTGCCCACAAAGACGGAAGGATAAAGGAGAAGCATCACATACTTGGACTTATTGAGACTGGCCTCAGCTGCAGCTGCCTGGAGCAGCTGGGTTGATTTGCTGGCAGGGACTCCAAAGACCGCACTGTGGGTCACATCACTGAGAATCCGCCTGTGTCCAGCACGCTGGGTCTTGGGAGACGATGGAGGAGTGAGAGATCCAAGTTTCTGTCCTTGGATGGCAGGAGGTGGAGTTGTCTGAACTGTTGGCTGTTGTCTTACTGAGGCCTGAATCTGCTAGGAAGAGAGATGGAAAATGTTCCAAAAAAAGGCAAAAGGAAAAACAAGTAACAGATAAGCATAACCAAAAAATGCCACATGAGAGCTAAAATAGAACTCAAATGGCTGAGTTTTTCAATAAAACCCAGAAAGAAAAAACAAACAAACAAAAAAACTAGGCCTTGACAACTTAACCTGTAAGTTTGGGACTGATACCAACATGGTATTTATCTGGTACTTATAAGTATGAAGAGGGACTCCCAAATAACTCTGGAATTTATTTGTAAAAAATGGTGTATTTATTCTTACATGTTTAAACTTCAGTCACCTTCCAAGTTCTCTCCATTTGATGTAATACATCTATTGAGGCATTTTTCATCTGCTCAAAACAGTTTCTGAACTTGTCAATTTTGATGCCTTTTAGTGTTTCTGACTTTTTTTGTTTCACCTCTTCCACATTGTCAAAACTTTTGCCTTTGAGGATTTTTTTCATCCGGAGAAACAAAAAGAAAGTCACTCTGGGTGAGATTGGGTGAACAGGGATGGTGGGCACTGGGGTCATGCTGTTTTTGGTCAAAAACTGCTAAACGCTCAGTGCTTATATTAAGCACTTATTAATAACATATGAATAAGGCGGCCATAAATATCTATGGCACACGGCCATGTGTCTTTGCAGATTACTGCTTTAAGATGGCTGTAGTGTATACTTTACGTTCACTCACTTGCATCTCTAGACAAGTCCTGTCAAGGGTCATTGGAGAAAAAGATGGTCAGAGGTGGGAAGCTCTCTGGCCTCTGACACAAGCATGTTCTGCTCCAGTTCCCTCTCCATCCTCTTAACCAACTACCACTCAGCAAAGTGCACAAAGTATTTTTCATCCAAAGAACATGGAGAAGGTTCATAATTCATTCCCAAGAGAATGGGTACTTTTGTCCAGGGATAGTGGAGAGAACTTCATAAGAAGTGTGGTCAGTGGCAGTCGATCATGTCATCCCCCTGGATGGACACCTGTTATTACAGTGTCATCCTGAACACTGACCAGGACTCTCTGTTCTTGTCCTAGCTCTGCTGCTATCAGGTAATGACCTTCCGGGCTGGGACTCAGTTTCCAGTTCCATAAAGTGAGGGGACTGAGCTAGATCATTAAGATCTCAACTAGCTACATCACACAACAATTTTTTAAGGACTCTTTTTCACTTAGCAAGAGGAACTTCATCTCTTGTTAAAAACACAGAGAGTATAGCTCTACCTCATGCCTGCTGGAAGACTGAGTTATTTCAGAAACCAAGCTGAAAAGACACTGAACACACACTTAGCTGAGATGTAAGGAAGACAATCTATTTACAGCACTGCTTTCTTTTGAAGGAATGCAGGTTTTCTGGTTTATGATGGGCAACAAAACTTTACTAGAAATCAATCCTCAAAAAGATGGTTTCCTACTTTTCCTTTGTTCGTCTAGTAGTTGGACTTTGCTGGGAATAAGACAGTAGCTGTGATACTCTATTGGGTGAGCATGGAAATGTTTTTATCTATTACTATCACTCGGAAAACTGAGACAGAATTAAGGCCAAAGCAAAATAAGACCAAAGATGCTGAAATAGTTGAGGTCAGTTGGAAGAGAATGGAGGGATTCTGATGCTATACTCAGTCATTATCTAAAAGTGGATACGCCCAATTTCTAAACTGACAAGATGGCTCAAACAATACCTGGATACTCTAGTGTCCAGCAGGATTAGGCCATGACAAATGGTCCCAGGAAAGCAGGCCCTCTGCAAGGGTGCTGCATGGTATACTTAGTTGAGGTGGCCAGTAATGTCACCCAAGACAAAGAGTAAATGCAACACTGTTAGGACTCAGGGTAAATGTGGGGGCTCACATGAATCTCGAAAGACAGAAAGGCTACAGTGGTCAAACTGTCAAACTGTGCCTTGAAGAAAGGAAAAGGATTAATTCTGATCCTACCCTATGTCCTTGACTGCTCAACACAAGAGACAATCAACAGCTCTTTCCACCATCCTAATTTCAAAGCAATAAATAAAAATGTTCATCTTTATCAGTAGTCTAAAATCATTTTTTTAGAAACCTCTACCATCTACAGAATACTTCATCCTGTTCTTGGACATATCAAGAAAAGATCGAATATTTAAACCTGAGCCTAGCCCTAGTACAGAGGCCACAACACCAGCTGCTTCTTACCACGGGCTCCTGGGCAGGGGTCGGCTGTGGGGCTGAGGCCGGCTGTGCCTGGGGCTGCTGTACTGCTGCCACTGCGGGCTTCTGCTGCAAGGCAGCCTGCTGAGTCAGCAGCTGCTGCTGATGCAGGGTTGTGACCAGTGGCTGTTGCTGCTGCTGCTGCTGCTGCTGCTGTTGCTGCTGCTGGTAGAAGTTCTGTATCATCTGCTGTTGAGAGCTTCCTTGGGACACCACAGGGAACTGGGCAGCTGCTGGCTGCTGGGTTGTCGGGTGTACTGCCTGAAACTGAGCAGGAGGAAACGGCAAGAAATGGGGAGGTGAATAAAAGCCTGTCTCAGAATAATATTCTGAATGTCTCAGTAACAACTAAGACCAGTGCTGAAGCCAAAGACATAGTAAGGCAGAAATCTATTAGCTTGGCCTAAAACTCATGAGGAGAACCCGAGGGCATTAAAACAAACACAGTGGCACCTTACACTGCCAGGCCCCATCCACTGCACTATGCTACCTCTTGTAATGGGCTGGCCTCCAGATGGATTTCGGTGCCTCGCCTGAGGGTGTCCATATCACTACACATCTGTGATTCCATATGCTGGAGTGTAACAGAAGCTAATAAATGATCTCCCAATCACAAAGTAATTCTTTTTATAAAGGGATTTTGGCAGTAGCCAAGATTAAAATTCTTCCCTAGAAGAACAGGATGAAGCAATGACGACACTGAAAAGAATAACCTAAATGTTAACCCAGGTATTAAAGTCAACTCTTTCTGAAAATTATTTCTTAATAGCTCTATCTTTATTAACTCTCCATCTTTAAACATTCAAAATATTCAGATTACTACACTTAATAACATTTTATTTTATATTGGTAATGAATTATGTCAAGTTATATTCTCTTGTAAACATCTGAAAAATAGGGAAACTTCTTTTCTGTCTTTCTACTCACTCAGGACTATGTGCCAGGCACACAAATAGAGCTCAAACAAAGGCCTACTAATGAATAAAACTCAAGATGTGGTCTTTGAACATCCTAAATAGTGTTACTTCGTTACAGAGCTAACTGAGAGGATGCGGTTTGCCCATTGGAGTAAAATTAAAGGGTTAGCAGAGAAGCAGATGTCAGTAAATAGCTGCCTATTTGGGATTGTAAAATGCTGGAATCAACCAAACAACCGTCTATCAACAGGGGACTGACTGAATAAACTATCCGATATATCTGTCGAAGGGAACACTCGCTGTTGTAAATAGGAATGAGGACTACTTCTAGATACAGGATGGAGAGGATAGAATTTTCCAGATTTAACTTTGAAACTATATAAATATTTTACATGTTCACAAAACAAAATTAAACAAAAATTTAAGTAGTAATAACTAAAAATCAAAAGCAAAATGAAACAAAGAAAACTGTGGGTCAAATTAATAGCCAAACTCCTCAGAAAATGTGCTAAACATTCTAAGAGCAAAAAGGGCAAAGAATTCTTTAACTATTTTTGGTAATCCTACTAGCATTCAAGTATTAAACAGGATTTGATAATCCTATAGTTTCAAGTACTGTTATCTTGAAACTGTAAGTCAATTAAGTAATTAAGTTAATGTTATCAGGAATCGAGATTTCCAAATTAGAAAAATACAAATATAAAATCCAAGAAGTTAAACAAAAATCCTATAATTATACATCTGAATTTGGAATATAAATTTGAATTTATGGCATATATTCTATTAACAAAACAAAATATATTTGGTAACTACTGTCCAGTGAAAAGGTCTAAAAACAATAACCAACCCATCAGCAAATGAGTATCCCTAGCACCAAGACTGTAATCTCTAAATACCATTTCCATGAAAAGAAATGAAGCTCCTTAGAGAAATGGCCAATTTCAGGTTAAGGGCAGAATAAGCCTGGAACAGTTTGTTACACTGAACAGCAAAGAAACCACAAAGACTACTGGAGCTGCAACCAAAGGACCCACGAGCCACTTTGAAGACACTTTCACTGGACAAAACTGGGATGATTTGAGCAACAAAATAATTTTTGAAACTGTAATCTATGGAAACATATCAAATATATTAAGATCTACGAGTTCATAGTGAAACTAAAACAAAAACCTCATTGTTCACCTTTGGATGATCCTAGGAACAAACTCATTTTGAACCTGGTAAACAGAGAAAAAGAATCGTGCATTGTTCCCGACTTTTCTGCACAAATATTACCTCAGAGTAATCAAACAGTTGATGAAAAAAGTTCTTCATAGATAAATCCAGCCCCTAAATATAAAGGAAATGCTAGAATATTGCCATTTTGCCATCCCTAATGAATTAATGGACTTAGGAAATGATCAGCAATGACGGCTACGCTGATGAGGTACATCAAATAGATGGAGCAGATGGACGACAAACCCACTGACTGATCGTAACAGTATGAGATGAGAGGACAACCAGACGTTAGCAGCCCCTGATGTGATATAACCAGAGAAACAAAGAACAATCAAACTGAATGGAATATTGAGCAAGCCTCAGGAAATTAGTAGTTTACATAAGGGATGGAGAAACATATTGAACGCCATTACAGGGATGTCGTTAGCCAAATCCAGAATGTGGAAAATTCTACAGGACAAGTGATCCGGCTTATAAAAAAAAAAAAGACAGAGGCGGGGAAAAGAGGGAGGGGATACTTATGGTTAAAAGGGGACTTTAAAAATATATTTTAATCATTATAAAATAAATATGTTCAAAGTAAAAAAAGTGAAAATAATATGAAAAGATAATGAAAGAAAAAAACAGCTAAATACAATTGGTGGGTTTTGTTTGGATCCTGATTCAAACAAGTCAACTTACATTATGAGACATGAGAAAGGGTTAAAACTACTAGACAGTTGGTTAGAAATTACTGTTATTTTGTGTTGTGCTGTAGTTATGCCATGAAAAAAAGTCCTTATAAATTAGCTCCCTTCATGAGGTTCCTCAGTCAGGTGAAAAGTTCCCCATGGCCTGGGAAGAAAGGTGAAAGGGGTGAGTGATCCAGTGATCACTTCACTATGCAGAGCCTTCTAATATCTACCTACATTTAGGAGAAGCAGTGATGTGATCAGTAGTGACGTGATCATTAACGGCTCTCTAGTCTTCCCAAGGCAAAGTCCTGTATGTAGTGGGCCTTTCACAGTGATGACTCAGATATGCAAAGCAAAGGTCAGACTATGACCACCTTACCTGTTGAGCCTGGGCCTGCTGCTGCTGCTGCTGGTAAAATGTGCCTGCTGGCTGCTGTGATGGTGGTGGCGGCTGTGGCTGCTGCTGTTGCTGTTGCTGCTTGAGGAAGAGTTGCTGCTGGTGCTGGGGTGTTGCCTGGGCCTGAGTGGGTAGACCCTGGGCCGGAGTGGAAGGTGTCTGCTGTGAGGTGGGCGGAGCTGGTGGCTGCTTGGGCTGGGATTGTGGTAGAGGTTGGCTAGGTGGGGGCTGGGTTTTTGGTTGGGAAACACTGGCTAAAATACCAGGCTGATTGCTGGATCCTGCAATGAGAATAAACTCCATATAAGGACTCGAAACTCTTCCAGACAAAAACAACTTCTCTTCTTCTCAAAGTAGGAAAGGGGGTGGTAAGTGGACAAATAATCCCAAAGTTCATGTGCTCCTCACTGTCGGTACCTGGAAGGTCCTTCCTTCTTGCTAAACTATGTACTTCATATTTTTCAAAACAAGGTTCAGCAACAAAGTTCTATACTTACCTCCTTCAGAAAGCCTTCCTTTATTCACCATCCCATTTAGTCAATTACTCTTTTAGTCAGCATCCTGAGTATCTACAGATTCAATTAGCCTTTGATGCTACTGAATAAAAACACAATCTTTGCACTTGTTGGCATGCTGCAGAATAAAAGCATTCTTTGATTTTTTTTTTAAAGTTTTATTTTTAGAGAGAGGGAAAGAAAGGGAGAAAGTGAGGGAGAAATATCTATCAGTTGTTTCTCACATGCCCCCAACTGAGGACCTGGCCTACAACCCAGGCATGTGCCCTGACCAGGAATAGAATCAGTGACCTTTCAATTTGCAGGACAATGCTCAACCCACTGAGCCATGCTGGTCAGGGCTGATATTTTACATGTAGATTACACAATCCCAGTCTGGATGCCTTGCAAGTAGAAGGCCACCAAATTCACCAAAAGCAGCTTATTGGTAAGGGAAGTGATGGCTGAGTTCAGTTTTACTTGATAATGTGAATTAATCCTCTGTGTGAAACTAAACTCAGTCACTTCACTAGAAACAGAATACGAAAACACAGAGTGGTATGACAGATACTTCAAGAGAGAGTATTGAAGAAAGAATTCCTCTATGTCAAAAAGAGGTGTGTCTTGGTTCTTTAAAGGCAAAGAGAAGTAAATGAAACAAAGAGGAAGGTATGGGATGAATGGAGCAAGCTACAAAATGAGGGCAAAGACTGAAAAAAAAAAAAAAATAGAAACAACAGGCTTCCGTGGTCTTGGTGATCCCCTGCAGAATTCAATGACAGGCCTCACCTTTTGCCAGCCTCCTGCCATACAATTTCAATGGCAGCTTACCTCTTGTTCCTCAAGGAAAACCATCATTCTTTATGTGCCTCGGCATTCCATTCCTGAAGCAAAATCAGACTTTCCAAGATTTCTCTATTATCGGGGATAACAAAGAGGTACACTAAGTTTTAAACCACCCTAGGAACTAACCTGCAGCCTGAGGTGGGGGCTGAACTGTGGCCCTCTTTCGAGGTGTCAGCGCTGGCTGGATGGGAAGGATTCCTGGGTTCGGCTGAGTCTGCCCAGCTTTAGGCCTTTGGCGGGGCGCAATGGAGGTCTCTGTGGTGGGAATGGGATCTGTCAGTCTAGAAAAGGAAAAGAAAAACAAAGATTCATATTAAAGTGTGGGGAAATGGGAGAGGGACAGCCAGAGTACACGATGGATTAACTTTTCCCTTGACACTCATCCAAACCTTCCAGATCTGCTTAATCAACATTTCCCAGAGGGTGTTATGTGTTATGTTATAAATGAAGGTTTTAAGGGTAAATAAGTTTTAATATATACTGATCAAAATATTGTGATTTCTCTTCAGAACCTTTCATTTGTGAATATGTATATAGAACCTCAAAGAAAGCACTGTATAGAATTTAGTGTTTCTCAAATATATTTGACCATGGAATCCTTTTACCTAACACTTTCTAGAATTTCTCAAAATACACTGTGGGTGATGATGCAAAGAGAGGTTTGAAGCATGTGGTTTTCAGATGTAGAGGAACCCAAACTTGGTTAGAATTAGCTGTCAAAATGGTCTCCCTACTGTAAAAAGTATGCAAATAAATTAACACAGTAAGGCAACTAAAAGGAATAAATAAATAATTAAAGATGAAGGATTTGAGGAGTGTGACAGGAACTCCATGTCCTCCAATACACATATTGGTTTTTTCCATGGTAATACAATACTAAACTGGATATAGAATCACTCAGAGTAAAAATCAAATTGCCTAGCCTCCCTTGTAATCAGGTGTGGCCATGTATCTAAGTTCTGGCCTTACAGGATTGTTATGTGGTAGTTTCTGGAAACCTTTAGAAATAACTGGTATGTCCCTTTGTCTCTCTTCTTATTTGGTCATTCCTTGATCCTGCTGCTTGGATTAGGGATGCTGCCATATTGGTCTATACAGTCATGGGCACAGTGTGATGATGGGTGATAGCTTGAAGAGGCCTGCGCACCTGAGAACTCGGTGGAGCAGAGCTGCCCCTACCAGCCCTGGACTACTCATCCCCAGACTTTGTTTATGTAAGAGAAAAAAATATCTATCTTACACAGGCCACTGTAATTTTGGACTTTGTGTAACTCATAGCCAAATCTAACCCAAATTAGTATGGGGAGGACTGCTGTGTGGTCTGCTTTCCTCTTGTGATGTGCTCTACCCCAGGTGGTGACTTTCATTCATTTGGAGCAGTCCGGGCAGCTGGCTACTACCCAACTCAGATCAGAGTGGTTGTCCTTCAAAAATGCACTTTCAGGAGTATAGCTGAGGTTAAGGCTAAAATAAACAAGCTTCATGAATATTTCCAAAATACATCTGGCACAGCCTCCATGAAATGTAAAGCAGGAAGCACAGCAGCCGGCCCCACGTGTTCCCTGTGCCATACCTCCATGGTATTCCGTTTTGGACCCTGAGGCTTTTCATTAGCATCCTGCTAGACTGGCAATTTTCAACCTTCTTCATCCCACAGCACACATAACTAATTACTAAAATTCTGTAGTATGCCAAAAAACATTTTTTGCTGATCTGACAAAAAGGTGTAATTTTGATTCATTCACGCCAGACAGCTATTGTTGTGTTGGCTCTTGTCATTTTTTTTTTAAATTTGACAATCTAAGGGAAAAGGGGTCAGTGTCCCCAACTAAATACTCAGGTAGGGCATGTTTTAAAAATTCTTACAGCACCACCAGCTGGAAATCACTGTGCTAGAGGGAAGTCTCATGCTGGGTGAGGAACTGATAGTATAAAAGCCATAACATTTGGGGAGGCTATAACCTGGGGAAGGGAGGTGGGAGGGGAAATGAGACAGATGTTGAGAAAGGTGTAAGAAAGATAAAGGCAAGGGTGAGAGACATAAACAGACTCGGGTAGAAAGCCAAATGCTAGGAACACTGGACTTTTCCCAAGGGTACCAACATCTTAGAGACATTGGATTTGGAGTCAAGAAAATTATATTTGAGTGCTAGCTCTCCACCTACAAACTGTAATAATGGTCATATCATTTAATCTCTTTTGGCCTTGGGTCCCACATATGAAATAGGAGAAATCAATACCTACACCATGAGGCAGATGTGAACACCAAATGTATCAATGACTATGAAACCATTTTATAAAATGCAGAGTGCTCAAGCTATCACTTAATATGTTGCAAGAAAATACAGGCTGTGAGGCCAGGAGATCTGACTCTAAGCTGTCCTCTCTGTGTGATCTCGGGCAAACCACTTAACATACAGAGTAGAAAGTATGGATGCTAGAGGTCAGATTCTTTTACTAACTACATAGTGACTAACTGCCTTGGGCAACTTAAAATTCTGAGTCTGGTTCCTAATCTGTAAAATGAAAATAACAACCTCACAGGTTTGTTTTAAAGGGGGGAAAAGCCATGGTATTTATGTAAAGTACCTAGTATTGGATTGGGTATATATGATGCCTCAATGAAGAGCGGTCACTTTGAAAACAGAGTTAGAAAGAAAAACCCACCTGTCGGGACTGGGGAGTGAATATGATAATGAAAATGAAATCACTATAAAGTACAGATAGGACGACTTAGACCCAATCTCTTGGCTGTCATGTGTCCGTATTTCTGCGGCAGTATTGAGGTCCATACGAACTGTCTGGGGACTCTACAGTTTATTAAACAGTTTCACAGTCACTTAATGCATTTGACGTTCACATCTGCCTTATGATGTTGGTACTATTTTATCCACTTTACACGACAGAGTACCACTCAAATGTTAATCATTATCATCATTTTCATAAATGTGTGTGCTTTCTGAGAAGAGATCCTTGCTGAGCTTCAGCAATACCATGTTTGGGCCTAGTAGAGATGGCCATAAACCCAAAATACTAAATTATTAAATCAGCCTCAGAAGCAATTCTCAGAGGTGAGCATGGCAGACTTATACAAGAAATAAACAGACCACAAACTAACAGTATGGATATAGTTTGCTAAATTTGTTAAAAATCAAAGTCTCCTTACTTTAGAGCCACATCAGCAGACATTCTATAAATATTCAAGAATTTTTTTCAATGTAGAAGTTATTTTACTGTTCTATAAAAATTCACATATTCTCATTCAGGGTATTTTGTTGGTAATTTATTGCTAATATTTCCTTGCCATGGGAGTGTGGTAGAAAATAGAGGGGTATCAGCATCTCTGGGACCACCCTCAGAATTTGCGACTTGGAAGGCAGAGCAGCCATGAGGATGTGTCCTGCAGACCTTCAAATATAAGTGGCATAAAGAACCAAGCGTCTCCGCTGCTGTGCTCCTGAAATCCACTGCTCCTGCTCTGCTTGCCCCTGAGGCCACACTTTCCATAGGCTGCTCCCAGTCTTACTATCCCAGCCGCAGGGATATTAAGGCAGGGACTGTTCCTGGGACATAGCAGGTTCCTCTGGTAGCTGACTTTGACTCGAGGATTCCCTGATACCCTTGGCGAACATTCCTTAAACTGTGTGGCAATTTTTAGGTCACTTCCACCCAACTTTCTCCTCCTTATCTCTGGGTCTGACTTACATTGCCTTCTGATGGCTCCCCTAGCCTTCCCTGGCTCCCACCCTATTTTCTCCCTCAGGGGCATTTACTCAAATAAAATTCTAGCTTCTTTAGTTCTCTCTTAGCATCTGCTTCTTGGAAGATCCCTACCTAGGATCTTCCAAGAAGATTCCAATGTAAAATTACCGAATGTAATTTTTGGACTGTATAAATATAACTACTCCTTAACTAGGGGTAAGGAGCTCTACATTCGGCCCTTTGAAGGCCACCTCGAGGCTGATGTGGCCCCTGGTGAAAATGAGTTTGACAACCCTGTCCGAGGTTATACAGAATTTGAGTAGCTAAGGTCTACAGGCTCTTTGGCTATACATGGACTCTGCTTTGACCTGTACTTTCCTAACATGGCCAGGGCCATAGCGAGTTCAAAGGAAAGGGAGGTGGAGGATTAGGGTGCTGAAAGAGGCTAAACAAAGGCCAGGACACCTGTTTAGGACTCTCTTGTACTAGCAATATTTAAAGTCTCCTGTTATCTCCTCTCTTTATGCCCCTGAGCCTATTCCCAAGCAAGGGAAATAGCTGTGGAATTTTTGATTATCTTTCAAATATAGACCACTGTATTTCATTATATTCCTCCTTGTGCCCCAAAGGATAGCTTCTGTCCCAAGGAGACAGAGCTTGTTTTCTCGTGCTGTGAGCGTCTTGGCCATGGCAGAAGAATCAAGAAATACAAGGCATCCTCCCGTGCTACCGAGACAACGGAGCACAACAGGTGCTCACTGAGGCATTTCTTACCTGGCCTTCGGCTGGGTCTTCTTTGCAGCTGCCTCACTGGCTTTCACTGGCTCAGGAAGCTTTGCAGGAATGGGAGAGTTCTATAGAATTTAGAAAAAAATTTTAAAAAGAGCATGATTTGGCTGATGGAAATATGTATTGGGGTTCTTCCAGAGTGGCTTCCAGACCCTGATCTCTGGTAGAGAGGAGGGAAGGTAACCAAAAGCATATCCCACTGGACTCAGCCCCAGTCAGGGAGGCAAAGCAGCTGAGAAGAGGACAGAGCAGCCTGCATATAGCACATCCCTATGTTGTCGTTCTCAACCTTCTGTATGGCTAATGTTACTGGGGTCTCATCTCAGTACCCTTCCCTCCCTATAGCACATCTTAGAAGTGATGTTATGAAAGGAATGGAAAAAGAGGTCTGTAACCTATATTAAATTTAAGCCCTCAGCTAGATATTAGGCAAGTTAGAGCTGAGTATTGTGTCAAACCAGGGTGCATTCAGTCTTCTAGTTAGAATGATGGAAGAGAACCACAGCCACAGTGTGTCTGGTTGCTGAGCCAGCAGCTCTTCCCAGCACACAGGCCCAGCAGAGCTCCTCCAGCTTGGATTCTGCACCATCCCTCTAATACTGTCTCTTGAGGGACCACTAATTGTCCCTAACCACAAGACCACTGTTGAGCTCTGCTGAGGGAGTATCAAATGACTCCAGACTTGTGAACCTGACTTATTAAAAACTAGTTACCAATCTGAATGCTTTCAATTATATACATGTTATTTAACTTTATGAATAGGCACGTGGGATAGTCCCATGTTAGTGGCATGTTAAGTTACTATACAATATCCCTCATTTATTCTGGAAAACACAACAAACGAATACTAATAATGAAACTGACTTTTAAGGGGACATCCCATTTCCTTCACCTTTTCCAGGTGGGAAGAATTTCTGAAGAAAATGTCTCCTAGTTTCTCTTTCACCCTCCAAGTGTTCCTCTCCCAAGGGAAAAGGTGTAACTTATTTGACTAATAAGACTGGGAGAAAAAGGTGAGCTTGTCTGACTCGCCCTTGCTCGCCCTTGCTCTCCCTCCTTTAGGGAAGAGCTTGTCTCTCAGGAATCAGGTGCTCACTGCTTGGTCATGAGGCTCTAACATTAGAAAGACTGGCTGGTCGAGCTGCATTCTCTGACACATTCTTTTTTTTTTTCTGTGCAAGTGAAATTCCATTATAGATTCTAATTGGGTTCAGAGAAAGCTAGTCCAGAGTATTAGTGAACACTTCCCAATTTTTTAAAAATTAAATTTATTGAGGTGGCTTGGTTAATAAGATCATGTAGGTTTCAAGTGTACAATTCTATGATTTCTTTGTATAGTGTGTCCACCAAACAAAGTCAAATAATCTCCTGTCACCATATATTTGGCCCCTTTTACCCTTTACTACCCTCACCAACCCCTCCCCTCTGGTAACCACAATACTGTTGTCTGTGTCTGTGAGTTTCAGTTTTATATGCCTCATAGGAATGAAATCATATGGTTCTTAGCTTTTTCTGACTGACTTATTTTGCTTAGCATAATATTCTCAAGGTCCATCCATGTTGTCACAAATGGCAATATTTCACCTTTTCTTATGGCTGAGTGGTATTCCATTGTATATATGAGCCACATCTTTATCTAATTCTTTATCAAAGGACACTGTGGTTGTCTCCATGTCTTGGCCACTGTGACTGATGCTGCAATGAACATAGGGGTGCATATGTCTTTGAGAATACATGTTTTTGAGTTTTTTCGGGTAGATACCCAGAAGAGGGATTGCTGAGTCATGTGGTAAATCTATTGTTAATTTTTTTAGGAACCACCATACCACATTCCATAGAGGCTATACCAGTTTATATTCCCACCAGCAGAGAATGAGGGCTCCTTTTTCTCCACAACCTCTCCAACACTTGTTATTGCCTGTCTTGTTGATAACAGCCATTCTAACAGGTATAAGGTGGCACCTCATTGTAGTTTTGAGTTGCATTTCACTTAGAGCTAGTGCATATATCTGTTCTCCATTTGTATGTCTTCTTGGGAGAAGTGTCTGTTCAGGTTCTCTGCCCATTTTTAAACTGGATTGTTTGTTTGGTGTTGACTTGTATGAGTTCTTTACATATTTTGGATATTAACCCCTTGTTGGAGCTATTATTTGCAAATATCATCTCCCATCTTGTTGGTTGCTTTTTTTTATTTTGTTGTCAGTTTCTTTTGCTATACAGAAGCTTTTTAATTTGATATAGTTCCATCCATTTATTTTTCCTTTACTTCCCTTGCCTTTGGGGTCAAATTTATAAAATCTCTAAGACCAAGGTCCATAAGTTTAGTATCTATGCTATAATCTATGTAATTTATTGTTTCAGATCTTATATTTAGGTCTTTGATCAAGTTTGAATTAATTTTTGTACATGGGGACAATCTGTAGTCTAGTTTTATTCTTTTGCATGTGGCTTTCCAATTTTTCCAACACTGCTTATTGAAGAGGCTTTATTTTCTCCACTGTGTGTTTTTGGCTTCTTTGTCAAAAATTATTCGTCCATATACATGTGGTTTTATTTCTGGGATCTCAATTCTGTTCCATTGGTCTGTGTGTCTGATTTTCTGTCAGTACCATGCTGTTTTGATTATTATAGCTCTGTAGTATAATTTGAAGTCAGAGCTATACCACCAGCTTTGTTCTTTTTTCTCAGGAATACTTTGGCTATTTGGGGTCTTTTGTGGTTCCATACAAATCTGATGATTTTTGGTTGTATTTCTTTAAAAAATGACATTTAAAAAAAAAATAAAAAATGACATTAGAATTTTGATGGAGGTTACATTAAATCTGTTTATTGCTTTGGGTAATATGGTCATTTTAACTATATTGATTCTTTTGAACCAGAAACGTGAAATATATTTCCATTTCACTGTGCCTTTTTCAATCTCTTTTAATAATGCTTTCTAGTTTTCAGTATATACGTCCTTCACATCCTTTGTTAAGTCTATTCCTAAGTATTTTATTCTTTTGGTTGCAATTACAAAAGGAACTGGGTTTTTTTTTTTTATTTCTTTTTCTGAAATTTCATTGTTAGTTTACAGGAAAGCAGTGGATTTTTGTACATTGATTTTGTATCTTGCAACTTTACTGTATTTGTTTATTGTTTCTAACAGGTTTTTGGTGGAGTCTTCAGGATTTTCTACATACAGAATCACGTCATCTGCAAAAAGTGACACTTTCACTTTTTCATTCCCAATTTGAAATGAATGCCCTTATCTCTTTCTCTTGCCTGGTTGCTCTGGCTAGGAATTCCAGAACTATGGTGAATAAGAGTGGTGACAGTGGACATCCTTGTTTTCTTCCTGATTTTAGAGGAAAAGCTTTCAGTTTTTCACCACTGAGTATGACATTAGCTAAGGGCTTGTCATATATAGCCTTTATTATGTTAAGGTACTTTACTTCTATACCCATTTAATTGAGTGTTTTAATCATAAATGGATGTTGTCTGATTCAATCTTATTAATAATAATGCCAATATTCTGAGCTCCATCTGAACGATTCCTACATCATTCCTATATCTGAATGATTCCAATCATTCCTACTTCTGAATAATTCCTAATCCAAATGTGGGAGTGAAAGTGGAACGTTATTTATCGGCACCAAAAATGACATAACTTCATTATTGGAAAAGCAGGCAAGAAAATTTCAGATTAGAACTTATTTATGATGCCATTCATTACTAACATATTCAAAAGAGTTAGATCATATTATGACACGAAAAATATGCCAAGACTGTAAAAAGGGTGTTTGCAAGAACTGCACTCAAACTGTGAGTGCAGAGTTTAGGATTACTAAGTGCATAAAACATTCCTATGGCCTGATGTGTGGGGAGGGTGGAGGAAAGGATTGTGAGTCACAGATGGCCAACAGCAGAAGCGAAATCAAGAAAGCTCTGCTGCAATGAAGGAGTAAAGGGACAAGGGACTTATGTTCCAACTAGTATGCGGGAAGTCCAGGGCCTTGTCTCAGGAAAGCAGCCTGCCTAACCACCTCTATAGGTAAATACAATCTGCACCTGGCTCTGAGTGAACTGTGAAAATCAGGAAGACAATAGTTCAGTCAATCTTCACCCAAAGTGTTCAACTCAATCCCTAGGGCTTTTTTTTTTCAGTGTAGTCGCCTCAGTTTTATAATTAAATTCTATTTG
Source organism: Trachops cirrhosus (assembly GCA_028533065.1). Taxonomy (NCBI): domain Eukaryota; kingdom Metazoa; phylum Chordata; class Mammalia; order Chiroptera; family Phyllostomidae; genus Trachops; species Trachops cirrhosus. Next base: position 101,679,963 of record CM052543.1, read on the forward strand.
AAAATTGGATTGTTTATAACAACTGCTTCAAAGTTAGTTTTGTGTGTGAATGAGCCCTACTAGATAAAGTAAGGGACATCTATATTCACTAAACAGCTGACTAACACTCCAGGAATTCTAAATGACAATTCAATAATGTTGACTTCCGGCCAAGATGGAGGCATAGGTAGACGCACTGTGCCTCCTCGCACAACCAAGATAGGGGCAACAAAGATATAGAAACAAAATAACAACCAGAACTGACAGAAAATTGAAGTTTATGGAAGTCGGACAACCAAGGATTTAAAAATAGACACTTTCATCCAGACTGGTAGGAGGGGTGGAGTCCGGCCGGGTGAGGGACGCGGAGTGGAGAGCTGAGCACCCAGGGCGGCGGGCAAGTCTGCAGCAGGCAGACCCTGGGCGCACAATCAGCAGTGGCTGGTGGGCCCCGGCCAGGGGGTGGTGACTGGCAGACACAGCGAGGCGGCCATTGTGAAGCAAGGCACTGTGCCCAACTCAGGGTCCCAGCACCGGGAAATACAGCTTTCGGTCACTGACTGAAAAGGAAGGTCCCACGGGGTACACAGGCCCACCCACACCGGAATTGGTGCCAGAGGGGCCCGGTTGGCTTGTGGAAAGTGGCGGAAGGGTCTGGGGTCCTGCAGAGGGCGGGGTGGGCGCCATTGTTCCTTCTCGGACCCCGCCCCCACATACAACGTCACAACCCTGTGACTGGGGTGCCCCGCCCTGGTGAACTCCTAAGGCCCTGCCCCTCACTACAGGAGCTCGAC
>CM052543.1:101681235-101710515 GCA_028533065.1 Trachops cirrhosus
GGGAGGGCAAGAATAGTATGGGAAATGTAGAAGCAAAGAACTTATGACACATGGACTGAAGTAAAGGGGGGGAATGTGGGTGGGAGAGGGTGTTCAGGGTGGAGGGGAATGAAGGGAGGATAATAGACAACTGTAATAGCATAATCAATAAAATATATTTTAAAAAAAGAATAAATAAAATAAAAAAGAAATCACTTCATATATTTTTAACAAAAAAAGAAATAATGTTGACTTCTCCTAAAAAGTGACTTTCACATACCTGTACATTCGGAACTGGGCATTCTTTCTTGAGTAGTTTAAATGAGAAGTAGGAGACCTGGTAAATATCTGGCCTTTTGTCGGGGTCTGGTTCCAACATATACCCTGAAACAAACATATGTGAATGCATTTAATAATATCCTAACAGTACAGTGTATCTAGAAAGCATAATTTCTCTATGACCAAAATTTGTTGTTTTAATTTTTTCTCATAAAAGTCAGATAGTGCAATTTGTCAATTTACTCCCTTCTCAGAAAAGGAAGCTCTCACTTTCCTAAAATGTTTAACATCCACAAGAAAATAACAAAGTTTTTGAATTGTTAACAAAGATACCTGAAATTCACACTCTGTGCTTTGCAACAGGGACTCAAACTCTTAATATGAAAGTTACTACCTTCATGTTCTGGTATCTAGGAAGTTATATGGTCAATTTTGCTAAACAAGTGATTATTTTTTTAGATTTTTATTTATTTATTTTTAGAGAGAGGGGAAGGGAGGGAGAAAGAGAGGGAGAGAAACATTGATGAGCAAGAGATAGATCAATTGATTGCCTCTCGCATGCCCCCAACTGAGGACCCAGCCCACAACCAGGCATGTGCCCTGACTGGGAATTGAACTGGTGACCTTCTGGTTCACAGGCTGGCACTCAATCCACTGAGTCCCACCAGCCAGGGCACAAGTGATTATTCTTAATAGTTTTAACCAAAACTCAAATTTTATGAATTTATTATTATTTTATTAGAGATCTAAGCTAGTTTCAAGTCGAAAAGAAATCACAAAATAACAAATACATCTCTACTTTTACTGAGATCTATAGATCACTTGTCTGTTTCTAGCTGCCCTTTCTGAAACTAAAAATCCCCAGTTAAAAAAATCTTTAAAAAGACACACAAACATATAAACAACAATGCAAGGCAACTTATTGCTTAAGAAATCAAATACATGTTTTAGACACTAAGTTCAGAAAAAACTAATGAGGCTGCTGTCTTCTGGAGGCTTTGCAGAAGAAGCAAGACTTGAGCTAGTCCTTGAAGGTAGGAAAGAATAGTCAGTCTGGGGAAAGTAGAGAAAAAGACCAGCTCCAGGTAAGAGAACAGTCTGAACAATCATGAACTTGGAGAAAGGCAAAATGCCTTGCTACAAGGAAACAGAGAAGCCAGAAGGCAAGGGCATAGACTTCCTCATCAGAGAGCACTGAGTAATAAGGCTGGGTAGGTGGGATGGCACCAGAATATGAAGGATTTTAAATGCCATACTAAGAATCTGTGCCCTACTGTAGTCATGAAGTTTACTGCATAGGCACATGATAGGGTAGCATTTTACAACATTAATCTTTTTTGAAAAATTTTTAGAAAGTTTTATTTATTTATTTTTAGACAGAGGGGAAGGGTAAAAGAAAGAGGAGAGAAACATCAATGTGTAGTTGCCTTTCGTGTGCCCCATACTGGGGACCTGGCCCACAAGTCAGGCATGTGTCCTGACTGGGAGTCAAACTAGCAACCCTTTGGTTTGCAGGCGAGCACTCAATCCATTGAGCTACACCAGTCAGGGTACAAATTTGTCTTGTGAAGGTGTGTTGGATACATGTGAAGAAGGAGGGGACAGGCTATGGGCAATCTACTACCATAGGCATGAGCTGACAAAGTCTACATACACACTATCGTGACAGTGATGAGAATGGAGTGAATGTAATGAAAACAGGAAATGCCAAAGAAAGCATGCATGCTACTTAGGAAATACTGTTTCCTCTCTCTTGCTAGGTAAATCCAAAGAAAATCTTAAATTTCAGTCATCCAGGCTTTTATGGTGACACCACTGATAGAAATTGAAAAGAGAGGGAAACCTTGAACTGGGAGTAAAAGAGGGTGGGGAGATGACAATAAATTTAATTTTAATTTTAGACCTCTGAATTTAGGGTCTAAACTCTTCAAAGAGTTTGTAAACTGAAATATATAGATCAGAGTTTATAAAGATGTCATGTTACAGACATTCATGAAGGGCTGTTTTCCTTAATATGAATTTCCCACACAAATGTTAACAAAAAAAAATTTGTTACCCAAAACATCCAATCATTCTAGCATTACATTGGGCCATTTTCTCATATTTCCTTCCAATCTCATTTAAATAGCTGTAATTCTAGAATAGATATAACACTTTACCTCTGAAAACAATCCAATAACCATTAAATTCCACATTCCATTCCTTTAAATACCCTCCCTCACTTTTCCGTTAATAAATGGAGGAGATTGATTGATTGATAAAAACTGGCATAATGGAATGGGTAGTCACTTATAAACTATAACCAAGTTTACTTGGGTAAGTTGCCTATACTTCCTCAGCTTCTGTTTTCTCGTTTGCATAATGGGGATAATTACATTTATTGCATAAGGTTTTAAGAATTAAATGAGGTACAAGTAGGCCCTCAACAAATGTCAGATGCTCACCCCACATTGGCTTCTATTTTCTCCAGAGCATTCCCACCCAGGACCTAAACTAGGTTGCTCAAGAATTATAATCCATAATGGTTAAAATTTAGATGCTATATGTATTCATTGACGTAAAACAATAATAAAAATAATCTGTTTCTTTAGCACTTTAGAACAGGGGCTTATGCAAAGATTACTTGTTCTACCATCTGGTTCATGAACACAAGTACATATGCTTACTATGACAAAGCAAAAAAATGGGGAATTAAAAAGAAACATTTAAAACAAGGCATTGAGTTTAAATACTTGTTATCAAAATCTAGTGATTAACCTAAAGGAGAGGAAAAACCTAGTTCCACAGAGTTATATAGTCTTAATTAGGAATTCACACCAGTCAATGTACTGCAATTATTTTAATTTGAGTTGCTTCCAGTTTAGCACAGATGAATTTCTTATCACTTGACGTGAGTCAGCTGGACTCCTTTGGTAGCAGAGCTTTCACACAGTCAGGAAGAGAACAGGGCAGTGCTACACTGCTCAAAGCGCAGTGAGGGTTTCTGCTCAGGCGGCTGATTTGCATGTAAAAAAGGGTTTAGATTTCTAGCAAAAGACCCCAAATGACAATAACAACAACAATAAAAAAACACACCACTCTTACTAAATATTGCTATATTATGTTTGAGTGATCAACCATTATCAACTTGCTTCTTTATCTCTGCATCCAACCCACCACTCCCTTTATCCTCCAATTCATTCCTAGAGATGAGAGATAACAATATAAAACTAGGAACATGAAATACTTACTAATTAAGCAGTGCATGTCTTGGGAATATCGAGAGTTATCAGGAATTGTGAAGTTTCCATCACAAATTGCCACCTGACTCTCCCCAAATGGCAAAGTGAAATAGCATAATTTATACAATAAACATCCAAGAGCCTAAAAAAAAAAAAATAAAGAAAGCAGATTGCTACTAGAGCTTTATTTACCATAATTGCAAATGGGTCTCCTGAGTGATACTGGCACCATCTGCATTTACTAGCACATATAAAAACTATGTACTATTAATTTGTAAATAATTTTAAGTTAGAATTCAACACCACTATTAAGTTGCTGAGTTACATTATTTCTCTCATTACCAAATTGAGCTCCAATAAAGAACAAGTATTTCAGCTGTTTTGCTCTTAAGAACTAGTAACACACACATATGTGACAACCACCTAAATAAAGGGCAGGTCACCTGAATAACTGTCACAGAGCTCTAAAGTAATTTTCTTGGCCAGGCTTCATGAAGCAGTGGTTGGTCATCTCGAGTTAAGAATAATGCCAAAGGATGAGTAGACACGGACATGGCACAGTAGCCACTCTTGCTACGGCACTGTCTGCATTAAACGGGAATTACAGTCAAGACTGCTGACATCTGAGGTGTGGATAGGTTAGTGGACACCTACCCAAATGTCTGCCTTCGTAGTGATGATTTTGCCACTGTACAGGTTGACCATTTCTGGTGCCCGATAGGACAGCGTTGTGTACCTACAATCAAGAGATTCATTTTTTGTTAAGTATGTCAGTGATATAATCGAAGACCAAGGGTAGCAGAATACTTTAAGAATACGTGTATGTGAGTTCCCTGGGAGCAATCGGAAGGAGAAAGTATGAAACATCAGCGCAGAAGAAATAAAAGCTGTCCTTGGCACACACCTGTGGCCCTCTGGCCGCAGTCCCAATTCAAGAGCATGTGGGGACCCAGACATGATGGCATTCGATAAACTCTAAAAGTAACTTTTCTTGGGTCCTCAAATAACAAAATTTCCTCTATAAATCCTTGTTGTTTGATACTATATTTTGCTGATATGTTTTTATTATGATATGTTGTTAAAATAGTAATCCCTTTTAATGTGGCTTGACACAGAGACCTAATACTGACTGGGACACTCCAGAGAACAGCAGTAAATGGGCCCTGACGGGGGGTGGGGGCAGGGGTGGGGACTGATCTTCAGTGCTGGATTAGGGTTGAAACAACAGTTTTCCTTTTATCTCTGGCTCAAGAAAAGAGGAATATGAGCTCACCTTTCAAGTGAGCTCACTTTTCTGTTTCTGTTACCAAGCATGTGACTTGTGCTGCTTGAGTCTCTAGAGGTCAGAGGGTACTTTAATTGTCCATTAGGGCCTTGGACCAGAAGTTTTCCTGCCCCAGCCTTGGTTGCCAGGAGTGGTGCAGGAGAGAGAGGATCAGGATATGAGTGGGCATGCTAGACTGAGTCAGTAGTAGTTTTAATAGTGAGTGCTGTTGCCTATGAAAAATCCAACACTCTGCAGAACAGGGAAAATTGGTCAAATTCTTACTGGAGTCACATAACCAAAGAGGCTTTTCCTCATGAAAGTCAGTGACTCTATCTGTAGAGACTTCAGTGGTCCTATTCAGCCCTCCACTATACTGCAGGTGAGCTCCCTTATGAGAAGGAAGAGATACACAACTTAGGGTTCAGTAAAAGCACATTCAACTGACTAATAATTTCACGGCTATTGTGATCCCACTTAAAAACAGCACAATATTTCTATGGTGTGGGCACTGTTCAGTTTTTTAAGGGCTTCGTGATATAAGTCAAAATTATCTGTGTACAATGACCATAGGCCTATTGATAAAGTGCTATACGAGTCCTTCATTTTACTCTACTGATCAATAACTGTAAACCCCCCCTCCACATCCTCCACCTAAAATCAAACAACCAACTGCCAACACAATCTAAGAAGAGGGCAACTGAACAGCATCATTGTCTTCCCACCCTGACCTTATCACCCCAGCAACTTATCCACAGGCTGGAAGTTGATCTCACAAGGGACAAAACTCGAAGAAAAGAGGAAAAGCTTACTTCTTAATCTCATCTTCTACTGCATTGACTCCTTCAGTTTGTGGATTCTGGAATTTGTTGGTGGCGCTTCCAAAGTCACACAAGACATAGTGGCCTCGGTCATGCAAGAGGATATTTTCAACCTGAAAAACATTCCCCACCCATCCATTCCAGGATGTCATTTAATAATATGTGTGAAATTTTGGTTCTCATTTACACAAATAAAATAATTCATTTCTAATAATCCCATTCATGTGCACAGGAAAGTTATTCTCCTCCAAGTGTTTCAGCAGGGCTCACCCCCAAGTGGAACAAAACAAGACGCACACTACCAGGGAACATGAGAGTGGAGGGGGCAAAAAGAAGGGACTCCCCGAGGAGGCAAAAGTCTCATTTTTCTGTTTCTATTTCTAGCCACATTTCTCACCTCTGCAGAAAAAGTCCTCATATTGCAAACTTCCAAATCTTTGGACCTTTTGTCATGTTCTTTCAGTCTAGAATGCTTTCTATGACCCCCACCTTTACTTAAACCATCCTGAACATACATATTCACTTTAAAAACTTAAAATAATTCTAACAAAGCAACACTAGTGTTTCCAATCTATTGGTTATAAAAACAACAGCTACCACTTACTGAACTTTTACTATTAGGAGTGCTAGTGTACTCAGCATTTTACATGGATTATCTCACTCAACCCTCATAATAACAATATAATAATATCCCGTTTACAGATGGGAAAGTGACATTCACAGTGGTAAAGCCACAAAGTGAACCTAAATCTCCGAAGGACAGGCAGAAAGCATGTTAGAAGCAGAGCAATGACTCAAGACTCCCATCCCCACCCTCCAGCCCTGGTAGGGGAGAGAACTCCACTCACCCAATGTACTGTACACCAGCCGAAGAATAGAACTATCTTAGTTCTTTAGGTTCAGAAACGCCCCTATAATACATACGAATCTAGTCAATGAAGAACCAAGTGTATAAATACTGGTCAGGATGATTTGCTCATGTCTCCTAAGCATTGCTTATATTGCCTAGTTTGTCCTTTATTCAACTGCTCCCTCTCCACCAGTCAAATCCTCATCATTCTTCAAATTCTTGCTCAAGCCCTACCTCCTCAGTAAAATCTTCCATGGCCACCCTACAAAATCTACAGAACTTAATGTTACTAGGAGGGGTCAACAAGACCTTCATGCCAAACCAAGGCATTTCCTTTGCTCTATTCTGTGGCTGCTTTCAAGCCCCAATAGCAAAGCTGAGCCATTGATACAGACACTGTATGGCCGAAAAGCCTAAAATTTTACTATCTGGTCCTTTGCAGAAAAGTCTGCCAACCTTTGGTCTGGGTAATTATATTATATCTGGCCCAGTATTTTACACACATAGGTACCTGCAGATCCTTTATACAGCATCATTCTGCATCAATCTTCCCTCCTGGCCTCAAGTATGTTACAGACTTCATGTGAAACAATGCTTCTCCTATTGTATGTGTGCAGTTGCTTCCCAAATTAGTTTCTATACTTCTAATGCTAAAATGTATAATCTAGAAAACTGAAAAGTTAATTAACATCGAAATGCAGGCAAGGTAGTTCTAGGAACCAAAATCACTATTGGCAGGTGGGAATTGGAGAAGTACCAAGTGGACAAAGGACAGCATAAAGATAAGGCACATTGGGGTTTTTATTCCCCCTATCCTAAAAACTAGGTTGATGTTTCTGGTTACCTGTAGAGTTGCAGCACTCAGGAGTTACACTATATCCAATCTGGTTCACCTCAGCTTGCCTCCCTCCCAGGCACAAAGCTAGTATTGTACAAAACTGTATTTACAGGAAAACCAGTTAAACATTAAGGGTGTGTACAAAAGTAGACAAGAGAGCCAGAAATATCAATGCAGAGAAAGCTGTATTAATATCAAAGAAATATTAATGCAGGTAAAAACAGTAATCCCTGCTCTGCGACTCTGCAAGGATAATCAAAAGAGATTATGAAGGTGAAATCACTCGGCAGCAGTCTGACCCTGTGACTTGTGACACCTGTGAAAACCTCCTCTACCCTCCATCATCGGCAGCACCGTCACCACCCAAATGCTTAACACAGAGCACAGTGCTGGCAACCACACTGGACTTGGGGTTCAGAGGACCTCAGGGTTTATTATAGATGCTTGACATTGGACATGTCTTTAAAGCTCTTTGAGCTTGTTTCTCATTTGCAAACTAAAGTTGATAATATTTATATCACTGTTGTTATGAAGCAAGTAAGAGAATGTACATGGATGCAAACTGTCCATCTCCCTACATAAACATAACTTGTTATTATCATTCACTTATTAAAGAAATACATTTGAACTTGTACTGTATATCAAGTACTTTTCAAGGTTTTGGGGATAAGACTATGGACAAATCAATGTTTATCCTCTCATGGAGCTTAGTATTCAGTTGAGGATAATAAGAAAATAATTGCAACGTGGTGGTAAATGTTATTAAAACCCCCCAGCAGGTTAAATATATGTATGGTGAAGAGGGATGCTACTGTAACTAGTACAGTCACTCAGGTAAGGAGCAGAGACCAAAATGATGGAGAGGGCAGCCATGGACCACCTGAGGGAAGAGCATTCCAAGCAGCGAGTAGCCAACACAGAGGTGCCGAGATGGGAGCATGCTGAGGTGTCCAAAGCAGAGAGGGAGACCACCCTGGCGGGAACAACACTGTCCTGGTCACTGGTACTGCAAAGAAAACTGGAAATGTGGGACTGGACGTACTATGGGTTAGTGCACTTATGAATGGGGAGATGAGAAGGCTGGGCCCTGGAGGAGTGAAGGCCTTAGATAAGTGAAACTAGTAACAGGAACAAAGGCACAGAGGCAGGAGTGGTAATAACAACAATATCAGCAACTAATAGCACTTACTATAAGCTAGATGCTGCCCCTGCATTTTTACCTGTAGCATTTCATGAAATCCTTAAAAAGCCTTTTTGTCCCCACTTAACAGATGAGAAAACAGAGTCAATTTACCTAACATATGGGATGTCACAAGCCTGGAAGAGCAGGATTTGGGTTCAGGCTGCATGACCCACTGCACTGATGTGCATTATGCAGTTAAGGAACACAAGGGTTCAGACTGGAGAAAGAGATGGGAGCAGGAGAGGAGACCAGAGACGCAGACAGAGGGCAAACTGAATGAGGCCACTAGGGAGCCACTCAGCATTTTTAACAGTCAGCAGCAGATGAAAGTGTTTTAGGAAGGTTAGCATGGTGACAAAGGAAGGATAAAAAGAAAGCAGACATGAGTGCAGGTGCAATCATCCAGGTCACACCTGGTAAAGAGAGCCAGGTCTAGACTAGGGCCAAGGGAGATTAAATGAGATTAGGAAGGAAAAGAACCAACAGAATATTGACATCATCTTCTGAAAGCTTCAGAGAATTTGCGTAGTGACTTTGTTTTTGGCAATGCTCCTTTTAGGATGTAAGCCTAACATTGGTTCCCATTGCTTACAATCCTCAAGTCATTTGGCTCTCCGAGAGTTTAATACTGCCGACTACTTCCCAACCCCTTGGTTTAAGAGTGTTATTAAAGTTGTCACTTCCAAACTCTGCTTGGCTAAAAGGTCTGGAAAGCCACCTCCTCCTGACCTCTGTATCTTGACATTATTTCAAACAGATATGGCATTCAGGCATTTCAATCAGAATTTATTACCACTGGAAATTCTGGAGGATTAGATGAATGTAGGTTTTCAAATCTGTGATTCTAAAAATAGGACAAGAATCTTCAGCCTATTGTACTTCGTAAGATCCAAATCTCTCTTCTGACAAAAGAGAAGACATTCATGACTTTTTCAATCTGAATGCATTTAAGTCTTAACCCTTTTCCACTTTTCTTAAGTGCTAGGAAAGACACCATGGTACTATACAGCAAAATCAAACAAACAAAAACCAAAATAGGAGTAAAAAGCCTCAGCCTTTGTCCTCTGGTTTGATCACAGAATTAGCTATGCAGGTCACAACTGTTCTGGACAGAGGTCACCTGATTATTCAAAGGAGAGGGCTGGCTTAGGTGAGCTTCCCGGGTCTATGACCTCATGATCTGTAATGATAATCTCTGTCATTCCTTGGAGAAATAGATTTTTTAAATGGGGGAAATAAAATGTTACTATATTTGAGGAAAGCTCTTCAACAAGGAACAGAACTTCTGTTATGGTTATTTTTAGAATATACGCTGCTAAAGGACCAGGATCAATGTCAGTGTATTTCCTATATGTAATTTGAAAGCACAACCAGGCAGAACAGGAGGCATTTTTCTCAGTTCTGCATGTGAACAGCAGACCCCCACACAGGGTGGTATTGAGTCAACACGGGGGCCCACAGCTGGCCTGGCCTGTGCTCTTTCCCACTGACTTTTATTCATAATGGTATCTCCTCAGCAAATGGAAATTCTGCTCATAGAGAAGCAACCAGATGACCAGCAACCAGCACTTTCTCTGGGCAACAGGAGAATAAAGAACTTCTTGGCTCTGGCTGTCACTAGGACTGAGATGGCTGGTTCCAGCAGTGACCAAGAACTCAGAGTGGCCTAGGCTATGTGATACAATGACACAGCTAAGATAAACAAGACACAGTCAAGGCAAACGGGAGGTATATGGGGACTTCATTCACGCCTTAGAAAGCTGCTGGTGTGGCAGGCAAATGTGACTGCCCACTATGCACATACTAGTAGGAATCAACAAAATCTAACATGTTAACGAAAGCATTCAGGTAGCACCAAGTATAAGATTTGGGGAGCTGTGGAAAGCTTCAATCAAAACAACCAGGAGTCAGTGACTAAAATCAACAGCAACAGGACTCCTCTAGGACAATCACAATGAGACCTCCTCCCTATTCACACTCCCTATCTCCAGGGTAGAAAAGAAAGGGAAACAAAGCCCCCCGAACCACTGCTGGCTATCTGGCAACATGCCTGCTAGTCTTCGATATTGATTAAAACACAACTACAGAGCCCAACACTGAGCTCCCAGTGCTATACTGCCTCTTAGGAACACCAAGGAGTGGGCAGGGCTGTGGGCTGGCTGGGAACCACGTGTGATCTTGCTCACATCAAGGCCTCACCCTCCGATTCCAGTTGGCTCTGCATTCCTCTGCTGAGACATCTCAGGGGCCCTTCAGTGCCATGAAAGAAGAGTCTGGGGCTCCTGCTGCCTGAGCCCAAGCACTGACCTACTCCATGTCCCCAGGCAAGACAATGGCTCTGTAACTTCACTGTAGGTTCTGGCTCTGTAGGTTCCCATCACTGGGTGACACTTAGCTACCACCTCATACCAGCACTGTGAATACCAGAGGGCATTCATATGCTGGGAATATGTAAACTGGGTAGGTATTATTTATGGGTATAAAATGATCATTTTGTCCTCATTTAACCCAATAAATGCTTAAAAAGTTAAGATAAAGGAAGATTTTGTTTAAGAACATGGGAACAGCACTCTCTAAGGATGCTTGAGGATCCTCTCTGCTTCCTTCCCTTGCTCCCACCTCCATGCCTGGACAGTGACATATGTGCTCTCATTTAACCTTACCACAACCCTAACAAAGCAGGCACTGTGGTCTCCACTTCACAGATGAGAAACTGAGGCTTACAAGGTGTGTTTAGAGGAGTAACCAGGAAGTGTGAAGAGGAGCCAGGTAGAGCATGCTCTCACGGAGGTCAAGGGAGGAGACAGTCACAAAGGAGTCAAAGGCCACAGGGGGAGAATAGGACAGGGACTGAGAAATGTCCTTTGCATCCTGCAATATGAAGGGCACCGTCACGTTCGTCTTTCACAGCACTTACAATTCCGTCAGTACAAGTCATGCTGCGAGTGGTACAGAATGCACTCTAATACGAAATTGAACCCCATCTGACATGGGGAGAGACTGGGGCTGCAGAGAGGGTGGAGCTCATACAGGTCACAGAAAAAGTTCCCACGCTCACAGACCAGTGCTGGTGTGGCCCACCCATGCTTCTCCCCTACTTTTTGTCCTCCACAAACTCTTTTCCAAGGCAGGCAGCAGGGACTGAGGTCAGCTCCTAAAATGTTGGTACCACTGCTTATTTCAGAATACATGCTAACAGGCCTAAGGATTTTACTCATCAGTAAAAGGCAACACTTAAATACAATGTCCATACACACTCAGAGCACTGGCTTCTTTCTAGCTTGGTCTGCAACTTGCCATGTCCTAGGGCCTTAACTACCTCTCCTTGCTCAAACACCTTGTGGTTCCTTCCCTTCTCTAGACAGCCCTTGGGTACTGCATTCTGCCTGAATGTCCTTCAACCTCTCTGTGACCCACATCCCACTAGTACTTCAAAATTCCACTTTTCTAGAAGATTCCAAACATCATTTCCCTGATCTCACTATCTGATCATATATTACACCACTTGATTTTATTCTATTCATCACTTTGTTCTATAAAGTTTTATATTTCACCTATTTCTGTTTCAGGTCTAAATGTTTTATTTATATCCTTTCACCAATACTTAAAACATCTTGAGAGTAGGAACCATATTATATCTGTACAGAATTATGTACTCATACTGTACTGGGCTCATAATTATTTACTGAGATGCATTCTCCTTTTTCTATTCAGCAAAAGGGCTGGCTATGAGCAGAAGGACACTGGAGAAGGATTTCTAAGGCTGATGGAGTTAAATATCAACACCTGTCTTCCTGAAAGCTAACTGCTTCAGTATAGAAAAGCCAGTATGTATGTACTAGTTCACACCCACTATGAATGGCTAGAATTAAAAAAGACAATAACAAGCACTGGTTAGGATGTGGAGAAATTAGAATCCTCATATACTGTTCATGGGATATAAAGGTGCAGCCAATTTGGAAAACAGTTTGGCAATTTGTCAAAAAGTTAACCATAGTTACCACATGACACAGCAAATCCATGCCTTGGTATACACCCAATAGAACTAAAAACATATGCACACATGAAAACTAGCACATGGTTGTTCATAGTAGCTTTATTCATAACAGCCAAGGTAGAAACAGTTCAACTGTCCATCAGCTGATGAATAGAAAAGTAAAGTGTGGTACATTCACACAATGGAATATTCTGCCATAAAAAGGAAAGAAGTACTGACACATGGTACCACACAGATGAACCTTGAAAACATTATTCTAGGTGAAAGCAATCAGACACAAGAGGTCATAGGCTGTATGAGCCCATTTACACGAAATGTCCAGAACAAGCAATAGAAAATCAATCAGTGGCTGCCCAGGGTTAGAGAACCAGGGAATGAAAAGTGAGTGCTAATGGACACAGGATTTCTTTGGGCAAGGGGGTCATGAAATGCTTTGAGAAGAGATAGTGGGGATGGTTTTACAGCCATGTAAATACTAAAAGCCACCAAACTGCATACTTCAAAAGAGTAAATTCTATGGTTTGTGAATTATGTCTCAATTTTTTAAAAAGCTTTTTAAAAAGCCCAAACAAAAATGCCAGTATATTGCTGTGATTCTCAAACTTTAGAATATACAACAACCACTTGGGGTACTTATTCAGTTATGACCCCTGGGCCTCCCTGACACCACCACCAAAATTACAGCCCAACAGATTCACTATGGAACCTAGCAGCCTACATTCAACAAGCACACTAGGGGGTGCCGACACAAGTTATTAGCCATGAAGCACATTTCTCAGAACACAGGTCTGATACAAACAGACTACACTTTAGAGTCAGAAGAGCAAGAGTCCAATTCTGGTACTGGTCCTTCCCAGTTACATGACCTCAGGCAAGTCACATGACTTCTCTGCTCCTGAGTTTCCTCAACTATAAAATGTAAAAAAAAAAAAGTCTCTATCCAAAGAGACAGTGTACCTAGAGTGTCTAGTAGAGTGCATGGCATACAGTTGGTGCTCCATAAATGCTAACAAATCTTAACTGGGTGCCAAGTGCATTCAACAAACATTGTCAAGCGACTACAGTATGAAAGGCCCAGTGTGAGGGGTTGGTAATTAGTAGGACAAACATTAAAAGTAATCTATTAGCAGATTTTGCAAAACAGGAAACAGACTTTAAAGACTATAGTTTATCAACTATTGAAACTAGATATTACTTTTCATGACCCCCGAGAAAGTGAATTTGGGAGTGTATCAGGAAAAACAAAAACAATATGTGTTCAGGCATCTGATGATTAGGAAGAATTTCTGAAACTACTTAAGTAATAAAACTGATACTTATACTATACCATTATATCTTTCCTTCCTTTGTACCTTCTCTTCTCACACAGAACACAAGCTGAGAATTTGGGGCCATGCCGTAAACTCTCTCACATCCCCCTAGTATCTGCCCCAGTCCTGGGGCAGAGAGAAAATACTCTGTAAGAACGAACAATGAAACAGTGTGGTGCTACCTTCAGGTCACGGTGAATAATAGGAGTTTTGCACTGATGGAGGCGGGCAACAGCTTCACAGGTGTCACAAAATATCTGGAGCACTTCATTCTCTGTAAAGCCCGTTTGCAGGCGCTGGTTCATCAGGTTGACCACCTGGCCCCCTAAAGGGGTGCAGAGTAAAGGAGAGATTATAAACATTCAGATACATCTCTTACCCAAGAGAATGAATGCTTCTCCACAAAGCAGCAACTTGGACGAAAGTAACAGAGCTGATCACTGGTTGAGCCAGGACTAAAACCCAGCTGTCTTGATTCTCAGCCTGGGATTTGTTCTCTTACAATCCAGTGCTTCTTCTAATGTGTCCAAAACAGTTTCCTTATGCTTCCTAAACAATTTCTAGTACTTCCTAAAGCACACAGACAAGAGCTGCCCTAGTTATGTCTTCAAGATTAGTACTAGAACTGACAATATAGTCCTGCTCTAGTTGCCCAGTTACACTGTCCCCCCGCTGTGTTTGAGACAAGGCTACAGGTTCAACTTGCTATATCTTTTAGTAAGAATCCAACAGCACAATACACCTTAGGAGAAGGAAGAAGACAGCTTTATAGTCTGTACTTTAGAAACAGCCTGGTTTCCCTGGATTCACCACTTGCTGCCAGGTCTGTAGAAATGCTATACTAACACTTAACCTCTAGGACCAAAAGACTAATGGCTGCATTTATGAAATTAGCCAGGTCCCCAGACTCCTATTGCCTCATCTCTAAACATTTTACTGTCCAAAAAGGAATGAGCAGAAAGGAAACAAACTGTCGGGTTCAAATTTTATAGTATTTTAAAAATCAGGTAACAGGTTTTATAGTAAAGGCTGAAATTATTGGTTAACATTAACATTTTGGGGATTAGCAACATATTTAGTTTATGTACAGTATCTTAAGGCAAGGACAATGTTACTGGAAGTAGGATGACTACAAAATAATGAGACAATGACCCAAGCTTGTAAGTGACAGCTGCTTAGGCCAAAAAAAGGTCAAACCTTCAAACAATGGTTATATGAAATGCAGTCAACTCTGAGTAAATCCATGCTACATGGATTTCTCAAGGTAACTACTGCTTGAAACTCCAGGCTTTCAACTACTTAACTCCACTGTTAAGAGCAGCATGGTTTGAATGCAGCCTTATCGGCAATTATGGCTCTTGAGCAAGGAAGGGGAGGATGGTCACCACTTCCATTAGATAAAAAGGATTCTTTCACCCCATTACAAGGATAACAGTGTGGGTGGAGAACAGAACACATGAGTGAGGGTGTAGGGAAGCTGAAATGTTTTCTTAGTTTATCTGGAATTGGGTCTTTATTATGAGCTTCTATTATTTGTTTTAAAGCATCACAACACATTCATTCTCATTCTGATACATTCTCTTTCACACACAAGCACCAAACCTTCCTAAACCTAGTAAAAATGGAGTTTTGTATTAAGCACCACTCTGAACTGCTTGTGCCACTGATCCTTGCCATTATCAGAATAACCAAACTCTGTATCTTTTAGCCTCTTAGTTTTCCAGTCTTTAAAACTAGAATGATATACATCAGGATACAGTGCAATAACTGAAACAACCATCATGCCTTTGACAATAAAAGTGCTAGTGAAACAAGAGCTTAAAGTATGGTCCATATACTCACCCCTACAGAAGTCCATCAGAATGAGCACTTCCCATACATCACCACTACTCACATTGTTGATACTAGAATCAATGTAACCCACAATGTTCTTGTGTCCCGACAAGTCCCTCTGTAAAGAAGAGTTGAAATATTGTCAGTTACACAGACACAATGAGCCAGTCAGTTTTGTTAGCACATATAATTTAAATACACAGAGACTAAGGAGCAGAGTCAAAAGCAGACCTCCAGTGGTCTCTAAGATTCGTGGCCAGATCTTCAATAGCAATTCTGAAACCCTACTAAACCGCAGCACTCACGTGAACTAAATTCTAGAACCAAAGGGACACAGGCTGACTACTTGCTCACTGCATTAGTAATCCATGCAAACCAGAAGCAAAGACTCACATCTCCAGAAGCATGGCAGAGGGGCTAAGAGGAGAGAAAAAGTATGAACTATTTAACCATGTGAAAGTCAAAGTGATGTTTTTTTCCCCTGGTTATAGGACACACATGAATTCAACTTGACTTTCAAACTGTTCATACTGTTTTTCTCCCTCTAGGAACTACATGAAAAGAATAACTGCTTTACAAAGTTTTGAAGGGACTATAATGACATTTTACTTGTAATTAAGCCCTTCAATCCAACCAGCTGAGATATAGAGAAGATGGGTTGTGTTTCAGCCTCTCTGGTTGGAACTGTATATGATCTCTCAGGGCTGTGTGGGGAATTAATTTGCGTCAGGACCACTGGAGCACTGGAATTGGCCGCTCACCCTGGTACTGTTATTGCCAGAGAGGCAATCCGTGTAATGATGATGTTCAAACTCCAAAGTCATTAGTGAACAAAAAGTGAGCTAGCTGGGTAATTGGATTTTTTTCAAGTACATCATTAACTAGTTTTAATATTTTACTTTGGTTTAACAAAATGGGGCAAGGAGAATGTGGAAAACAGTGTTCTATAAGAATCACTATAGGGAACCTATCTGTGTGGCAGTGGTGAATGCAGCCCAGGCCCTGATTCTGAAAACCGGTGGGAGTGAGTCAGCACACAGGACCCAGACCCCCTGGATTTCCTGTGGGGAATCAGGCCTGCAGTGTTCCTAGGCTGCTTTGAGGCTTGCTGTTGCTAAAACTCCCTCACCCTGAATTGAGGCAGCAAATGTTTACTGCATATCTTTAAAGTAACTTCCTAAAATCTGTGCTAAACCTCCCAAGTATGGAACGTAACCAGTTCAACCACTTTTCCCCTTACATCTGCAACATCCTTTTCTTTGAAGTAATTAGCAACATTCTTTCCTTTGTTATCTGTAAAAGGTAATCACCTACAGTGGACTTGTGCATAGTAAATGAGGATCATCCTGATGTAATGTACCCAGAAAAGCAATGAAAGCCTGTCTAGGCAGGGGTCGGGGTGCTCTCTCACTTAGAGAGTGGTCATACTGTCCCTTTTTCTCCACAGGACTTCTGCAGTCCGTGTGAATTTGTTTGTCGCAGCCACAACTCATGGACCCTGCTGGCTGGAGTCTGCATCACACAAATTTGGCAGTTTGGACCACAGAACAGTAACTATCACCACACTAACTAGAGATTTCACTGTTTATAGTAATAAAGTCTCTTTCAATCTAAAATCACGTACCAAAACAAGATGAAGCCTCATAATATCAAATGAACACAGCTGAACCCAGAGTATCAAAGTTAGAACTCATTAGAATGTTCCTCTGAGTGAAAGATAAGAATGACTATTGCCTCAGAAGGTAGACCAAAGGTGGAAATGTGACCTATGCAAGAATAGCTTCAGAGAAAGAATGGAGTGGAGGTGAGAATGGAACTGGACTTGCACAGAATGGGAACTGAATATGCAGGGTCAGTGACTACAGGTTACTCTTTCAGAACATTTTGTGCTTAAGAGAGAAGCAGTAGTGAGGGAAAGAATTTTTATGATGGGAAATAATTGAGCAATGGAGCATGGAAGGAGTAGAAGGAGGCATTAAGGCTGTGATAATTGATAGAATCAAGTAGTCCCATAGGTAGAAGTGGAGATTCAGAGCACTGCTACAGGGACTGGTTTTAGAAACACATTTCTTTCCTGGAAAGCAGGAAGAAACAAAAATGGATATGCATATTGGTTTAAGGCTGGGAAAAAAGAGAATATGAGTGAGTTCAGATCTACTGTTCTGTTTTTGGTAGAAAGCAAAATCATCTCCAAGTGTAAGGGAATGAGAAAGAAGCTCGATAAGGGAAAAGTCTTAGAACAACTGCTTTGGATATAACAGACGAGAGAGATAATGAGGCAGAAAAGCAATCTCTAGAGTTCAAGTTTCTCATAACAGAAAGTGACTTTAGGACTTATGTTTTACAGAACTATTATTCCACCTGCTTTTCAGTATTATTATCAACTCTTCTAGAACTTGTTTCCATTTACACAGTCCTGGAAACAGGGAGAACTGGAGAGAAGTTTTTGGAAACCAAAATAGGGCAAAAGACCATGTGTTCCAAATGTCCACAGGAAGGAATGAAAGACTAATATTCCTACACTGAACTCTTTGAAAAAGAATTGGCAATGTTACTTGTGACTTTGTATCATTCCAAGAGGAATAATAAAGAATCTACAAGGAAAATAAAAACCAGTTGGTAGAGCCAAGAGGAAGTTAAGCGCTATTAGAGGGCCCAAACTAGGTAAGTGACATCTGCAAATGGCACCTTAGAGCAGTTTGCCAAGATGCTTGCTGATGAGTTCAAGCCCAAATTCCTGTTCACTTTGTCCCTGCAGAGATCCTGGGAAATATTCACCAGAAAAGACCAACTCTTTGGAGGGAGACCATAACTTTTAATGACTTGATGCAGCAACATCTCAGATTTTAGAGTAAAACATCACTGGTTTATAAATGACAGAGACAGATCTGTTTGAATGGTTGTAAAATGTAGGAAAGGTCAAGAGAAAACCTTACTGCAAATTGAGACTGGCATCAGTTCTCAGCAGCTACAGGTCAGAGGATGTTCCAGCTTTCCCTGGCTTTAGATAAAGACCAGGCCCAAGCTTACAGAACAGGCTGAATGTACAGGTAAAGGATGGAACCCATGAGGAGCCAGTGGGGGGCACCTCTAAGTTACCAACTGTTTACTTAGGAAAAGACAGGATGTCAGAAAGATGCTTTGATGCCCTTTGCTACAATTAGTATTTGGAGTATTGGGGGGAAAGTCTATATGGTGAGTGTAAGTCAAAACCTGAGTTTTAGGGGTGTGGGGAATGTTCAGTTAAACTATAGATCAGATCAGTTTATATTACATGATTTAAATAGTGGTAAGCTTAAATAGATTGTGTTGTCATTTCAAACTTTAAATTAACATTAAACAAGATCAATAAAGTGCTAATAAATATGTTATTAGAAAACCTACTTTATTAGAAATCTAAAGTGCTTTATAGTTTAGCTTATTAACTTTCATGTTTAACTGCTTGAAGTACTGAAAAGCTTTCTTTACAAGTACACAAAAAAGCTAACATTTGAAAATCAGCCCTTCAACCCAGATCCTATAGACTATTACAAATTTCAAGTTTATCTGAGATCCAAATTGATGACACCTGTAGCACAGAACAGTAGTCTATCCCTAGCTTCAAGATTCCTATAGCAGAATTCCTATTTAGGAATCTTAAGACCTTATAAGAAAACGGAAGACTCAATTCCTAAATACATGTCTAAAAATCTTTATATTTATGTTCAAGAAAACAAAGAACATTCTAATTTGCATGTCAATAATATCATTCACCTCAAATAGTAAAAATGAGTATTACATATAACAATTTCCCCATATATCATTTGCTCAAGCCACCCTTCCTTGCAACGTCAGCATGATGCCTGCAAATTCCTGATTCTCATAGAGCTCGTGTTTATTTCCATATAGTAAGTTTCCAAAGAGGAATATTAAGCCCCTTTGACACTCCATTCAGGTATTCAACGTTTTCTGATTTTATGAGTCAACATTATTGCTGACTACTTCTAGAATCACACCATGGTTATACAGACCCTTTTAACCAAATTTCAGCTTTGTCTTAATTTAAAAGATGAAGGAAAGAAGTTCAAAGGCCTGAAATTAGTTTTGTATTCCCAAAGTTGCTTTGTAAAAAAGTCTTCTGCCTCACTACTCCTTCCCCCTTTTTTCTCTAACTCTAAATGTCCTTTATAACTCTCTTCAAGGAGTTATTCACAGGCAAATAAAAGCTATCAAGTCTGTGTAGTAGTAAAAGGAAACTCTGTGATATCTATGTAGGTCCTGGAGTTCTAACGAAGGCCAAGGTATCTGGGGCCCTTGCAGGTTTCTGCTACCAGATACCGCATTTTGCCATGTATAATGTGCACACATGTTTTTGTGCACATTATACACAGGATTACTGTGCCCATGGTATGTAATCATCATATCTATGTATAATACACGTCCTTAATTTTCCCTCAAAGATTTGGGCAAAAAGTGCACATTATACACAGCAAAATAACATATCCTCCTGCCTACACTCAAATGTACTCTCCCTTTCCCAAGTCTTACTCATGAAGGAACCCTGTACTTAGTGAATAGACCAATGAATAGTCATTGAGAGTCTAATTCTAAGCAGTTTAACTTTCATATGCACATGACTCAGCTAGTGATTCTGTTTAAAAACAGATTCTATCCAGTGGCTCTGGGATATGGCCCAGGAGGCTCCTGGTCAGTGACACTATGATGGTGGCACAGGAGGCCACATGGAGCCAAGACTTTCACCACTGCCCAGCTGTGACAAGGCCAATTCCCAAACTCATGGTGTTAGTGAAGGCCACGTGAAGAGCAATAGCCAGGCCCTCCTACTCTCCCAACCAGGAAGCATCAGTGGAAGCCTCCTGGAAAAGTGGAACTTCCGCCCCAATCTAACAGCAATGAGGAACAGCCCTGGGTATCAACACAGGCCCAGTGGGAAACCTGAACTGCTGTCCCCATTGAGTAGTGACAGGGAACAACTCCTTAGCCCCCAGCAATCTCCTGCCAGAGCAGAAACCAGTTAAAACAAAAGTTTATCAAACTAAGAACTAGGAAGATCTTAAACTAAATGGAAAAAAAAATCAATAGATGTCAATACTGAGATGACAAAGATGATAGAATTATCAAGCTATCATTTTTAAAGCGGTTATGGAAAAAATGCTTAAACCAGCAATTACAAACATGTTTGAAACAAATAAACAAATAGAAAGCCTCAGCAAAGAAATAGGAAGTTGCATCAAAACTAAAATACTGAAAACTAAAGAACCTAATGGAAATTTTAGAACTGAAAAGTACAATAATTAAAGCAAAAAGCACGGTAGAGAGGGTCAGCAACAGTATGAAAGTGTCAGCGGAAAGAGTCAGAGAAGTGAAATATAAAACAATAGGAATTATCCAATATAAACCAAAAGAAGCAAATCTTTTTAAAAAGAGAGAACAAAACAAATATGCATGAGTCCATACTGATATAAGTAAATAAATAAACGAGAAGAGACAAAATCTCTTTTGCAGAAGAATTCCAAGTAATTTATAAATGATTTATGTAGAAACACCACCTTTAAGAAGGGGAAATATAAATCCCAACTCCTTAAATTGGGCTGCCTATGACTTTTTTTTAAAAAAAAAAAAAGGGGGGAGAGTCATTTTGCAGGGGGGAAACCTGACAAACACTACCTCAACCAGGGGGGTCAAAGTCTGTACCAACAGGGAAAATCGTGATTTTGCTATGAGCCCGTGATAAGATGTGATAAAAATGGCACGTTAGCTCTGTGGTTCTCCTCCAAAAGGATAACCCGTCTAATCATGAAACAAAATCAGATGAATTTGAATAAAGGGTATCCTACAAAATACTTGAGCAGTTCACCCCCAAATTGACAGTTTCTAAAAATGATGAAAGTCTGAGAAACTGTCACGACTAAGAAGAGCCAAAGGAAAAGAAAATTAACTGTAATGTGGTATCAAGGATGGGATCCTGGAAAAGAAAAAAAATCTTAGATAAAAACAAAGAAAATATGAATAAATTATGGACATCAGTTAATAATAATGTAACAAAGCAGGTTCACTAAATTGTGAATGTACCACACTAACATAAGGTGTTATTCGGGGAAATAGGGTATAGGGCATATGGAACTTTCTGTATTACCTTATCAACTTTTCTATAAATTAAAACTTCTAAAGGATAAAATCTGTTAAAAACACAAAGAACAAAGCCTCAGGGGACTGCACAGCTATAACAAGAGATCTAACATTCATGTGATCAGAATTTCCCAAAGGAAAACAGAAGGGGGGAGGGACTGAAAAAACACCTGAAGATATAGTGACTGAAAACTTCCCAAATTTGGCAGGTAAACATAAATGTACAAACTCAAGCAGCTGAGATAATCCCAAACATAATAAACCCAAAGAATCTACACCAAGATACATCATAACTAATTTCTGAAAATAAAGACAAGTAAAAATATAGGAAGCAGTCAGAGGAAAATGATATATTACCTATATGAGACCAAACAATTTGAATAAGTCAATATCTCATCAGAACCAGATGCCAGAAGGATGTGGCACATTTTTAAGTATTGAAAGAAAAGAACTGTTGTTCTACAATCCTATGCTCAGCAAAAATATCCTTTAGGAATGAAGGGGAAATCAAGACATTCTCAGATGAAAGGAAATTAATTAAATTTATAACCAGCAGACCTACCCTAAAAGAATAGCTGAAGAAAGCTCTCTAAGCAAAAAGGAAATCATAGTAGATGGAAATTTTGACACACCAGGAAGGATGAACACAGTAAGAAAAAATATGGATAACTACAACACTGATGTGGCCCTAAGTATGTGTAGAAGAAATATTTAAGATATATTATAAATGGGGAGGTTGAAGGAGGGACTGGTGGGTAAGATTTCTATACTTCACTTGAATTAGTAAAATAACAAATGACACTAATAAATTATACACGTGCTATATAATATATTAATTAGAATAACTACTTAAGAGCTATACAAAGAAGTAGCCTGCAAGAAGATGAAAAGATGTTCAACATTACTAAGCATCAGGGAAATGAAAACAGAATCACCAGGAGGTATCATCTTATTCTTGCAAGGATGGTCACTATTAAAAAAAATAATAAAACAGAAGATAAGTGCTGGAGAGGATGCAGAGATATTGGAACTTTTGTGCATTGCTGGTAGGAATGTAAAATGGTAAAGCTAGTATGGAAAACAATATGGAGATGCTTCAAAAATTACCACATTATCCAGCAATTCCACTACTTGTATATATCCAAAAAAATTAAAAACAGGATCTCAAAGAGCTATTTACACACTCATGTTCATTGCAATGTTATTCACAATAGCCAATGTTCAATGATGGGTAATGGCTAAAGAAAATGTGGTATATACATACAATGGAATATGATTTCACCTTAAAAAAATCACCATATTCAACAACATAGATGAACCCTAAGGATATTTTATACAAAGTGAACAGAAGGACGAATACTGTATGATTCCACTTATATGAGGTACATAGAATAGCCAAACTCAAAGAAGCAGAGAGTAGAGGGTGGTTGCCAGAGGCTGAAGGGAGGGGAAAATGGGGAGTTGCTATTCAGCAGATATAAAGTTATAGTTATTCTAGATGGATTAAGTTCTAAGATCTGCTATAAACACTGTACTTATAGTTAAAAATTCTGTGCACTTAAAAAATGGTTAAGTTCTGTGTACTTAAAAATAGTTAAGATTCAACATTTTTATGAATTTTTGACTAGAGTAAAATTATTTTTACAAAGTAGAGTAAAATTAAAATAAAATAAAATTTTAAATTAGAAACATAAAAAGAAATCTTAAAAATTGAAATATCAATTGCTTAGTTGAAAATCTGTGAAATGTCCAAATAAGTTGAAAACTATGCCCACACAAAAACCTGCACACAGATGTTTATAGCTGTTTTATTCGTAACTGCTAAAACTTGGGAGCAATGAAGAAATCCTTCACTAGATGAATGGATATATAAACTATAATACATCTACACAAAAAAATATTATTCAGCTCTAAAAAAAAATGAGATATGAAGTCATGAAAAGACATGGAAAACGTTAAATGTATATTATTAAGTGAAAGAAGCCAATCTGAAAAGGCTACAAACTGAATCATATTTAATAATTTCAACTACATGAAGTTCTGAAAAGCAAAACTATGATAGCAGTGCAAAAAAGAAAATTAGTGGCTGCCAGAGGTTGGTGGGAGGAAAGGATGAGCAGGCAGAGCACAGTGGACGTTTAGGGCAGTAAAACAATTCCTTACAATAATAAATGGTACATATATGTCATTGTACATTTGTTAAAACCCACAGAATGTACAGTACCTAAGTGAACCCTAATGTAAATTAGGGTCGCCAGGTGATAATGACGTGTCAGACAGTGTCACTATTGTAACAAATGTATCACTCTGGTGCTAATGTTAATAGTAAAACAGGTATATGGGGACTCTCAGTACTTTCCATTGGATTTGCTATAAACCTAAAACTGCTCTAAAAAAATTAGTGTCCATTTAAAAAGATCATGCAAAGACATACATTCAAAAACACTACAGATAAATTCAAATAGAATTTTAAAAAAAGTCTAAATAACCATAAAAAGACAGGAAAAGGAAAACAGAGAACAAAAAGAAAAAACTAAAATAGGAGATTTAAGGGTTAACTTATTAGGACTAACAAATAACTACATTAAGGTTCCGGCCAAGATGGAGGCGTAGGTAGAGACCTTTCACTTCCTCACACAACCAAAAGGAGGATAACAACCAATCTGAAATCAATAAACAACCAAAAGCGCCAGAAAATCAAATTGCAGAGAACTCTGACAACAAAGGAATTAAAGAAAAAAATCAACCAGAACAACCAGATGGATAAGGCAGCAGAGTGCATGGCAGGCTCAAAAAAACTGCAACAATGCAAGAGCCTTGGGGGCAGGGCTGGCTGCCCAGCTCAGCAGGCTGCCCAGGAGGGGCTGACTTAAGGGGACTCAGAGGTGGCTGTGGGCTATGGCGGGGGTGGGGGGGTTGCCCCATAGGAAAAGCTCCCAGTCTCACAGGAGAGTCCAAGAGTCCCTTGAAAAGTGCACTAGACACAGGCAAGACCACTGTGCCCTCTCTAGCCCCTCCCCCACAGGCAGCACCACAGCGCATCAAAGAGGGTTGCCGCGCCCTGGTGAACACCTAAGGCCCCACCCCCTTACAACCTATCAGCTGTGCCAAGACGAAGAAATATGGCCTGAATGAAAGAACAGAATAAAATCTCAGAAAGAGCGCAAGAAAGGAGGAGATTGCCAACCTATCTGATGGAGAATTTAAAGCCCTGGTAATCAAAATGCTCACAGATCTGATTGAGCTTGGATGAAAAATGAAAAAACAAATGAAGGATACCCAAACTGAAATAAAGCAGAATATTCAGGGAACCAACAGTGACAGGAAGGAAACCAGGACTCAAAGCAACGATTTGGAACAAAAGGAAAAAATAAACATCCATCCAGAACAAAATGAAGAAACAAGAATTCGAAAAAGTGAAGAGACTCTTACAAACCTCTGGGGCAACCTGAAACATTCCAACATCCAAATTATAGGGGTGCCAGAAGGAGAAGAGGAAAACCAAGAAATTGAAAACTAATTTCAACAAATAATGAAGGAAAACTTCCCCAATCTGGCAAAGGAAATAAACTTCCAGGAAGTCCAGGAAGTTCAGAGAGTCCCAAGGAAGTTGGACCCAAAGAGGAACATACCGAGGAACAAACCAAGGCACATCATCATTAAGTTACCCAAGATTAAAGTTGAAGAGAGAATCTTCAAAGCTGCAAGAGAAAAGGAAAGAGTTGCCTACAAAGGGGTGCCCATTAGAATATCAGCTGATTTCTCAAAAGAAACCTTGCAGGCAAGAAGGGGCTGGAAAGAAGTATTTGAAGTCATGAAACGCAAGGACCTACATCCAAGATTACTCTATCCAGCAAAGCTTTCATTTAGAATGGAAGGGCAGATAAAGTGCTTCCCAGATGAGGTCAAGTTAAAGGAGTTCATCATCACCAAGCCATTATTATATGAAACATTAAAGGGACTTATCTAAGAAAGAGAAGATAAAAAATATGAACAGTAAAATGACAACAGACTCTCAACTATCAATAAATGAACCTACAAGAAAAACAATAAAAACAAAAACTAAGCAAAACCACCAGAACAGGAACAGAATCAGAGAAATGGACATCACACAGAGGGATTTCAGTGCGGAGGGGGGAAGGGAGGAATGGGGGAAAGGGTACAGGGAAGAAGAAGCATGGTTAGTAGGCATGAGGTGGATGGAGAAAGATAAAAAAATGGTATGGGAAACAAGAGGACTCAAAGAACTTATATGTACAACCCATGGACGTGGATTAAGGGGTTGGGAATGCTGGAGGGTTGAGGGGGCAGGGTGGAGGGGGTAGAGGGGGAAAAATTGGGAAAACTGGAATAGCATAATAAAAATATTTTAAAAAAATAATAGCTACATTAAATGTAAATGGTCTAAATATACTAATCATAAGACAGGCATTAGCAGAGTGGACTTAAAAGTATGATTCATCTATTTGCTGACTATAACAATTCACTCAAAAATAAAACAATATAGATAGGTTGAAAGTATTATAAAAGGATTAAAAATATACACAATGCAACCTTGAATCCTAGTAAAACAGGAGTAGCTTTATTAATAAAGATAAAGTAGACTTCAGAATGAAGAAAATTACCGGAGACAGAGAAGAACACTGTGTAATGATAAAAGAGTCAATCCACTAAGAACACATAACAATTCTAAATGTGTATGTACCAAACAACGGAGCTGCAAAACATGTGCAGCAGAAATTCAGAGAACTGAAAGAGACAAACTGCAATTATACTTGGAGATTTCAACAAATCCTCTAAACAAGTGACAGAACAACTAGGCAAAAATCAGCAAGGATACAGAAGAATGAATTCAAGACCATGAACTGACAGGATATAATCAACATTTATCAAATACTTCACCTAATAACAGAATATATATTCTTTTTCAAGTGCCCACAAAGCATATATCAAGAGAGGCCATATCCTGGGTCATAAAACAAACTTCAATTAACTTAAAAGAAGTGAAATCATATAAAGTGTGTTCTCCAACCACCATGGAATCAAACTAGATATCAATAACTAAAAAAATAAGGAAAAATTGCCAAATAAACAGAATCTAAATAATATACTTCCAGGTAATCCATGCGTCAAGAGGAAGTCTCAAGGGAAATAAAAATAAATAAATTATAGCAGAATGGAAAATAAAATACACATATCAAAATAAAGCAGTGATGAAAGGGAAATTTATAGTACCAGACATATATAATAAAAAATAGGAAAAGTCTCAAATCAATAATCAAAACTTCCATCTCAAGTACCTAGGAAAAGAAGAGCAAAATAAACCCAAAGGAAAGAGAAAGAAATAAGTATAAAAACAACCATCAATGGAATTGAAAATGGAAAAGGAGAGAAAATCAATGAAACAAACAGATGGTTGTTGAAAACACTGATAAAAATTGGCAAACTTCTGACAAAGAGAAAAGATACAAATTAACAATATCAGGAATAAAACAGGGGCTGTATGACAAACTCTGCACAGGTCAAGGGATAATAGGAGAATTATTATTATAGAGTTACTAACAACTAACACAACAGGCATAAATTTGACAATTTAAAGAAATGGACCAATTGCTCAAAAATACAAATTATCACAATTCACCTAATATGAAACAGGTAATCTAAATAGCCTTATAATTATTAAGGAAACCAAATTTAATAACTGCCAAAAAAGAAATCCTGCAGCCCAGATGATTTCACTGGAGAATTTCACCAAATGCTTAAAGAATGAATACCTATTGTACGAAATCTTGTCCAGATAAGAGATAAAGAGGGAACACTTCCCAATCCATGTTATGAAGCCAGAATTACCCTGATAACAAAACCAGAAAAAGTTAAAATATGTATACATATAAATATATACATATGAGAGAGAGAGAGAGAACATTATCCTTCCTGACTATAAATGCAAAAATCCTTACCATATAGAATTCAACAATATATAAAAATAATTATAGAACATGGAACATGACCAAGTGGGAATTACTGCTGGGATGCAAGGCTGGTTCAATATTTGAAACTTAATCAATACAATCTACTATGATTAAGGCTAAAAAAGAAAAAAACACACATGATTCTACTAATCAATACAGAAAAAAATGAGGAAGTCAAAAAGATGAGTCGATAAAGTCTAACAAAAAAGAGAGACAAAGGGAATGCCTAGGAAATTCCTATATACTAGAGAGCAACCAATCCAGATTTGATTGAGTCAGAAGACAGAACTCTTGAAGAAGAAAAAATGAATAGAATAATAAATGTGTTTAAGAGTATTAAAATAATGACAGAAACTTGGGAAGGGTTTTGGATTAAATTGCTGAAAAGTATGCAGAAAACTAAGATAAAAAACCCCCCAAAACACCAGATAATTATTAATTCCAGGGAAAAGAGAGTTATATAGGAAAGGAATAGTAATTATAGTCCACTAGGAGATTCAGCAAAATAATATTAATATAACTAATATATTGCCAAAACTTTGTTATTTTGGAAGAAAAGATGAGAATAATGTAAGTATTTGGGGAAAAGAACATGCAAAGGATGAAAGCTAAATTTTTACTCTCCATAGTATGTAATGCCTAAAATGGAAAAAAAAAAAAGTCAAGACCTAGCAATATCAGCATGTCAGTTAGAAATGTACCAAATGACTCAACTAAAAGTGGTTGCCTGGGAACCTTGAAATGGCATAGGAAAACTCCTAGGGGAACTGTTTGAGATGTCTTTTGTAACAAGTTTAGTTCACCCATTTGAGTATTTAAGTTCTTAAAAAATATAAAGATACATGGCTGGATCAGGACTTGAACCCACAGAATTTTTTTTAATCCTTACCTGAGAATATGTTTATTGATATGGAGGAGACATGGGGAGAGAAAGGGGGGAGGGAGAGGGAGAGGGGGAGGGGGGGAGAGAGAGAGAGAGAGAGAGAGACATCGATGTGAGAGAGAAACATTCATCGGTTGTCTGCCTTCCTTCCTTGCCCTGACCAGGGATTGAACCCACAACCCTTTGGTGTAGGGGATGACACTCCAACCAACTGAACCACCTAGTCAGAGCTAAACCACTTTCTCTCTCTCTCTCTCTCTCTCCCTCCCTCCCTCCCTCTCTCCCTCTCTTTCTTTCCTTCCTTCCTTCCTTCCTTTCTTACCATACTATATAATTTATTTTTTTAATATATTTTATTGATTATGCTATTACAGTTGTCCTATTATCCCTCCTTCATTCCCCTCCACCCTGAACACCCTCTCCCACCCACATTCCCCCCCTTTACTTCAGTCCATGTGTCATAAGTTCTTTGCTTCTACATTTCCCCTACTATTCTTGCCCTCCCCCTGTCTATTTTCTACCTACCATCCATGCTACTTATTCTTCATATCTTTCCCCCACTCTCCTCCTCCCACTCCCCTGTTGCTAACCCTCCATGTGTTCTCCATTTCTGTGGTTCCATTCCTGTTCTAGTTGTTTGCTTAGTTTCTTCTTGTTTTGTTTCAGGTGTGGTTGTTAATAACTGTGAGTTTGCTGTCATTTTACTACACATGTTTTTGAT
>CM052543.1:101711015-101744687 GCA_028533065.1 Trachops cirrhosus
TCCAATGCCTGCCTAGCACAAAGTAAGCCCTCAAACATGTTTATGAACAAGTGGGAGAAAGTTCAAGGATGGAATTAGTTTCCTAACAACAGAAAATGAATGAGAAGGGCATTCCAGGCAGAGGAAATAGCAGAAGCAAAGATAGGAAATGGAGTGTGAGAACTGAGCAAGAAAGGGGCAAAGTGGGAGAAGAAGGAGTAGTAAGAAGCCTCCAGAGAACCCACTGGGTGGGTAGAGGGAAATGCAGTGCGCATAGTCTATTGGAACTGTGTGGCAGCGGGGTGGGAGAGCACTGGTGCCTTGCGGACAGATCCACGTGACCCTGAGTACATGTGTATCAGCCTTAGGGTTGTTTTATTTGTTTTGCAATGATGATAGCAACACATGTTTCTACCATTAGTTCCTTCCCAAATAGTTTCAGCTTTCTGGAATCCAAAGTAGTACCAGGCTTTCTAAAATTCTGAGTTATTTTAGTAGTTCAACTACAGTACAACTAGTCACTCTAAACAGCCATAGAAGGGGCAAACCCACAAAGGATAGGCAGGGATAAGCAAAGCCTGGTGGAATACCTGCAATGCCATGCTCATCCATATTTTGTACCTCTTCACCAAAGCATTAAAATCCAGAGCACAAATCAATCATCATCTCTTGATGAACATATGCATCTGCTATTACCATTACTTATACATTCATTTCATCCAAAGTTTATTAAGTATCTACTCTACCTCAAGCAGTGCACTGGAATATAAAGTTTTTGATTTTAAATAACTTACTTTCTGATAGCAGAATTATTTTTAAGATAACAAGATAAACAATATAACTAGCATTAACAAAAGTACTGTGGAAACACAATGGTTTAACAGACTATTTAAATTTTTTTTTATGTATGATGTTAAACAGAGATGAAAGTAAGAGGCAACTCCAGCAAACATACATATGCCCACACTTTGCCTCGATCATAATCAGTTCACTGCCAATCTTGTTTCTCTTTTAAACTGCCTCATTAACTTTAAGACATCATATTATCTTATCCATAAATATTTCATCATAATACCTCTAGCAGATAGGAACTTGTTCTTTAAACATTATAAATATATATCTTGAAAGCTGAGTAAGTTTTTAAGATGTAAGCTATAACTAACATAAATAAAATGCACAGATCTTAAGGTGTTCGACTGAACACCTTATTGCATGGGCCTGTATTAAGCACTATCCAAAATAAGAGGCAAAACATTTATATGGCCCAGAAAGTTCCCACATACTCTTTTCTAATCAATGTCCTACAGCCAGATAACCACATTCTGATTTCTATTACCAAAGATCACTTTTGCATGTTCTTAGACTTTTTTAAATGACATCATAGAGTAAGAGGTTTCTAGGTCAAAAAATGAAAAAGCATTCCAGGTAGAAAGAACTACATATACTATGTAAAATTGTGTGGAAAGATATGTTCACAGAAGGCTGAAGAGCTCAAGAGGGTTGAAAACTGGGATTGGTAACTGACAGAAGACAAGACTAGAAGAAGAGGCTTGTTGGAAAGCTAGGGTTCCCAGATTAAACTCCACAATTAATTCTGGGAACCATGTTGTGAAATAAACTTTCCCAATGCCCAAAATGATTTCTCTGACCTAAAAATATATCCATTCTCTCAATAAGCTCCTTTCTTTTCAATCCTCCAACTGAGGGTGACCAAGGCAAAAGCAACACCCTACACCCCAAATGCTGTTCGCTCGCATCCTGGGCAGAGGCCTTTCTGCCACCTCAGGAAAGGGAAGGAGCCCCTCTTGTCTTTCTCATGAGAGGGCACAGTCTCCACTCCCCACCCCTTTTTTTAAATAAGCAGCCTCAAGTCTGAGGGGCAGCCTTACCATTATCTGGATTTCTCTCTTGCACACCTGGAGATCATGCTCATTGTTGACAAACATGCGTTTCAAGGCACATTTCATTCCATTGCTTGTCCTCACCAGAAACACGATAGCAAATCCACCTGTGAAAGAAACAAACATACAAGCCCTTCTGAGTCATATTCAAAAAGTCAGGCAGATGACTATGTTGGCTATTGTCACTGTTGATGGTGTTGATGCCACTGTCAGCTAGCCCTAGGGCCAGCCTGGCTTAGAACAAATTCTTAGATTCTCAGGATTCATAAGTATTACTTATGCAATCAGGTGGCAGAAATCAGAGAAACTGTTCCTAAACAGCAATCTCAGGAAAAAGGAACAACAGTCATCTTCCAAAGAACCTACAAATAAGTAGATGAACAAACACATGAAAGGAAAAAACTACATTCTGACTATTGTCGTAGGTGGTTTGAGATCTTACTTAATTCTAACTACAGTCCTATGAGGCTCGGTGTTATTTTTCCCTTTAAGGCAACAATTTCTAGCTGAGGCATTCTTTAATACTTTGAATTTGTTAGTGTTCTACAAATCCTTAGAACTCCTACCTTGACCTCACTCCCCAAACACTGTATCAGGTGTTCGGTGAGACTGTTAATGGGGGTTATAGTTAGATAAGGTGCTGCAAAGCTGTCAAAGTTGGAGGCTTTGGGATAAGTGGCACTTATACTAGATACCTAGTCCATTGCTTGCTTGTGTAGCTTCATAATTTAGCTTGAATTATCCTGTGCATCAAGCCTGCATAGCGCAAAAAAAAAAAAAAAAAAAAAAAGGCACTGGGTTATGTTTGTTTTTTTTTAAAGATTTTATTTATTTATCTTCAGAGGGGAAGGGAAGGAGAGAGGGAGAGAAATATCAATGTATGGTTGCTTCCTGTGCATTCCCTGCTGGGAACTGGCCTGCAACCCAGGCATGTGCCCTGACTGGGAATCGAACCGTAATCTCCTGGTTCACAGGCCCGCGCTTAATCCACTAAGCTACACAAGCCAGGGCTGGGTTATGTTTTGCACAGAGGTAATTACTAATTGGATGAAGGTGAATGGAGAAGTCATTGGTATGGGAACTTGAGCTGAGGTTATGGCATTGGATTGGGGCTAGCAGCCACATGCAAAATTAATATAAGGCAATAAGCAGTGGTTATAGAGGTCTCAGGCCTTAGATAGGACTGGGGTTCTCACGGCCAGTCTGGTTCCTGAGGCCCAGCAGCACTTCAGCACCTGTCTGCTGACGTTCACAGCATTTCCTGTTGCATCTTTACAATACTTATTTCTTTTTAGAAATAAGTAGTCAGCCTGAGTAACTTTCTGTTCTTTAAAACCAAAGAGAGCTTTAATCACAAAGCACTGTTGTATGTTTTCATAAAATACATACATAATTCTGTGTTAAAATTTTTTATGGGTTAAAATGGTCCAATGTGTACTTTGAAAATGATTTACTGGAGACCACGTTTGTATATTTCCTGTCTTCAGCATTCAGGTAGACACTGAAATTGACCATGTAATCTTTATTTTTAAATTTTATTTCTAAATATTTTTTATTTTTCAATTACAGTTGATATATAATACTATATTAGTTTCAGGTGTAAACCCCATGATTAGACATTTATATAACTGATGAAGTGATCACCTGAATAAATCTTTAATTTCAGCTGTCATCTCTTTAATCTTTCTATCTCAATAACATTTTCCATTTTCTTGTAATACTTTAAAGCAGCAGTCCCCAACCTTTTTGGCACCAGGGAGCTGTTTGCTTGCTCACTGGCTGCTCACCTCCTGTTGTGCGGCCCAGTGCCCAGCAGGCCATGGACCTCAGCCAGGGGTTGGGAATACCTGCTTTAAAGTACACTCACACTGCTCAATTGTCCATTTTAATTCTAGAATTTTGAATATTTACTAAAAAATTTTTAAGCCCTCACATGCACTTACAAAGAGAGGTCTTACCACACACGTACCAAACAACAACAACAAAAACACCCCTCAATTCTAGGATGCACATGTTTTTACATTCTAATTTTTACGATATCTGACATATTCTTGTAATAAATATGTACATTTAATGAAGAGCTATTTGTCTTTCTTTTTCTCCAAAAATCTATTAAATTCATAATGTGTCTTATAATCAAGTAGAACTGAGAAAAATGATAGAATAAATGATAAAATTTTAATGTACATTCATACCTGTTTTGTGACCAAAGTGGTTTTCATTTCACAGATATTTTGAATTTTGAAAAAAAATCACAGAACTACAGACTTTGTACTTCTAGAGAACATTAAGTCCGAGCACTTTGCTTTACAGGCAGAAGAACCTAGTGAGGCTTAGGAGTCCCATGGCTAACTATGGGCAGAACCCAGACGAGTGTCACTCTCTAATTATCCAAAAATATGTTCTTTCCACTTCATTTATCTTAAAGAAAACTGTGAAGTACCCCTGACAGTGCTGGAGACCAAAAGTTGGGAGAGCAAAAGTTGGGAGTGGCTATTTCCTACAGTTCTGCCATGCATCATGGCACCACTAAAGGACAAAGCTGTCCTTTCAGATGGTGATGCAGCAATTTGAGATAAC
Source organism: Trachops cirrhosus (assembly GCA_028533065.1). Taxonomy (NCBI): domain Eukaryota; kingdom Metazoa; phylum Chordata; class Mammalia; order Chiroptera; family Phyllostomidae; genus Trachops; species Trachops cirrhosus. Next base: position 101,715,476 of record CM052543.1, read on the forward strand.
TGCCACCAGATGGGAGCAGTGTACTTTTCTTTACCAGGTAGCAAGATGACCTTTCCAGCCAGGACTGAAGAAATGAGTCAGACACCTACCCCTCAATCTAGGCAAGCACAACTGGCTGAGAAGAGCCAGCCCAGATCCTCAAAGCCCATGACCATAATAAAACTAAAGGCAGAGCAATGAACCACTACACCTAATATTGACAGAACTATGTTATTAAATATCTATGCCCATACAGGAGCTTATCTGCAGGCAAGCAGCATTTAAATCAGAGTTCCCTTATCATTAGATTAAAATTAAAGCCTGGCAGGTCTGTCAATATTAAAATGTTGGCCATTATTACTATGTAGTTGACCACACGGGGAGGTAAATTATTAGAAGGTAGATAGCACCTCTCAAGGTGCTTCTTCAGTACAGGTCCACCACATGGATCAGGGTAATAAGGTTCTCAGCCACAGTTAACCAGGGTTCAGGCCATTACAAAGGCAGCTATAAAACGGCCAGTAGGGATGCTCATCTCAGATTGAGTTGCATCCCAAGAGCTTGACTAAATGAAAAAATTAAAGCTGAGGTGGGAATGGTTTGAACAGAGGTAAGAAAAGCTAACATTCAGTAGAGCCTGTGCCAGTCTCTGTCTACTGGTATTTTTTGAAACAGGAAAATAATCTCCGTGATTTTACTTAAGTGCATTTCTTGGATAATCCATGAATTTACTGAATCACAATGGGAATCATTATGTGAAGTAAGTAAAATAGGTGAGATAACTGTGGCACATACACACTTCTGTCTATCAGATATGTAGGAATATTTTTAACTTCCACAGAGAAATATGTTTTCTCTCGCTTTCCCTAAAACATGAGCACTCTTAGTGTAACTTTCTCCTAATTTTTGATGATGTGAATGTGTACTTTCTACTCACTATGACAGAGATCTTGCCTGCTTGGCTCCCTTCTGTATAGTCATGTTCTAGATTAGTGCCTAACATATCAAAGGCACTCAAAAATGAATTAACTTTCCTTTTAATGTTACAACAGACAATAGAAAAGGCCACAGAGAGTGGTGGAGACTGTGGAAAATTAAAGTGTATGGCCCACGTAAAGGAACAGCTACTATACAATTCTAAGTACTTGTTATCATGTAGGAATACAGACCCAGTTTTATCAGATCTAATCACTTCTAAAGATAAACTGGGCACCCAAAACTTTATGTGAAATCTTCAGATTTAAACACTGGCAACAAGTCACAGCTTAAATTAATGCTGGACAGGATGACACTGTAAGGGTTTAAGAAAACACATCTGGGAGGCTTTAGAGAGTCTCTGAGCCTACAGTTTTCTACCTCTAATCTGATTAACCCCATAATTTTACTGATGGCCAGAAAGGGAAAGTGACATAGCCAACATTACACAAAGTTAAAAGATGACTTGTAAATAAAATCCAGAATATATACAGGGTCTAGCAGAAGTAACGCCTGTTTGAGTGTGGCTGGTAGGGTAATAATATGGGTATAATATTTTATAGTTCCAGTTTGAACATTCCACCTAAAATGTCATATGGTGTGTCCGAGTGTGATATTGTTATGTTGCAGAATTACATGCTTATAATTTTGTAATAAAAGATTTTGTAATTAAAAAAGGGGCATTATTAGTGCTGGACCCTATATATTAATTATACAGTGGTTAGCACAGTTATCTTATATTGGTTATCATAGTTCTTGCCATTCTTCCCCAAAGAGGAGTTTATGGAATATTCCCCCCAACCCTCAACCAGCATTTGTATATGACTTTATACTTCCTCAAAGGCATTTCAACATAAATGATTTCATTTATATTTCCACAATAACTAAATGGGGTAGGTGAGCTACCTATTGTCCCCATTTTCCCAATAGGAAAGAGTTGTAGAGAGATTAAGCTCCTTTCATAAGAACACACAGAGCTTAGTTAGCGGTAGAGTTCAGACTAGATCCCTCATCTTTTAAAATCAACTTCACATATAATACAATGCACCCTTTTAAGTGTTCAGTTTGATGCATTTCCACAACTGTATACACTCTTGCAACCATCACCATAATCAATCCATCACTGCAATCAGTTCCTTAGTCTTCTTTGCAGGCATCTACCCTTCCTTCTCACACCATCTCATATAACTTCTGGCCTGCTTTCTGTCCTATAGATTCATTTTGCTTGCTCTAGAATAAATGGAACCATACAGTATGTACTCCTGTGTCTGGCTTCTTTCATTCAGCATAGCATTTCTAAAATTCATTGTTACATGCATCAGTATTTCAGTTTTTTAAACTGCAGATTAGTATTCCATCACATAGATTTTTCACAATTAATTTATCCATTCACCTGAAGGGCATCTAAATTATTTGTAGCTTTTGGTTATATTATAAATGAAATGTCCATATCAAAGACCTTTCTGTGGACATAGATATTGATTTCTCTTAGGTAAATACTTAGGAATGGAATGGCTGGGTCATATGGTAAGTGTGTGTTCAGCTTTATAAGAAACTGCTTACCAGTCCGCCACAGTGGTTGTACCATTTCATACACCCAACTGCCACATGTGAGACTTTGGGTTGTTCCATACCCTCACCAACACTTGGTATTGTCAGTCTTTTTATTTTAGCCATTCTAATGAGTGTGTAGGGATATTTCTTTGTGGCTTTAATCTGCATTTCCTTATAGAGCCTTCATCATTTGAACTCCTAGGATTAGCTGCTCCCACCACTTTTGTGCTAAAAGGCTTTAATAAGCATAGGATCATGGAGTCACCAATAAAATTACTGAAATAACTTGGACTTCTGCCTCTAATGCAAAGATGACAGAAGTGCCTCCTTCTCTCCTGAGAGAAGGCAAGTGAGAATTTGTAATACACAGAGAGGGGATTATATCATCTCTAAAATCTCTTTCAACTCTGAAATCAACAAAAGATCATGGTCATCAACATCATTATCATGACTGAAACTTTTAAAACAAAACCTCCTCAGTAGCCTGAGCATGATATCCAATATCAGCAACGGGTCTTTCTCCCTCTCTCCCTCCTTTCCTTCCTCCCTCCCTCCTGCCCTTCCTTTCTTTCCTTACCCAAGGATATGTTTGTTGATTTGGGAGGGAGGGAGAGAGGGGAAGGAAGGAGCGGGGAGACAGAGAGAGAGATAGAAACGTCAATGTAAGAGAAAAACATTGATTGGTTGCCTCCTGTATGCACCCCGAACCAGAGATCACAACTACAACCTAGGTAGGTACCTTGACTGGAGATCAAACCTGCAACCTTTTTGGTACATGGGACAATGCTCCAACCTACTGAACCACCCAGCCAGGGCAGCAATGGGGCTTTTGAAGAAGTAAGTATAGTACCTCTCCTGGCTTGATTTCAAATACTGAATCATCCTAAATGGTACCAGACCCCAGGGGCAGTTCCAAATGAATCAAGACGTCAGTTACTTCCACTTAGCAAGGAAAAGTGAGGGATGAGGGAAGTAAGATGAGCAGGAAGGGAAGAAAGCACACCAAATTGATGATCTGATTTAGTGATGTGCACAGAGATGGGAAACAGCTGGGCAGACAATGAGAGTGATTAGACCATGAGATAAAGAAGCCCATCACGGTGCTGAGGCAGGGTTTCTGAATTTGCTGCCAAAGAAGTTTTTGTGGATATTTTAAAATCGGGCCTAGATTCGGGGCACTAAAATGAGAAAACCTTCCCCAGATCCATATTCTGTTCCTGTCTTCCACTTTTCAACCCTACAAACTTTGTTTCTCTTTTAGAATAAGGTTTAACCCAATGAGTGCTGTGTACTCAATGCAGTTTCTCTTTGAATTACCTATGGAGAAATGAGCATAAAATAAAATAGCACTCTGAGCCTTTTCTAAAGAATCAGATGGAGAACCCAGTTAAAGTGGAATTTGTCTAGAAGATGTAAAAGAAAGGGCAACACTGGACAAGTTACTGGATCCCTTTGGCCTTCATTTCCTCAAGTGCAGAAGTTGAATTAGTGGTGTTAACTAAATTAGTGGTGTTAGAACTCAGTTCCTGAGAGCCCTAGCATTACAGGAGGTATGGACCCATGATGAAAAAGTGACTGTACTTAAGGGTAGGGCTCTACACACAGCTTTCCTTTCATCTGTTAGATATTAATTCTGAAAAAGATGCCAGGAAAAAAGGGGGTGTCAACTGCTTAAAGGAGAATTAAAAAGCACACCAAGAATATTCTATAGTTTCATATAAAAGTATCAAAAAAAAAAAAAAAGACTACACTGCCAGTCATGAGAACAGCCCTTACCTACATGCCTCCTGCAGATACAAATGTGTACGGGCAGCTTCTGGAAAGGGAAGGCACTGCAGCCATTTTACATTGAGACCACACAGCATCCCTGTAGAGTCCAACAGGATAGGTCCAGACCTTGGCTCAAGCAAGCCACAATCACTCTGAGACTCTGTCCTCTCACATTAAGGAGCCACTGAGATATATCTCATAGCTTTGTGAAGGATTACATGACAAGCAAAACACTTAGCACATAGAAGATATGTGATGAATATAGGTGTTTCCTTCTTAACTCCATTCTCATCCCCTCCCAAAATCCTTTGTACTTGTATGATACCTGACTTATCATAAAGTTCTAAATCTGGAATATCTTCTTGAGATCAAGGGCACAAACCTGTATGCCTACAGGGGCCAGACAGGTCATCTAAAAGAGGGAAACAGTCCAGGTACTGTATAACAAAACGTACGCAGGGAGTCTGATGACACAGACTCACTGCTACGGAGCTGTAGTTACTGTGCAAACCAGAAAGTGCACGCCCCGTTCACAGGGAGCCATTTCTCAACTTCAGTCAATTGTGGCCATAGTGGAATGTGGGCTGAGGGTTGCCAAGTGTTTTGATTTCCAGGAGAAGCTGGATTTTTAGGTAAAATCTCCTGATTTTTAAGCCCAGGCAACAAACTTTAAAAAAATCCCTTTACATCCTAAACAAGTTAAGGAAAAGCTATTTCTAGGTTAGGACTGTACTAGACAACAGCCCTGCCTCAATCCTTATGGGGAACCTTGTGAAGTAAGCAGGGCATGTATTACAATCTCCACTGTACAGAGAAGCTGAGATACAGAGAAAAACCCAATTCCTAGCCTTCACCTTGGTCCACTCTCCCCTGCTGCCTTTCCCTCCCTTCAGCAGTGCACCAAGCAGGAACACCTCCGCTACAGGGGAAGATGAGAGAAAAGACACAGTAAGAGGCAAGGGAGGCTGACCAAAGTTTTACCTCTCTGGCTGAGCAGGTGGAAGAGAGTCCTCTCTGCAGTGAGGACTTGGGTGTACTGCCTGCAGTGTCTGTGCACTCCCATAGGGAGTGACAACCAAGAGGCTTACAAACACTCTCCAATATATTCATATTGAAGACACTTTGCCAAAAGTTTGAGAAGGAACAAAAATTTTCAGAAATTCAGAACAGATGGCAAAGAGCAAAGCAAAGATTTCACAGGAGAAAAGGTCAAGCTGAAGCATTTGTCACAGTGGGAACTTGGGGTTTGTTTTTTTAACATTCATCTCTCCTTACTTGCCTCAGATTAAAAATCACCATGTGCCACCTCCTTCTGGGGAGCATGTCAAAGCAGTGCTTTCCCCAGGCAGAAAGAACACCATTACGGGGGAGGACTTGAGGAGTTCAACTTCCTCTCTCCCCATCAGGAGCCGCGGGCACAAGTCAGAGGCTGGCAATCTCTGGCAGTGGTACAGAAACATCAACGGAACCCAATCAAGGCCACAGCCCAGCTTGAACACGGGGTGGCTGGCAACTGGTTCTTCTTTACCAGGACTGCAACAATTGGGGAGCATCTCCAGTTCAAGGGGTTTGGCAAGAGTAGCCAAAACAAAACAAAACAAAACAAAAGATACCTCCAGGGAAGTCACCTGCCTCCCTGGAACAAAAGGTTAGAGTTCTAAGAATCTAGTTGGCTCACACACACACCAGAGGCTTGTGAATTACTGCCCGTAGAACCAGTGCATATTGGGCCTGGCCTGTCAACAGCCAAGACCCACGGAAAGAGGGCATTTCCCAGAGCTACCTGGCCCACCTCTCCCATACTGCTACCGTGTGGTTACCTATCTGGCAAGCGCAGAGAGAAACGGTCAGAGACATCAGTAGGACCATATTCTTTGTTCACTGAAATCCACTGAGTAGCTAACCATCAGACTAAGCCATTTTCTATTCTCTATACCAAGGTGATCTTTTAAAAACAGAAATTGAATATCATTCACCTGTTTGAAACTCCTCAGTGGCTGCTCGCCCCTCTCAGAATAAAATGCCAAATGCGGATGACTACAAGCAAGGCCCTATGTGACAGCATGTGATCTCTCTCTCAGTGTCATTCAAACACAACAGCCTTTCACTGCACTCTCTGTTCCTGTCACAGTCACCTGCTTTCTTCCTTAAGGTCGCTGTACTCCACTTTATCTAAGGACTTCTGTGCATGCTTCACCCTTTGCCGTATCACTTCACTCTTGGCCTGACCGTCTCCTATTCCTTCAGATTTCAGGCAATGTTACTTCCATAGAAGTAACGTTTAGTAACCTTCTGATTAGTTTATGTCCCTTGTTATACACAACACCCTATACTTTTCCTTCAGGGCATATCTGGAGTATATTAAATATTTAGGTGTGCAATTCTCAGTTTGATGCCTTATTGCCCTGAACCCTGTAGATTGCATATGGGCAAGGACGATGACTGACTCACTGTGGCCTCTGTCATCCAGCAGAGTGTCTACTACGTTAAAAGTAATCAAGAGTTTGTTCCACATTCTGTTTGCCTAGTACTGTAAAATATACCCACCACACACTACCCCTCCAAAAAAACAACAAAAAGCACTACACAGCCCCAGCCTTTCAGAAGATTAGAATTTAGTATGGGACAGAAGGGATACATTTTGCAAGAAGGACCCTTCATGATAAGGCAGTCTACCCTCCAGAGAAAACCCCAGTGCAGCTCAGAGCAGCGTGAGACTGGAGACCACTGGACGCTATCCTGGGACAACATGTGCACGGTGCAGCTTTATGGAGAGCTTTACAGAAATCTCTGTGCCATCACAAGTGACACTTGTTCTCTGTGCAATCCCTTCTTTTAAAATAACACTTGAGCTGGAAATAAAAACACTCTTCAGTTGAGAAGGAAAAGAAATCAAACGCTGCCATGCTCAATGCTGTATCAATCCCTCACCTGAAGGAGGGAAGAGTCTCCAGGGCATGAACTGTCTCAGCCCTCTAAGCCACTGGTGCCAGCAATCTTCTAATAAGTGGTTTGCACACAAAGAGAGCAGCTGGGGTCAGCCAGAGGGCGAAGCATCCTTGCCCAGATACGCCAGCCCCCAATGCAGACACTCAAGCTCTGGCTTTAATCATTTCCACCGAGACTTGGTATGTGCTATTGGTCCACATTCTCCTAAGGTTTTAATGAAGACAAAGCCTGGCTTGGCATTCTCTCAGCTCTCAATTTTTAATTCCAGAGCATTCCACCTTAACTTCATGCTTCAAAGCTTACTTTGTTTTCTGTACTTACCTCCATTGTATTAAGATCAGGTTAACTAGTTGTGTTCCAGAAAGAGCATCCTGTTCCAAAAAGAGCATTTGCTAGTGTGGTGATTTGAGCTTAGCAGGCAGGCTAGAAGCTGGTCTTCTGTCCTACTGAGATATGCACTGACATTAAAAGTACGTAACATCTTGTTCAGCTTTTGTTAAATCTGGTTTCCAGACCCAACTGCTTTAAACAGGTCATCCTAATCTGCTTTAACCCTCCTAGTTGTCAGAGGAGATGAATTCTCATCCTGAAATGCAGGGTGTCATTTTCTCAGCTCCCAGCTGTTAATTCCAGAGCATTCCAATTTAACTTCATGCAAAAGCCTTTCCTCTGAGGTTCAGGATATCTGACTGTACTGCCCTCACCTTCATCCACTAACCCCTAGCTCGTGGTCTCTCACCCAGTGCTTGTGCACCAATGCACAGTCTCTCCCCCTTCCCAACTCCCGCCATCACTGGGTCTTAACAATTCTATCCCCTACGCCTCTCCAGAATCCATCCTCTCCACTCCATCCCTGATGCTCCTTCATACTTGCCTCTTTTCTTAGAAGAATTAAAATAGAGTCCTAACTTTCCTCACCTTAGATCCTTTCTCTTCTAAAATTCTTATCTAATAACTCCTCTTAAAAGCATTCATTAGTTCCCCAAAGCCAGAATAAAGACCAAACTCCTTAACACAGCAGTGTGTAAGAACCTTTATATTTTTCCCCACTGTTATGAAAAACACTGAAAAGATCACACTGCAAACTTCCATATACCTACCACCTAGAGTTTACAGTTGTTAACATTTATCATACTTGTTTTATCACATATTTATCATCCATCTACATAAACATCAACTCATCTTATTTTTTATGCATTTCCAAGTAAGTTACAGAACTCAGCGCACTTTAAATACTTCAGCCCACATTATCTTTAGTGTTCAGATTTTATGCTTTTTTTTGCGGGGTGGGTAGGGTACAAATAAAATCTATTTATAGTGAAATGTACAAATTGAGTGTGTTACTGGGTATGTTTTTAAATGGAATTTATTGGGGTGACACCGGTTAATAAAATTATATAGGTTTCAGGTGTATAATTCTATAATACATCAACTGTATATTGTATTGTGTACTCATCATAGATGAGTTTTGATAAATGCAAATACTCATCAAGATATAAAGCTACTCTACCACACATAAAATTCCCTCATGCTCATTTCCAGACAATCCCTCCCTCATATTCCCCCTAGAGGCATCCACTGTTTTGACTTTTTTCATCTTTTACTAGTTTTTCCAGCTCTAGAACTTCACATACAGTACATACATTTTTTGTGTAAGGATCTTTTACTCACCATAATCATTTACACTGTTGTGTATATAGGGTAGTTTGTTACTTTTATTGCTGACTAGTATTTCACTATTAAAATAAACCTGTCTATCCTTTCTCTTACAGAGAGACATTTGGGTTATTTCAAACTTGGAGCTATTATGAAGAAAGTTCTATTTGCATTTTCATATCACATGGTTTTCTCTTGAGTAAATACCATATATGCTATAGCATAAGTGCTAGGCCACTGGGTAGCTGTATATTTAATTTTTTAAAGATTTTATTTATTTTTTTTTTACAGAAAAGGGAAGGAAGGGAGAAAGAGAGGGAGAGAAACATCAGTGTGAGGTTGATTCTTGCATGCCCCTAACTGAGGACTTGGCCCGAAACTCAGGCTTGTGCCCTGACTGGGCATCAAACCGACAACCCTTTGGTTCACAGGCCAGCACTCAGTCTACTGAGCCACACCAGCCAGAGCTGTATATTTAATTTTATAAGAAATTGCCAGACCTTTCTCCAAAGCGGCCATATCATTTTATACTCCCACCAACAATGCACACCACTTCCAGACCCTTTATAATCTGAATACTACCTTGTCCTGGCCCAACTCATCTCCTAATGCTCTCTCTTCCTCTACCACCATGCTTTCAGAACTTGAACCTTTTTTGCTGCTTTATATTCAGGAGGCTTATGCACGCTGTTCCCTCTGGCTGCAATTTCTTGCCCCAGTCTTCTGCTTGATAAAAGGAGTTTAAGATTTCTACAATTGTGCTTCTTCTGTCACATCTTCTCTTTTCCTGACAATCAACCCCAACCTTTCATATTATGGTACACATTTAGCCAGTTCCTCTATTATTACATTTATCACAGTGTATTATGATTATCTGTGAAAAGCTAATCACTCCATTTAACAGTCTAAGGCAAAGGGGGAGCCACTCTTTTCTGCAGCGGTAGAAATGACACTCATTATGTTATCATAATACTTAATGATATACTATATGATACTTTATAAAGTATTTTTACATAAAGTATACCATACATACTTTATGATGCTTTAATGTTATCATTAAATACCAGTTTGAGAACTTTGAATGCTGTGAAACCTCAGGACAACATTCTACATTGTTTTCTAGGTGGGGCACTTAAAAAATGAGTCACCAAAGAAAAATAAAATGGCAAGAGCAGCTTCTAACTTCTCTTGGAATCCTCAGGGCTAGCAAAGTATTTGGTATATAGTAGATGTTAACAGATGTTTCATAAATTAATAGCAAATCTAATAATGCTGTTTCCCTGGTTAGATTCTCTAGCTCTCAACCACCTACAAGATAAAATCCCAACCTAATTTGGCATACAAGGCACATCATAACCTGGAGCCCACATTGAACTGAGTGCCAGGACAGCATTCTCCAATGCCTCAGTGCTTTTTGTTAGTATTCTCTATCTGGAATGCCTACCACCTCTTTAATTAGTAAACCTATAACTGTTAAGTCCAAGTGTAGCTCAAACCAAGACTCCAATGTGAACTTTCACCTAACAGAATGGCCATCTCCACATTACTTTCTTACACTGATTATATCTCACTCATCTGAATACTATTCTTTCTCACTAGGACAATACAAGGTCTGGCTGGGAAAAGTCTAGCCATTGTTAATATAACAAGAATTGTCTACATAACATGGATGTAACCTGGCAGGCAAGGAGAGTGGACTGGAATGAGCATGAATGCACAATAATGACCTCACTATACCAGTCAGTGTGGGCAGTTACATCCCTTTGATGCCACTGAATGAGCATGTGTACTGTGTGGCCATTGCATTCAAAATGACTGAGCAAGTAGAGCAACAAACCTGCATCAAATTTTGTATTAAGCTGCATTAATACAGAAACTATTCAGATGACTCAGAAGGCCATAGCAACTGGTGATTGGCAGCTTCATCACGACAACGTGTCTGCTTGTGCATCACGTCTCATGCAGAGTTTTTTGGCAAAACATCGTATCACCCAAGTGACCTCAGTCCCCCTACAGCCCAGATCGACTTCTGGTTTTTCTCAAAACTAAAATTACCTATGAAAGGGAAGAGATTTCAGACCATTGATGATTCAGAAAAATACTACGGGCAGCTGATGGCAATCGGGAGAACTGTGTGAGGTCCCAAGGTGCCTACTTTGAAGGGGACTGAGGTGTCATTTTCCTATGTACAATGTTCCTTGTATCTTCTTCAATAAATGTCTCTATTTTTCACAGCATGTGGCTGTATACTTTCTGGACAGGCCTCGTATTCTCTCCGAAGGCAAAATTTTTTTTTTAAACACTAGGAAACACATTGGTCTAATTTTCCATGTCCTCACTCCATGCTGAAATAAAGATTAGATATGTTATCAAGTGATCTCCTAGCCACAGCTAACTGGGACCAGGAATGGGCAGTTGGCACAGATTCTCCATTGAGAATCCGCATGACAACTCCAGGAACTATAATCAGACGGCGCTGTACAACCACGTAGACTGGGTTGGTGAGTACTGTCAGTCACATGCATGTTCACAAATAAGCAGAGTATTCTCCAAAAAAATAAAAAAGGCAAGAGAATGGGGCAGAAACTGGAAGAAGCTGTAATCTGAGACTGTAGGCTACAAGGGGAGACAGACAGACAGACAGACAGACAGAAGAGCCACATGGTAACTTTCCAGTACTCACAGAACCCAGCTTCACTTCCTGCTGTTGGGTTTCGGAAGGTTCCCCTGTATTCATCCAACAAATTCCTTTTCACTTGCTCTAGTTTCAATTAAATCTCTGTTCTTCGCACCCAATGACCCTAAGACACTTTGCACTAATATGTTTATAAAATACACAAGCTCTACAATCTAAGTTTTAAAAATTTTATCCAATAGGCTCTTTTAACAGATAGTATCCAGAACAGAGTGTTAAAGCAGAGTATTTCAAATTGCACTTGAAGAGGGAGAATTTTTAAGTTAAGAACTAGATTTACATTATAATAGAACCTATATCACTATACAAAGATCTAAGGAAGAAAGTGGTCAAAAATCTATTTGGGAAAGGACAGTCACAAAGAACTTGAACAGGGGAACCAAGTCTGCATTGTAACCTTTCTTGGGCTCACAGATCAGGATTAGGGAGTGAGGGAAGACAAGATCCCTGGCACTCAGGGCACTCATCTGGTGACGTCGTGAAGATGGTTCTTCCTTGCAATTATGAGAAAGTAATCAGAAAGAAGAGATTTTAGCTTCAAATGTGAGGGAACAGACAGGGTAAATAGTTTTTCATATCAAATAAGGAGAGAACTCAGGCCTGACCAGTGTGGCTCAGTTTTGGGGCATTGTTCTGCAAAGTAAAAGGTTACCAATTTGATGCCCAGTCAGGACAAATGCTGGGTTGCAGGTTTGGAGGCAACCGATCAATGTTTCTCTCTCTTTTTCCCTCCCTTCCCTCTCCCTAAAAATAATTAAATAAAAATCTTAAAAAAAGAAAAGAGAAGAACTCAGCCATGGACCATCCTGGAAAGGCCAGTCAAGATGGCGAGTCTCCAAAAGGACCAGGAGCATACCACCAGCAACCAATGCACTGAATTACATGTGGGGAAAACTTCCTCTGCCTTTGGTGTACAACCAGGGTCAGGAACACCGTGAAGTACTTGCCATAGGCACAAAAAGACAAAGACAGTAGTATTGATTTTTCCCTTAGACTCAGGTTGCAATATGACTGGGCACAGCACTGTGAAAGTGATCCTGTATTCTAAATTCTGATATTTTGTTCACCATGGTTTCTTACACTCATTTTTATTTTTAAATATTGCATTAAAATATTATTTATGATGACTACCGAATTCTGCACTTCAGGTGAGTGTCCCACTCTAGTCCCAGCCCTATGTGAAATTGTGGTACGCACAGCAGAGAATCTGCCCAGGCACCAGTGTCCGTGTTGTCCTTCCACTCTGACTCTTCTCCATGGAAGACCTGAGAGGTCAAGATATTCCTCAGAGAGAGAACAGAAACTCAGTGACTGACTCCAGAAAAAATAGGGGCTGGGAAACAGGTAGAGAAACAGAATTATAGAGTCAATTTCTGGCTTTCAGTGGGAACTGCAGTGATGTAGTAAAGCTCCAAGGATGGCCTACTCCCAAGCTCTCTTGGGCACAGATGAGATCAGACTTCACTCAGGTGCCAAGCAAACATAAAGAAACCAAGCTTCACTGAAGCAGAGACCAAGCATTAATGGCTTAGACACCAAATGAGTATAAGATCATACTCATGAGCTTGATAATAAATGAGAACCAAACAAAACATAACAGAAAATTATGGTTTAGGAAAAAAGGTGGCTCTTGCAATAACCAGAGTCTTAGGGGGCTCAATAAAGGACTGAAGAAACAGGATACAGGGTCAGCGCAGAACAGACAGAAGCCTAGGGGAAAATATCTGAAGCGTAATCAGGAAAGGGCTCACTCTAACTCAGGAGCCAAGATAAGGCACCAAGAGAAACCAAAATGTCATAGGGTTCCAAGAGATTTATGCCAAACAAGAATGGAAGTAGATCTGAAGACCAGAGGATCCCACCCTACCTAGAAGTAAGGGAAGGACAATTCCACCAAAGTATCCAGTACCATTGGTAAGGTGTAGCTCAAGTAAAGTTGAGGAGTTGAGAGCTGAATATTCCCTGAGCTGTGTCAGCAAGCAGTCCAAGTTAGGCAGTCACATGCCTGGTAGGAATGTCAGCTGGTTTGTGCATGGAAAGCAACATGGAAATATGTATAAAAAGGCTAAGAGGCCTTTGATGCAAAAATTTCACTTCTGGGAATAGTCTGAAATATTCACAAAATGTGCACAAAAATGCTCGAGACAAAAAAATGTAAGCATGAAAAATGGAAATTACTTAAATATCTAATATGAAAAGATTTGGTTAAAAAATAAAGTTTGTTCATACAAAAGAACATGTAGCCATTAAATATTTAACATTTTAATATATTAAAATGCATATATTAAATGACAAGACACAAAGCTCTAAATTTATTAAAGAACACAACTATGTAAAAATACGTATGTGTAGCAAATTGGCTAGAAGAAAATACAACAAAATGCTGTGACTAAAAAAATCAGCTAATTTTTCTAAGACTGAGCTACTGGTGGATGATTTGATTATAGATGAGAATTTTCTTCCTTATTCATTTCTCTGTTTTCCAAGTTTTCTAAAATACCATACATTATCTTTCCTACATTATAAAAACAAACTCACTAGTTGTTATTAAATAAAAACCTGCCCTCCAAACATGGAGAAGGGTGTTAAGAAACTAAGTCTCCAAAAAGGACCCAGAAGCACACCAGCACTGCCAAGTGCCATCAATTATGTGTAAAGAAAATTTCTACTGCCTTTGGTATAAAACCAAGGCTGGAATTAGAGTGGAGTAATGAGGCACTTGCTGAAACTCAAAATCTGAGGGAGTACCCAAAACCTCAGCAATAAAGATAAATAATACTTTAACCTTTTTAAATTAAAATTAATGCAAAAAAATCCACAATTGCCCTGGCTGGTGTAGCTTAGTGGATTAAGCGCGGGCCTGTGAACCAGGAGATCACGGTTCGATTCCCAGTCATGGCACATGCCTGGGTTGCGGGCCAGTTCCCAGTAGGGAATGCACAGGAAGCAACCATACATTGATATTTCTCTCCCTCTCTCCTTCCCTTTCCCTCTAAAAGATAAATAAATAAAATCTTAAAAAAAAAAATCCACAATAAAAAATTTCAAATTTTTAAGTAAAGTCAGGATCGGTATTGATTTTTCCCTTTGCCTCAGGTTCTAATCCGGCTGAGCACCACACTGTTACTGACCCTATCTTTATTTAAAATTCTAATATGTTGTTCATCTTGGATTTTTGGCATTAATTTGTTCTTATGCTTACTGTAATCCTGACTGGCTAATTTCCTGGAAAAGTTTTCCACCCCTGCAATCATGGTCAGGACAGGGAAGTGGACCAATGCCTGTTTGGTCTAGTGGCAACACCAAGCAGGAACAAAGAAGAATAATGATGGCCCTGGGAGGGAGTAACCTGGTCTAGAGAGCGCCCACGTACCCTGCCAGGTTCCCTTGAACCACAGCTCTAGCCCAGCCTCTCTCTCCAGTGACTTGATGGGAATAAAAGAGAGTAATTCCATTCAGAAAATATACAATATACAATAACTGATATCCCCACCAACTATAAAAAGGAGCATTAGTCTTTAACAGAATACTATTTTAAAATATTTATGCTAGCAATTATGGTTGAGTTTAATGGCAGTATCAACACATGATGCGCAGATACACATTCAAAAAATAAAGAAAGAAAAGTAAATTATAATATTGGGTTGACCAAAAGGCCCGTTTAGTATTTTCTGTAACATAAAAGACATTTCACCAATAACTTGATTGGTTTGGATACTTTGAGTGTGTTGGCTATCTCTCACATAGTTTAACATTGATTGTTCTCCATTAATGTCTTGATTTGATCACCATCAACTTCAACTGGTCTACCTGATCATGGAGCATGGTCCAGCAAGAAATCTCCAGCACAAAACTTCGCAAACCACTTTTGACACATTTGATCAGCCACAGCACCTTCTCCATACACTGCACAAATATTTGTGTTTCAGTTGTGTTTTTACCTTTCTTGAAATAATAAAGCATAATATGCCAAAAATGTTGCATATTTTTTCCATCTTCAATATTAAAATAGCTACACAAAAATTCACCAATTTTAATCATTTTTTTTCTGAAATACGTGCTGATATAACAGCTGCCGCAATACAATCTAAGAAAATTGTTTTGAATGAAAGTAAAGACAACTAAGCACTACTACAGCCTTCTTATGGGGAAAAAAAAACAGACAAACTTTTTGGCCAACCCAATAATTAGCTCAATTAACCATGCTTATGAGAAGTTTACCAGAGCCTGGATCCACCTGGGAACAGGCATAGGCACATACGCCTAGCACCACCACCTTAGACAGCAGTCTGAAAAATTGGTCTAGTAACAACAAATATAACCTGAATATAAGAAGGAAGAACACACAATATAATGCTCCATGGCATTAAGGCTACACGGCCTTTTCTCAATCAGACCTTCACATCTTCCAGCTCCTTTATAGCATCTGTTTAGGGCACATCTAAAAATAGCACTATTAAGATCCAGCTTTGCGCCAAGCACTTTCACATGCATCATCTAATTGCATCCTCATGACAATCTTGTGAGGCAAGTATTATTATATCCGTCTACCCAATGGGGAACCACAGGTTCACTCTGTGAGTGGCAGAACCCCAATAACCTGGGTGTATGCCCAGTGCCCTGGATCTGTGCCTGGCAGGCTGTTTCCTAAAGTCCACGTACAAAACATGCTTCCGATGACTCTCCAGTATATTCTACTGTGATCTTCTCATCAAATTACTCATCATTCATTCAGAGACTCAAGCCCCATTTTACCCATAAGAAAAGTGAGGACACAGCAAAGCAAAGAATTCATTGAACTTTCCATTATCTGACCTCTGGCACCATGCACTTAAGAGTGGGCCACTGTCCTGCCCTGAGGCACGAGGCTATTCTGTAGAATTTACTCCCCAACTATGAGGGAGAAATGGTACCCTAACACTCCTATTGGATTCTATTGTAGGTAAAAACTCCCTAACCAGGAGAGCTCAGGGACAATATAGGAGAGTGCCAGGTAACTACTGGTGCCTCGCCTTTCAGCATATCTTCTACCTTCCAGCACAAGGGAGATCATTTCCCAGACCTGCCTGCAGAACCAGACTATTGGAGGGATTTCAGATTTCAGCTACAAGGTTTGAGTTACAGTCTAAACCCCTCTTCTCTTCTCCTTTGTATCTGCCCTAACAGCAGGAGGCAGGATGCAATCTACACTCTGCCAGAGGAAAGGAGCCTCTCCTTATTCCTAAATTTCCATGGCAGACCTAAGGGACCCAGACTAAAGAGAAGCACATTTCAATGGGGACTAGCAGTTTAGGTTGAATAAGCACTGGAGACTGTGTGGAGATAGTATTCTTATTCTTAAATTCAAATTCTTTCACCATCCTTAGGTATCTCTTGGACTTTCAACTTCACTCAGGCACCCTGGGGAAATAAGGCTCCCAAGGCAATAGGCAACTGTGGTCTCAGCTGGAGGGGAAGGCCTCTGTTGAGGAGGAAGCAGTAGAACTCACTGCACTTTCCTCCCACTCCCAGGGCTGTAAAAAGACACAGGACCTTACCTCTCAGCTTTCAAGCACTAGATAATTATGACAAGTCAAGGGTTTTGAATGAAGTGAAAAAAGGATAGCATCAGACAAAATCAGACAATGCACATATCCCAACAGGACTATGTTAGTAAGAGTATGTAACAGAATCATAGGAACTGTTTTCAGTGAAATTTTGAACAGAAAGACGCCTTTAGGCTTTCTCTGAATGCAGAATATTAAGAGATGCTGACTGAGCCTGCCTCATTGCAATTAGTGATTCAATCCTAAGGAAACCTGAGAGGCCAAAGCTGAGCATATCTACAACCTGGCTCAGACAAGAGTTCAAATGCAACACGATCCTGTTCCCGGGTGCACCACCTTCCCCCAACTACCACTGATCTATACAGCACAGCTACGCACTTTTGTTTCTAAAATTATTCTCCAGGTCAACTGCATCGTTTAAAAAATCTCAACACTGAAAGGGGTTTCAACTCCTCCCTTTCCACCACCCCAACCTACCAACAGTTCTCAAGTCCTGAAAAGTCTAGAATCTATCCAGGGTCCTTAACGTTCACATCCCTCGCTTTTCTCAGTTCCCCATGCTAGCCCTTTCCTTGCCTCCATCCCTCCCGGTCTCTGGGGCCCATCACTCCT
This sequence comes from Trachops cirrhosus, assembly GCA_028533065.1. Classification (NCBI taxonomy): domain Eukaryota; kingdom Metazoa; phylum Chordata; class Mammalia; order Chiroptera; family Phyllostomidae; genus Trachops; species Trachops cirrhosus. The sequence continues at coordinate 101,733,212 of CM052543.1, forward strand.
CCTTTAAGGATTTCATTCCAGAAACTACCCCTCCTCTCTTGCATTTTCAACGGCTCCTCTCTACTGCTTTTCTTCCACCAGTATTGAAACATCCAAGCCTCTCTGATCTTAAAAAGAAAAAAATCTCTTCACACCCTTCTTGATCCAACTAGCTACCACCCCTTTCTTCTTTTACAACCAGGTATTTTTAATTGCCTATACCCTTTTTTCTCTTCACTTACCTCCCAGTCATTCAGAAACCTCTTTTCTGCCCCCTGCAAGGCCCTCTGTGGCTCAATCCATAACACTGTCTTTGAGATGTTAACTCACGTGACAGCCATGCGGCACTCTTGATTGGTGACACCCTGGAATCAAGCACTCTTTCCACTGGGTTTCCAAATTAAGAACATTCACATGCTCAGTTTTTCTACTATGTCCACTTCTTGATCTCCTTTCAAGTTCCTCTTCCCCATCTTTTTTTTTTTATTTTTAAAATTTTTATTATTTTTTTCCTCTTCTTTAAATACTAGTGTTTTTTTTTTAGGATTCCATCCTGAGTCATCTGTGTTCACTCTATAAATGCTCTGTTGGTAAATTCATCCATTAAGCAGCTAGGTATCCTTTAATTACATTTGTAATTTTGATAACTCTCCCCATAGGTCCAGACCTATACACTCGACTTTCTCAATCAAACTGACAGACATTTCCACTTATAATTTTCATAGGCACTCCAAACTCAACGTATTTAAAACTGAAATCAAGCTCCCTATGTCCCCCCGCACCTTCCCAGCCTCCTTTCCTGTGTTCCCTATCATCACATATGTGACCACCATCTACCCCACTTCTTATCTTCAACAACTCCCTCTCCCCAGTATCCAAGTAATCACCAGAGCTTATTGATTTTTCTCCATCTCTGTCAAATCTGCCTACTCTTCCCTCCCATATTCATTGCCACTGCCTTATTTCAGATCTTCATTTTCACCTGGAACTACAATTTCTTGGTGCACTCTCGGAATAGGAAGCTTTGTGGTGTTTGCCCAACTCGATGGCTCACCTCCCTCTAGACATTCCCTTTCCCCCACCAGTCTACCTAATTAAATAATACCCATGCCCCACCTTGCCAGAGTTGATGGGACCAGTAAAGATATCTGACTCAAGCTTGGGCCAATCAGATTCTCTCTTCCTGGAAAGTGGAATCTGGTGTAAGTCTGTGCAAGCACTTAAACTGTAACAAATGAATGTGAAGGCTTTACGGCAACCATATCTGTTCAATCATATGATTGAATGAACATAGAAACTCCACCTGCAGAGAGAAAGAGGAGACCAAAGCAGGAGAAGGAAAAAAAAAAAAAAGGAAAAACAGATAGATAAGAGAAATAGAGACATAGACTCCTGAGAGCATTCTTGTTCCTAATCTCAGACCCCTGCCAAGAGTTAGCAGCATTCCTGCTCCCAGGTTCCAGGAGAGACCCAACCCCTCCCCACCACACACACCTTATCTTTTTAACATTTTCCTTTTGTATTTCAGCTATTTTAAGTAGGTAGCCATTATGTGCTACAGAAAGTCCTGATCAATAAATTTGGATCAACTCACTTCTCATTGGATCTCAGTTTCCCCATCTGTAAAACTAGAAGACTGAATTAGATGAACTCTATGAAGGCAGTAAGTATTAATTAACACACTACAGTTTTCGATCACACTCTATTATTTCTACATTCAGTCTGTATGCAAAGCAGGATAGTCACCACCTGCCCAAAGACAGCCAAATGTATATTTCAGGATTATGTTTTTTAATAATCAAGTTTTTAAAAGATGCTGAGTTTAAAAACAGATTACTAATCTACTTTTAACTCAAAGAAAGTGTTTTATTCACATCAATTTTCAACCCATTTACCATCAATATACATTTTTTTTAAATGGTTTTCTTTTTTTTATTTATTTATTTTCAGAGAGGGGAAGGGAGGGAGGAGGAGAGAGAGAGAAACATCAATGTGTGGTTGCCCCTCATGTGGTCCCCACTGGGGACCTGGCCTGCAACCCAGGCATGTGCCCTGACTGGGAATCGAACCTACGATGCTTTGGTTCGCAGCCCGTGCTCAATCCACTGAGCTACACCAGCCAGGGCCATCAATATACATTTTTAAATTACTTCCTTTTTTAAAGCCCTGAATTAAAATATTTCTCTGCAATTCAGTGGATCTCATTTGGCCCTCTGCAGGTAGGCCAGTACATTTTCAAATGAGCCATTTCTGAACATGCTAGAGAATGCTTTTCACTATTTGTTTTTATATTGTTGCAGAAAAAAGATTCACTTTACAATGCCACACTGTTTGTAGTACACTAAATATTTTTCTTCTATTGTTTGTGCTGTTACAGTTGTCACAAGTTTTCTCCCTTTGCCTCCCTCCACCCATCCTGCCCCCCATTCCCACAGTCAGCCCCACACCACTGTCCATATTCATGGGCCATGCATGTATGTTCTCTATTTCCATCACATTCTTGAAACCAGTCTCCACCTCCCCTCTTCCCCCTTACAGTTGTCAGTCTGTTCCATGTTTCTGTGACTGATTCCATTTTGCTCCTTAGTTTATTTTGTTCATTACATTCCCATTATAAATGAGATTATATGGTATTTGTCTTTCACTGACTGACTTATTTCACTTAGCACAATAGTCTCCAGTTCCATCCATGTGATCACAAGAGGAAAGAATTTCTTCTTTTTTATTGCTGCACAGTATTCCATTGTGTAAATTTACCATAGCTTTCTTTAACCACTCATCTACTGATGGGTACTTAGGGCACTTAGGCTATTTCCATATCTTGGCTATTGTACATAATGCTGCTATGAACATAGGGGTGCATATATTCTTTTCAATTGGTGTTTCAGGATTCTTTGGATAAATTTCCAGAAGTGGAATCACTGGGCCAAAAGGCAGTTCCATTTTTAATTTTGTGAGCAATTCCATACTGTTTTCCTGAGTGGTTGCACCAGTCTGCATTCCCACCAACAGAGTACACTAAATACAAAAAAATGTTTTGTCCTTTCAACAGGCTCTAGATAAATTAATACGCCACCAATTAAGTATTCAATATACAAAGTACATATTACATCACTGATAAAGTACTTGGTAAATACCTAAATGCTGATAAAGAGTCTAATTCAGTACGACTAGGTGGGGCCCTGGGGCCTATTTTTTAAAATGCCTCCCAGAGAGGGATATAAAAGGACTAAGTGGTAATATAAAAAAATATAATAAAGAGTAAAATAACTAAATAGATAGATAGATAGATAGATAGATAGATAGATAGATAGAAAGTAAAATGTCTCCTGGACAATGTAGATTATCTGCCAGTTTGGGGAACCACTGCCCAAGAAGCAGGGCATTTCAGATCTTTTTGAAGAAAAAAGTAAAAACTGTAGTATAATGAAAACACTTAGAATAGAATCAGGGTATCTCTTTATATTAAAAACCTGTGTGTCTGACTGAAGTAAACTAACCCTACCCAGAGGTTTAGGGAGAGAGAGCTAATAAGGCAGTGCGACCACGCTGCGGTCTTTGTCTAAGGAATGGATCTAATGACTTTGCAAATTCCTATTCTTCTGAAAAGATCTGCCACTGGGGAAAACAAAATATACTATAATCCACATTTCAAATGGCTATTTAAGATCCAACAGAGAAATCTCTTTGCCAGATATATGCTCATGCTCAGGTGTGAATGCTAGGAAAGTCAGGAAAAAGAAAAAGCCTGCCCCAAGGTTACTAAAGAAATGGGTCCAACAAGAAGTGGTGGCCAAAGCAAAGAGAAGAGGCAGGCTCAATGAGAAAACAAAGCTTTGCTCTCCAAAGTCTTTGCAAACTCATGGAACAGAATGCTGATGTCTAGCACCTTAAACTATTCTCTACTGCTCTGAGGCCTCTCCTGGAAGTTAAGACACCACTGAGAAGTGGACATAATGCCCAAAGCGTTATGCCCATATACGGTACAGTTGTTTCACTGCCACTGCCATAGAACTCCTGGCAGCATTTCAAATAAATCTCCATCAAGGAGTAACAGGAAGGACAATCGGCCAAGAGTCAGAAGACCTAGTTCTGGTCCAAGTCCCACAAACAACACACCATGACCTTGAGCAAGTTACTACACTGCTCTAGGTCTCCATTTCCTTATCTGTAAAGTAAAAGTGTGGCACTGAATTAAAGGGATAAAAAAGTCTCTGCCCTTTGGAGCTGGCTACTTGCCATATTTTGGTGATTTTTAGGAATATGAAACATACCAACCTCCTAAATTCTATGCAGGAATTTGAATTATCAATCATTTAAAAGACAACATTGCTTTCATACTGGAGAGTAGGGGGTGGGCAGTAGAAGAAAATAAATGAAAAGAAGCTCTCTGATAGGTGGGAATAGAGGAAGGAATTGGCAAAACATTACTTTCTTTGGGATGTTCACTCTTTACTACACCAATCACATGCTGATTTTCCAGATACAGGCATACCTCAGAGATATTGTGGGTTTGGTTCCAGACCAACCATGGCAATAACACAAGTCATAATCTTTTTGCTGGTGGAGGGTTCTGCCTTCAATTTGTAAAAAGCTCAACATCTGTGAAGCACAATAAAGTAAAGCTCAATAAAGCAAGCTAAGCCTGTACAGGCATATTTTCAAAACCTAAAAGCTAAGCGATTTCCCGTTACAGATTCTCCTAAAGAGTGTCTAGAAATTTCTATTATTTTCCTTGAAAGTCAGTCCCAGTATGTTGTGTGCAAGCACTGTGTCAGTGTCCTCCTGGGTCTCAGCCTCATGGTTCACAGTTCCAAGACTCCTTTCAAGCTAAGCGCCATACCCACAACGGGCCCACAGACACACTCCCTCACCTGCCACTTCCCTGACAGCCATGTGATTTTTTCATCTGATTCTTGGCCCTGAGTCTCTTCCGAGGCAACTCATCAGGCACCCTGGGCACAGTGGTTTGTATTTCAACTCTACACTAACTTAGACCCATTTTTTTCAGGATCCTGGATTTAATGTTTTTATCCCCGGTACAAACCACCCACCGAAAAAACAAAGTGGATTTTTCACTCTTTGAATGGAGAAAAATGTCTCAGTTGCTTCTCCAGGTAGACTTGGGGTTTCTGGTCATATTCTGACAGCCACCTTCACCTAACGGCCCCTGCCCTGATACGCAGAATCTCTTCTACAGAATAATTAACTTTCTACCACTGCTCTCCATCCTAATGGATGGGTCACATCTGTTTAGGAGGCCTCCAAGATGGAGGCCTGTTTAGTTCTCCTCCCTCCCCCCACAACTTAACATCCTCCTTCCAAGAAAGGAAGTTTGTTTACCTAGCACACACACACTGCTCCCTTGACAATCTAGCATCCTCCTTGAAAGTCACAATCAGGGAATCCTAACCAGGCAGGCGTGACTCCTAAGCAAATGGCAGGCCTCATAATTAGGTCATTACATAATACCTCTTCTCTAACCAGCTTCTCTACACTTCACTCAGAGACCCTGCACTGATGAGCTCTATACTGTGGTTACTTTAATTATATAATTCACTCTTGAGAACGCAATAATAACATGCTTTGATTTTTAAAAAAAAAAGGAAAAGGGTAAGAGAGTATGAGAGAAGTAAAAGATAGAGGTTGCTTTTAGCTTCAATTTTGAGTAGTCCAGAATTGTATAGGTAACTTTCTGTTGGTGCCTTGATTTCCCAATCTGTTACATGTCAATGCCCAGTTGCACTGTTTCCAATACAGGATTCACATATAAATGTTACATCATGTGATTCAATTTCTGTAGAGTACTCCATCATATTTAGGTGTCATGTCAGGCTCTCAACAACTCATCACTGAGCTACAGATTACACAAGGCGGTGTCCACGTGCACACAGGCAACTTCTTCCCATAGTAAGACCCCAGTTCAGCATGCAATCAGGTTTAGTCAAAGATCTCATATATATCCCCACCACTCCCAAGAAATCTAAAGCCTTTCACCCCACTCCCAATGCAGCTTCCCCACTCTGGTCTTGCTCCTTGTGAAGTTATTCACACTCCAGAAATCACTGTTCCCTTCACCCAACATCAAAACTGCCATTGTTACCAATGTTAGTTTTGAGGAAGCTGGGTTCTCATACCCAGTATCTGTATGGATAGTCTACAGTTTGCAAAAGTCATTCACATATTATGTTTTCATTTCCTCATTACAATAAGACTGAATTATCACTTTGTAGATTCAAAAACTGGGACCCAGATAAGTGTTAGCAAAAAAAAAAAAAAAAGAAGAAGGTACATAAATGTTCAAGCTATAATTTAAGGTTGAAAAAGAAGACTGTTCCATTAGAAGGAGAGACTATTGATTTCCAATTGCCAAAATGTTTAATGGTAGACATTTCTGAGCTGGAGGTCCATCTCTGTGTACTACTTCCGTCCCCACCCCCCAAGCACCTTGGCTTAGCATTTATGCTTTGGTCACCCTGAGTTTTCCAAGTTCTGACACTGGTCTGTGACCGTGGCTATGCTGGCCCTTGGTTCCAATGGGCTGGCCTAGCGGTTCAGTGCCTACTTTCACCACAGACTGTTGATACCTAATGTTACCTTCTTGAGAGTCCTGTCCCAAATCCTATATCTCTTCTGGACTGTTAAATCAAAGCCTTGATTTCTAAAAGCCACTGAGGATATCAAAAATCAAATTTAAGAGTCACTTACCCAAAAAGTAGGTTCAAACTTCTGGGAATTTATCTGAAGAAACTCACTAATTTGAAAGGATATAAGCACCCCTATGTTCATTGCAGCATTATTTACAATCACCAAGATTTGGAAGCAGCCCAAGTGTCTATTAGTAGACGCGTGGATAAAACAACTATGGGACATTTGCACAATGGAATGCTACTCAACATAAAAAAGAAAATTTTACCCTCTGTGGCAGCATGGATGGACCTGAAGAACATTAGGCTAAGTGAAAAAAGCCAGCCAGAGAAAGACAAATACCATATGATTTCAGTCATATGTAGAATCTAATGAACAAACTGAACTAACAAGGAAAATGGAGATAGATTCATGGGCTGACAGCTCTGGGGGTGAGTGTGGAGGGTGGAGGAATCAAGCCAAAAAGAGAAAGGACTCATGGACACAGACTATGGTGTAGTGACTGCAGGGGGAGGGTGTGGGTGGAGGTGGAAGAGGCTATAAGTGGAACAAATGATAATGGAAAAAATACAATAGAAAAGTATTATAGAAATTAAGAACAAGTTAACAGTGACTAGAGGGGAGGTGGGAGGGGATAATGAGGGGAAGGGTTTTCAGGAACTACTATGAGGGACACATGGACAAAACTGGGGGGTGGGGTGGGGTGAAGCAATCGGGGTAGGTGGGTTTGGATGGGGTTGAGGGAAGGGGTTGGGGGAAAATGCAGACAATTGTAATTGAACAACAATAAAATAATTATTAAAAATAAAAATAAATATTAACAAGCACCAAAAATTTTAAAAAGTTACATGATAAAAAAATTAAAGACATAAGAATACACACAGAAAGGAGGTTCAAACTAGATCAAAAGCTTTACACATAACATGGTATGTGGTACAGTCATGGGTCGCATAATGAACTTCAGTCAGCCATGAACCAAATAATGACCATGGTCCCATGAGATTACAATGGAGCTGGAAAATTCCTATAGCCCCATAATGTGATAGCCATCATAAAGTCATAACATAAGATGTTACTCACAAATGTGTGGTGATGCTGATGTAAACAAACCTACTGCACTACCCATCATATAAAAGCATAGCACATCCAATTACAGGAGTAGGCCACACCATATAGGTTTGTGTAAGTGCACTCTACAATGTTTGCGTGACAACAAAATTGCTTAATGATGCATTTTTCAGAACATATCCCAGTCCTGAAGCAGCACATGACTGTACAAGGGAAAGAACATGACTCTTAGATCAGAAGGTTCTATGGTTATGTAACCTCAACAAAGTTACTCAGTTATCACCCATATTCTGCAGATGTCAAAATTCTCTCCTCCAAGGCTACTGAGAAGCATTAAACACACACACACACACACACACACGTCTACCTAGCACAGTGATGGGCACACATTGCCCTCCTTCCTCCTAGTGATTAGAGGGAAGTGCTCCCTGCCCTCCGCTGCATTCAGTGCCCCAAGAGGTCTGAGAAAAACTCCAAAAAATATGCAGCCTACAAAAACACTGTGGGATGAGTCAGAAGTCTGTGAAGTAATTAGAAAGCACAGCAAAGAGACTGGGATGACCACCAGTAGGGCAGGTTTTTTCTAAGCAATGCATTTCTAAAATAATCATTGTGTAACTTTTCAGGCCCTATCCAGGTGAGATGCTTAAAATGAGCTGAGAACAAAGCAGTGAACTAAAAAGCTGTGGGCCTGTGAACTTAAGGCAAAATGGGTGGTTGAATACCAGGCTGGTAATGAGGCAGAAAGGCAGGCAGGAGTCTTCTGGAACAGGGAAGCCAGGGGCCCTGGAGGCCACTTACCACGGTGTTAACAGGAACCATTTACACAGCTTGGGCGATCTCAAAGAGCACCTGGCAATGATAATATTCAAAAAGCTTTATAACCCCAATGAAGTTGGAAAACCTGGGTTCCAACTGTGCTTTGCATTAACCGACTAAGTGGCCTTTAGCTAAAAACCCTTCAAAGGCAGGATAGTATTTTTTCTTTGCATTTTCTGAATCACCTAGAATAACAAGTAAGTCAATGCTGGGTAAGTGCTGGACTGAATGAAGAAGAAATATCTGGCTCCTGAGCCCTCTGGACCTACGTTTCCTCTCACAAGGGGTTTAGAAATAACTCTAGGGCCACGCCAGGGCTCACAGCTGTTCCATCGTTCTCCATACACAGTTGGTCAACCCTAACTGCACTCCAGAATCATCTTGGAAGTCCTAGCCCCACATCCAGAACCCAGCTCAATTCAGAATCCTTAGGCTGGTGGGTTTGTTTCTCTTTTTCTTAAATCTTCACAGGTGATCCTAATAGACAGCTGGCGTTGAGACTTAATGCATTTCAAATGTGTCAATCTTTACGAAACAAGGGAATCGAGACTGTCCTTCCATATCTCCTGCCTTTCTGCCAAAACCAGCAGCTTTCTTTTTCTAAAGTAAGCCTGCCTCATCCCGAGGAGCAAGGTTTTGGAGTTATATTCAGGTTCAAATCCCACTGCAAACACTCCATAGTAATGTGGCGTCAGGTCATTTATAAAATGAGGAACCATCAGCTACTCCACAGAGGTGTTATGAAGATTACATGAAATAGCATCATAAAGCATCTGGCATATGTTTAACCACAAAAGCAGTCAACACATGTTCATCCCATCTCCCCCACCCCTTCCTACCTAAGTGACATCCACTATGTGGTGTCTGACATCATCTGTGGACCTTGTAAAACTAAACTCTGGTTATGGAAACCTTTGATGATATCAAATTTGCTCCATTTTCAGTATCTGCCATGAGCATCAGCTTATCCATCCCGTATATTAAGAAGGAAGACTAAATCCAACCTCTTCTTAACAAATGACTCTTTATGTATTATAATGATTTGCTGGTCAGCAACAGATGACTTCAGATGATGCAAGTATCCAAAAATCCTACCTAAAAAACGAGACCTAATCCTGGGTGCCTATGGCATCTGAGCATATATGAAACCATCGCTGGTAATTTTGTGACTCTTCAGTTCTGACATTTGTTTTATACTTGCTACTGCAGCTACATGCTTTTTTTTTTCCATGCAGTTTTTATGATGGTTCCGTTAAACAGGCTGGTTTTATTGAGTTCTCCTACATATTTATTTTTATCAAATGGCACATCTGATCTGTGGATCAAGGTTTACTATTGTTAGGACTATTCCAGTACATAATGTGGGAGAATACTTTATAAAGAGATCAACCTGAATAAATGAAAGAACTGCTGCCAAAAAGGCAACCTGATTTTCAAAAGCACTTCTGTTGTTTTTTTGATGTCTTTTAGAAAAGGTGAAATCGGCCTTGAGAGACATATAAACAATATGCTCATGTAGTAAGCAAGAAGAAGTCAGTCTTCTTTCATGGCCTAATTACAAAGTCATCACCAGTGTCATCTGAGGTTAAGATCACAGTACAGATGAGAAACCAGGGTTCTGACTGAATGCTCTGGGGGGTTGGGCACAGATGGGTCAGAGCGGACAGAGGTTGAATAGTCCTTAGACCAGGTAACAAGTTAACACTAGGCAGAGACATGTCAAAGTCAGGAAATAAACCAAATGGAGCCCAAACAAGCGGCAGATTGTATGCTGGACAGTGGAGAATACAATTATTGGACTCTGAAACTGACTAGTGGTCAAGCACTGAGGTACAGAGTAAAGACCTAGAATGAAGATCAGCAGAAAAAGGAGACCTAGGGGATGTGAACAGAATAGATGCCCAACTAGAGATGGAGGCATCAGTAGACACACTGTGCCTCCTCACACAACCAAAATAGGGACAACAACAATTTAGAAACAGAATAACAACTAGAACTGACAGAAAACTGAACTATATAGAAGTCGGACAACCAAGAATTTAAAATAGACATGTTCATCCAGATGGGTAGGAGGAGTGGAATCAAGCAGTTGGGCGGAGAGGAGTCCCACATTGGGACCAGGCAAGTAAGGCATGTCGGGCGTGCAAGACCGCAGCATGCAGACCCTGGCCAAAGGATGGCAACCGGCAGACCCAGCAAGGAGGTAATTGTGAAGCAAAGCAGTGATTATGAAGCAAGGCACTGTGTGCAACACAGGATCCCAGCGCTGGGAAATAGAGCCTTGGGACACTGATTGAAAACACCTGTGGGGGTTGAGGTGCAGGGAGAGACTCCCAGCCTCACAGGAGAGGTCGCTGGAAAGTCTCAGGAGGTGCACAAGCCCACCTACATGAGAATTAGCACCAGAAAGGCCCAGTTTGCTTGGGAGAAGCGGCGGAAGGGACTGAAGTCCAACGGAGAGTGGAGCAAGCGCCACTGTTCCTTTTCAGACCCTGCCTCCACATACAGTGTCACAACCCAGCAACTGGGTTGCCCTGCCCTGGGGAACACCTAAGGTTCTGCCCCTCACATGTAACAGGCATGAACAAACCAAAAAAAAAAAAAAAAAAAAGATGGTTCAAACAGAAGAACAAACGAAAGCCCCAGAACCAATCCCTTTAAGCAACCAAGAGATAGCCAACCTTTCAGATGCACAGTTCAAAGCACTGGTGATCAGGATACTCACAGAATTGGTTGATTTTGGTCACAAATTAGATGAAAAAAATGAAGGCTACAATAAGTGAAATGAAGAAAAATGCACAGGGAACCAATAGTGATGGAAAGAAAGCTGGGTCTCACATCAATGGAGTGGACCACAAGGAAGAAAAAAACATACAATCAGAAAAGAATGAAGAATTCAAAAAATGAGGAGAGGCTTAGGAACCTCCAGGACATCTTTAAACATTCCAGCATTCTAATTACA
>CM052543.1:101751145-101761670 GCA_028533065.1 Trachops cirrhosus
GAAATGTAGAAGCTAAAGAACTTACAACACATGGACATGAACTAAAGGTGGGGAATGTGGGTGGGAGGGGGTGTTCAGGGTGGAGGGGAATGAAGGGGGGTAATGGGACAACTATAATAGCATAATCAATAAAATATATTTTTTTAAAAAACTAAACATAGAACTATCACATGACCCAGCAATTCCATTCTTGGTATATACCTCAAAAAACTGAAAATTAACTCTGTTTTTCAAACAACAGCTTGTACACAAATGTTCGTAGCTATATTATTCACAATAGCCAAAGATGGAAAACAACCCAAATATCCATCAATGGATAAATGGATAAACACAGGGTGGTATATCTATGCAATGGAATATTATTCAGTCATAAAAATGGACAGAGTACTGATACATGCTACAACATGAAAAATATCATGCTAAGTGAAAGAAGCCAGTCACAAAAGATGATCATGATTCATTCCATTTATATGAAGTATCCAGAATAGATAAATCTAGAGACAGAAAGCAGATTAGTATTTTCAAAGGCTATGGAAGGAGGCAATGGGAAGTAACTGCCTAAAGGGTACAGGTTTCCTTCTGGGCCGATGAAAATGTTTTGGAACTAGATAGAGATGGTGGTTGCACAACACTGTGAATGCATTAAATGCAAGTAAACTGTTCACTTTAAAATGATTAATTGTGTTACAGAATTTCACCTCAGTTTAAAAAGAATGAAAATAAAAAAGTGAAATAAATCCAATTTTGCAATTTCACCATTTGTTTTAATCACTTCACCAATCATCAGGGTCTAAATCAGGGTTTCCTAACCTGAGTAAAATTCACTTTGGCCTAGGTAATTCATTCTCTGTTATGAGGGGCTATTGTATGTACTGTACAGTGTTCAGCAGCATCCCTGGCATCGACCTATTTGATGCCAGTAACACACACACACACACACACACACCTGGCCAAGTTGTGACAATCAAAAATATCTCCAGCCATTGCTAAATGTCCCTTAGCAGACAAAATAGTCCCAGATTAAGAACCACTGGTCTAAATGATAAAAGCACTCTCTCAGCAACTACTAAGAATTTGTTCTTTTTCAATCCCGTCAACCTGCCAGTGTGACTCACTATTTCCTGCCAACCCTACCAGCCACAAATGACCTATCTATGAACTTCTGGCACCTGATTATAATGTCCTTTCTTCTAGGCCCAAATTCCCCCAAACCACTCACAAGTGCCCAGATATGCTATTTCTGCCTGCCAGGCCAGAGATTACCCAGTACCCTTCACCCTGTTCCCAGGACATGGCTCCATGTCTCCATTAGTGCCCATGAGACAGAGGATGTCCTAAAGGTATAAGGTCAAGGAAAAAGCAAATCTACCAGTTTTACAAGTAGGACAGAGCCTTCCTGTGCCTAGGCCCTCATTCCCCAGTCTCAGTAGTTAAAAAACAACAAAAGTCCCACCCATCATCCCATCCCCAAACAAGGTGACAGGTAAAAGGAGAGGTGGAAAGCCCCCATCCCTGGACAATATAATTAAATTTTCAAGAAGTTCAATTATTTCTAACTTTGGGGAACACAGTCAATCCAGGCCTAGTTCTTTTGACATTAATCTTTCAGAAAGCCCCAAAACCTTGAGAGGAGAAATGGATTCTAATCCCATCTGAGCCTATGTAGCCTTGGACAGATCATTTAATCCTCTGGCCACAGTTTTCTCCTTTGCAAGATGTGTAAGTTAGATTGTTTGAGTTCTAAGTGTAATAAATTAACTCAATACCCATTTTCTAAGTACGTATCTACTTATTAAGAGCATATAAAAAATAAGTGGAAACCTAACCATAACCTCGAGGAGATCAAATTGGGTCAGAAGCAGGTGGAGTACAGTTTGGAAGACAAAGAGATAGCCAGGCAGGCAGGCAGACAGACGAACAGACAAATATATACACGCAGTAAGATGGAACAGAAACAAAAAGATGTATATGTGAAGTGCTCTTGAGCGTATGAGAGAACAAATATCAAAAGCAACTCATCACATACAAAATAAGTCAACAGACACGCCCAGCAGGGACCTGTATGGGAGGTGAAGGGAGTTTGAAGTATTAGTGGTGGAGGAGGCAGTATTTAAAGAAAACTTCCCAGCTAACTATTCTAGTTCTTGGATAAATTCAAACTGTGCAAGATACCATTTCTAACTCACAGAGTAAGCACTTTTGCTGACATAGTCAGACCTTTCCCTTTATCTAGAGGCTGTAGAGCAAAAGGCTTGGGGAAGTAGTCCTTCATCACTGAGTAACCACTGAGGTTTGGACTTCCCTAAGAATTAATCATTAGTCCAGTGAGACAAAAGAGAACCAAGAGGCAATGAACCTGGCTAAGAGGGTCTAAAAGTTAAAGGTGAGCAGAAACTTCCAGCAACAAAATACAAAAGGCAAATTCAAAACCACATACTAAATGTTTTTACAGTGACTATGTAAAGTCTCTTTCTTCCCAAAGCCAAGACCCAAGGGAACATTTTAAAGATTGTTTTATATACATATATTTAAATACATAAAAAGTAAATATAATATATAAAGATATAAGTAAATGTAAGTAAAAGGGACATTTAGTTATTCCCTTTAATAATAAGAGGAAACACAAAGCTGTCAAACAAATGCCACAATTATGTTTACATAACAATAACAGCTTAGCTCCAGAATCTGGCCAAAAGAAATGTCATCCAAACTGCTCTGTCCTGCTCCTGCACCAGCCAGGGATGTTTGCATCACCAACCCTCTGAGGTCAGATTTTCCTATACCTCACGAACCTCATGGTAGGAAGTCAGTGTTCCTTGTTCTGTTCATTGATTCCAGATCATCACTCCTTGTATATTCCACCTTCATGTAAAAGTTCCTGCCCCTCCAAACTCATGCCACCTGGCTCCTGTGGTTTCCACGCTGCCTTGCCTTTGTACCTCCACCCTCCTACTTATTTCCCAACATTCACTGAAGCCTTTGGCATCCTGGTGTCCTCTCTGCCACAGCTCCTAACATAATCCCGGTTTCAAAATCCACAAGGATAATTTATTCCTATACTTCAGCCTCCAAATTTCTTAACTACAATGACCTCTGGTCTTCTCAACCATCTATATCCATGGCAACACCCTAGACCTTGTCAACACAATTAGTCAATTGTTCACTTTCTGACACACTTCCAGGCCTCCACCATGCCTTCTTCATTCTGGCCTGATCTGTTCTTCAAACTCATCCATTCTCTAGACTCTGACTCTATTTCCTTCCAATCAATCAACCTGCTTCTTAAAGGGTTTTCTCTCCCCATTCTGAACCCACAATTAACAACCTGGACTACTCCTTTGATTCCTTTGCACCCGTGGCCTCCCTCACATTTATCCAACCCTAGATCAATGCTAAATCCACCTGTTCTGCTCCTAACCCGAGACTCCTGAGTTCTACCAGAGCAAAATCACACAGCCTTGTAAAAATGCATCTCTTCAATTCACGGTCTTCACCCTGGCCTGGGTCCTTGACTTGTCCTTGAATAGCTCCCTCTCCCACACTTCTCAAAAACTAACCCATATCCTCAGGAGTCTCCTCAGCCCCATACTCACTATTACCATCAGTAGACAACCTTGACTCCTTATTTCAGAAAACTGAGGGTATCTCACAAGACTATTTCCAAATTCCTATCTCTCTACATACCCCCAGCCTTCCCAGCACAAACCTATCTATATACACACTGATCTATTTATCTCCTCCTGTCTCAAGAGTGAAATTTCCTCCTTATGCAAAGACCAGCCTTGAACCCTACCATTTGTTCATTCACCCATCTAATCAACATTTCCTGAGTGCCTACTCAGTGCCAGCTATGGTTCTAGGCTTGTGAACAAAACAGACAAGCTCAAAAAGCTTATATTCTAAAGAAGGTAGACAATAAACATAAGTAAATCATAGAGCATAGTAAAAGCAGGTCAGAGGAACAAGGAGAGCTGGGAAAAGGGAGGGGTTGCAATTTTTAATAGAATGGCCAGAGAAGGACTCTCTAAGAAGGTGACATTTAAGTAAAACAGGTGTGAAAGAGCAAGCTTTGGAGGTACCTAGAGGAAGACTATTGCTGGTAAGGAAACGGTAAGTATAAAACCCCAAGGGAAAGGCATGAACTTACCCTGCTTTAAGGAACCGCGAGGAGACCAGAATAAATAGAGTGCAAATAACCAAAGAAGAGAGCAATGAAATAGAAAAGAGTAACTGTGACCCAAGCATAACGCTTTCTAGGCCCACATCAAGATTTGCAGTTTTATTTCCAGTGAGACAGGTAGTCACTGGAATGTTCTGAGCAGAGGAGTAATGTGAAATGATCTGCGTTTTAAAGATCATTCTGGCTATGACAGTGTTGACAGTAGACTGAGGAGGCTAAAATGGAAGAAAGAGCCAGTATAATCCTGGCCAACAACAGCCTGACCCAGGGAGACAACAGTGGAGGAAGTTAGAAATGGTTGGAATTTGGGTGTGTTGTGAATGCAGAACAAACAGGATTTTCTGATAAACTGGAGGAGAGGTAAGAGATTATTGGCCTAAGAATATGGAAAGACCCAACTGAATGACTAGAGGAAGGGTTTTTGAGCTAAGTAACTGTTGCAATTCATCTCCCCTAGTCTCCTCTGGAACCTCACTCAGTTAAGAAAACTGCCCTCCCTCTTGTTTTAATATCTATCTCTGTCTCTCTCTCCTCTCTGACTATCTCCTGGTGCCTTCCTATCAGCCTATTAATATGCTCAAATATCTCCTGATCCAGCTACCACACTGTCTCTCCTTTTCTCCTTTTATTATTCATACTTCTTGAAGAAACGGTCAAGACTTGTTGCTCCCATTCATCAACTCACCATTATTCTGACACTGCTCTGGCAGACACCAATGCCATTGTCCAATCCAGAAGTCTAGGAAACATCATAGACTTTGTCCTACTTTATGAGATGAGCACTCTGGAGCACCTGATCCTCTTCCTTACTCCAACTCGGTTAACTCTGTTAGGGCCCCATGTGTGTAAAACACTGCAGTCTACACTCTCCTCATATATCTGTGGATAGTCTTTCTCTGTCTCTTTTAAGGGCTTTCCTTACTAAGCTATCCCTTTCACTGGTGTCCAACCTTTTGGTGTCTCTGGGCCACACTGGAAGAAGAAGAGTTGCCTTGGGCCACACATTAAATACACAAACACTAATGAAAACTAGATGAGAAACAAAAAAGGTAAGGTTTCAAGTAAATTTACAATTTTGTGTTGGGCCACGTGTATAGCCATCCTGGGCCACATGCGGCCCTGCAGGCCATGGGGTGGACACCCCTGAAAATGTTGCTAAACTTCAGTTCCACTCTCAGCCCACTGCTCTTCTTACTCTTGATTTTTCAAACTTGAATACAAGTAATCTCTGCATGGACAGCTCCAAATAAATCAATTTCATAATATTTAACTTCCTTAAGTACTCTTTCCTAAAAATAATCTGTCTGAATTCATCAAAGTCCTTATCCCACTTTACTTATTTGTTTATGAACAAATAAGTAAAATTTTTTAAAGGCACACCCTTCATCCAATTCATACTGTGGTGCACAAAAGCATCAGAGATCTGCGTGTAAATCCATGGGAGTTCCTGTATTTCTCTGACACATACATTTCCATAAGAATGAAGGGTGGTATTACATGCTTCATCACAGAAATATGACCTACTGGTCCATGTTGGGATGTTCTGAATTCAGGTATATAGTAGAATAAGATGGTGGGAATAAAGGCAATTTTAATGGATCCCAAATGAGATAAGCAGAAGCCCAGCAGAAGTCCAGCTGAGATCCAGCAGTCAACCCACAGAATCATGAGAAAAATATAAACTGTTGTTGTTTTAAGCCACTGTGTTGTAGGGCAGTTTGTTAGCCAATAATAGATAACTCAAACACACTACAAACTGATCACATTAAACTCATTATCTTCCCTCATTACACTTGTGTCTTCCCTCTTTCAATCTTTCCTCTCTTCTTGAATAGTACAGCTCAGTTAGTATCACTTTTATTTCATGTATGTGGGCACTCAAACTAGAAACCTGGAATCAGTCTTGATTCCATACTTTTCCTTCAACATCTAAAATCCAGTCAAGGACCAAATTCTGACAATATGACCTCCTAAATATTTGTCTGCACTCTCCTCTCTTCCTACTACTTCTGCCACTCAGATCCTCACGGCCTTTAACCTGCATTGTGGCAACAGCCTCCTAAATGGTCTAGACTCAGCTCCCTCATGTCATCCTCCACATATCTAACTAAACTGCAAAATCTGATCATGCCATCTCCCTCTTAAAACTCTGAATGGCTTCCTCATTGCTCAAAGATAAACTTCAGGCTCACAGGGTCTCTGGGATCTCGGACCTATATTTCTCCTCAGACCTTTCCAACTATAAAGCAAACAAAAATCATAAAGGAAAAGGCTGATATATTTAATTGCATAAAAATTAAAAATATCTGCAAAAACACCAAATTAACATAAGGTAAATGACATAGGAAAAAATATATATATATATATCAAAAGATTAGTATCTTAAATTTGTAAAGAATATCTATAAATCACTAAGAAAGATGAGTGCTCCAACAGGAATATGGACAAAGAAATATGAACAAAGTATCCACCATAGAAGAAATATAAATAGATACATAGATAAAAGAAAGAGAAGGAGAGAGAAAGGGAGGAGAAAGGGAAAGAGAAGGAAGGAAGGAAATGAACATATCCAACCTCATAACCAAGACAGACTTCTGGTGGAAGTATATACTGGTTTAATCTTTCTGGAGGCTATTTTGTAACATGTATCAAAAGTTAAAATATGCATATCTCTTGATCCAGATATTTCACATTCAAAAAAAAAATTTATTCTAAGGAATAGAACAAGTACTCAAGGGCTTAAAAAAATACTTGTTGCAGTTGTTTTTTAATAGCTATAAATAACCCAAATATCGAATAGGAGATTGGTTAAACAAATCACTATACATCAATTCAATGGACTAAAACTGATGATGCAAACATTTAACACAAAAAGATAATTCGGATATATTGCTACGTGAGAAAGCAGATTGCAGAAGATGATGTTAAATACATTCTTATTTTTATAAAAATACACAAGTCTGCCCTGGCTGGTGTAGCTCAGTGGATTGAGCACAGCCCTGAGAATCAAACGGTCTTCGGTTTGATACCCAGTCAGGGCACATGCCTGGGGGGTACGTGAGAGGCAACCACACATTGACGTTTCTCTCTCTCTCTCTCCTTTCCTTCCCCTCTCTCTAAAAATAAAAATAAATAAAATATTTTTTTAAAAATCTATAAAAATACACAAGTCTGGAAGGTATACACCAAAATGTTAACAATGGTAATATATGGGACTGTGGGTAATTTTCTTTCTTTTTTTTTTGTCTGGCTTTATCTACTAATTTATTCCACTACACTGTGAATTAATTTGTATTTTAAAAAAAAGACTTCTGACCAAGATGGAGGCGCACGTGGATATACTTTGCCTCCTCGCACAACCAAAAGAAGGACAACAAATTTAAAAACAAAAAACAATCAGAACTGCCAGAAAATTGAACCGTATGGATCCGACCACCAACGCATTAAAGAAGAAACATTCACCCAGACTGGTAGGAGGGGCAGAGACGGGCAGCTGGGGCAGAGAAGACACGTAGTGAGGCAGTGGCTAGAGGACCACAGGCAAGGTGGCGGCTGGCAGTCCCACATTTGCATGTGGATAAACCAAGAGGAACAAATGGAAAGCAAAACAGACTGTGAAACACAGGGTTCCAGCATAGGGAAATAAAGCCTCAAAACCTCTGGATGTAAAAAACCTGCTGGGGTTGTGGGGGTAGGAGAAACTCCTAGCCTCAAAGGAGAGTTCGTTGGACAGAGCACAGTGACCTGGAACATACACAAACCCACCCACCCAGAAATCAGCACCAGAAGGGCCCAATTTGCTTATGGGTAGCAGGGGAAGTGACTGAAGGCCAGGGAGAGCTGAGCAGCGGCATTGTTCCCTCTTGGACCCCTCCCTCACATAGAGCACCACAACACAGCCACATGGGTTGCCCTGCCCTGGTGCATACCTAAGGCTCCATCACTTACAACATAACAGGTGTGGCAAAACAAAGAAATATAGCCCAAATGAAAGAACAGATCAAAGCTCCAGAAAAAGAATTAAGCGATAAGGAAATAGCCAACCTATCAGATGCACAGTTCAAAACATTGGTAATCAGGATGGCTCACAGAAAGGGTTGAGTATGGTTGCAAAAGAGAGGAAAAAGTGAAGGCTATGCAAAGTGAAATAAAGGAAAATGTACAGGGAACCAACAGTGACAGGAAGGAAACCAGGACTCACATCAACAATTTGGACCAGAAGGAAGAAATAAACATTCAACCGGAACAGAAGAAACAAATGAAGAAACAAAAATTCAAAAAACTGAGGAGAAGCTTAGGAACCTCCAGGACAACTTTAAATGTTCCAATATCTAAATCACAAGGTTGCCAGAAGGAGAAGAGGAAGAACAAGAAATTGAAAACTTATTTGAAAAAATAATGAAGGAGAACTTCCCCAATCTGGCAAAGGAAATAAACTTCCAGGAAGTCCAGGAAGCTCAGAGTCCCAAAGAAGCTGGACCCAAGGAAGCATGCACCAAGGCACATCATAATTACATTACCCAAGATTAAAGATAAGGAGAAAATCTTAAAAGCAGCAAGAGAAAATGAGACAGTTACCAACAAAGAAGTTCCCATAAGACTATCAGCTGATTTCTCAGAAACTTACAGGAGAGAAGGGGCTGGGAGGAAATATTCAAAGTCATGATAAACAAGGACCTACATCCAAGATTACTCCACCCAGCAAAGCTTTCATTTAGAATGAAAGGGGAGATAAAGTGCTTTCCAGGTAAGGTCAAGTTAAAGGAGTTCATCATCATCAAGCCCTTACTATATGAAATGTTAAAGGGATATATCTAAGAAAAAGATGATCAAAAATATGAACAATGAAATGACAACAAACAACTATCAACAACTGAAATTCAAAAAACAAAAACAAACTACGCAAACAACTAGAACAGGAACAAATTCACAGAAATGGAGATCACATGGAGGGTTATCAGTGGAGAGATGGAGGGGGGAGAATAGGGGAAAAATACAGGAATAAGAAGCATAGATGGTAGGTAGAAAATAGATGGGGGGGCATTAAGAATAGTATAGGAAATGGAGAAGCCAAAAAACTTATATGTATGCCCCATGGACATGAACTAAGGGGGGAATGAGGGTGGGAGTGGCAATGCAGGGCAGAGGAGAATAAAAGGTAAAAAAAAAATCAGGACAAATGTAATAGCACAATCAATAAAATACACTTTAAAAAATAAAAAACCTAAAATTAAAATTAAAAAAAAAACTTGTTAAGGACTTCTTGATTGCTTTCTTCCCTATCAACCAAAGGTTATTATTATGGATTAGCATTCATTTCATTGTTTCAAGTATTCCAGGCCCTAACCCCAAATACCACCTGAGAGTGTCCAGCAGGGCCCTTATTGAGAGTTAAACATATACAGCATTAAACAGCAGATTATAATCCTGGGAACTTCTCTGTGGTTTCGAAAAAACATAAATCAAATGGTTAAAATGATATTACAGTGGTGCCTAGAACATTGCCTTATATTAAAAGTGTGGAGAAGAGACTGAGGACGGCAGGTTGAGAAAGTAGGAGAAGGGACAGTGTGCAAAATAAAAAATGGAAACAGATTAAATCTCTATTGCAGACTTCCGGCCAAGATGGAGGCATAGGTAGACGCACTGTGCCTCCTCACACAACCAAGATAGGGACAACAATGATATAGAAATAGAATAACAACCAGAACTGACAGAAGATTGAAGTGTATGGAAGTCGGACACCCAAGGAGTTAAAATAGACACTTTCATCCAGACCAGTAGGAGGGGCAGAGTCGGGCAGCCAGGTGAGGGACACAGAGTGGAGAGCTGAGCACCCGGGGCGGCGCGTGGTCCACAGCAGGCAGACCCTGGGCCCACAAGCAGCGGTGGCTGGTGGGCCCTGGCCAGGGGGTGGTGACCAGCAGACCCAGCGAGGTGGACATTGTGAAGCAAGGCACTACACGCAACTCAGGGTCCCAGCACTGGGAAATAGAGCTTTGGGTCACTGACTGAGAAGGAAGGTCCCACAGGGTGCACAGGCCCACCCACACCAGAATTTGTGCCAGAGGGGCCCGGTTGGCTTGTGGAGAGTGGCGGAAGGGTCTGGAGTCCTACAGAGAGCAGAGCAAGCACCATTGTTCCTTCTCGGACCCTGCCCCCACATACAGCATCACAACCCAGCGACTAGAGTGTCCCACCCTGGTGAACTCCTAAGGCCCCGCCCCTCACTACAGGAGCTCGACAAGACCAAAAAACAAAACAAAACAAAAAAACAGCAAAAAGATGGCTCAAACAGAAGAAGAATTGAAAGCTCCAGAACCCATCCTTTTAAGTGACCAAGAG
>CM052543.1:101762170-101783491 GCA_028533065.1 Trachops cirrhosus
ATAGACAGGGGGAGGGCAAGAATAGTAGGGGAAATGTAGAAGCTAAAGAACTTATGACACATGGTCTGAAGTAAAGGGGGGGAATGTGGGTGGGAGAGGGTGTTCAGGGTGGAGGGGAATGAAGGGAGCATAACAGGACAACTGTAATAGCATAATCAATAAAATATATTTTTAAAAAATTAATTAATTAACTTTCGTGGAAAAAAATCTCTATTGCAGTGATACTCAACTTTTCACACAAATGGTTATAAACACAATTAATAATAAATATTAAATGGTAACTCATTATCTCTTCAGAGATCAACCTTTCTAAAACAAGATGTGTAAGAAACTGGTTTCTGTGCCAACAAGAGACATAAAGCACATGCTCAGCAGCTCATGCACTTTAATCGTAGATGAGACCCTCAAACTCTCACTAAGAGCCTCTATTATTACACACAGTTCTAACAAGCTTAGTCAGCCAGTTTCAAATCCACAGATTAATAGTGGCAAATCAGAGGCACTAATTCAGGAAGGCACACAGATAACAGCAAGAAGTGACAGCTGACAATCTCATAAGAACTGAACCAGAAGACACTATAAAACACAAACACGCAATTCAAAAAGCATAGTAACCCAAGGCCATTTTATTCAGGAGCCAACTGTCTTACCCATATCAAGCAAAGATCCTATTCAATCTCTAACATAACAATAACATTCTAACAACAGTGCATTTGAGAAATAAAAGAACAGTAAGATGTTAACAGCAACTTCACAATCACCTAGTCCTCATTTCACAGACAAGGAACCTGAAAGAGTTGGGAAGCAATTTATCCAGAGAACAGGGCATGGTGGTCACCAGAGAGGTTCAGATCAGGAGTACTTTCCACCTATATTATTCTGCCTCTTAAAATCTAGAAAACAGGAAATATATCATGTATTTCAGAATAAGTCCTATCCAAAATAGTGTATTTTTCAAAACTGATAAACCCTTGGGGGTCAGGGAAACCTGTCTTTCCACAAAGAGTCATCTCAAATGGGCTCTCCATATGACCAAGCCAATCTTATCTTTGCCAGTCCTCTCCTTAAACCTAGGGAACTCTTCCACATCCGTCCCTACTCTCTTTAAACCCCAAACTGGGAGTTACCCAGCCCACAGCATTCAATAGAAAACAGAAGCTGTGAAGCAAGATGTCCCTCAACTTGTCAAACCCCACCAGTTTCTTTTCTGAACCCATTCTTTCTCCTCTTCCTTTCAGTTCACTTAATAAAGTGCTCTTCCTCCTGTCCAAAGTCATCTCCTTCACCTGTGTTCATGATTCCATCTATAACCTGCCATCACCTCCTCAGCATCATTCCATCAAGAATCCCTCCCGTACTATATACATCTCTAACCTCTTCCTCTGCTTCATGTACTCAAGACTCTTCCACCATTAAAAATAACAAATTCCTCCCTGAGTCAGCATCTATATCACTTCCCATTCACTCATTTCACTGCCACCTGGACTCTCCTCCATTGCTTCCCTTAAACTGCTCTAACAAAACTCATGAATGATTTCTCTATTTCCAAATCTAATAACCCTTCCTGATTTTTAACACCCCAAAGTATCCACCCCTCCTTCTTTTAAATCTACTTAATATTCATTTTCATCACTCCTTGTCTCCTGATTCTACATCTATATCTTTGATTAGTCCTTCTGCCCCCTTATGTGCTCATTCATTCATTCAACTGGTTTTCACTGAGCTCCTCAAATGGCACCACACTAGACATTGGGGATATAGCGATAAACAAGTGAGTCACGTCTCTGCTTTCAGGAAGGTGAAATTCTAGCAGAGATAAACAATGAGCAAGAAAATTATTTGACACATGCTACCTGGCAAAATGAAACATGATGGGCTCCTCATATTGGATGGTCATGGAAGTCTTTTCTGAGGTTAAGATTTAAGTGCAATCTGAATGGCCAGAATCAGAATTCAGCCATAGAAAGAGCAGGAGGAAGAACATCCCAGACAAAGGGACCAGCTAAGCCCAAGACACTAAAGAGGAAACAATGTTAAATGCTGAAAAAGATAAAGATGAATCATTGTGGCGAAGAAGCATATTGGCTGAGGTGAAGAGAGATACAAGCTCTTGCAGGCGTTGCAGGTCAGAGTAAGGAGTCTGGGTTTTTTTCAAGGCGTGCTCCTCTTCCTCTGCCTGCCCCTTATACACTGATGATCCCAAGAAATCTACCCACAGCCGCTTCTCTCTTCTTTCACATGGTCTCCTTGTGAGACCTCATATCATTTCAGTTTTCACTAATACCATGCACTTACAAGACAATTCCCACCAAACTTTTCTCTCAAATCTAGGTCAGTCCTATCCAACAGTGTCCTGAACTACATATATCTCCACATTGGATTTCCACTGGTGCTTCATGGTTAAAAGTCCAAAATGAGCCCTGGCTGGTGTAGCTTAGTGGATTAAGCGCGGGCCTGTGAACCAAGAGATCATGGTTCGATTCCCAGTCAGGGCACATGCCTGGGTTGCAGGCCAGTTCCCAGCAGGGAATGTACAGGAAGCAACCACACATTGATATTTCTCTCCCTCTCTCCTTCCCTTCCCCTCTGAAGATAAATAAAATAAAATCTTAAAAAAAAAAAAAAAAGTCCAAAATGAAAGTCATTCCCTTTCCCTCAGATACTGTTCTTTCTTCTTTTTATTGATACCATCATCTACCCAGTCACTGAAGCCAGAAGTTCAACGTTCCTCTCGCCCCCAACTTCTAATTATTAACACTGATTTTTCCAGTGGAAGGGAAAGATATGAAAGAAGCCGAGCAAAAGAGGAATGGAATCCTTCACCTCCACTGATAATGACACCTCCCATTATGGCTCATACACAGGCCCGGGTTAACAACCCGTCTCAGGTGTGCTGCCTTAGGCCTACCTACACAAGTCTAACGCTTCAACCTAATCAAACCAACCCTAATGGTCCCTCCCAAATAAATGGTCTCAACAGAAACTATACAACTTAAAAATCATATCTGACTTAGAAGAGATCTTCAAGATGACCCAGTGATCTCCTTATTTAAGGAAAGACACACTCAGAGGAGGAAAATGATGTGTCCAAGATCACTGAGGAGACCAGACAATCTACTTCCTTAAGCTGTTTACTCATATTCCATGGGCAAACCCTAGGAACAGAACTTGAATGTATGGACTTGGACATTATTCCATCATAGGACCTTAAAATCAACGCCAAAATTGCTGAGTAGGTAGACAGACACTTAACCCATCTGTTATTATTAATGTAACATATGAGTATTCTAAAACTATGATTTTAAAAGAAAAAGAAATACATCTTCTGGGAAATTCTGTATTATTTAAAAGCAACTTCTTTTAAGTGAATTCTCATCATTGATCAAAGAGCCATGGAGAGGTGACCTTCCAACAAGGTCACAGAGCTCACAGGCCAAACTACGAAGCATAATATACTGTTGATCCCTCTTTTCATTTCACCTTTCTGAAATTAGCAAGAACAGGGAGAAACAGGTGCCTATCTATAGTCTAAGTGCTACATTCAGTGATCAGTTTGGATACCACCTCTCTAGAGTCAATTTATAACTGAGCTGCTAGAGCCATATTTATGAACCTTTTAAAAACCATATCCTCCTTGATAAATATAAAAATCTCATGTCCTCTCCCTACCCTAGCCCCTTAAGTCTACAATATTTGCCTCTTAAGAGGGTATACCATCATTCCCCCTCCTCTTTAAAGTTCCCTTCTTTCCTTGCTGGATGAGAGTGTGTCTGTGCTTTTCAAATTATACAGTCCCCTCCTAACTGTACTCTGCTCCCATACTCACTGCCCCAAATATAAGGTGAAAAATCGCTGCCCTAATTTACTGTGGGCCAACAACCATCACAAGCTAGAAAATATCTGAGTTTTTGATACCTGACCTAATCTTCTTCATCTTCACGATATAGCATTTGAACAGTTTTAGAATTCCTTTATATAGTTAAGATACTTATACCCTGTATTGCTACTTTTGAGATTGATAGTATTAGTAACCCATAATTGAAGCTAATCAATAAAAAAAAATTTACATGGTTTTCTGGAAGGTATTTTACTTAGCTTTGATCTCGTCATTTTCAACTTTACCGAAAAACCTAAAAAATTCGATAGTTCTTATTATTGTAATAAGGTCCCAAACATAAATCTATTATATTATCAAAATAAAGATAAGAGAGGTCTGTGGATTTCAAATTTGTCTGGTATGTAGTGCCTGGGCAGTGAATCTGAATTAGTACTGATTTATTGTGTTATTCATTTAATTTATTCTCCTGTACCCACTGTTGACCTGTTCAAACTTAAGAATCCTAGATTGAATACAAAGTAAACCTAAGGTTTACACCCTGCCTGGAAGAAACACTTGTATCTAACCCTAGAAAGTAGATATAAATGATACAAAGTAGATCCAAAACAGCTAAGGAGCAAAATAAAACTTTGAGATTATCGACCCAAAACAGTCAACACAGCCAGCAAGAATGACAGGCATCCAGAGGACAGGAGAGATTCACCACTTTGGTAGGTGCAGTGAACACTAGGGTTAGGTAGGACAAAGGTTAGGTGGGATTAAGATAGGAGGGTGGGGAGGGGGAGGGTATCCCAGGTAAAGGGAACAATATGAGAGCAAAGCATTGGAAAGAACTAAATCCTTGGTAAATGGGAGCTGAGGAGTGCACAGGCCTGAATGAAGCAAGAGACCTGTGTTAGAGCACAAGGACTTGAAGCTGGATAGGCAGCTGGGGTCAGGCATTCCTCAATGGGGCAGAGAGACCCATCAAAACTAATAGCAACTTGACAGGGGAAATTTTCCTAACACAGATGGCTTTCAAGCAAGAAAAAATCAAACCACAATATCTATCTGAGATTCTCTATCTTCTCTTTATTCCTCATCCTGGGGTTGGTAGATACTCTGAAATTTTAAATATATATATCCATATCTATCTATCTATCTATCTATCTATCTATCTATCTTCAATCACCAGGACTCTAGTTCCTCCAGTTTATACAAACAGCAAAACAAATGCTGCCTGATAAAAAACAAAATTCAGCCATTGCTGATGTACCTCAGTGGATGGAGTGCTGGCCTGCAAACCAAAAGGTTGCCGGTTCAATTCCCAGATCAGGGCACATGCTTGGGTTGTGGGCCAGGTCCCCAGTTGGGGAAGTGCAAGAGACAACTGATCACTGTTTACTCGCACATCATTGTTTCTATACCTCTCTTTCTCCTTCCCTTCCCCTCTCTCTGAAAAATAAATACATTAAATCTTGTAAAAAAAATTTAAAAAGAGTTACCATTTACAGACTGCTAACTACAATATATGCTAGGCACTACACTAAGTGTTTTGTATAATTTTATCCAATCCTTACAACCACCAACAGCATTATCTGCATTTTATAAATAAGAAGCTTGGATCTTTGTAAATTGCCCAACAACACTGGGACAGGTCCAGGGTTCAAGGCAAGGGCTGCCTACCTCCAATTCCCTTGCTTTTAAACCACCAAAATAGCGCTAACCTTGAAAGTCTTCTCCTGGGAATAACATCGTAGTGCTCCCTTTATCCCAGAGGTACAGGGGAGAAAAACAGTACTGGAAATCAGGTTTTCCCCAGTCATTACTGAGTTACACCTTCTTGTCAAACCAAGACTTTTTTCATAGCTAAAACGCCAGATACAATTATTTCTTCCAATGCTGCTCACCTCATCTCCACCAAGATTCCCAGACTTCTAAAAATAGTAGAGAACAAAGGTCCGAAGAACAGGGTAGGTGACCCACATGGGAATTAAGCAACTCTAACAAACCTGTAAGATAATCATCACTTCCTGAACCAACAAGATTCACTGACCAGGGAAAATGATGACTTAGGGGACCAGCAGGAATCCTGCCACCTCCATAAATGTGGCTCAGGCCCTACTCCTCCCAGAAGGGCCCAACTGATGAGCCCTGAGTCCTCTTCTTTCTTCCTGTCCCCAAAGAGTAATAAACTCTCCATTTTGTTCTCAAATTCATGCTCAGCACCAGAGGCACAACAGTCTTTCCTTCATCCTAAAGATCCCAGCACAAGAACTGTAAGCATCCTTAAAAACAGGCAACAAATTGCATGGCATTATACTGCTTTCTCAAGGTTCAAGTCCTAGGTGAAAGGCATCATTACTGAAGATCATTTTAATTACAAATGCTAACCTAACATCAATGCTATGTTTGGTCTTCTATTATAAAAATATAGGGGTCCCATAAACTCTTTCATCCAATAATCTCTTGGCTCTTCAGAAATCACAAATAACAAAGCTTCAATTGGCATTGCCATCCATTGTCTACTAAGCTTAACTCAGAACCCAAGGAGAAAATTGACCAGCTCAATTTCATTCACTCACAGCAGACCTCAAATAAAATTCCAGATGTTTACTCTTTGAACTTTGTTCCAACTTGAGGAACTCACCCTCTGCCAAAGTGGGAGTCTCACTCATCGGACTCCTTTATCCTAACAATTGGCTATAACTCAATAGAACTGAGGTGGTTTAAAGTATACATAATAGGCTAATAACAATAAAGATAACAGACTAATAATAATAAAGATAATAATGGAGGGAGTAAGTAGGCACAAAATTCTGCAGACAGAGTTACCTGAATGTGCTAATATTCATTATTCCTGAGTGATTAAAAAATCACACAGAATGAAAAAGCTTTTTCTGTTTGGGTATAAACACAGAACATATGATTTACTATGGAGGTAATTTTGTTCCTCAAAAGAGACCAAAGATGTTGCAATATTTACTTCAGTTTTACTAAGAATATACTATATGCAAACATGCTGAACTCGGTATGTTCCCTAAAACAAAGTTCTTAGAAGAAGAGGTTCCAGAGAAGAAACTCTTTTAAGAGCCTTAAGATGGGTAAGAAAAAGCCATCTTCACAAAATCTTTCCTAACCATTTCAGTCCTCACTGACCTCCTTCTTCTCAATCAACCCTTCCAGGATTTGAGACTACGCCACACACTCCAGCATTTCAATAGCTATTATCTTGTAGGGTGCACTTATTTCTTGTGTGTTGGTCATCATGTCAATTAGGAAGGCAAGAGTCAAGTCTTCTATTTCTTCTCGGTTTGCCATGGCAAGATGATTTAAATTTAAATAGTCATGGTGTCTCTTGACTACTTTACTGTATGGCACAGTTCTGGACCAAAGGAAAGGCTATCTCAAAACATACAGCCCCCAGCAAGCAGTGAGTGCACTTCCTGCTTTTTTATCTTTGGCCATGTTCTTCTCTCTGCCTAGAATGTTCTCTCAACCTTGTCAACCTAGTAATGAGTTCTTGTTTGGTTTGTTTGTTTGTTTTGTTTTGCTTTGTTTTAATTCTCACCCAGGGACATTTTTTCATTGCTTCTAGAGAGAGGAAGGGAGAGAAACATTGATGTGAGAGAGAAATATCGATCGGTTGCCTCCCAAACGATCCCAGACTGGGGATTGTGGGTGCTGGAACCAGGGATCAAACCCGCAACCTAGGTATGTGCCCTGACCAGAAATGAACCCACAACCTTTCAGCTGGGATGACACTCCAACTGAGCCACATCACCCAGGGCAATAAGTTCTTGTTTTTGAAAACATACCTCAAATATCACCTTTCTTTAGCTTTCCCTGACTACTCCTCACCCCATACAATTAATTGCTCCCTCATGTCTGTTCTCCTAGGCCTTTTACATCCTTAGAGCTATTTGCTCATATGTCTGAAGTTCAACAACTGTGAGCTCAAGGTAGAGCATGTCTTATTTATCATTGCATTGATGTCCCACACTTAGTGAGTGCTCAATAACAGTTACTGAATATGGCAATGAATGAACCAACAAACCATGATCTCCCAATTTATACTGCACTGGTTCCTTCCTCTGCACCAAAAAATGACTCCAGAAAAGTAGACTGAAAGTTACTCTTTTGCTACTTCACAGTGCTACATTCTACTTCGATACACAATACCACTTCTATTATTATCATTGTTTGGCTCTTTCAGATGCAGATGTCACAGTTATTTCTTAAACAGGCTCAGGAAGCACTTATCCTTTGAAGAGTACAAGATGAAGGTAGATGGTGTTAGTCCCCTGTATGAAGTATCAACTGTCAAATATTACTAGTTAAAATGACTGCTCTGATGCAGTAATGTTTTTCATGTGCACTTTATTAATATTTATCAAGCTCTTCCTGTGTATCCTACATGCAGTTTTAGCTACTGAGGTACGAGTGTGTGCCTCCCCCATACTCTCCCACTCAAAACCCACGTGAAACTGTTTCTCCCTTTTCTGTCATTAAATGAGCATGACTTTGTTAGGAAGACCAAAGGAAAGACCATGCAATTGCTTATTCTAGATTTCACTTCTGAATTCTAGATTTGGCTATATTTAGCAAAGCTATAACTGTCCTCATGCCCGAAGTCAGGAAGAAGACACCATTCACAAACCACCCCCTGAAAATCTGCAGTTGCCAATGAAAAACCAGACTTCCCAGCAGGCAGACATCTGAAGTGGGAGGCATGGAATTGGTTTTGCATCAGGAAAGACCTCAGGTGCTTTTAACTTACCTCTTTGCCTAGTACTAAAGCTCTCCATAACCTTATTTCCTTTTCTTTTCTCTCCAACATACCTTCTGCTCTGGTCAAACATCCTCATTATCTCCCCTGGCAACTCCTTCCTGAAATAGTGGTCTCATTCCCTACCTGCTTCTGCTTCAAGCTTTCGGCTTTTCTTTGAACCTTCAGGACCACTCCTTCCCCAGACACTAGCCACTCCCTTGCCCCACAGTGCTTACTGGATACCTATTCAATAGTTACTCAAAAGGCCCAGGGCCACTGAAGAAAGTGAGCAGCAAGCACATCCAGGAAACAATTGTAAAAATATTTCCTTGTACCATTCCACATTCTTCTTTCCTTGATGCTGGAAGGGAAACTTGTACTAACCAAAATGATAACACTAGATTAGTCAGTATTCCCAGAACTTT
Source organism: Trachops cirrhosus (assembly GCA_028533065.1). NCBI lineage: Eukaryota > Metazoa > Chordata > Mammalia > Chiroptera > Phyllostomidae > Trachops > Trachops cirrhosus. The sequence continues at coordinate 101,771,184 of CM052543.1, forward strand.
TGAGTACAGCTTCACCACTCCACACTTTCACGTATGCTGTTCTCTCTGCTTATAAGACCTCAGGTAACCCTCATCTGGAACATCTGCTGGGCAATTTCCATTCCTGTTCAAAGAGCACTTCATCTATAAATCCTCATCCCCAGGCCCTTTCTCTTTATCATCTCATATGGTCTCTTTAACACCTAATATCCACCAAGGGCCATGCTAAGTGCTGGACACTTACCTTACGGTTATTTATTGGTCTGTGAGTTCCATAGGAGCTGAGCCCAAATCCCATTCATCTTATAGCTCTGACCTAATACAGTGCCTGCCATAAAGAAGGCACTAACTGACATACGCTAAATAAATACATGCATGCAGTATATTGATACCACCACCATGTTATAATTATACATACATCATGTATGTACATTTGATTTTTTAGGCGATTTCACAAACATTTTTAAACCTCACTCTCTTGTGCTGTAGGTAGAAGAAACTGTCAAAGTTTACTGATTTGAAGACTTAACTCAGTAGTCCTCATTAGCCCTAGACCTCGATTCCTTTGGGACGGGTGAGAAACTGTTCCAAAGGGCCACCTTGTCCACCGTATATAGAACTGAAACAGTCTGGAATGTTGTCTGGAACACAGTAGGTATTCAACAAACATTTACTTATGGTTTAGTAAAGCTTAGATGTAAGGCCTCATATAGTTAAGGTGGTATGATAAAAGCAGGCTTCTCAGTCCTCTTTAAGCATTGCTCCAATTTTGCCACTGAGCTCATTCTGGAAGCTTACACCAAATCTTTCCTTGACTTCACATGCCTATTACATCAGACATGATTTAGCCTCTTGTTCTGGCATCTTTGCTGAGGAAGCTAAAGAAAAAATATCCTCCCTTGCACCCAGCCTAGAGATAGCCATATCCCTCTGAACTCATGACTCAGAGCCTTCATTTCCCCAAGACAAACAAGCCCCCTCTAGACTAGTCAGTGCAACTAGGCAAGCAGAGCTGATGTTGCTGATGGCAGCCCAGGCACTCTCCTGTCCTACTTCAATACCTCCTCCTCATGGTGCTTGCAGTTCCTCACTATAAAGCATAGACCAACACCCACATTAGGGAAAAAGGGATGATTGGTGGGATATGGAGGTAATAAAGTCATAAAGTTTGTGTTTGAAGCCCACCACACCATCCCTCCCTGAACTGCCTGACCTCTGCCCTAGGCACATGCTGCACAACTCTCATCAACCCTAGGCAATTCTGGCTGGGACTGGTGGCCAGGTCATCACCTGACACTTCAAACAGAAGAGGGTCCAGGAAGGAACATGACTATCCAAAACTTCTGTTGACCCTTCAAGGAGCTGATGAGACCTCTGCAAAGAACACCTGGCTCTCTCCGCCCACAATGGGGGAAAAAAATTCCTGAAGATTCCTGTAGCCACACTAGCCTTCGCACTGCCACTCTCACTTCCACTTAACTATATGTATGATGTAATGTTGCTGGTAAATAAGGGCTACCATTTACCGAACACCTGAAACAAATGTTAAATAATTTATATACATTGCCTCATATCATCTTCAAGACTACTCTACAGGGCAGTGGTTCTCAAACTTTAGCTTGCATCAGAATCAATCCAGGAACTTGTTAAAGCCCTATACCCGTGGTTTATGGAATAGGCCTGAGCATTTGCATTTTTAACAAGCTCCCAGATATTGCTCCTGATACAGGCTCCACAGTTTAAGATCTGCCCACAGGAAAACAGAGATTCAAAAGAGGTTTAAAATGTCTTATCTAAGGTTTCACAGCTAGTAAAGAACAGGTCCAGAATTTGAACCTAGTTACGCCTGACTTCACAGTGCTGGTAACCATGCTGTTGTATGTGTGAATGTTTGCCTTGTGTTCCCAAATTCACTGACAATTCCTTAAAGGCAGACATTACACTTTAGAGCTCCCCATGTCCCTCTCAAGAACCTAGTGGTGCCTTCGTATTTGGTAAGTGCTACAAATACTTTGTATACTGGTTCCTACATAGCCACATGTCTAAGGGTCACATTTTCAAACTCAGTTCTACTCAAAAAACATAGAGGATAATATTGACAGACCTGGTTTTACATGAGACTCTCTCTTGTTACTCTGAGTCTTCGTCTATGACTCACAATACCTAGGTAACTCCTACTCATTCTTCAGCCAGTCACTTCCTGTAGAAAACAATTCTCGGCTCTCTAAAATTGGGGGCCACCCTAAGTTTATCTCCATGATAGCACATGTCACTCATTCTAACTGGCTATTTCCTATCTCTCAAAGTAGTTTGTAAACTCCAGCATCTAGTTCTATATCATATCCCCAGAGCCTAGCACAGTGCCTGGCACATCAAAGACACTCCAAAATTGTTTGCTGAATGAATGAATGAAGAGCTACAAGCCCTACGTTTCACTTAAAAATATAATGCATGATGTGCAGTTCTCAGGGATGAATTCTGGGGAAGAAGAGAGCAGCCTAGATAACAAAGATCAATTTTGCCTTTTCTCTTTCCCATCATGCAGATTCTGAGAACAGGCACCACTTAGGGTAACACTGTCTACAGTGAGACAATATCCGAGCTGAACAAAATGCTCCTGGATCAGCAGAGGCCATTCAGAGGAATGGAAACAGCTATGCATCCCATCATTCCTCCCAATTTCCCTTTCACATTCTCCTCTATTTCTCCATCCCACTGCAGTCAAGGGCTTTGGCACAAGGATGAAAGAGACAGATCAGACTCAAGGGTGCAGATCTGGCAGTCAACACAGAAGCATCTCCCATCCTGCACCAAAGCCCACAATTGTGGAAAGATCCAGAGGGACAGTGACTCAGGCCCCAGATTAAGTCCAGCTAGAGCTGCACTGAAAATGGAAGAACAATATTTTCACAAGAACATTTTCAGACCTTTTTAAAAACAGTGTTTTTAAAGTAAAGGCTTCAACCCTAACCCCAGAACACTGGGCCCAGCTGAATCCACTGCTTAGACAAGCTGAGAGCCAAACACAGCTTCTTCTTCCTCCCAACCCACCCGCAGGCATTTCCCAGGCCCAGGTTGGAACTCTTGCTTCAACCTTAGCTTACAAAAAGTGTCCTTCCCCAGTTAATAAACAGGTCCACCAACATTTGCAGCAATAGAGGCCTTCCCTTCCCCCACCCCCTTGCAGCAGATAACACAACCTAGAGCAGGTTGGCCCCATCCAATTAGTTTGAAGAGCTTCATGCCAAGGAAATTGCTGCTTTTTTAAAAAATAAAAGCACACTATATAGGCAATGAGCTGAAAAAAGTATGAATCTGGTATAATTATGAAGGTCGAGGTTAAGGTTACCAAAAGGGGCATGCAAAGATTTCCAGAAGGTCTGAGGACTAAAAATATAGATTTAGATATGGAATTTACACAGCAAATACAGCAGATCTAAATAACATATCCAATACAGAAAAAGGAAAAAATCAGATGCCACTCTCAAGTAATTCTTTCAGCATTAAAAAAAAAATTAAAACAAAAGGAAGAGGGGCCTATTGACTGATTTCAAAATAACCACATTCATTTCATGTAATATCTGTTATCTTAGCTACATCCTGGGGACCTGATTACAGTTGGGTCAGGAAACCTCATCAAACTCACCAAGAGACTTAGCTCTCTGAAAAACATTTCCATTCTCTGAAAATCCTCTCTTCCTTCCACTGCCTGCTCATGGCAATGGGAAAGTTGGGTAGAAGATAGAGAAGGAGAAACCCCTCTCTCCGGCCCTCACATGAATTATTTCAAGTTTTAGGAGAATGACAAGCCTACCACCCTCCATTTGATGTAAAGCTTCATACTTTCCCACTCAGGTTTTTCTCACCTGATCTTCAAGATCTAGTGTGTCAATGTTTTTTTTTTTAAATAAAATAAAAGACCACTGAGGTAAACAATATCCAGCAACCTTCCCCTGCCCCATAAACCCTGTCACTTTCAAATCGCAGTTTTAAATTTCTCAAGGACATTGATTCACAGGGCACGGGAAGGGGAAGGGAGTGTCAACTGGTCAAAATCCATTCATACATTCAACAACTAGAAACGAGAATCGTGCTGCATCAACCAAAGACTTTCATTTACGGCGCACTTAAGAGTCCCACTGTACCTTCTGCCAATACTTCGTCCACAGTGACCTGCTGTCGCCCAATGCCAAAGACCCTTCCGATGTAACCACTGCCCAGGCCCGAGGTGCTGCCCCCTCCTCCGCTGGAGCCGGAGCCCAGGCCAGAGCTGCCTTGCTCTCGCCGGGAGTCAAAAAACTTCTTCATCTTGCGAATAGGAAGCAGTAAAGCAAAATACCGACAGCTTCTAGATTTTTTTTTTTTTTTTTAAGAAAACAAGAGATCCAAGGATTTCTTCTCGGATTTCAGTTCGGAGAGGAGCCACCCGAATCCGGCCGTGGGGGTGGGGGCTGAGGGAGGATGCCTATAGGAATATGCGCGTCAATCGCGCGGTGGTCCCCTCCTCCTCAAAGAGCGATTCGTATAAGTTTAAACCTGTGATGACAGAGGAAGAGAGACAGGATGAATCAGTAACATACTTAAAAATTCAACTGCTGAGTCTCAGAGGGAGCAAAAGCCATCAACCTGGGGAAATGCTTGCGGCATTTTCTTAACGAGAAAAACCCTGGGGCTGAAAACGCTTCCTCGACCCCCAAACCTGGGACCCTGTGCCCGGGGCTCGGAAAAAAGAAGGAATTCGAGCCGCCCGGAACAGCGCCGACTCAGCTGGCCACTGCTGCCCCCCATTCCGTCCCGCTCCTCCCTGATCTCCCCACCTCCCCTCAAGGCAGCATCCCCGCAGCACCCACTTGAGAAGGCTCGACTGCCGGCGCCCAGCTACCAGCCCCGCAACATTGTCACGGCCGCCAGGCCTGCCTGCGTGGGGGAAAGGAGGTGGCGCTGCAGCGAGAGCCGGGGCCCCGTACGGCACCCGCCCGCCGGACAGCTGATCCCCGAAGCGCCGGCGGAGTCTGACCCACCGCCCCTCCCCCGCGCGCGCTCCCGCTCAGCTCCATCCACCCAACCAGGAAGTGAACTGCCACCGGAAGTGCCTCTTCAGTCCTGGTGGTGCTGCTACGGGCCAGGCCCTCCTACCACCGCTTCTCTGTTGCGACAGATGGGAAGGGGTCGTCAGAAAGAAGGGGACCAAGGGAAGGAGGTCTCGGTGCAGAGAGTTTTGGAAAAGAACAGAGATCTGGCCCAATCTGCAGGGCACCTCGGGAAAGATAGTGCGGCGTGGTCTGGCGGCTGGACTACAATTCCCAGGATGTCCCTGGAGAAGCTAGCGAGGCGCTGGCGGTGGCCCCCTCATCCTCGAAGGTGGTTAGTGGGGTGGTGCATTTGTGGAGATTCGGTTATTTGAACACATCCGGTAAAAAAACTGCCTGGGACTCGGGTTTCCACCCTGCGGTGTGTTCCACCCTTCTGGAGCCATCTTATTTGCGGCTTGAACTCCCGGCACATGGGATTCTGGGGTTTGTGGTTTCCAAATGGATCGAGACTGACACTTGAAGGACGCAGCTTAACCGCTTATTCCCTAGCCAGTCCTGTGGGGCTTCCCGACGTCACCTGGGCAGAAGGTGGAAGATCAATGGTGATCGGAAAAATTTTGCTGGCAGTTGACATAAGGACCACACCCTAACGTAAATAAAACCAGTGCCTTTCCGTCCCCAACCTCAAAAGCCTCGTTTGCTCCCAGATGTTATTGAGAACCGACTCCGCGTTCAGCTCTGAGCTTCGCATTGTGAGAATGCTTAATAACTCAGTGGCGGGTCTGAGAATCTACAGGCAAGACTCAAACCGAGCAACTTACAAGGTGTGTGCAGGACAGATACTGGGGTACCAGGAAATACGACCCCTTAGCTCTGACCCCAAACTTTGGGGTTCGTCTGCGGGCGGTGACCCTAAATTCTTCCACCTTTGCTGATGCTAACCCCCTCCCACACAAGAACCATAAGCTGGCCTGTTATATATTTTTCTCCCCTTTTGATGCTTATTTTACCCTAATACGGCCTGAGTGCCGAGAATGGGGGGTGGGCAATGTGATTTACATCTGTCAAATGCAGAAGATTTGCATCGCCGGTCGGTACCCTTCTCCATCCCTGGATTTCCTGATAGAGAATGACAAGTTCCAGCCCCCGCCAAAAAAACATGATTTTTATAACCCCTGAATACAGGTTATTTCTCACCTCCACCTGCTCTCTCCCTAATTTTGCGACAGCCCTATATTAGCTTGTATTTTGTCCCAGATTTTTTTCAACAGGCATTTGAGGAGCGTAGAGAAGGGTGCTCCAGGAAAAAAAAAATGGTGCTTGCTTTTTCTAATCTGAACATTGTACTGAACTGTGACTGGGCTGACAGCGACATGGCTGCTGCTTCTCCTCCCTCTCTTCCTTCTCCCTCTTCTTCTCCTCCTCCTCGTTTCAAGTAGTGCGATTATAGTTAAACTTCCTGTGTAGAGACAGCATCTTTTCTTCCGAAGGGAGTCAATATTGTCACCTCAATTCATAAATTCATGAAGCCACCTCCAGGGTATGCAGCACCTGCTAAAACAGTCCCTCAAAGAAAGCCCACGGAGGCATGTTCTCTGCACTTTCCTTAAAAGGCTAGATTTTGTCTAAGGAAGTTTGGAATAGATCATAAAATATGTGGGAAAGCTCATTTAGAATTAGATTTCCTTGACCTCCATTTTTCTCTGCATCTAAGGATCTTGACTGTCTTTTTAAAAGAAGCTCTGTTGGGTTCTAGAATCTGTTGGTATCTCAGTTTTACTTTTCTAGACTTTCTGTTACCAGACTAGGCCAGCCTTGAAACAAATCCCAAATCTCACTTCTGAAATACAAAAACTTGTTTTTATCTAATAGGATTAAGTAAGATAACATATTTATGAACGCCCCACTTGGATGCTTCGATAAGAATCTGAGGTTGTGATAAAGAAGATAAAGAAAAAAAAACATTAGAAGACTAGACTTTTTGCCTTCTATTCTCTCAGAGACTAATAGCAATTAAGATGACAAAACAACAGTTTTTAATGCTTTGTATATATTATTAAACTCTCTATGAACAACAACCCTATGAAATAAGGTACTATTATGATACTCATTTTATAGATGGGGCAAGTGAAGCATACAGATAAGTCACCCACATAGTAACTGGCAAAGCCAGGACTCAAATCCAAACATTTCGGCTTCAAAACCCAGTGCTTAACTAGCCACATGAAACTGCCTGGTTAGAAAGAGCAAACATAAACTGATTAATGTATTTGAAAATAGTTGGAAACATCTACTAGCAACATGGGACCAGAAGACAGGAAACCTTTGCCACTCCAGAGCTGGGTGCCTATACTACATAGATCTCTGGTCCTGTTTTCTCAGCCATAAAACTGAAACTCCCTTATAAACTCTTAGTAATTCTTTAGTTCCCCAAAACAAAATAATAACAGATCAGTCACTATAATCTCAAAACTCCTACCACATTTACTTTCTGTATACTTTGTCCCACCCTGTCTTTCATTTCTATTTAACTTTTCGTGTGTATCATCACTTCAACCAAATGCCTCAAGGTCAGGGAACAGTAGTCTACTTACCTCCTTAAACATTCAATACAGTAGTTTATATAGAGTATATTCTTACCAGTACTTAAATAAACCAAATAATTAACTTCAAATTAAATGTGACACAGAAGACAGCACTCTGATTAAGGTGGAAAGATTGATTTGAGGTATTCTCTGCTAAGTGAGATTTTGAACTTGGTCTAGAAGATACTATGGATAAATACCAATTAAAGAAAGGGGAAAGGAAACTCACATTTACTATTATCTCCCACATGCCAATTACTGTATCAAGTGCTTAATATATAGTTTAGTCCTCATGTATACATCTCTGTGACATAAATATTAGTATCTGTTATATCAAAGTAGATACTATTATACTATTATCCCCAATTTTATAGATGAACAGTAAAGATTTTATTTGTAGTAGAGGGACATACATAGTTTGTTAGGTTTGGATGAAATGATTTGACCTGTAATATGGCTAAATCATGTCCCAGTAAACCGTTCCTCTACGGACACATCCTTAGAGGAACCAAAGGAAAGGGTACCAGCATTAATTAAGGACCTTAACTAAAGCCCACACCATGTTGGGTATTTAATCGTATCATCCACCCTTCACAATCTTTGAGAGCCAGGCTCCAGTCCTCAACCATATATCAATGAGGAGTCTTAAAATATGATGCATGGTCATGACCATTGAATAAACTATCAAATACAGTATTGACCCCAGAGTTTAAGTGCTTCTCAGAAAACATTTTCCAAATAGTTCTTTTGCTGATGGACTTGGCTTAACAAGAGGGCAGAGATTCAATCACAGTAGAAATCTACAGTCTTTCCACTGGGCCTCTCTTAGGAGAATCTGTGAAATATCATAGTTTACTTGGGAATTATTACACTAGTTTTCAAATGTTTTCACTGATATAATCACTAAGTTCACTTTTTAAAATCCTGTATTACCTCATATGTTTTAAAGTTGACACAAAAAAATTTCATCATGAGTCTAAATAATTGCAAAGGATACAATTTATGGCATTTTATAAATATTGTCATTTAAAAATAAAACTGTCATTTTTTTTTTAGTGTATGCAGTGGAGACCAAATACCACATATTTGGTGGAATATAAATACAATCACCCATTTAAAAATACTTACATTTTTCTCCAACACCTAGGAATTCCCTTATCCTAGAACATATATTTCTAAATCCCCCACAGGATTTTATCCTAAAATAATGTAACCATGTGCTTAAAATTTTTCATTGATTTTATTATTATATTTCTCCATAAACTTGTTTTTAATTTCCTGTAAGTATAAATCTCTAAGTGTTAAATTTCTTCTCACTGACTCTTCTGGTTATCATGACATTAGTTATGATTAGTTTCATACAGCTGATTGAAATAATATAAATATAATGCAAAGTTTGATGAGTTAACAAAAAGTAAGAATATTTTGGCCTGGCTGGTGTGACTCAGTGGATTGAATGCTTGCCTGCGAACTAAAGGATCACCAGCTCAATTCCCAGTCAGGTCACATGCCTAGGTTGCAGTCCAGGCCCCCAGTAGGGGGTGCGTGAGAGGCAACTAAAAGTTGATGTTTCTTTTTTTTTTTTTTAATTATTTTTTATTGATTACACTATTACAGTTTTCCCAATTTCCCCCTCTCTATCCCCTCTCTGCCCTGCCCTCCACAACCCTCCAGCATTCCCAACCCCTTAATCCATATCCATGGGTATACATATAAGTTTTTTGAGTCCTCTGTTTCCCATACCATTTTTTTATCTCTCTCCATCTACTTTATGCCTACTAACCATGCTTCTTCTTCCCTGTACCCTTTCCCCCATTCCTCCCTTCCCCCTCCCCACTGAAATCCCTCCATGTGATGTCCATTTCTCTGATTCTGTTTCTGTTCTGTTTGCTGTTTTTGTTTTTGTTGTTTTTCTTTTCCTTTAGGTTCCTTTGTTGATAGTTGTGAATTTGTTGCCATTTTACTGTTCATATTTTTTATCTTCCTTTTCTTAGATAAGTCCCGTTAACATATCATATCATAATGACTTGGTGATGAACTCCTTTAACTTGACCTTATCTGGGAAGCACTTTATCTGCCCTTCCATTCTAAATGAAAGCTTTGCTGGATAGAATAATCTTGGATGTAGGTCCTTGCCTTTCATGACTTCAAATACTTCTTTCCAGCCCCTTCTTGCCTGCAAGGTTTCTTTTGAGATATCAGCTGATATTCTAATGGACACCCCTTTGTAGGTAACTCTACTTTCCCCTGGCTTTTTTTAGGATTTTCTCTTTGTCTTTAATCTTGGGTAATTTAATGATGAAGTGCTTTGGTGTGTTCCTCTTTAGGTCCAACTTCTTTGGGATTCTCTGAGCTTCCTGGACTTCCTAGAAGTCTGTTTCCTTTGCCAGATTGGGGAAGTTCTCCTTCATTATTTGTTCAAATAAGTTTTCAATTTCTTGCTGTTGTTTTCTCTTTCTGGCACCCCTATAATTCAGATATTGGAATGTTTCAGGTTGTCCCAGAGGTTCTTCAGCCTGTCCTCATTTTTCTGGATTCTTGTTTCATCATTCTGATCTGGTTGGATGTTTATTTCTTCCTTTTGTTCTAAATCATTGCTTTGAGTCCTGGTTTCGTTCCTATCACTGTTGGTTCCCTGAATATTTTGCTTTATTTCATTTGGGGTATCTTTCATTTGTTCTTTCATTTTTCAACCAAACTCAATCAGTTCTGTGAGCATTTTGATTACCAGGGCTTTAAATTCTCCATCAGATAGGTTGTCAATCTCCTCATAGCTTAGTTCTGAGGTTTTGCTATGTTCTTTCATTTGGGCCATATTTCTTTGTCTTGGCCCAGCTACTAAGTTGTCAGGGGTGGAGCCTTAGGTATTCACTAGGGTGGGGCAACCCTCTTTGCTGCACTGGGGTGCTGCCTGTGGGGTAGGTGCCAGAGAGGGAACAGTGCAGCTCCCTGGCCTGCTGGAGGGTACTTTTCAAGGAACTCTAGTGTCAGACTGGGAGAAACCCCTCAGTCATCTCTGAGTGTTAGTTTCCCCTTAGGTCAGCCCCTCCTGTGCAGCCCTTGAGCTCAGCAGCCAGCCCCACCCCCATGGTCTGCCACATTGCCACCTTTTCATGGTTTTTCTGAGTCAGCCCACGCGGTCCTCTGCCTTACGGGTCTGGTTGTTCTGGTTGATTTTTTCTTTAATTCCTTGGTTGTTGGAGTTCCATGCAGTTTGATTTTCTGGCGCTTTTTGTTGTTTATTGATTTTAGATTGTTCGTAATCCTCCTTTTGGTTGTGTGAGGAAGCGAAGGGTTTCCACCTATGCCTCCATCTTGGCTGGAACTCCCATTGACATTTCTTTCCCTCTCTTTCTCCTTCCCTTCCCCACTCTCTAAAAATAAAATAAATAAAATCTTTTTTTAAAAAGTAAGAATAATTTTGGAATGCATTTCTTCACAATAGGAATGGGGCTTTTAAAACTTTTGTTCATTAATTCCATCAAGTTTATGTCTATTTTTAATTTTTTATAGATATAAACACTGGGGAAACTTGTTAAATGCATAAATGCATGGGACTCAAAAAAGCTTTCCTTTAGCATTAACACTTCTCTCTTTGCATTCCTGAGATATAAGCAAAAAAAAATTCAAAGGGATCTATTCTCAGAAATTGCTTTTAACTATACATCAACCTTAACTTGATTGATCTTTTTATAATTTTATCAAAGCAAATAAAAAAGAAAACTACCACTCAAAGAAATGTATTACACAGTTATTGGAACTATTCACTTCCTCACAATCTGGGAAATATATAAAAAAGGTTTTACAAGATTTTCCACATGATTTCTATTTTTTCCCTTTAGAAGCACCTTGTTTAATCCAATATTCTCAAAAGGATTAAGAAAATAAAAGTAATGTTAATTGCAAAGCACCTTTACCAATAGAATAATTCTTAATAAAATGCTATTTTTATAATGTGATTTAAATGTTTTGTCAAAACTGTGAAGATAGAACTTCCGGCCAAGATGGAGGCATAGGTAGACGCACTGTGCCTCCTTGCACAACCAAGATAGGGACAACAACGATATAGAAACATAATAACAACCAGAATTGACAGAAAATTGAAGTGTATGGAAGTCAGACAACCAAGGATTTAAAAATAGACACTTTCGTCCAGACAGGTAGGAGGGGCGGAGTTGGGCCGGGCGAGGGACGCGGAGCGGAGAGCTGAGCACCTAGGGCGGCACGCAAGTCTGCAGCAGGCAGACCCTGGGCGCACAATAGTGGTGGCTGGTGGACCCCGGTCAGGGGGTGGCGACCAGCAGACCCAGCGAGGCAGCCATTGTGAAGCAGGGCACTGCGCGCAGCTCAGGGTCCCAGCACCGGGAAATGGAACTTTGGGGTCGCTGACTGAAAAGGAAGGTCCCACGGGATGCACAGGCCCACCCACACCAGAATTGGTGCCAGAGGGGCCCGGTTGGCTTGTGGAGAGTGGCGGAAGGGTCTGGGGTCCTACAAAGAGCAGAGCAAGCACCATTGTTCCTTCTCGGACCCCGCCCCCACATACAACTTCACAACCCTGCAACTGGGGTGCCCCGCCCTGGTGAACTCCTAAGGCCCTGCCCCTCACTACAGGAGCTCAACAAGACCAAAAAACAAAACAAAACAAAAAAACAGCAAAAAGATGGCTCAAACAGAAGAAGAATTGAAAGCCCCAGAACCCATCCTTTTA
>CM052543.1:101783991-101814306 GCA_028533065.1 Trachops cirrhosus
AAAGAACCTATGACACATGGACATGAACTAAAGGGGGGGAATGTGGGTGGGAGAGGGTGTTCAGGGTGGAGGGGAATGAAGGGGGGATAATAGGACAACTGTAATAGCATAATCAATAAAATATATTTTAAAAAACTGTGAAGATAAATTTTACTCATTTAATTTATAAAAATATGTCGTGTAATCTGATTAGTAAAATCAGTCCTCTTTGTCAAGCCAACCAGCTAAATCAGACTTACTTTGTAAGAAAAGTGTAGCTTTTTTCCCCCTAACTTTATTTTCAGTACAGGTATGTGTATGTGTTTCAAAAAATTATAAAGCATTGAGAAGAAAATTATAAATAGTATCTGGCAACATAACTAAAAGGAATCAAAATTAAAATAATAAAGATCTATGTAATTTGCTTTTGCATTTTGTTATAAACAAAATAAAAAGAATATGCTGTTTCCTTATTACTTATTTTGAAAAAAATGAAATAATATGTAGCTAAAGTTACAAGTTAGTTATTAAGCAAAGAGTGTGATAAAAGATGTTGCATTATTTGTGTTAAATATGTATAACATGCATCAAATATAAGTGTATGACTTTTCATAATAAGAATCATATATAAAAACAGAGATAGCCCTGTTAACTCTTTAGCCATCATGTTCAGACTTTCCTTCTGTACTTAATAAAAGAGAGCGGTACAAGCTGCTAACAACTATTTGGCCTGGCAGCTAGCATATATTTTACTTTTAATTGGAGATTGAAAATATTTAACATTTGATTAGATGAAATAAATGACAATAGCTGAACCAAATATTTCATTATATGATTTTAAAAATAAATTTTAATTTATTGATTCACACTGAATTTTAAACGAATTGCATGCATAGTAGTCCCAGGAAACACTCAAATTACATTTAAAAGAGTAGTGTCAAAGCCTATTTTGTCATCAAAATTCAAAATGTCTTCAAAAGACTGTCAAGAAAACAAAAAGAAAACTCACAAAACGGGAGGAAATAATTGCAAACCATATATCTGATAAGGGACTGCATCTGGACATATAAATAACTCTTATAACTCAACAATAAAAGACAAATAACCTAATTTAAAAGAGTGCAAAACATCAGAAAAGAGATTTCTGCAAAAATGATACACAAATGGCTAATAAACACATAAAAAATGACTAGCATCATTAGTTATTAGGGAAATGTAAATCAAAACCACAATGAGATACCACTTCACACCAAGTAGAGTGGCTATGATAAAAAATAAAAACAATAACAAGTGTTGACAAGGATGTGGAGAAATTAGAACTCTTATACACTGCTCATAGAAATGTAAAATGTGCAGCCAGTGGAAAAATGTCTGTCAGTTCCTCAAAAGGTCAGACATAGAATTACCAGGGGGAGATCCAAGATGGTGGCGGAGTAAATGGAAGCTCCACTAACCACCTTCCAGGACCAAACTGGAATTACAACTAAATCGTTAAAAGATCATCCTGAATAAGCAGCTGAATACTAGCTGGAGAGAAGCCTTACAACCAAAGACTTACAGAAGAACTACATCACCACAACAAGACTGGTAGAAAGTATGGAGACGAAACAGGACTGCCTGGGTTCCCATGGGTCCCAGAGGGATATTTCAGCGGCTGGAGGGGCAGGGGAGAGGAGAGGGTGGATTCCCCTAAAAAGTGTGGGGTCTAAACCCTGAGCTAGGCTCCCCAACCTAGAGAACCAGAACCCAGAAATGACCCCCAAATAACACTGACTATGCAAAGCTGTGGGGTTTCTGTCCACCAGAAAGAGACAGTTAGAGATGCAGAGAACCTCTTAAAGGGCCAATGCACAAAAGTTCATTTTCAAGCACTTGTCCTGGGCTCTGGCACAAGGAGGTCAGGCTGAACTAGAGCCACATAAGGAGAGTCTGGGGTTGGTGGCTTTGGGGAGAGAGCCGAAGGGTCAGTCACCAGAATTCTGCGCTGAGTCATACCCCATACTACAGAAGCCAGCTTTCTTTGGCACAGCACTCCCCTCCACCCTTGGGGGAAGCAATAGCCCCATAGACAGGAGCCTGGCTGCTGAGAAGTACAACTGGAGGCAGTTTCACTGATCAAGCTTAACAGAAAGCCTGCAGGCTAAGGCAGATCTCTGGGAGATTTGAGACTTTAGCTAACCCTCCCCCAGGTCCTGTGCTCATAAGAGCCAGCCTTGGTGTGCAGCTTGGTTCTTTCTGCACACACCCAGGCCCAGGGATGGAGCCGCAAGCTGTGTATCACTGATAGCTCCCAATAGGTTGCCCAGGGCCAGTCACAGGCAACATCTGACATAGTAATGTACCAGAGTATTTGCAGATATACCTAACAAATAGCAACAAACACAAAGAGGCAAAGATTGTGAAAGAGGCAAAATGGGAAGACAAAGAAACAGGCCCAAAATGAAAAATCAAGAGAATTCTTCAGAAGAAGAACTAAATGAAATGGAGACAAACAATTTATCAGATATAAAGTTTAGAGTAATGGTTTTAAGGATACTCAACACAATGAAGAAAGACATAAACCATAAAAAAGGACCAGTTAGAAATAAAGAATGCCACCCTTGCTGGTGTAGCTCAGTGGATTGAGCTCGGGCTGCGAATTAAAGGGTTGCTGATTTGATTCCCAGTCAGGGCACATGCCTAGGTTGCAGACCAGGTCCCTAGTAGGGGGCATGCAAGAGGCAACCACACACTGATGTTTCTCTCCCTCTGTTTCTTCTTCCCTTCCCCTCTCTCTAAAAATAAATAATAAAATCTTTTTAAAAAAAGAAAGAAAGAATACCATTTCTGAAATAAATAATTCACTGGAAAGAGTAAACAGTAGGTTTGATGAAGCAGAGGATCAAATCAGAGATTTGGAAGACAAGGTAGGAAAAAACACCTAAGCAGAGCAGCAAAAAAAAAAAAAATTTTATTTTAATGAGGAGAGTTTAAGAAATCTTTGGGACAACATGAAGCTTAGCAACATCTGCAACATGGGGATACCAGAAATAGAAGAGAGTGAGCAATAGATGGAGATCTGATTTGAAGAAATAATGACTGAAAACTTCCCTAACCTGGTGAAGGCAAAAGATTCATAAGTCCAGGTAGTGCAAAGAGTCCCAAATAAGATGGACCCAAAGACACCTACATTGAGGCATATCATAATTAAATTGGCAAAGCTTAAAGACAAGGAGGGAATCTTAAAAACTGCAAGAGAAAAGCAGGTGGTTACCTACAAGGGAACACCAATTAGACTGGCATGTGTTTTGTCATCAGAAACATTTCAGGCCAGAAGGGATTGGCATGAAATATTCAAGGTCATTAAAAACAAGGACCTTCGACTTCCAACCAAGATGGAGGTGTAGGTAGACACACTATGCCTCCTCGTACAAACAAAAGAAGGACAACAACAAATTCAAAAACAAAAAGCAACCAGAACTCACAGAAAATTGAACTGTATAGAAGTCCGACAACCAAGGCGTTAAAGAAGAAACATTCATCCAGACCGGTAGAAGGGACAGAGCTAGGCAGCTGGGCAGAGAGGACTCATAGAAAGGCGGCAACTGGATTACCTGGGCAGGCAAGGCTGCGGCTGGTGGGCAAGGTGGAGGATTGCAGACTGGGTGGTCCCACATGCAGATAAACCAGGAAGAACAACTGGGGGATGAGGCAGACCAGACAACCCAGGCTTCCTGCTCAGGGAAATAAAGCCTCCAAGCCTCTGATTGAAAACACCTGTGGGGATTGAGGCAGCAGTGGGAGAAACTCCCAGCCTCATAGGAGAGTTCATTGGAGAGGCCAACAGGGTCCTAGAATGCACATAAGCCCACCCACCCGACAGTCAGCACCAGAAAGGCCCTATTTGATTGTAGGTAGCAGGGGAAGTGACTGAAAGCCAGCAGACAGCAGAACAAGTGGCATTGTTCCCTCTTGGACCCCTCCCCCACATACAGCATCACAATGCAGCGATGCAGGCTGCCCTGCCCTGGTGAACACCTAAGGCTCCACCCCTTGTACATAGCAGGCACGCTGAGACAGAAAAAAAAAAAGGCCCAAATGGAAGAACAGATCAAAGCTCCAGAAAAAATACAACTAAGCAATGAAGAGATAGCCAACCTATCAGGTGCACAGTTCAAAACACTGGTAATCATGATGCTCACAGAAATGGTTGAGTATGGTCTCAAATTAGATGAAAGAATGAAGACTATGCTAAGTGAAATAAAGGAAAATGTACAGGGAACTAACAGTGATGGGAAGGAAACCAGGACTCAGATTAACGGTGTGGACCTGAAGGAAGAAATAAACATTCAACCAGAAAAGAATGAAGAAACAAGAATTCAAAAAAATGAGGAGAGGCTTAGGAACCTCCAGGACATCTTGAAACATTCCAACACCTGAATCATAGGGGTGCCAGAAGGAGGAGAGGAAGAGCAAGAAATTGAAAACTTATCTGAACAAATAATGAAGGAGAACTTCCCCAATCTGGCAAAGAAAATAGACTTCCAGGAAGTCCAGGAAGCTCAGAGAGTCCCAAAGAAGTTGGACCCAAGGAGGAACACACTAAGGCACATCATAATTACATTAGCCAAGATGAAAGATAAGGAGAGAATCTTAAAAACAGCAAGAGATAAGCAGACATTCACCTACAAAGGAGTGCCCATAAGACTGTCAGCTGTCTCAAAAGGAACCTTGCAGGCAAGAAGGGGCTGGAAAGAAGTATTCCAAGTCATGAAAGGCAAGGACCTCCATCCAAGATTTATCTATCCAGCAAAGCTTTCATTTAGAATGGAAGGGCAGGTAAAGTGCTTCCCAGATAAGGTCAAGTTAAAGGAGTTCATCACCAAGCCATTATCATATGAAATGTTAAAGGGACTTATCTAAGAAAAAGAAGATAAAAAATATGAACAGTAAAATAACAACAAACGCACAGTTATTAACAGCTAAACCTAAAACAAAAACAGAAATGAACTAAGCAAACAACTAGAACAGGAACAGAAGCACAGAAATGGAGATCACATGGAGGGTTATTAGAGGGGGTGTGGGTGGGGAGAGAGGGGGGGAAAGGAACAGAGAATACGTAGCATAAATGGTAGGTAGAAGATAGACAGGAGGAGGTTAAGAATAGTATAGGAAATGTAGAAGCCAAAGAACATATATGACCCATGGTCATGAAGTGAAGGGGGGAGTGCAGGCGGGAGAGGGTGTGCAGGGTGGACGGGAATAAAGGGGGGAAATGGGACAACTGTAATAGCATAATCAATAAAATATATTTAAAAAAAAAGAAAAAACGAGGATCTTCAACCAAGGCTACTCTACCCAGCAAGGCTATCATTTAAAGTTGAAGGAGAAACAATGAGGTTCCCAGACTAGAAGAAGCTAAAGAGTTTGTAACCGCCAATTCAGTATTGCAACAAATGTTAATGGGCTTGCTTTAGGAAAAAGAAGAAAAAGGAAAAAAAACAGAGGAAAACAGTTAAAAAAATGGTAGTACATACCTATTTATCAATAATCACTTTAAATGTAAGTGACTTAAATGCCCCAATCAAAAGACATAGGGTAGCTGAATGGATATGAAAACAAAACCCATATATATGCTGTCTCCAAGAGACTCATCTTAGAAAGATACACACAGACTAAAAGAAAGGGATGGAAAAAGATATTTCATGCAAATGGAAAGGAAAAAAACAGCTGGGTAGCAATATTTCTATCTGACAAAATAGAGTTTAAAACCAAGGCTATAGTAGGAGACAAAGAAGGACACTACATAATGAGAAAGGGAATAATCCAACAAGAGTATATAACCTTAGTAAACATTTATGTACCCAATACAGGAGCACCTAAAAGTAAAACAAATCTTGGTGCATGTAAAGAGAGAGACTGACAGAAATACCATCATAGTAGAGGATTTTAACACCCCTATGTGCCCCAAAATTGGACAACTGGGATGAAATGGATAAATTCCTAGAAATGTACAATTTTCCAAAACTAAATCAGGAATAATCAGAAAATCTGAATAGACAGATAACTCCTAGTGAAATTGAAGCAGTAATCAAAAAACTCCCAACAAACAAAAGTCCTACACCAGATGGCTTCACAGGTGAATTTTGCCAAACATTGAAAGAAGTATGAACACCTGCCCTTCTCAAACTATTCCAAAAAATTCAAGAGGAGGGAAAACTCTCAAGCTCATTTTACATGGCCAACATTTTCCTAATTCCAAAATCAGATAAAGACACTACAAAAATAGAAAAATGTAGGTTAATATACATATAGAACATAGATGTTCGAATCCTCAACAAAATATTAGCAAACTGAATAGAGCAATGCATGAAAAAGATCATACACCATGATCTAGCATGATTTATTCTGGGAATGCAAGTTTGGTACATCATTTGCAAATCAATAAATGTGATTTACCATATAAACAAAAGAAAGGATAAAAACCACATGATTGTATCAATAAATGCTGAAAATGCTTTTGATAAAATCCAACACCCATTTATGATAAAAACTCTCAGCAAAGTGGGAATAGAGGGAACATACTTAAACATAATAAAGGCCATATATGAGAAACCTACTGCCAGCATCATACACTCAACGGGCAAAAACTACAAGCATTCACCTTAAGATCAGAAACAAGACAGGGATGTCCTCTTTCACCTCCCTTATTCAACATAGTACTGGAAGTCCTGACCACAGCAATCAGATAAGAAAAAGAAATAAAAGTCATCCAAAATGTAAAGAAAGAAGTGAAACTCATTATTTGCAGATGACATGATGCTGTACATAGAGAACCCCAAAGATTTCGCCAAAAAACTACAAGAACTGATAAATAAATTCAGTAAATTAGCAGAATACAAAATTAATATCCCTAAGTCAGTTGCATTTTTATATACCAGTAATGCACTATCAGAAATGTAAATTAAGAAAACAATCCCATTCACAGTTGCTTCAAAAGGAATAAAATACTTAAGAATAAACTTAACCAAGGTTATAAAAGACGTGTACTGGGAAAATTATAAAACACTGAAGAATGAAATTGGAGAAGATATAAATAAGTGGAAGGACATATCATGTTCATGGACAGGAACAATTAACATCATTAAAATGTCCATACTACCCAAGGCAATCTACAGACTCAATGTAATTCCTATCAAGATACTAATAGCATATTTCATGAGTACAATGGGCTAAAGGTAGTTTATTCAATAAATGATGTTGGGAAAATTGGACAGGTATGTGCAGAAAAATTAAACTAAACCACCTTCTTACACCACACACAAGAATTAATTCAAAATGGAATAAAGACTTAAATGTGAGCCCCAAAACTGTAACAATCTTAGAAGAAAACATAGGCAGTACAATCTCAGACATTGCTCATAGCAATATTATTTCTAATATATCTCCTCAGGCAAGGGAAACAAAAGAAAAAATAAACAAATGGGACTACATCAAACTAAAAAGGTTTTTCACAGCAAAGGAAACCAGTAGCAAGCTTTGTGGGATCTATAGCAGTCCTAACTAAAAACAAGGAGGGGGAAATATAGGGAACCTATCCGCATGGCAGTGGTGAATGTAGTTCAGTCCCTGATTCAGAAAACTGTCAGGGAGCTAGTCAGCACACAGGAACCAAGTCCATGGATCGGTTTTCCCTTGGGGAATCAGGCCTGCATTGTACCTAAGCTGCTTTGAGGCTTGCATTTTGCTAAAACTCCCTCACCCTGAATTGAGGCAGCGAATGGTTACTGCATATCTTTAAAGTAACTTCCTAAAATCTATCCTGTATCTCCCAAGTATGCAGTATAACCAGTTCAACCATGTTTCCCCCTGCATTTGCAAAACATTCTTTTCTTTGAATTAGCAACATTCTTTCTTTTTGTTATCTGTAAAAGGTAACCAACTATGCGAACCTGTGCATAGTAAATGAGGACCATCCTTGATGTAATGTGCCCAGAAAGGCAATAAAAGCCTGTCCAGACAGGGGTCGGTGCACTTTCTCTCACTTAGAGAGCAGCTGTGCCATCCCTTTTCTCCACAGGACTTCTGCAGTCCATGTGAATTTGTTCGTCACAGCCACAACACATGGACCTGGGGTGCTGGAGTCTGCATCAAAAACCATCAACAAAATAAAAAGATAACCCACCAAATGAGAGAACATATTTGCCAATACATCCGATAAGGAGTTAATAACCAAAATTTATAGAGAACTTATAAAACTCAACACCAAAAATAATCTAATTTAAAAATGGACAAAGAACCTGAATAGATACTTCTCCAAAGAGGGTATACAGATGGCCAATAGACCTATGAAAAGATGCTAAACATCACTAATAATCAAAGAAATGCAAATTAAAACCACAATGAGATTTCACCTCAAACCAGTCAGAATGGTTATCATCAATAAATCAACAAACAACAAGTGCTGGTGATGATGTGGAGAAAGGAGGACCTTTTTGCACTATTGGTGGGAATGCAGACTAGTGCAGCCACTGTGGAAAGCATTATGGAGTTACCTCAAAAAATTAAAAATGGAAATGCTTTCTGACCCAATGTTTCCACTTCTGCGAATTTTTCTGAAGAAATCTGAAACACTAATTGGAAAGAACATCAGCACTCTTATGTTTATTTTGGTATTATTAACAATTGCCAGGATCTGGAAGCAGCCCAAGTGTCCATCAGTAGATGAGTAGATAAAACAACTGTGGCCCTGGCTGGTGTAGCTCAGTGGATTGAGTGTGGGCTGTGAACCAAAGGGTCGCCAGTTTGATTCCCAGTCAGGGCACATGCCTGGGTTGCAGGCCAGGTCCCTAGTGGGAGCCACGTGAGAGGCAACCATACATGATGTTTCTCTTCCTCTCTTTCTCCTTCCCTTCCCCTCTCTCTAAAAATAAATAAATAAATAATTAAAAAAAAAACAACTGTGGTATACTTGTTTTACACAATGGAATACTACCCGTCCATAAAAAGAAGGAAATTTTACCATTTGTGACTCTACATGGATAGACCTGGAGAACATTATGCCAAGTGAAATAAGCCATTCAGAGAAAGACAAATACAATATGATTTTACTCATATGTGGAATCTAATTTAAAAACTGAACTAACAGCAAAATAGAGACAGATTCATAGAGAGAGTGCATGATGACAGCTCTGGTGGGGTTAGGGGGTGGAGGGATCAAGCAAAAAGGAAAAAGGACCCATGGACATGGACAACAGTGTGATGATTGCACGGGACAGGGGGGTATAAGGGGGATAAATGGTAATGGCAAAAAAAATAAAGAAAGATTAAACATAAAACAAGTAATGACGAATTGATACATGTTACAAGTTGGATCAACCTTTAAAACATTATGCCAATTGAAAGAAGCCAGTCACAAAGGACCACATACTGATTTAATTTATATGGAGTGCCCTGAAGGAGCAAATATGTAGAGACAGAAAGTAGAATTGGGCCAGAGTTGGTTGAGGAGAATTGGGAGGAAATGGAGAGTGACTACTAATGGGTATAACTTATTTTTAAAGTGATGAAATGTTCTCACTGTGGTGATGGTTGCACCACTCTGTGAATATACTAAAAATCACTGAATTGTATAGTTGAAACAGGTGAACTATATGGTATGTGAATATCTCAAAACACTGCTGAAAAAGAAGGAAAAGTCTCATGAAAGTATTATAGATTAAGATTTAGTCTAATTTACAAAGTACAGTGGCCTATCCTTAGACAATGGGACAGAATATTCTGTGATGTGATGTATGTGGATCCTGTAGTAAAATTTATATGAACCCTCTTTTATTCTGCTTGGTTTTCTCCTCACCACATGGTATATCATTTATTTTTTATTGTTGTATCAGTTATCTATTGACACAATAATGCTAATAACAAACCACTTGAATCCTATTCTTATCACTGGCAAGTCTCTAGTAGCTGAGCCATTATCCACCATGCTCCTTCCACTGTACCGGGTGCAAAAGAGGCATCCAAGTCGTGCTTGCTGAATCAACTTGAGCCATTGTCAGCACTTTCGGTGAGCTGCCGCTATGACAAGAAAATAGCCACGTGGTGAAGTGGTGTTTATGAGCATCCCTTGTGTTTCCTACATGTGCCAAGCTCTAAGCTAAGATTCTCTGGGAAACCCCGCCCATTTGTAGGAGGCTGACAACAGGTACTTAGATGTTTTTAGGATTTAGGCTTAATTTTAGATTAGCTCAGCAAGCTGGCCTCTATTCCAATGGGAAACGGATTCCACTGTCTTTTCCTGCCTTTTAAACATTTAAGCCAAGTTCTTATACCCATCCACCTACATAAAACTTTCTTGTTCAGAAAGTCATCTGAGCAACTGGCAAAGGCACCAACTCAGAATTTTCTATTTTTATCCCTGTGAGTAATCAAAGGGAACATACTGTGTCAGGAATGGAGGATTATGAATTGATAAGAGCAAACTAGTGGCATTTGCTTTTGTTCCTGAAGGTAACGAAGGAAAATGTTCCTAATGTGTAGAAGTATAATCGAAATTTTATGGGTCAGCCTTTCTACAAAAGCACCCAGTGATTTCTGTGTCTATTTTCAGAGAGGAGAAAAATAAATATGCTTTTAATGTCTAAATTGGTTAAGCTTTGGAAACTTTTCACAGGAACTGATTTTCTAGAAACATTGAGATATAGTATATTAGCAGCTCTTTCTCCTGTAAATATTAATTTGTGAATTCAATATTTATTTTCTGCCAAAGTTTATGTTCTCCAACTGGGTAACACTTCATTTCAAAAATTGCAGCACTCTAAAAATAAGGCATTTTTATTTTGTATAGTCATCCTTTCCAGTCTTGCTCTGTAGGAAGGTACTCTTTTTCACATAGTGGCATCACAGCATAGTTTGCATTCTGTTATTTCTTGTAGGCTTGATGTAGAACTTGAAAATCGAGTGGCATATGAGTCTCATGACTTAGTCATGCTGATAACCTGCTCTCACATATAAATGCACATAAAGTTGGATTAAAATTTTTATATTTTTAAATATCTGTGTATTTTATTGCATGTAATTGTCACCTTAATTTTGGGGGAGGGTGTGAAGTCATAAATTTGGTGGAATATGGCTGTTCAGGCAGAGCATTCAAAAGAGGCGGAGCTAAAGCCTAAAGGACCGCAAAGGGCTGTGTTGGTTAGGGAACGGCTCACACTCGTTCCAAAGGCAGGTCGCTTAGTTCACTGTGAGCTATCTCCTGCCGTGTCAGCGACGAGTGATGGTTTCTCCTGGTTGGCCCGGGTTGCGGTTCAGCATCATGATGGCTCCAGTGCCTGTCCGGCATTAGGACGGCAGCCCCAGAAGAGGGCCCCAAGAAGATATTATCATGAGCAAAGAGAAGGAAAGGTCAGCTCTTCCGTTTGTGCTCAGCAATAGATGGATTTCTATTTCCAAGCATGTGATGTGATTTTTAAGGGGAGGTGAGAAATGTCAAGAACCCGTGCAATCTACATGGTAAATGTAAGCCCTGATATGAGAGGCAACAGAAGTAACCACCTTGTCATCTCGTATTTGTGAGGCCTTTTTCCTCTCCGCAGCACTTCTGCATCCATGATCTGCACCCACAGGGTTGTTCATATCGTGATTTTATAGCTGAGGAAGCAGAGCACCAGACATGAAATAAACTGGTCCTGCGCGGCTGGGAAGTGCTGTTTATCACGTCCTCTCTTGGGGAGTCAGTCCACATCAGCAGAATGCCACCTTAATTTTTAAGAAAAATTAGATGTTTTAAAGTTCGCTCCTTCGAACCAGTGGCGTTTGCAACCAAGACAGAGAAGAGATTTACTTAGGGCTTAAAATGGAATAAAGTTGAGGTACCTAGAATTGTCAAATCATAGAGATAGAAAGTAGAATGGTGGTTACCAGGAAGGGGCTGGGAGTAGGGAGAACAGGCAGCTGCTGCTTCATGGCAGCTTCAGCTGAGAAAGGTGCAAAGGTCTGGAGCTGGATGGTGGTGACGGCTGCACAACCGTGTCAGTGTGTTCAATGCCACCGAGCTGTACACTTAAAAATGGCTCAAACGGTACATTTTATGTTAGGAATATTTTACCACAATAAAAAGATTTTTAAAAAACTAAACAAAGTTAGTTACTAAGTAATAATAACTTTTGCTGCCTCAAATTCACTTTGAAATGTGACAAAATGTCAATAATAAATATATTAATGTTCAAATGCATTAAGCTTCAGAATAGTAGGTTCAAAAACAAGAGAATAAAAGAATTGCCTCTTAAAAGTAAATTAAAAGTTAAACTTCACAGATGGGGTTTCCAGATTCATAGAAAATGGAAAAGTCTTTGAAATGGTGTGCCACCCAGAACTGGTAGTTAACTTATTCAGAGTCTGTCTTAGTCCATTCAGGCTGCTATAACAAACTCCCAGAGACTGGGTGACTTGTAAACTATAGAAATTTTTTCCTTACAGTACTAGAAGCTGAAGCCCAAGATCAGGATACCAAGCATGGTCTGGCAAGTACTCTCTTGTATTTTCATTTCGCGTGTTGCAAGCAGGTAGGGGAGCCCTGTGGGCTCTCTTTTACAAAGGGCACTAACCCCATTCATGAGGACTGCACTATCATGACCTCATCACCCCCCAACACCCCGCCTCCATATCCGTCGCATTGGGGGTTAGGATTTAATATATAAATTTTGGGAGGACACAAACACTCAGCCTACAGCAAAGTGCCACACCTAGTGAATGATGGAGACGTGTGAAAATTCAGGCAATTTTTACTAAAATAAAAAATGATTTAAATTTTCAATTCTCTTATGAATTTGAATGTTTAAAGGTTATGTTTTAAACATTGCATTATGTTCACACGTGTTTTAAATTCATTAAGTATGTATTTATTACCTTCAGCTTTTTAACTTTTTTTCGGATTTTAAAAGTATCTATAATCTTTGTAGAAACTTTGGGAAATAAAGTATATAAAAGTTAAAATCACCCATACTCCCACTCCAGTAAATACTTGTTAATATTTTGGTGTAATTTCTTCCAGTCTATTTCTTATTATCATAGTAGAAATTACTATACATAAAATTCTGTGTCTTCCTTTTCTCACTTAATATTGTGTAATATGTTGTTGTTACCAGAGGTACTTCATAAATATAGTTTTAAGTGTCTTCAGAGTATTCTGACTTATGACTACACCATAATTTGTTTAATCATTTCTTTATTTTTTAACATTTAGGATGTGCAATTTTATTTACATAATGTGGTTATCTGCTTCGTGTATAAAGGTTTTGTCCACTTCAAATTATTATTTAAAAAAGAGTTCCAGAAGTAGAATTACTAGGTAAAGATTATAAATAGTTGCCCTGACTGCTGTGGCTCAGGAGGTTGGGCGTTGGCCATTCCATTCTAGGTCAGGGCACCCTGCCTGGGCCGGAGGAAGGGTGGGGTGTGGTCCGGTCTCTGGCAGAGGGCATGCTAGAGGCAACGGATCAATGTTTCTCTCCCTCTCTTTCTCTTTCCCTTCCCCACTCTCTAAAACAAATAAATACATAAAGTCTTTTTTAAAAGATTATAGTTTTAATATTCCTGCTTTTGAAAAAAGTATTATAAATTTATACCTTCAAAATAAATATGTTATCACTACTGAACAGGAATAAGACCCAATATTCATTGTGCACTTAGTTTTTACCAGATACTGAACTGTTTAATATATATTAGCTCAACTCCAAAGTGTTTCATACTATTGGTAAAACAAGTTTTCTATTGTTTTTATTTCTTTAATTACTAGTTATATTGAGCTGTGTGATATTATTAAGCCACTTGTAAGTATTATTTGTAAATCATTAGTCGCCTCTTTTTCTATTGTCGTTATTGGTTTATATGAGCTCTTTTTTAAAGTATATTTTATTGATTATGCTATTATAGTTGTCCCATTTTTTTCTCCCCTTTATCCCCCTATGCCCTGCACCCTCTTTCTTACCAGCATTTCCCCCTTTATGTCCATGGGTCATGTATATAAGTTCTTTGGGTTCTACATTTCCTATACCATTCTTAACCCCCCCGTCAATTTTATACATCAACTATGCTTCTTATTCCCTATACCTTTTCCCCCTCCCCCTCCCTGCTGATAACTCTCCATGTGATTTTCATTTCTGTGATTCTGTTCCTCTTTTAGTTGTTTCCTTAGTTTGCTTTTGTTTTGTAGGTTCAGTTGTTGATAGTTGTCATTTTACTGTTCATATTTTTGACCATCTTCTTTTTCGTAGATAAGTCCCTTTAACATTTCATTTAATAAGGGCTTGGTGATGATGAACTCCTTTAAGTTGACCTTATCTGGGAAGCACTTTTTGTGCCCTCCCATTCTAAATGACAGCTTTGCTGGATAGAGCAATCTTGGATGTAGGTTCTTGCCTTTCATGATTTTGAACACTCCTTTCCAGTCTATGGCCTTACCACCCTGAATGTACCCAATCTCATCTGAATATTCCTTTTCAGCCCCTTCTTGCCTGTAAGGTTTCTTTTGAGAAATCAGCTGCTAGTCTTATGGGAACTCCTTTGTAGGTAACCGTCTCCTTTTCTCTTGCTGCTTTTAGGATTCTCTCTTTATCTTTAATCTTGGTTAATGTAATTAGGATGTGCCTTGGTATGACCTTCTTTGAGTCCAACTTCTTTGGGATTCTCTGAGCTTCCTGGACTTGCATGTCTATCTCCTTTGCCAGATTGGGGAAGTTCTCCTTTATTATTTGTTCAGATAAGTTTTCAATTTCTTGCTGTTGTTCTTCTCTTTCTGGCACCCCTATGATTCAGATGTTTGGAAAGTTTCAAGATGTCCTGGAGGTTCCTAAGCCTCTCCTCATTTTTTTGAATTCTTGTTTCTTCATTCTGTTCTGGTTGAATGTTTCTTTCTTCCTTCAGGTACACACCATTGATTTGAGTCCCAGTTTCCTTCCCATCACTGTTGGTTCCCTGTACATTTTCCTTTATTTCACTTAGCGTAGCCTTCATTCTTTCATCTAATTTGTGACCATATTCAACCAATTCTGTGAGCATCTTGATTACCATTGTTTTGAACTATGCATCTGATAGGTTGGCTGTCTCCTCGTCACTTAATTGTTTTTCTGGAGTTTTGGTCTATTCTTTCATTTGGGCCATATTTCTTTGTCTTGGTGCACCTGTTATGTTGTAAGAGTCACAGACTTAAGTATTTGCCAAGGTGGGTCAACCCCCTTCCCTGTATTGTGGCACTGTATGTAGGGGAGGGGTCAGAGAGGGAGCAATGCCACTTGTTCGGCTCTCACTTGGCTTTCAGTCACTTCCCCACTACCCATAAGACTCTCCTTGGAGACTGGGAGTTTCTCCTGCTGCCGCAACACCAACAATATTTTACAGCCAGAGGTTTTGAAGCTTTTTTTTTTCCTGGTGCTGGAACCCTAGGACATATGGTCTGTCTCACTCTCCAGTTGTTCCTCCCAGTTTACCTGCAGGTGAATATGGGACTGCTGTTTCACCAGCTGCTGCCTTGCAACACATCCTCTCCACCCTGGGTGCCAGTCTCCACCCCTCCTCTGTCTGGATGTATATTTCTCCTTAAACTTCTTGGTTGTCAGACTTCCATACAGTTCAATTTTCTGACAGTTTTGGTTGTTTTTGTTTTTAAATTGGTTGTTATCCTTCTTTTGGTTGTGTGAGAAAGTGAAGCGTACCTACCTATGCCTCCATCTTGACCAGAAGACCCTATATGAGCTCTTTATGTGTTAGTATGGTAACCTTTTGTCATATTTGCTATAGCTGTTTTAAAAGTTGTTTCTTGTTTTTCACTTTCATTTATGATATTTTATATTTCTATATTGTCAAATGTATTGAGTTTTATTTTGTGGTTCATCATTGCTTTTTAGAAAGTTTAATTTTATTTAATGGCTCTGTAATAATAGACACATCTTACATATCTATAACACTCACTGTTTGCATACACTATTTCAAGCTTTTGCAATAGGAACACCAAACCAGATTCTTGTGCATATGTGTTACTTTACATAACTTTACATCCTTTACATAACAGTCCTTTTCAAATTAAAAAAAAAGTTCTTTCTCAACAACCTATGTTTCCATCCATATGGAATAGATTAAGTATATGGAACAAACAAAATGAAAAGGAAAACTATGGAGTTCCCAATAGTTATGTTATATGCCTACATATGGCGATACATAAAGATGCTAATGACTTTGTTGAGGAGGAAGGAAGACTACATGCTGCAAATAAAGGACATACCACTCATGTAAAGTGTAACATATGGAAAAGGAGAGTGTCTGGAGAGACCTTACCGAATTCTGTCAGTGTTTATTTCTGGGTCCTCAGACTTCAGGGGATTTTTATTATCTTTTTTGTGCTTTTATGATTTGCTTCAATATTTTACAATAAGCATGTATCATTTTTATGAAGAAACTAAGTTATTTTTAAAAGTATGAATGAAACTTTTTCACATACAGAGGGATAACAATATTTGCCTTTTTTCCTGGTGTTTTAATTCAATGTTTTCACACATGAATAACACTTTTATAGTGTTTGAGCAATTTCCAGACAGGTATATACATTTCTACAATTGGGTTAAATACATGTACATACATATATCAACACATATATTTGCTAAGAAGGTTGAGGCTTCTAAATACTGGATAAAACTTGCTAGTGAAAGGAACTCTTAGGTGAGCTATTCTCATCTGCAGACCCTCCTACTGCATAACTTTCTGGATGATGTCATACAAACCTCTTCCTGCATCTGGGACTGTTTCCAGTGGCTACATGTGGGAGCTTCCCAGTTTTGTTCTAAGTGAGTGATGTTTACTGGAAGTGGAAGTCCACTAGCAAGATCTCAGTTCAGATAGCTTTGTGGGGGCAGGAAAAGAAAGACTGTGAGATGGATCTAGCCAAAAACTTTTACTTTCTCCCCTGTCATTATCTTGTTTGCATAGGTTCACTTCATTTTGTTTTGAAATTACCTCTTGTGAAAAACCTAGGAGGAATGATATGGTCTGTATTCGTCCTCCTCCTCTTCTTCATCCCCCTCTCCCAACCAAAACTGTCAACTCAAACTTTCTTCCTCATGCCTCCATGTATGCCTGCACACTCACATCAACTACAGAGAGTAGATGGAGACAGCCAAGACAGGATAGCTGGGTATTTCACGGCTCTCTCTCTGAGATCTGGAAGGGACTTGCAACATTTGGATGTGAATAAAAGACAAAGGAATTTGTCCCAGATTGCTAAACTGATTAGTGGCAGAACAAAATGGAAAACCGAGGCTTCATATCTCTTAGTTAGTGCCTCTGGGCTAAACCCCATAACATTGTTAACATTTTTTGGAACTATGCGTAAGGGCAATTTAGAGAGTTCCGTGTAAAAGAATGCTGTATAACAAGAGTTGATGATATTAAGAGGTTGTTTTGTGTTAAACATCAGCTAGGTAAAATCAAAGAAAAAAACCCTAAATATACTTAGTTTTCTATCTTTGTGGATCCTCTTGATTGTGATTTTGTGATATCAGTAGTATCTACAGTTTTCTCCCTAAATTTTTCAAAATAAAAAATTCTAAAGACCAGATTAACTGAAAATTTAAAGACCATATATACCATGTTGCACTTGAGTAAGTAGGAAACTTGTTGCAAATTCAAACAAGCATGTGGTACCACAGCTTCTGAAAGGTCAGGAATCTTTGATCAAATATCTATCCTGCCATCACGTTGCCATTACCTGTGCTGGAATAGACCTGAGACACTGTACAAGTATTGACAAGGCTAGAGCTCCAAATAAGGTCAAGTTATTCTAAAACTACCAGGTTATGTTATGGCTGTCATTTGGGTATCCCATTCTTTTTAGTGCAATTTTGAAGCATCAAGTAAAGGGCAGACCCTGCATCTTGAGGCTACTGCCAATGGAGGATATACAGAAAATGGAGCTCTTCCATTTCCTTTTGTTTTTGACTTTCAGGGCAAGGGTATTTCTTCACCACATGGAACAAGTAAAGGAAAGAGGAACTGAAAAAACGGAATGAACTTTGATAAAGGAAGATGGACATCCAGGACGGAGTAATAGAATGTACCTACTCCCAGAGCTGCTTCAAGTGAATTCCATCCCCAGATTTGAGGAATAATGACTTAGGGCCCCGAGAAAAAGTTGTTAGGGGATCACTAGACAATTGTCAGTGATCTTTGGGGCATCACTGAAGATCAGAGACATATCAGAAGACTGGAGACAGTGGAATATTGTACTTTTCAGAAAGAGAAAGAAGGCAGAGTCACACAATCTGTAGACAATTTTCTATAACTTCAATTTTAGGCAAGAATGTAGAATGAATTAGTAGAGGAACAGTTTCAGGCACTTGGTGAAGAGGTAATGATTAAGACCCAGAATTTATTCACTAAGAACAAGTCAAAGCTAATGTATCTCCTTCCCTTTTTTGACAGGGTTACCAGCCCAGTGGCTCTGGGAAAGCCCATACATATAGAGTATTTTATCATTGGTTAAACATTTAATGAGTTTTTCATGATATTCCTTTCGACAAGATGGAAAAATATGAACTGGACCCTGGCCTACGGGATAAACCAGTTGATTATTCACACAAGATGTTGACTAACAAATTGATATCAAACTGCAAGGAAGTCTATAATGATGAGTCTCAGGGCTGTGTCCTTCATCTGCCCCTCAAAATTTCTTTCAGAACATATAGAAGGCACGCTCATCAAATTTATAGGTAACTTGGTGTTGGAGGTATGATGAATACTTGGATAACAGAATGAAAATCAGTGGATTGAATCTAAAAGGAGACAATTTAAAAGAGATTAATATGAGGTCTAAGGAACTAATTGTATCAATAAGAATAGGTTGAACTGTACTTGTTTCAGCAGTAGCAAAGAGTCTTAGCCTAATTTGAGTCAGAAGTGTAATATGGTCATCAAAAAATCCCTAAGATTTTCGACTGTATCCAGGGGCATGGTAAATGTTTAACAATTGGCTTTCTGGAGGGAAAGAAACACCTTGATTTATATAACACTTGCAAATTTCTGTAGTGTAAATATTCCCACCATGGCCAGTTTCAAGCTACCAATATGATGTCATTGAATACAGAGTTTGGAAGAGATGTACACTAGCATACCATTATATAATATTTTTTACCACACAAGTATAATAGATACAAATAACCACAAGAAAAAAATAATAGTAAAATGTAGCAAAATAATTAGGAAGTGATGAGTTTTAAGTTGTACTTTTGTAATATGATATATGCAATTGTAAGTTTGTAATAAAAAATAAAATGTAATTTTACTTTTTATTATGGCTGTGGTTTAAAAAATTGGCTCATGAAATTCTTGAACCTTTAACACTCAGCTCGTGGAACTTCGTGCACCCAGGCTCCAACCCCTGCTAATAAGCAATGAGGTAAATGGAACAAGAGAGGTAATGTTCTCTGCGATTATCAGGCCACACCCAGATCACTTCATTCCAGAGCACATAACTTCCAAGTCAAACTGTTCTGAGATCAGAGCAGAGCAGCCAGGATGGCAGAGAACCAGTCATGGGCGTGTGGAACTGCTGACACAATTAGGGCTCTTTGGGCTGGAGCTCAAAACACCTGCATGTGGCGTAATCATGAGAGAACAGGTGAATGAATGCTTGTTTTCAGAT
Organism: Trachops cirrhosus; assembly: GCA_028533065.1. Lineage (NCBI taxonomy): Eukaryota > Metazoa > Chordata > Mammalia > Chiroptera > Phyllostomidae > Trachops > Trachops cirrhosus. The sequence goes on from CM052543.1 coordinate 101,803,640, forward strand.
ATTCGAGAGACTGTTGTGTAAGGAAGAGCTAGGGCTATAATCAATGGGTAGAAGAAAGGTAGAGGGAGACAGATTTCTGCTCAGTATAAAGAAATAACTTTCACAGCAGTTACAAGAGGCATGGGCTTAAGGTAATCCTGCAGAATGCATACAACAACCTTTAAGGACAATGTAGATAGAGGTCATTCTAGCCTCACAGGAAGGAGCAAGGCTGCGTAATCTTGAAGGTCTCCCCCAGGTCTACGATTTCCTGATTTTTGACCTACTGCTTTTTCTAAGTATATGCAAAGAGGCATCCCCTACTCCTGGCTTTGCTTGGCTCTCCTTAGAAGGGTGTTACAGTGTGCTTAAAAGAAAATCTTTCCATTAAGGAAAATTTCAAATGTTAAAAAGTAGAAAGAATAAAACATACAATAAAAACATCATTGAGTTTCCACAATTATCAATTTATGTTTAATCTTATATCATCTATACTCCCACCCCATTCCTCATAGCTGTTACTGTGTATTTCTCATTAGGAAGCCAATAATGTCTGGCTCTCTCTTTGCTATGTCAGCAGCCACTGATAAGTGTCTAAGTCCATTAAGTCATTAGGAGTTGCAAATGCTATCATTCCTTCTTCATTTATAAGTTGGAATACTTCCACAAAGAGAAATATCCCCTCATCAACTGTTTGCACCCTGAAGTACAAATTTATAAAGAAAATGCTTGATTACTTACTAATTTTCAAAATAATGAGTTGGTTCTCTAGCATCTGCCAAAGTTGGCAAGTGAGTTGTCTGATTTTGTTTGAAGCATCATTATGAACACATGGATTTTTATGTATTTCAATCTATTGTCATTATTATTCTTATTAATATACAAGTTGTGCCATCTTTGTCCCGTGAGAGATTATCCAGGTTGGCTTCATAGTACAGCATATTAACATGATCCTAGTAATTGCGTCGACAAGATTCCTTATATTCCAGACTCAACTCATTCATTCTTCTGCCACAGACCTGGAATTAGCCATTTCTGCAAAGGCCCTGATTCCTTATGATGGGAAATGAGAGTTAGAGACAATACTCTGGGCTCTAGGGTCGTCAGGCGACTGGGTTGATCATAATCTCTAAGCTGTTTCGGTAGAAAGTGTTGAGAAATACTCTTCTGCTTCTAGTGAAAATATATCATAAGTTCATATGACATTTTCAAACAGGACTACAAGATGTTTTCTTAACTTCACCAATGTTACATTTATATTTTCTTTCTCCTTTATCAAAAATCCCCATTCTCAAAGATATCAACACAATTTCTTATTTGTTTTATTTCACAATAAACATGCAACTCAGAATAGTGTTCCAACACTGTCACCAATAACATGATTACTGAAATCCATTTAACATTGTTATGTAGTTGTTTTGTTTTTAGGGTATATCATAATAATGAAAAGCAAATTAAAGTCACTTGAAGTAATTCCTTTCTGTGTGGTTATTCTACCAACTCAGAGTATACATTTCTTTTCATTTGTTTCATTTTGATTTTGGTTTTTAGGAATTACTTTTCTCTTTTTTAAAAAATGGTTTAACATTTTAAAATACATTTTAAAGATATTATTTATTGAATTTTTAGAGAGAGAGGAAGGGGGTGAGAAAAAGAGGTAGGGAAACAACAATGTGAGAAAGAAACATGGATTGGTTGCCTCTCACACGTGCCCTGACTGGGGACTGAACCGGCAACCTATGTATGTGCCCTGACTGAGAATTGAACCAATGACCTTTCACTTTGCGGAAGGACAACACCCAACCACCTGAGCCACACTGGGCAGGGTAGGAATTACTTTTTGATTTAAAAAAATTACAAAGTTATGTAAAATGTTTATAAGCTGCCAAAGTGAAATCTACAATACCAGGCATTTTCAGAGGAGAGTCTTCTACTCTAGTTTCCACACTGTATTTCCTCTCTTCCACTTCATCTTTCTTTAAAAATCAAAGTTTTATGGTTCATTCTTTCATTTGAAAAAGAGAAGCAAATATTTTCCTATATTGATTTTTTTCTTCTTAAGTAAAACAGTTGCATGCTATAGACTTTTTTTCTGCCTTGCTTTGTTTTCACTAACCATGTATCAGCATTTTCAGGATTGCCCTACACAGTCCTCATTCATTTCTACAGTTGTGTAACACTCTACTGTTTGGATGGGACATGCTGGTATTTGGAGGTTAGTCACATCTAATCAAAATTAAAAAAATAAAGCATTATAATATTTACTGTGGTCAACTGAGATAAAATTCTGACACCTGTCAAAATTCGCCCTCAGTTCCTCCTTCCTACCCCCTTAGCGGCCCTGCTTTGTTTGTCCAGTTCCTGTATCCTGACCCTGGGGGCACCCTCTCTAGCCTGAGCAAATGTCCTATATTTTTCAAACAATTCTTAAAATAACTCCTGCATAAAGTTTACCACCTAATGAGTCACCTCTCCTGAGTGACATGAGGTCCTGACTTCAAATGCACATGTATACGGCATCACTGGTTGCCAAATTCAGCACCATCCTTTGTTGATAGGCTTTAGTATCGTTTATTAAATAAGAACAGCCACTCTTAATCAAAATGCATCCTGGGAGCTTGTTGAGAAGAAACATCCTGAAATAACTGATAAATATCAAAAGCTATAAGTTATATGTACCTATGAATCCTGGAGATGAAGGTTGTGGCAGCTGTTTTTCTAATGCATTTTTCTGACTGCGTTATCATAATGTGTTTTATATTTTAAAATTCCTTTTGGTGTCCTGTTGGGTAAGTGGAGGCAGTCTGGCTTCCTCACCCAGGTGTCTGGGTAACTACGGGGGCCAGTGTTCCCATAGCCTTGGAGGGGCCTGATAACCAGTGTTCTCATAGCCTTGAGACTGGTCTGATAAACTGTTCCCATAACATGAAGTGAGCTGGCATGCGCAGAATTATGTTATGTTATGCAATGTTCTGACAGTTTTCTGACTTCGTTCCCCTCTAGTACTTAAACAGGTAGGGACTCCCTTTTGGCAGTGCTGATGAGAGACACATGCAAGGGGACGGGGGCCACACTGGGAAGCAAGGGTCACGACATGTGCCACATAGAGACATACAGATAGACATGCAGCTTGCAGCGTGTGTGGCTCGCCCATGCATGAATAAAGGCATGCTGGACATGCCAACAGCTCCATGAATATATTTCCATCTGCATGAATACCATGAACCTGCCCGGCCTTGGACACATATTCTTTATGTAGGTGACAGAAATACAAATTTTACAAATGCTCTGTGTAGAAGAACCACCAGTTGTACCTTCATCTTCCTGGTATAGTCGTTGTGCTGAAAAACAGATGACCCACCACAGAATAAAGATGGGACTTCACTCTGGAGTCAAAAGAGAAAAATGAACTAGATTCAAAATTATAAGAAACCCCAGTGATTTTACACACACATGCACACACACACACACCCTATAAGATACTTCATCAGAACCAGCCGCAGATGCCTATAAGCTGCTGTTGAAAACCAGAGAGCAATCGAGCACAATGTGAAATGGACATGAGAGTTTGGAGTGACCCTCCAGAATGGTCCAGATGTCACACCAGAATGACAGAAGTTTGCAGAATGGGAACAGCTAGCAGAACAAAGCTGATTGGCCACAGTAGGTGAGCTTCCTGGCATATGAAGACCTTGAAGGGAAGTGGGATTAGTCACTATCCAGTAATAAAGTCTAGACTTCTTAAAAAAAATAAAGAAATAAAGCCTAGAATATCACTTCAGATGGGACCACTGTAAGGAGGTTAATATATAAAACTCTGAATTTAAAAATATAAATTTGGAGCCCTGGCTGGTGCAGCTCAGTGGATTGAGCACGAGCCTGCAAACCAAAGGATCGCCGATTTGATTCCCAATCAGGGCACATGCCTGGGTTTCGGGCCAGGTCCCCAGTAGTGGGCATGCAAGAGACAACCACACATTGATATTTCTCTCCCTCTCTTTCTCCCTCCTTTCCCCTCTCTCTAAAAATAAATAAATAAAATATTTTTTAAAAAATAAAATATAAGTATAAATTTGGGCATGATGATTGGAGTTATACAACTTACTACATTTATAAAGTCAAGGAATTTAGACGTAGAAGTGTCTCTGAAAAATTTAGAATTTAGCCCTGGCCCAGTAGCACAGATGTTTAGAGCATAGCCCCTGTACTCCAAGGTTACAGGTTCAATCCCTGGTCAGGGCACATACAAGAATCAACCAATGAAAGCATAAATAGGTGGAACAATTGATGTTTCTGTCTCTCCCTGCACCTTCCTCTCTCTAAAATCAATAACTAAAATATTTTAAAACAAAAAAAAGTTAGAACTTAGGCCCCTATGTGTTTATACATGCTGTATATACTTAGTTTGCAAGTCCCTTTCCCCATGTCTTCTCATCCTAACAAACTCCTGCTCACTCTTTAAGACACAGCACAGTGTTACTTCCTCTCTCTGATCCCATAACACTTAGTATATATCTCTTGAAACAATATCATATTGTATTATAATTACTTATTGCTTGTTTTGTACTAGACTGAGTTCTTTTGGGGGAGGAGCCTATTCTTTACACCTCAGTGCCTGAACAAGTGTCTGGCATAAAGGCTTGATATTTATTAAGAAACCAATGAGTTTAGCTCAAATATGTGTAAGAAATGAGGTCCATAGATAGAGAACAGATTGACAGCTATCAGGCGGAGGGGTATTGTGGGGCTAGGCGACAAAGGCAAAGGACTTAAGCAAAAAAAAAACTCCAAAAAACAAAAAACAAAACTGGTAGACACAGACAACAGTAAGGCGGTTACCAGAGGGAAGCGGGTGGCGGCAGAGGAGGGTAAAGGCAGGTAAGTGGAGATGAAAGGAGACTTGACTCAGGGTGGTGAACACACAACACAATATACTGATGTATTATAGATTTGAACACCTGAAACTTATATGATTTTATTAACCAATGTCAGCCCAATAAATTCAATTTAAAAAAGAAACTGAGGCCCAAAGGATTTCTTTGAAATTAGTAACTCAACAAGTGTATGCTGAGTATCTACTGTGTGCCTAGTTCTATGTAAGGCTGTCTTCGTATGTTTTAGGTGTGATCTGGAGAATGCTTCATTTCCACTTGTCCAGGGAGCAAACAATAAATACAGGTACATTATGAATCCCCAAAGAAAGATTAAATTATGTTCAAAATTGGTTTACATCAATTTATTTTATTACATTCTAAGTGAGCATCACCAAGAATACTGTCTGCAAAATGCTAACCTAATTGTGTGTGTGTGGGGGGGGGGGCCGGGAAGTGAAAGTGTTGAATGCCCAATGTAATTTAGGAAACATTGAATTAAATTAAGTTAGTTTCTTCCCTGAACTTCCAACATACTTAACAGTGATCAGTTAAATCTCCAAGAAGAGCATCTAATATTCAACGTTTCCCTAATTCATTTAACAAGTAAACTCCCTCTTTTGGTTGCATTATTTAATATCCTCCAGAAATGGTGTTCTGAAAACCATAAGGAGACTTGCAAATGTAGTTGTTCTTTGAAAAGTGTGCATATATGGTTAGTGAGAACTTCCAAGGGAAACAGGGGCCTGTATGAAAGAGCCAGTGACAAAGCTCCAGGGGGGTTGCCAGGTGCCTGGACGGAAAGCAAGGTTTGGAGGAGAGGTACAGGTGGGGAGCCTGGGAGCCTGGAGAGGTAGCAGATCACTGTCTCAGGTCTGAGAGAAGGGAAGGGGTCACAAACAGACATTTGAGGAGCATTTTTCTTTTTAACTGTTTGAGGCATGTGGGGCACAAGCAGATGCACTTTGGTGCAAGAGATAAAAGTATCACAAAGAACCCTGGCTGGTGTAGCTCGGTGGATTGAGTGCAGCCTGTGAACCAAAGGGTCACCGGTTCGATTCCCCGTCAGGGCGTATGCCTGGGTTGCAGGCCAGGCCCCTGGTATGGAGCGAGCGAGAGGCAGCCACACATTGATGTTTGTCTCCCTCTCTTCCTCTCTCCCTTCCCCTCTCTCTAAAAATAAATCAATAAAATCTAAAAAAAAAAAAAGCATCACAAAGAGAGCAGAGAACACTGCTGTGGAAACATGCAGCATGATTCCCACCCTCTGGGGACCTCAGAGGACACAGCACCCTGCCTGCTGCTCCCCATGGGCTGCCACACATCCTGGTCACAGTATCAGTGGGAGTGGGAGAGAAAGAAAATGCAGCAGGCAGGTAGTTCCATCCACACCTGTGAGACCCACCCCATGGGAGGCTCCCGGACAAAAGTGGGGTTGGATGTAACAAGGGGACGTAGCAATGGTGATCAAAAGTAGATGGAACTGGAGCCAGGGAATGAGATTGGCTACATAATTTGCAAGACTGTGCACCATATTGAGAATTTCATGATGGGGACAGCAGTGCGTTACAAGCAAGGGGCCCTTCTGAGGCACAGCCCAGTGTAACCACATGGGTTGCACACCCGTGAAGCTGGCCCTGCCACAGAGTCTATCACTGGTCCTAAAACCCCATTGGAATCCTCTGGCTAATGTGGTCTGGAGAAACCGGGGCACACTGGTATTGTATGAAAGGCAGGTCCCCTCGAAAGTTACTGGATAATCATGGAAATCTTATTTACCAGGTATTGTGGGTAAGACTCACTCTGCTCTAAGATAAATCCATGTGCACATTAAATTTCAGGAACACATTTAATGTGAAAACTCATGCACATCCAAGCTATTCCCATATATAGTTCTCACATCACAAACAACATCCTTTCTTCTGGTGCCAAGAATAAAGGCAATTTGCAGCTGCTCAGCAGAAATGTATCACCTTTGACTTTGTCCTGGGGTTGAATACCAGTATTTAGTTGGTGCTGAGGCAGCACTCAGCACCCGTGCTGAGTTCTTTCAAAATGAAAAACAAACCTAGGTGGAAAATCTGGGCAAGCAATGTCACTTGCTATTTTTAGAGATGGGGGAGAAAAAGACAGTTGTGGAAAGTGTTGTAAAAACATCACAGAGCAACACACCACGAGTGTAAAATAAAACAACACCTGCATACTCTTCTTGGCGATCCGGATGGAAGCAAATAAGTGAAGAAGAAACCATGGGGGAAAGTTCGTAACCGTTTGTAAGAGGCCTGGGGCCTTCCCAACAGGGGAATGAATGTATGAGTCACCTCAGCCTGTAAGACTGATCTCTCAGGGAGCCGCAGCCCTCCCTCTGAGATATGCTAAATGTCAATTTGGGGAAACAGTGAATGAATACCTGAGGGGATCAGGACCAGACCCCAGGGAGCCCCTTGATGCTGAATTTTTTTTAGCTGAAGAACTGACTTCCAACCTCCTCTCTCCATGTGGTTTGTGGTCCCTTCCGCAGGCCTCTCTCCCACCGAGAGCTGCAGTTTGCTGAAGAGAACAGGCCCAAGCGGGGTGGGCCATGAGGTGCAGTGAGAGAGAGATGGTGTCAGCAGACAAGAACTATCAGAGGGCCTGGGGACTGGGGGCGGTGCCACCTGCAGAGAGGATGGAGCCTGGCACAAACAGTTGCAGGCTCTGACCAGGTGGGGCAGGGCGGGTTTGGGAGAGGGAGATCAGCGAACTAGTATTGCTTCCTTGTGCAGATGAAGGAACTGGGGCTGGGAAGGTTAAGAGAGTAAGTCATGGTGCTGGGAGTCAATTCCAGTCCTTGTTTCACTAAGACACTGCTTTCTACCATATCAACAAGCTGGGTCCCTGCTTCTCAAGAATGATAAAAATAACAAATGCTCGGCAAGCGGGTGGTTTTGAGTTATAATTCCAATTAAGAGAGGAAAGAAGAGGTAGAAACTTATTTTTATGATTTGGAACATTGATGGAAGGAATGTCCCTCAGAAGGAAATAGGATAAGAAGAGCAGGGAGGAAAAAAAGCTGAACAAGAAAGACTGAAAAATATACTATGCTAGTATCTTAAACAGCTAATGAATTTAGAAAAGATTCTGGGAGAGGGACCTAAGATACACGCTATGAGTGAAGAAGGGAGTGTGATGTTCTTTGACCACCACTAGATCTAGGGTTGAGGTGAGGGCTAGAGTTTGGAATGTCTAGAGCAGCAGTCCTCCAAATTTTTGGCACCAGGGACTGATTTTGTGGAAGACGAGTGGGGGCAGGGGAGCAGAGCTCAGCTGAGCTTCACAGGCGGCCTGGTTCCTAATAGGCTGAGGACCCCTCATCTACAGTTCATCTTCATTTCACAGATGAAAACATTGGGGCTAGCGTCACACAGTAAGTTGGTGGCCATGGGGGGGCTAGACTTTGGTCACCTGGCTTGGGGAGTCCGGGGCTCTTTTCTCTACTTTGCCTATCCTGAGAAGGGAGCTAAAGGGCCAAAGACATGGAAATCCATATGAAGTTAGAGGATACACACTAAGAGGTTTAGGCTTACCTCTTGCAGTGAACTTGACACCCCTAAAAACTGAGGGGCCCTGAGTAAAAGAGGTTCTGGGTAGAGGTGCTGGGAATGAAGGTTTCAGGACTACAGCTTTGAGGCTTTAAAGCAAGAGTATCAGTCACGACTGAGGAAAATTTATTTTCAAATAGGTATTGAACTTTCAGTGTGAAAGTTTTATTTTTCAATATAGGTATTGAACTTTTAGTACATGCTGTGCATGTATGCGATATAAGAAGAGCTATGAAAAGTTTGAGGATGGCCGTTTTTAGTCTTTTTTTTTGCTGGTCTTTTTCTTAGTGATTTTAAAGATCTTTTATAAATTAAGGAAGGCAACACTTCCAAAGACATCCCAATGCAGTATGCAACGGCCTCACAGGAGGTGGTTTTGAGGTTAGACAGGGAAATGAGCACTGAGGAGTAATGAAAGGAGAGATTGAAACATGAAAGTTGCAGAAGGGCAAAATAATGTTTCCTGTTACGGTTTTTGAAATTTGACCTATTAAAAAGGATGGTCCAATATAATATGCAAAGGGAAATACATCTTATAAACCAGGTGCCAGGGCTCAACACAGTGTCCGAGTACAAAATGTTACATTTCCTTTAAGCTTAGAAAAATTAAAAATGAATACATTCAAATGGGGGGTGGGATCCAAGCACTGCAGAAAGTTTTAAAAGTGTCTCACTATTACTACTTCTCTCCCCACCATTAAGAATTTATAACTCCAGAAAAATATGGCATGGTTATATGGAAATTATTATAAATATATCTCATGCACACATCACACCCACTTTAAATAATGTATGCACATGGGCCATTCAAGACACCCTCTGTAGAGCCCCACTGCCTTGATTACATAATAATGTACCTCAGAACTGAACCTATTTTTTCAAAATCTTTGCAGAGATGTTATATCACTTTACCATAATTTATTTAACCAATTTATTACTTTTGGGCATTTAAGCTGTGGATATTTTTGCTGTTTCAGTGGAAATGAACATACTTGGCGTATTCTTATTGGTGTAACCCAAAGTAGGATTGTCAAGTTAAAGGATATGCACTTTTAACCAATTTTTAAAATTGTGGTAAAATAGCATAGAATTTACTCTCATAACCACTGGTAAGCATGCAGTTCAGTGGTGTTAAGTACATTCATATTGTTGTGCAGCCATCACCGCCATCGATTTCCAGAATTCTTTTTATGTTGCAGACTGAAACCCTGTATCCATTCAGCTGTAACTCTCCATGGCCCTGTCCCCGCAGCCCCTAACAACTGACATGCTACTTTCTGTCCTGTTGATTTTGACTATTCTGGGTACTTCATATAAGTGGAATCAAATGGTATTTGTCCTTTTGTGTCTGCTTCTTTCACTTAGCATAATGTCTTCAAGGTTCATCCATGTTGCTGCATATATTAGAATTTTCTTACTTTTTAAAAAAATATTTTACTTATGTACTTATTTTCAGAGAAAGGGGAAGGGAGGGAGAAAGAGAGGGAGAGAAACATCAGTGTGTGAGAGATTGTAGCTGGGGGCCTGGCCTGCAACGCAGGCATGTGTCCTGACTGGAAATCAAACTGGTGACCTTATGGTTTGCAGGCCAGCACTCAATCCACTGAGCCACACCAGCCAAGGTGAATTTTCTTACTTTTTAAGGCTGAATAATATTCCATTGGATGTATAGGGATATGTATTTTTAACACACTGACAGATATCCTGAAATTGTCCTTCCACCTACTGTCTAGGTGTAACCTACACTCCCACCACCTGTCTAGGTCCAAATATTGCCCACCACACATCAGTACTGCTTTTGTCACAAACTCCTCATTTTTGCAAATTGCTAGGTGGAAACTGGCATCTAACTGTTGCCTTCTTTTGCTTATACATGTAAGGTTGACCATCTTTTCACACATTTATTAACTATTTTGCTTCCTTTACATTGTTTTGCCTGTTGATATCTTCACCCACTTTTTTCTTTGGGGTGTCTTTTCCTTAGCGATTTCTAAGGGCTTTTATAAATTAAGACACTAACTCCTCTAGTAAATTATCCTGCAAATATTTGTTCCGTTTATTTATCTTTTAAAATTGCACATAGATTTTTTCCCTTGATATTTATTTTTTACTTTTTATTATGGATAATTAAACATATAAAAAGTAGAAAGAAAAGTACCCCAGGGACTCATTACTGAGCTTCACCCTCACCGCACTCCATGTTATGCTGAAGTAGGTCCCAGACGTCGTATCATTC
>CM052543.1:101814406-101830229 GCA_028533065.1 Trachops cirrhosus
CCTTTAGTTCATTCCATGTGCCATAAGTTCTTTAGCTTCTACATTTCCCCTACTATTCTTGCCCTCCCCCTGTCTATTTTCTATCTACCATCTATGCTACTTATTCTTCCTACCTTTCCCCCTCTCTCCTCCTCCCACTCCCCTGTTGCTAACCCTCCATGTGATCTCCATTTCTGTGGTTCCATTCCTGTTCTAGTTGTTTACTTAGTTTCTTGTTTTTGTTTCAGGCGTGGTTGTTAATAATTGTGAGTTTGCTGTCATTTTACTGTACATGTTTTTTATCTTCTTTTTCTTAGGTAAGTCCCTTTAACATTTCATATAATAATGGCTTGGTGATGATGAACTCCTTGAACTTGACCTTATCTGAGAAGCACTTGATCTGCCCTTCCATTCTAAATGATAGCTTTGCTGGATAGAGTCATCTTGGATGTAGGTCCTTGCCTTTTATGACTTGGAATACTTCTTTCCAGCCCCTTCTTACCTGTAAGGTCTCTTTTGAGAAATCAGCTGACAGTCTGATGGGAACTCCTTTGTAAGTTACTGGATAGATCATTTCTCATTTGACTTCTGGGTTTTGTGTCATGCTTAGAAGTGCCTTCATTACAAGAATATAAATGAATTTGCATATGTTTTCTTCCAGTAAGATTTTTTAAAATTCAAAAACTATTTAGTAAGTTTTAAATGTCCAAGACATGCTGAGGTCTTAAGTGCTGAAAAGAGGGAGAGGGACAGAGTAATCAGAGCCAAGAAGAATTCATTCCTTTGTCCCCTTCCTCACCTATAAAAAGTCTCCTTCCAGAGAGCGCCCTTCCAGATGGGCTCCACTGTCCCTGACCTCACTCCTGGGCTCAGAGCCTGCTGTGGACTCCCCAGCTCTGGGCAGCTTCTTCTCTTTCTCCTTCTCCTTCTTTCTCCCTTTTCTTCTTTCCTTCTTCTCCTTCTAAAATGAGTGTTATTGAAATATGTCACATACCATAAAATTCATCCATTTAAACTGTACTACACTTCAGTGGCTTTTAGTATTTTCACAGTGGTGCAACCATCACCACTATCTAATTTTAGAACTTCTTTGTCACCCACAAAAGAAGCTTCATGTCTATTAAGCAGTCACTCCTCATTTCCCTCCCTCAGCTCTCATCACCCACAAATCAACTTTTTGTCCCTTCGAATTCTCAAGGCATTCTTATAAGTGGAATTATACAAAATCTGGCCCTTTATATCTGGTTTTTTACTGGTAGTACCTTTATAAAGTTTTACTTTAACATTAACACTGTATTACATTCCTGCTTGAATTTACTTTGATGAAAGAAGCGGGGTTATACAGCTTGATGTTCACCCCATAGTTCCAACACTGGTTTTCAAATAGTCCATCTTACATCTCATGAATTAGAAATGTCAGCATTATCATGTACTAAAATCTCAAGTGTATTTCAATTCATTTCCAGATTTTGAAATTTATTCCACTGATCTATCTATATCCTTTTTTAGAACCAAACTGTTTTAATTCTTATAACTCCAAAATGCACTTGAATACCCAATCTAACCACCCTCTCCCAATATTTTTCTTTTTTTTAAATTGAAGTATAGTTGACATACACTGTTATGTGAGTTTCAGGGGTATGACATAATGACTAGACATTCATATACCTTACAAAATGATCACTGTAAGTCCAGTAACCACCTGTCACCATGCAAAGTTATTATGACATTACTGAATATATTCCCTATGGTGTGCATTATATTCCTGTGTCTTATTTATTTTTATAACTGGAAGTCTGTACCTCTGAATCCCTTCACCTTTTCCACCCATTCCTCCTCTCCTCCAATATCTTTCTGTTCTTGTTTATTTTTACAGATGAACTCAATATCATTTTTAAACATTTAAAAAACTTTTTCAATATTTTGATTGGGATCATATTGAATATGTAGATTAATTCACCAAGAAGTAGTAACCTTTATATATGCCCTGCCTATTTCTGGTTAAGTTTATTTTCATGTAAATTGGTGATAGTGCTGCTATTGTAAATGGGATCTTTTATTCCACTAGATGAACTCCAAAACCCAGTGGCTTAAAACAACAATCATGTGTTATTTCTCATGCCTCTGTGAGTCAGTGGGCGGTTCTTCCAGTCTGGGCCAGCTCAGTCTATCGCTGCAATCAATTGGCACCACAGCTGGCTTGGGTAGTCTGGGATGCCTCACTCATATGGGGGTAGCTGGTTCTGGGTCTGCTCGGGCAGTGCGGATGGCTTAGCCACAGGTCTCTGACCAGGCATCAGACTCATTGGCAATTCAGAGTGGTGATCTCAAAGTCCCTTAAAATGCGTAAAGAGGGCTAGTTCCAACGTGCAAGCCCTTTTCAAGCTTCTGATTGCTTCATGTTTGTTAAGTGTGAAGAAATATACTCCATGTCTGAGAAGAACTGAATTATATCCTGTAGCCAGTTTTGCAATCTCCCACAACTTTCTAGTATTTCTTTGGCCCATTCCCTTTGGGTTTCTAGTTATTCTTGGATAGCATTAAAAATAATAAGTATTTCTTACCTTAAGAAGTATTTTAACTCTTAAATGTTTTTCTTACTTTATCATACTGATTAGGATTTCCAGAACATTACTAAAGTATAATATCATGTTCTTTCATGGAAATTAAAGAATGATGTCGAATATTTATAATGGCAAAAGAAAAATCTAGCTATTCCTAAAATACTAGGACTTTATTTTTTTTGTTTTGTTTGTTTAGTCAGGAATAGATGATCAGTTTTGCTAAATGGCATTGAGATGATGGCATTGTTTTTCTTCTTTGATCTATTAATATGGTAGCATATTGATACAAACCCTAATAAGGGAACATGCTAGCATTTCCAGCATGAGCTTCACAACCACAGTTGAGGTGTGTTTTTGTTACAGCTGATACAGAAAAATTATGTCTTCATGGCTCTGCCTATTCCAGACATTTTGTATAAATGAAATTATACAATACGTGGTCTTTTGTGTATGGCTTGTTTCACGGGGCATGATGTTTTCAAGGTCCCTCCATGTTGTATCATGCATCAGTACATCATTGCTTTTTATGGCTGGATAATGTCCCACTGTATGGGTATACCACACATGAATGCTTTTGTGGCATCTACCAACTTAATGCTCGTATCCTCCTCCGCCTTCACTTTGCTTTTCTAGCGAATTGCATTCTACACATTCTGGCATTGAAACATCCTTTATCCTGGATAAATCTTACTTGGTTGTGATCATTATTCTTTTAAAGAATTGCAAGATTCAACTGGCTAGTATTTTACTTAGAATGTTAGTATCTTTTTATAAATGAGCTTAACTTACATTTTACATTTCTTCTGCTTTCTTTATTTAGTTTTGGTATAAGAGTTATGTTAGCACAAGAACCATTGTATAAGATAGGAAATATACATTTTCTCCTGGAAAGTTTCATAGACTCTAATCATAGATTCACAGATCTGTTTTTTTTAAATTTTATTTATTTATCTTTAGAGGCGAAGGGAAGGAGAGAGGGAGAGAAATATCAATGTGTGGTTGCTTCTCATGCGTCCCCTGCTGGGAACTGGCCTGCAACCCAGGCACATGCCCTGACTGGGTATCGAACCTCGATCCTTTGGTTTGCAGGCCCGCGCTCAATCCACTGAGCCATACCAGCCAGGGCTGGGTTTGTTTTTTTTTAATAGATGTTTGGCTACCATTTCAGTTTATTCTATGGATATTGGTTTATCCAATTTTTTCATTTTCTTCTTGGGCTTTCCTAACACACACAGAGTAAAGTATACAAAACAGCTTGATGGCATTTCACAAAGCAACATGCAGACATAGAAAATTGCCAGTATTCCAGAAATCCCAAAAGTGGTTCCTCCTTTTCTTTTCAAAGACAACTATTACCTTAACTTTTGTTATAATTAGTTCTCTGCCTTTTTTAAAAAAATAATTTTCCTCCTAAGCATGGAGCCCAAAACATATAGTTTGATCTTACCTGTATTTAAACTTTATATAAATGCAATTATACAATATGTATTCTTGTAACCCTGGCCTCTTCTAAGCAACAGTATTGATTTAAGATTCACCCAGATTGTTTGTGTAGTTGTTCTTATTCTTTTACTTTGCTGAATAGTGATATACCACTATGTATTTGTTTATTCATTCTTCTGTTTATGGAGTTTGAAACAGTTTCTAGTTTGAGATGATTACAAATAGAGCTACTATGAACAGTTTTTTATGTCTTTTAGAGAACATGTGCACATATTTTTGTTGGGTATATTCCCACAAATGGCATTGCTAGGTCATAAGTTATGTGTAACTTCAACTTTATTAAATGTTATAGAAAATTCTCCACTCTGGCTGGTGTGGCTCTGTGGATTGAGTGCCAACCTGTGAACTTAAGGGTCACTAGTTTGATCCCTAGTCAGGGCACTTGCTTGGGTTGTGGACTAGGTCCCCAGTTGGGGGTTTACTAGAGGCAACCAATCAATATACCTCTCACAAATCACCCTTTCCCTCCCTCTCTTTCTCTCTCCCTTCCCCTTTCTCTGAAAATAAATTAAAAAATCTTTAAAAAGTTTTCCAAGGTATATCAATTGACACTACTGTAGCACCAGGTAAGAATACCTGTTGTCCACATCCTCACCAGCACTGGGCAATGTTAATCTTTTAATTGTAGCCATCCTAGTGGACACATAATGGTGTCTGGTTATAGTTTATATTTGCATTTCCTTGATTATTAGTGATGTTAAGTACCTTTTCATATATTTATTGTCCATTGGTTATCCTCCCCCCTCCGCCCAAAACATCTCTTTAAGTCTTTGCCATTTTTTTCCTTTGGGTTGGTTGTCATTTTCTTACTGGCTTGTAGGATTTTTTTGTGTATTCCATGCATGAGCTCTTTGTAAGTTATAGGTGTTGCAAATATCTTCTCCATATTCTGTATCTTTTAATGACTAAAAGTTTTTAATAGGGTTAAATTTAAATATTAAATTAATGTCAAATTTACCAATCTTTTTCTTTATGATTAGTTCTTTGGGTCTATTTTAAAATTCTTTCCTTACCTTTAATGAGGTTTTAAGTTTTAATGTACTCAAATGTATTGATCTTCTCCTGTACCATTAGTACTTACTAAGCAATCTTCCCCCACCTTGAAATCACAAAACACTCCTTCTATATTGCCTTCTAGAAGCTTTATTGTTTTGCCTTTTACTCTGAAGTTTATGATATATCTAGAATGAATTTTTATGTATGATGTAAGGTAGGGGTCACATTCCTTCCCTTGGTTATCTAAGTGTCCCAGCTCCATTTGTTGAAAAGATCATGTTTTCTTTAGAGCTTTGCAGTGCCTCTTTTGTCATAAATAAAATAGCCATATATGCATGGATCTCTGTCTGGATTTATATTCTATTCCATTGGTCGATATAGATAACCCTTGTGCCCAAATTATTTATAATACATGTAAGTACACAGAAGATGAAGTTCTTCCATTTTGTTCTTCTTCAAGGTTGTGTGAGTTATTCTTGGCCCTTTGCATTTTTATCTGATTTAGTTACAAAAAAAAACTTAGTTGGATTAGGTTGGTTGCCAATTAAAAAAAAACAAAACTCCATTCTACTGGGTCTTCTGAATAATCACTTGAATATTATTTCTTGGTTTCATGGGTCACTCATCAGCCTACCTTGGGTAAAGTAACAGACCAGGTTCAAAAATATCTCTGGAATGAGCTGAATCACTGTCCTTCATAAAATATGTTGCCTTAGAAAATTACCTTCTTGTGAGAGTAATCTCCAAGAGGTATCATAAAGTTTTTTCCTCTCCATAAACCCAGTAGTCTTCAGAGGATAAGAGAAATTACTTTAGAACTGGAAATAAAAACCAGTAAAAGGAAAAAAATTACTTACAGGATAAGACTTTGCAGGTGCAAAATGTGTATCCACAAAGTTCTTAAAGTCTCACCAGCCTCAGTCGAGACCTGTTTGCTTAGGCTCTCAGTTCTTTCCTCCGCTTCCTCTGTCCACGCCTGTCTTTTTTCTTTTTAGCTCCAAAATTTCCTTCAACCCCAAATTTCCCTCTTTATCTGCCCACCCTGCTTTCCCTCCAGCTAAGTCTGTGTTCTCTTTGTTATTAACAGTATCTCAAATCATGCCACAGGTCAGGTGGACACTTCCTATTTACGGCATGGACACACTGGACGAAGGGATGATTCGGGACAATGAGATGGAGCAGGACAGCAAGAGAATTCATCACACTACTCAGAATGGTGTGCAATTTAAAACTTATGCATTGCTTATTTCTGGAATTTTTAATTTAATATTTTCAGACCACAGTGGATCATAGGTAATTGAAATCATGATCAAGGGGTACAGATAAGGGGGTACTGTACTGCTCTATGTCAAAAGCAGATTTCATGTCTTTAAATTTGTAATATCATTAAATGATTATAAAAATATTTCTTTGATTCATAAAGAAGTGAACAGTTTCCCTTTTATTAGATTGTAACTTGTTTCTAATTTTATCACAATTAAAAATAACATTGATGTGAAAAACCTTACAGCATGTCTCTTCATCTATATTTTGGGTTATTTCCATGGGCAAAATATGATCTGATAAAGGATTTGTACCCAGAATATTTAAAGAACTCTTACAAATCAATAATTTAAAAAAAACAATGTTTAAATGGGAAAAGAATGTAAAAAATTTACCAAAGAAGATATACTTAAGGCAAATAAGCACATGAAAATATACTCACCATTAGTGATTTGAGAAACACAAACTAAAAGGACAATGATGTAATGCTACACATATACTTAGAGGGCTAAAATCGAAAAACCAACAATACGAAGTATCGACAATGATAAGGAGCAAGAGGAATTCTCCAATATTACTGGGGGGGATGAAAATAATGTAGCCCCTTTGGAAAACAGCTTACCAGTGTTTTATAATGTTAAACTACCGTGCAACCCAGTAAGTCTCTTCCTGGGAATGAAACAAAAGTCTACACCCGAGAGAAGGGAAAATATATGTTCACACAAAAACCTATATGTAAATACTCATATCTTAACTTATAATTACCCCAAACTGAAAATAATGCAAATGTCCAATGGACAAGCAAATAATTGTGACGTGCCTACACAATGTAATATTTCCCATGAATAAAAATGGGTGAGTTACTGGTACATGCAACAACATAGATGAATTTCAGAAGCAATTCACTAAGAAAGGAAGCCAGACACAAAAGACGACCTACTATGTGATTTTACTCACATGACATCCTAGAAAAGGCACAACTAGAGTGATAGAAAGGAAACCTTCTGAGGTGATGAAAATGTTCTGTCTTACCTGACGGCACACATTTGTTAAAACACATTAAACCGAACACTAAAAATGGGGGAATTTTTCTTGTGTGTCATTTATATCTCAGTGAAGCAGATTTAAAAAGTAAGAAATTATTCTGAGTGATTTATTTTTGTTGTTGTTGTTGTTTTTGTACCTGAGCAGCTGATCTGAGAACAGAAAGGAAATTCATCAAGAAAAGTAGGACTTGAGGGGTGAGAGTGATGGTGTCAGAATAATGACTTCTGGTTTTGGAAGTGTTAATGAGGTTAAAATATGAGGGCACAGAGAGAGAAAAAAATACACCTCCACGTGAGAAGAAAAATAAATGTAGTGCAGTTAAAAAGAGAAAAAGAAAGGGAGCATGCTCTTGCTGGCATCTTTCCGAGCTGCCATAATGGTGTGCGTGAACGCCCTCACTGATACTCTCAGGAGCATCAACGATGCCGAAAACAGAGGTGAACGCCAGGTTCTTTTTGGCTATGCTACAGAGTCACTGTCCGGTTTCTAACTGTGATGATGAAACATGATTACATCGGCGAATTTGAAATTATTGAGGACCACAGAGCTGGGAGAATTGCTGTGAACCTCACGAGCAGGTTGAACGAGTGTGGAGTAATCAGCCCCAGATCTGATGTGCAACTCAAAGATCTAGACGAATGGCAGAACAGCCTGCTCCTGCCCGCAATTTGGTTTCATGGTACTGACCACCTCAGTGGGCATCATGAATCACAAAGAAGGAAGGTAAAAACACACAGGAGGGAAAATCCGGGGATTCTTTTTCTAGGGATGTCATACATGGGTGCAGATAAAATGCCTCAATGGGAAAAAAGAGAGAGGGACACAGCATGAAATTGAGAAAAGACTTGGTTTTTGTACATATGCTTGTTTTGTGTTGTCTATTTTTGTCTCAGTTTCTTTTCTTTCTTTTCTTCTCTTTTTTCACTTGATCTTTCTTTTTCCTGGGGGGTCTTATACATTGTATATGACCATTCTTCCCTTCCAAAATCTCCCTCTAATTAGACCACACATGTACTCTTACACACACACACACCATCAATACAACCAAATAAGAACAACAGGGGAAAAAGTAAACCAAGAAAACACTAATGTAAAGAAGTTTGGCCCTTGCCTTAAAATGCAATATTAGGGAAGGTTCACTCTCTGTCCTCTCCAGGTTATGAAGAGAAGCAACAGAAAAGTACCAGGTTATTTGTCCTGAGTACAGCTGAATTGGAAAATAGCTTTAATAGCTCTATTAGGACCCAAGCCAGAGACTTCCTTTGGGTCTGTTTTGAATAATTAAAGGTTAATGGTGTCATTTTTCATTCAGCCTCAGGGAGATGACCACACCAATCATAATCCTAATTAAATCCAACTGGGAACTTCCAGGAACAAATGTGCAATGGATCTGGACCCTTTAACCTGTGTCCACCAAAGACAATAAAGCTGTATTTTTATTTCCACCCTATGGATGAGGAAATTAAAATTCAGAAAAGTCATGGGATCTACCCAGTTCTTTATAAAGAGGGGTCAGAGGACAGATGTTAGGAGCAGGATCTCCATTTTGGCCTTCGTTTTTAGATGTGCCTACAAGAGGTAAAAGGACAGAAATCAAGAAAATAATCCCATTTGCTATAGCAACAAGAAAAATAAAGTACCTAGGAATAAACCTAACCAAGGAGGTAAAAGACCTATGTTCAGAAAACTACACAACACTGAAGAAAGAAATTAAGGAGGACACAAATGGAAGCACATACCATGTTCATGTATTAGAATAATTAACATCATCAAAATGTCATATTACCCAAAGCAATTTATAGATTCAATGCAACCCCTATTAAAATACCAATGACATATTTCACAGATATACAATAAACACTTCAAAAATTTATATGGAACCATAAACGACCCCAAATAGCCACAGCAATTTTGAGAAAGAAGAACAAAGTAGGAGGGATCACAATACCTGATATCAAACTATATTACAAGGCCACAGTAATCAAAACAGTATAGTACTGGCGTAAAAACAGGCACATTGACCAATGGAACAGAACAGAGAGCCCAGAAATAGACCCAAGTCTCTATGGTCAATTAATATTTGACAAAGGGGCAGAAGCATAAAATGGAGTGAAAATAGCCTCTTCAACAAATGGTGTTGGGAGATCTGGATAGCTACATGCAAAAAAATGAAACTTGACCACCAACTTATACCACACAAAAAAATAAACTCAAGATAGATGAAAGACTTAAGTATAAGTCACAATACCATCAAAGTTCCAGGGGAGTACATAGGGAGGAAAATCTCAGATATTCCAAAAAGCAATATTTTCACCAATATGTCCCCTAGAGCAAGGGACCTAAAGGAAAGAATAAACAAATAGGATGCCATCAAAATAAAAAGTTTCTGCATGACTAAAGAAAACATCAGCAAAATAAAAAGGGAACCAACTGTATGGGAAAAAATATTTGCAAATGATACCTCAGACAAGGGTTTGATTTCCAAAATATATGAAGAACTCACATGACTCCACTCCAGAAAGACAAAAAACCCAATTAAAAAATGGGCAAAGGACCTGAATAGACCCTTCTCCAAGGAGGACATACAGCATCACTAGCCATCAGAGAGACGCAAATTAAAACCACAATGAGATACCACTTCACAACAGTCAGAATGGCCATCATAAACAAATCAACAAACAACAAGTGCTGGCGAGGATGTGGAGAAAAGGGAACCCTAGTGCATTGTTGGTGGGAATGCAGACTGGTGCAGCCACTATGGAAAACAGTACAGAATTTCCTCAGAAAACTGAAAACGGAACTGCCTTTTGACCCAGCAATTCCACTGTTGGGATTATACCCTAAGAACCCTGAAACACCAATTCAAAAGAACCTATGCACCCTGATGTTCATAGCAGCACAATTTACAATAGCCAAGTGCTGGAAGCAACCTAAGTGCCCATCAGTAAATGAGTGGATCAAAAAACTGTGGTACATTTACATGATGGAATACTACTCAGCAGAAAGAAAGAAGGAGCCCCTGCACTTTGGGACAACATGGATGGAACTAGAGAGCATTATGCTAAGTGAAATATGCCAGGCAATGAAAGACAAATACCATAGGATCTCACCTATAAATGGAACTTAACCAACAAAATAAATAAGCAAGGAAAATATAACCAGAGACATTTAAATAAAGAACAAACTGACAGTAACCAGAGGCCAGGTGGGGGATAACAGGAGAAAAGGGGAAAGTATCATCAAGGAACATGTATAAAGGACACATGGACAAAGCCAAAGGTGGGTAGGATCAGGGGTGGGAGGTTGGGATGACTGGGGTGGGGGGAAATGGAGACAACTGTACTTGAACAACAATTAAAAAAAAAAAGAAAAAGAAAGAGGTAAAAAGGAAAAAGGAAGAAAGGAAGGGAGGAAGGAAGGAAGGAAGATGCCCTTTATTTCCATTTATATATGTTTCCATGAAGAACCTTCCAATCTGCTTTTCAGGAAGGAGCATTATTAGTGCTCTCTCCTATCACTCATTCTCCCCAAGAAAGAAGCCATACCCAAATGACAAGATTAGAAGAAAGTCACTCCTTAGTGCAGTGACATACTGCTTAACGTTTAGCAACCGGCTATGGGGCAACAGGAGGAGCCCCAACTTGTAGCAAGTGCCTGTTTCCATGGTGTAAACACCCTACCATGGCTGATTTCAAGCTACCAAAGTAAAATCCACCAGTCTTCAGAATTCCTGAAAATTTAACATTCAGCTGCTGCAAGCTGTTCTGTGGTGACCCCAGCACATCAGCACCCCATAACTCAGCTACCTGCTACTTGCAGACCTCTTTTGAGGGTCCTCTATTTCTCCATTGCTTCCTACTTCTTCCCTAAAGGCATTAACTGTCTCCCTTCTCCCCCTAAGGCATCTAACTCTTTAAGGAATTTAGGTCTTTGAGGAGTTTAGTCTTTTACACACACCAAAAATTAAAATAAAGAAAAGGAAAGAAAGAAATGTTTTATTTCAGCAGTATTTGCTTCCTACCCAACAGCCCAGACTGCACCTGATAAAGAAGCACAGAGTCCTGCTACCTGCATTGAATGGAAGAAAGAAAAATTCTAATATAGGCCCTGGCCAGGTAGGTCAGTGGGTTAGAGCATTGTCCCCAATACGCCAAGGCTGGGGTTTGATCCCCAGTCAGGGTACATACAAGAATCAACCAATGAATGCATAAACAAGTGGAACAACAAAATCTCTCTCTTTCATCACTAAATAAAAAGTTTTTTAAAAAAGAATAGAACCCAACTTTAAAGAAATTTACTTTCCAATGCTCTGCCCTCCACAAGAGAATGGGGTATAGACAGCTTTCAGTGTGCATCTCTGTCCAAATGAGTTTCCAATGACAGCAGTGTTTGGTGGGTGATATCTCCCCAAGTTTTTGAAGATGTCTGAGCCTAATTCTGAGCACATTTTTTACCTCCTTCTTTTGGAAGCTCTTCTTCCATGTGCCCTTCCTACAAGCCTTGGCTCTTTTCCCCTGTTGAGGGTGGGGTCAGGGTGGATTTGTGGGAGCATCGTGATTGGTGGCCCCATCCAAATCCAATGGAATAACTTTGACTTCTTCCAAAGGAGAATGCACAGTTTCCAGAAAGAAGGAAAGATGCTCTGAGGACCGAAGACACCCACCACAGTTCTACAGACATCATTGAGTCAATAGAATACACGCAAATAATCCTCACAATCAAAGCAATGAGAAGATGGGATACTGGGGCTTCAGTGACAGACTATGACTGAGACAATCAAGTCTTAGTCAGCCAGCCTGCTGTCCACGGTGTGTCCCCCACTGGGCCCCCTGCCACTCCTGTGGACACAGGCTTTATCAAATATCAGGACTTTATACTGGGACCCAGGCAGGGTTGAAAGTCTGGCTGGGTTCCCATCGACCTCTGCGTTGTTCACTCAGCTCCTATACATGGGCGAGTACTTACAATGGGCCAGGTTCCTGGGCTGGGACTTAATTTCTGACGTGATGCCCTGGGAGGCAACTATGATTTAGCCTGAGCCCAACCAAGAGCCAGGCATCCATGTCCAGAGGTAGTCTCAGTCAACTGGTGAGATGCCGTTCCCGTTCCAAGTCTAGGTTCTGAACCACAGCAGTTTTCTCCTTGGATTTCCCAGGGCTTGTTCACAGCGCCCCCTGCTGACCATATCTGGTTAATCTTGTGTCTTCTGGATCCCTGGTCAAGTCTGTTCATGAAACCTAATTCCAGGCCCTCTGGAGTGACAAAGCGAAGTTAGCTAACAGGTGTGAAGATGCTTGGGAGAGCAAACAAAGGAAGACTATATGAGTGCAATGGACCATTATCATAAAGCCAAGATTGAGGAGGACAGAACTAAATGCACCCTTTATTATCAAAATTTGCTGTAACACACAAACCTTTTTCAGTAACATAGTGTTTTAGTGGACAGAAATTAATTGTAATGGGCTGAATTATAACCCCTCAAAATTCATGGGTGGAAGTCCAAACCTCCAGTATCTCAGAATGTGACTATATTTGGAGATAGAACCATTAAAGTGGTAATTAAGTTAAAATGAGATCATTAGGGTGGGCTCTAATTCAATATGACTGATGTCCCTACGAGAAGAGGGAATTAGGACACAGACACACACAGAGGGAAGATCGTGTGAAGACACGAGGACAGCCTCTTTAACCAAAGAGAGGAGCCCCAAGAGAAAACGACTCCGTGACTCCTGCTCTCAGACTTCTAGCCTTCAGAGCTGTAAGAGAATTAATTTCTGTTGTTCAAGCCTCCCAGTCTGTGGTAATGTTTACAGTAGCCTTAGTAAAATGATACATCAGTATATGATATATTTGAGCCCAGCTATTATAACTGAGTTTTATTGTACCTAAAACAAGACCCTGCTTCAAGTAATTCATGGTCTAGGAGGAAGAGATAGGCGTATACAGATGATTAAGTGTTATGAGTGTTATTCATAATGGAACATACTGTGTGCCAGACACATTGCTTATGTTGTTTTTAATCCTCACAACAATCCTAAAATATTGTTACAGGTGAGAAAGTAAAGGCGCAGAGAATCTTAAAACTTTCTCAAGGTCACATGGTTATTATCAAGACAATAATGGAATCTATGTCTATCTGGCTAAAAAACCTACCCCCACCCATGGGTCTCTTCATCTGCATGGAGGGCAATGGGAACATAAATGGAATGGGAAGGAGAGGTCAGAGGGTTGTAACAGACATGGCTGGTTGGCTCTCTTTTCCTGATAACAGCACCCTCTCTTTTATTAAACAACTCCCCAACAAAGGGAATATCCTTCCTCTCTCCCCAGGTCAAGAGGGACAGTCCAAGGCCTGGCCAATGATAACTTTATTCATCCAGCCGTGGGTCAATGACTGGGCACATATCTACAGCCAAGCTAATCTTAGACTTTCCCATAATTTTCATAAGCTGAAACCAGGAGAAATCAGCCTTTGCTCTTGCCTGGGGTGACCAAACTGTATGTAAACCAGGAGATCCCTATGACCACATTTTCCCCAGCAAGGGAGAATGAGATCAACATATAACATGAAGCCAAAATAAGTGTGTGTGTGGTGTGAGAACAGAGGGAGAGAGAGAGACAGAGAGAGAGAGAGAGAGCTAACAGCATCATTTGTGTGTCTGAATCCAACCATTCCTGAGATTGACCCAATCCAGTCCTTACTTACATGGGTTGATACATCTCCCTTTAACTGAACCCAGTTTGTATTAGACTTCTGCTTCTTAAAATCAAGAGTCCTGCCCTGGCCAGGCAGCTCAGTTGGTTGGAGCATCATCTGTGCACCAAAAGGTTGAGGGTTGAATCCCCAGTCAAGGCACATACCTAGGTTGTGGGTTCCATCCCTGGTTGGGCCACATATGGGAAACAACCAAAGGATGTTTCTCTCGCATTTCTCTTTCACATCAATGTTTCTTTCTCCCCACCCCCGTCCCTCCCCTTCCTCTCTCTCTAAAATCAATAAAAACATATCCTTAGGTAAGAAAAAATATTAAGAGTCCTGAGAAATGAAATATTAGTCAAAAAAACCTTCAAAGAGGAGGTGGCCCATGAAAGAAGGGATTTGGCAGAAAGGTACGAGCAGAAGAGAGGCAGAGAGTGATGTGTGTAACAGCAGCTACACTCACAGGAATCGCGGGCAGCTGGGGATGCCTAGAGCTGAGACAAGTGAAGGACTGGCGAGATGGGCAAGGGCCACATCAGTGAAGGCCTTGGTGGAGAGGGATGACATTTGTCTTGGCTAAGACATTTTATTCTTGTATGAGGTCGACAGGGTGCTGCCCAAGAGTTTAAAGCAGTGGTGTGGCATGATCCAACTCATGTTTGGGAAGATCGTTTGGGAGCTGAATCTGAGAGAGAGCCCAACAGGAGGCCGTCTCAGCAGACGTCTGCTACAGGAACCCATGTGAGAGATCAGGGCGGAAAATGGCCCCCAAGTTCTTGGTTCAGCTATTGACTCTGAGGGAAGGAAAGGACAAAAAGAATTGCATTTCAGTAACTTTGAAATGAAGTACATGTGAGACATTCAAGTGGAATTGTCCACTATGTATATTAAAGGAGATGCCTGAGTTGGAAGTTTTAAAAAGTTTTGAGACATTAACTGACCTATTTACTGCATACCTACTACCTTCTCACTGCTGAGAAGGGCACAGGCAAACTTCTATTCCTCTGGGATTGCACTACAGCGAAAACAAAATGGATAACAAGCAAGTAAACAAGTAAAGAAACAAGGGGAGTGCCTGGTAGACGACGAAGCAGTGTCATGTGATAGAGAGGACCTGGGGGTGGCGGGGCTCCCCATTCGTTTCAGTCATGGGCTGGTGGACAGAGCAGAAGCCCTGAGGGTGGAGGAGGCGGCACAAGATGAATATTCTCAAATCCATGCCAATAATAACATGTGCATTAAAAACATCCATCCATTTTGTAAAATTGCTTTCTTTGCCTGGCTCTGCCCTCCTCCAGGCCGGCCATGAAGTGGCAAGAAGCTTCCGTGCCGACATCTGAAGCTGTGCGTGGAAAACTTCCACCAGGGCTGCTCTGTCCTGCACAGCAGCTTCCCTCCCACATTCCCAAAGCCTGTCCTGTCATCCACTCTTCACTGCCAGGCCTGGCTCATTGACAGAGCAGGTGGCATTTGATCAACATAAATAAAAACAAGGGTCTCGGTGTACAGGGCATCAGCCAAAATTATTTTGTGAGTCAAGGGATCTTACTTTGAGTTGAATCAGAAACACCAGACTTCCGGCCAAGATGGAGGCATAGGTAGACGCACTGTGCCTCCTCGCACAACCAAGATAGGGACAACAAAGATATAGAAACAAAATAACAACCAGAACTGACAGAAAATTGAAGTTTATGGAAGTCGGACAACCAATGATTTAAAAATAGACACTTTCATCCAGACCGGTAGGAGGGGCGGAGTGCAGCCGGGTGAG
>CM052543.1:101830729-101875484 GCA_028533065.1 Trachops cirrhosus
AAAAAAAAAAAAAAAGAAACACCTGATGTTTGCTCTTATTTTCCTGGAGTCCCAGTCACTACATCTTTATATTTCAGCTAGTTCCTCCTTAACTTTATGCATCTGACTAAAAACTTATTTTTTAGTCAAGAAGCTAAAGTCATGTAGCTTTTCTCACCTACTCCAAGCCTGCCACTCACGCCAGTCTGTGTTCCTGCCCAGAACACTCTTTAAATTGAAGTCCTACATAAAGTTCAAAACTATACATCACAATTTGTTTCCCTTTTTAAAGGCCTTGGTATAGTGGCACAAATTTCATAAAGCAATTAAAGGGAATTCTGTATTTTTAGGTTGTTGGGCAGAGGTTTTATGAGTAGCATACTTCCTTTTTATAGAAAAGGGCTGGTTTTCTTAAAAGCTGGGAAAAGTTCCAGTTGCTGTCCGGGGGCTGACTATTTGGAACAGTGAGGGAACAATGATATTACCTTGGAAGCCTGGTCAGTGTAATAAAATTTATCCTTCTTGAGAAGGTCTTCATGAAAACTGAAGATTGTCATGAGAGTATTTTGAGTTGAGTTTATACATAGAAAGTTAAAGTCAGACAGACTTAGGGACTTCTGGCTAAGACTTGGTGAATCCTCTTGGCAAAAAACAAATGTAAAACTGAAAAAATTATATAATAGCTAATAATAATAATAATTGTCAGGAACCGCCCTGCCTGATTTCAGAAACTGTAATCCCCCATGGCTAAGGCTGAGTAAAGGGACCGTGGGACCCTAAGCCGCTAAGGAGACAAAGCTTATCTCTCTGACAGGGGTGCTGCCTCTGCTCCCTTTACTTCCCCCTGCTTGGCCCTGGGCAGATGACTGGTTAGCCAATGACGCGTAAGATTCCTCAAGGGAAGCATGACCTAAGACAGGCATGGTCACGGGGGTCCTCAGGGAAGGACTTGGAAGGCTATAGAAAAAGAGGGTGATGGACCCTTGCCCCTCAGCTTTGACATAACCTGAGTCCTCATTCTGTCTGCAAGAAGTCTTCTAATCTTTTGGCTGCCTTACTTCCCCTGCCTGACTTAAGCCTGAAACAATGTAGGAGGGAGGTGCAGCCCTAGGCAGGAATGTGCAGTTCCCTGGGGCATTGAGGCCTAAGAAAGAATGCATAAAATCCTATGATAACTGCTTTGCTAAGAATGTCCTCAGTTTTCCGATAAGGGTCCAAACATAAAATGAGTTTGTTTCCCTCAAAGTTTTATGGCCCTTTAGCTATCTGACCCTGACTCAGAATGAGCCCTCAGAGTTCTTTGAATGTTTTCTATTGTTTGATCCTTACTGCCTGACAATGATTGATGAGCTTTACCTGTATTCCTGTGCAAACTGAGTCCTTTGAGGAGCAGACTCCTGGCCCTTCTCCTTTGAGAGATCGGCCACCTTTCCTCCCCAAGCAGATCATAAGGTAGACTTATTCTCATTCGTGGCGGATGGGTGGCTCTGTGGGCAAAGCTCACCCAATAACAACAACAACAACAACAACAACTATAAAGTGTCAGGGCTCTGGAAATTGACCCCAGGCAGAAAACAAATTGAGAAATGTTTGTTCTTAAAAAATCTCTAGACCCTCAGATGCTAACAGAGGGAGTCTACACTGTATTAGTTATCTGTTGCTGCGTAACAAATTACTCAAAATGCAGTAGCTTAAAACAAAGACATCCATCATCTCACAGTTTCTGTGCATCAGGAATCCAAGAGTAACCTAACTGAGTGCTGGCCTCTGGCTCAAGGGCTCTTGTGTGCTTATAGCCAAGCTGTGGGCCAGGGCTGCAGTCACATCTGCAGACCCATGTAGGAGCGAATGTGCTTCCAAGCTTCTGCAGGCGGCCGTGGTCAGGCCTCATTCCCCGGCTGTTGGATGGAGGCCTCCCTCAGTTTCTCTTCAGATGAAGTTCTCCCCAGGGCAGCCTCACCTCATAGCACCTGGCCTCTCCCAGAGTGAGTCATCCACTCTGAAGGAAAGGGAGCATCCACGATGAAAGCTGCAGTCTTTTTTTCCCCATGATATGAATTTTATTAATGATGACATTTTAAAAAATATTCACCTGAGGCTATTTTTTTCATTGCTTTTTAGAGACAGAGGAAGGGAAAGAGGAAAGGAAAGAGAGAAACATTGAGGTGAGACAGAAGCATCAATTGGTTGCCTCCTGTATGAGCCCGGATGGGGGATTGTATGCACCTGGACCAGGGACTGAACTGGCAACCTAAGTATGGACCCTGTCTGGGAATCAAACCAACAACCTTTAGGTTACAGGATGATGCTCCAACTAACTGAGCCACACCAGGCAGGACTAATTATGAATTTTTTTAGGAGAAGAGGTAGAAGTCTGATCTGTGTTGGGAAACACCAAAGAACCTAGCAGTTTACCTCTTGGTTTAAGCAAAACACAATTGTATGCATGCTAACACATGCACCCTAATTCCACTCAAGAGTAGCTTAGGATAGGAGGCATTTTGGCAAGCTAAAAGTCACAAGCATTTCAATTCTGCCTCCCCACTGATCACATTCCAAAATGTATCCCGAATTTTTTTGTATTGAGATATAATCTATGAAACATAAAATTAACCATTCACATTTTAAAGTGCACCATGCAGTATATTTAGTACAATACATACAGCCAAAACAATTTTGAAAGGACAGTGTTGGAAGACTTACATGACCTGATTTTAAGAGTTATTCTAAATCCACAATAATCACAACAGTGTGATATTGGCAGAAGGAAAAGGAGATCAATGGCACAGAACAGAGAGTGCAGAAATAAACCCTCCATTTATGATCGGGTGATCTCTGACAAAGGTTTCAGGCAATTTGATGCAGAAAGGGTAGTCTTCTTAACAACTGGTGCTTTAACAATTGAATACCTACGTACAAACACAGAAGAATTTAGATCCTTACCTTGTGTATAATACCATACACAAAAACTAACTCAAAATGGATCATAATCCTACACCTAAGTACTAAAACCTTAACAGCTTCTGGCAGAAAACAAAGGAGAAAATACTTATTATATGAACTAAGCACAGATTTCTTCAGACATAAATGGAATGACCTAGAAAAGAGATCACTGATAAGTTGGACTTCAATGAAGTTAAACTCTTCAAAGTGCACTTCAAAGAACACCATCAAGAAGTGAAAAGATAAACTATAAGAGAGAAAGTATTTACAAAACATATATCTGATAAAAGTCTAGTATTTAAAATGCATAAAGAACTCTCACAACTCAACCACAAAAAAACCACAAATAACCTAATTTTAAAATGGACAATTTGAATAAACATTTCTGCCAAGAAGCTATATGAATGGCCAATAAACTGAACATCATTAGTCTGTAGGGATAAGCAAACCAAAACCACATGTGATACCACTTTACACTCACTAGGATGGCTAGAACCCCCCAAAATGGAAAATAACAAGTGTTGGCTAGCACATGGAGAAACTGGAAGCCTTGTACATTGCTGTCAGGACTATGAAATATTGCAGCCACTACGAAAAACGATCGACATTTCTTCAAAGTGTTAAGCACAGAGTTACGATATGACCTAATAACTCTTTTCCTGAGTGCAGACCCGAGAGAACTGAAACCATATGTCCATGCAAAAACTTGCACGTAAATGTTCATAGTAGCATTCGCAATAGCCAGAAAGTGGAAACAGCCCAAATGTCCGTACAGTGAGGGAGGAATAAAATGTGGCACAGCCATGCAGGACAGCGTTATTCAGCCATGAAGAAGAAGGAAGTGCTGATAATGCTGTAACACCGATGGACCTTGAAAACATTATGTTAAATAACCAAAGCCAGGCACAAAAAGCCACACGTGTGATTCCATTTACATGACATATCTAGAGTAGGCATATCTATGGAAACAGAAATAGATTAGTGAGTGGTTCAGTGGGTAAAAAGGAAGAAATGGGGGTGACTGCTAATGAGTATGGGGTTTCTTTTGGGGTGATAAAAATGTTCTGGAATTAGCCCTGGCCAGGTGGCTTAAAAAAAAAAGTTATGGAATTAGTGGCAGAGTTTGCACAACCTGTGAATACACTAAAAACACTGAATTGCACAATTTAAAAGGGTGAATTTTGTGGTATGTGAATCACATATTGGTAAAAAGTATTAAAGTTTTTGTGCTTGAAAAGACATTAAGAAAATGAAACCCAAGGTATAGATAGATTCAGAGAAAATATTTGCAAATTGTATATCTGATAAAGGACTTGATCCAGAACACATAAAAAAGACCTCTTATGATTCAATATTAATAAGACAAATAATCCAATAAAAAATAGGCAAATGACTCGAGTAGAGATTTCATCAAAGCAGATATTCGAAAGGTTAATATTCACATGAAAAGATGATTAAAATCATGAGTTACTGGAGAAATGCAAGTTAATACCACAGAGAAACCACTACAAACCCTATAAGAAAAAAGGCTAAAAATCACAAGTATTAGCAAAATTGCAAAGTATTTGGAACTGTTGAAATAAACTTCTACGCCAAGGTAGAATGGCTCCTGTCTGGGGAGCATGACAGCAAATCCCAACTTAGAGCATAATTTTCGTGTCCCTGTTGACGCTCCACGTGACGAGAAACACAGCGTACCCAGGCAGCCAATCCCCGGAAGCCACGGCACGCTGGGCCTTCTCACCCCACACAGGCTGACTGCGTGGCACCCGTCGATCGGATATTGTCGGTTTGGCTCTTCCTTGCTCTTTAGTCTTTAACCTATAAAAGCTTTCAGTCTTCTGCCCCATTTTGCAATTCTCTGAAAGGAGATTTTTCTGCTTCACCTAAATTGCCTTTTTAAATAATTTCTGGTAAGAATATAAAATGAGAGTTTCTTTGGAAAGTTTGGCAGTTTTTTTAGGCTAAATATAGTTACAACCTAGCAATTCCATGCATGTGTATGTATCCAAGAGAAAAGAATATTTATATATATTTGTCTACACAAACACTTGCTCAGAAGCACTCATAGTGGCAGTATTCATAATTATCCTAAAGGGGAAACAATCCAAATGTTCATCAACTAGTGAGTAGGCAGTCACCGTATACCTATATGTTATAATGTTTCTTAGCAATAAAAAGGGATTAATTACTGATGCATGCCACAAAAATGAGTGAACTTCATAAATATTATGCTAAGCCCTGGCTGGCATGGCTCGGTGGATTGAGCACTGGTGTGCAAACCGAAGGGCTGCCAGTTTGATCCCCAGTCAGGCAGGGCACATGCCTGGGTTGCGGGCCAGGTCCCCAGTTAGGCCAGACCTGCAGCTGGGGGTGTGTGTGAGACAATCAATCAATGTTTCTCTCACACATTGATGTTTCTCTCCTTCTTTCTCCCTCCCTTCCCCTATCTCTAAAAATAAATAAAAAAAATATTTTTAAAATATGCCAACAAGACTTCACCTGGTGTGATTCCATTTACATGAAACTTCTAAAAGAGGCAGAACCACAGAGACAGAAGACAGATTGGGGGTTGTCTGGGGCTGGTGGTGAGACTAGATACTGACTGCGAACGGCAGGAGGAAGCTCTCTGGGAAGAGAGAAGTGTTCTGAAGCTGGATTGCGGTGGTGGGGGCTCGACTGTATAAATTACTTAAAGGCACGGAACTCAACAAAAACCAGCAGGAGAACGGACACAAGGAGGCTTTGGGATGAAGGTAAGATTCCCCTGGGTGGTGAGTGGTTCTTTTGGTTATGTTCACTTGATGATAATTTGTGCCCTTATGTATCTATTTGTCAAACCAATTTGTTACTTTTACTGAATACAAGTCATACTTTAAAAAAAAAAAGAGTTTAAAAATGAATACTTCAGACAGTCTAATCGATGAACAAAACTCAGAGTGAAGCTGACTGTGCTGCTGATGCCGGCAGGGCCTAATCTGTGCCAGGATAAGCAAGATCATGCGTTCTCCCCGTAAGTTAACGTGCACACACTTTCCTCCCTTATCTCAGGGGTCAGCATACCACACTCTTTGGTTTATTTTTGTACTGACTCTTAGCACGTTCTAAATCCTTGATATCAGAGGAGAGGTGGATGCTTCCCACCCAAAGGTTTTTTTTAATTACAATAACTTTGCATACAGTGAAGTGAACAAATCTTACATGCACAGCTAAGTGAATTTTTGCACATTTATACACTTAGCTAACAGCTATCTCAATCAAGGTAGAGAATACTTCCCACAGCCCAGGGGTTGCTTTGGTCCCATCAGTCACTAGAGTCCCAAGTGTAAGCCCTCTCAATTCCAAGACCCACCAAAGGTAAGATGCTGACACTGTCACCAGAGATTAATGTTGCCTGTTTTTGAACTTCATGTGTGGATCCAGATGATGTGTGCTCTTCTGTGTCTGACTTCTTTCATTCAATGGTTTGTCTGAGATTCAGCCGTGTTGCTGCGGGGTACCAGCAGCCCTCCCTGTTTCACTGCTGCGCTGTATTCTTCTGTGTGACTATATCACAATTTATTTTTGATGGACATTGGGTTGTTTCTGGGTTTCAGCATCACAAATGAAAGTGTACATGTTTTGGTGGCTGTAAGCACTCCTTTCTGTTGTCACCTAGTGATATTTTACACTAGGTGTTAATAAAGTAAAGTGCAGCCTCCAGACCAGAGGAGATGCATGACATCTGAACTTACACTACCTGAGCACTACCATTCAAGGGTGACTCCCTAAAGCCATGATAGGTAGTAATCTTGCACACAGAAAATAATACCCATTTCACAAGTTTATACGAGGTCTAAATGAGGAGTAACCTATGAGATCCCAGTAGAAATGGAAATCTGTCATATCTTTCCTCACTACTGTGAACATTTATCACTTTTCATTAATGAGCAAGCCCAGCCTTCTGTCCAGCCTTCCCGAACACGAATAGTTGTAGAGATTCAGGGGTTCCTCAAAGAGCTACAGACTATTCATTGATAATGTAAGGGATCTACTGCAATTAATACTTTTTTCTATAGGGTCCTAAGAGGAAAGAAGACAAAGGAAAAGGAAAATGAATTTGAAAATGACTGAGGTAATTGGCCAGTCCTAGAAAAAGTTGTAAAGAATGCTAGGTGCCTTCTTTGCTTTTCTCCTCTTTGTAATATCTTTTTCTCTATTCCCCTCTCCTCCCCTGACCGATCAAAGCTTTGTTTCATCATCAGGTGCCCTGGGCCTACATGGTGCCCTAGGCAGGTACTTCATCCCATCTACTCATCTCAGAATGTGGCTGAACTCTGAATCTGCCTGCATCCCTACAGTGCACTGCACTAGGGCTTGGCTTCCTACCAGGGGACAGGCAAGGTGAGAAGCTTCCACCATCTATGTGGTTCCTTCCCTGTAGGGTTTTATAACAGCAGTCTTCTAGGAAGAAAGCTGAAATTAAACATAGTTGTTTTAGTGGTGGAAAATCTGGCTGGAGAGATGCTCTTAGGGCTGCGTGTCTAGCTAGGTCTGGCAGTGCTCACCAGGTCTGCATTACATTGCAGATGTTTGGTTTGGAAAGTCCCTTAGCTATTTGACTTCTGGAGTCCTTTCTCACCATGGGGCCCCTCTGTGGGAACATAGAATTCATCAGTCACCTTCCCCAAATGTCAAGCTCCTGCAGTGTGACCCCAAAGAACCTTGCCTGCCATCTACATAACAGGAGCAAGGACTGCACATTTGCTGGACAGAAGCTTGAACTGTCAGACAGAGGTTCTCCCCAATGGCTGGAGTTTGCAAAACCAACTATTGGAAGAAAGAGTGCAATATAAATGTAACCTTCCATCTCCTGGATATTTGTCATTTCACCCTTACTTGTAACACCTCTTTCTTGTGGTCTCTTAATCTCTTAAAAGGTTCTTGGGGGTGTTATTCACTAGCCAGAAGCTAAATTATAGTTAACGCTCTCAGTTAGATGCTATTTCAGCTATGTATTTGAGATGCTAAACCACAACTTGAGATCACCAGAAGACGTCACAGGATCATTCAAGTTCAGACTTGAATTACCTGACTTCCCAGAACCTGCCAATCCTTTTAACTCTAAAGCTTTAGATCTGTTACTCTTTTTGCCTGGAATTCCCTCCTCTCTGACCAGCCCTATCTCTCTCTCTGGATTGTTTAAATTCCAAGTATAAGATCTATTTTACTGGGTAATGAAGACAACTCAAGACCCTTCAGCCTCCCCCAGCTTTTTTACAGAAAAACCTTTATTACATTCTTGTAATCAATTTTCAGTGTTTTTCAAATCACTTTTCACCAACAATTTATCAGAAAATGAGATAGGATGAAAACAGAATTGAACTGAAAGGCAGAAGATCTGCATTTGAATTCTAAGTGACTTTGACACTGATCCCTTTACTGTTATTGTCCTCCTCTGTAAAATGGAAATAATAATATCAGATCCTCCTACATGCCTCACAGGGTCATTGTAAAGATACAATAAAAAACATATGAGAAATGCTTTACAAACTGCAAAGTGACTCATACACGTAAAGAATTATCATTACTTATTTATTTACCAGCCTAGGCTTGGAAATATAAATGTAAATGGGACAGGCCCCAGGGGTCTGTGTTCTACTGGAAGTACCAACAACATAAAGAGGTAAGCAGAGATATAAACCCAAAAGAATTAAAAGAATTAAATGTGTCAGTGTTCACAGCAGCATCATTGACACTAGTCAAAAGAGGGAAATACCCAAAGTGTCTGAACAGGCCAACAGATAACCAAAATGCGGTGTGTATGTACAATGCAATGCTGTTCTGCCATGAAAAGAAATGAAGTCTGACACATGAATAAAGCTTGAAAACATTGTACTAAGTAAAATAAATCAGACACAAAGGACAAATATCATAGGATTCTCCCCATATGAAACATCTGGAGTAGGCAAATTCATAGACAATGAGAGCAGGCTAGAGGTTACCAGGGCTGGAGGCAAGGGTGGGACTGGGGAGTTAATGGGTACAGAGTTTCTGTTGAGGGTGGTAAAAAAAAATTGGAAACAAGTGATGTTGGTTGTACAACATGGCATATTTAATTAATGCCACTAAATTGTACACTTAAATATGGTTACAAATGGCAAGTTGTATGTTATACATATTTTACCGCAATAAGAAGATAAATAAATAAATAAATAAATAAGACTTCAATTAAAGTCACCAGAAAAAGAACAGAGTAAACCTAAAGAAAGTATAAGAAAATAAATAATAAAGATAAAAGCAAAAATTAATGAAATAGGAAACAAAGAATAGAGAGAGTCAAATCAAAAGCTAATTTGGAGGGGAGGGGAATGCTAATAAAATGAATAAACATAAACAAATAAGAAAGAAGTAATTAAAACAAAATATGATAAGCGCTGTGAAGAAACTCCTAACTGTACAGGGAGGCAGGAGTAGGCTTCTTAAAAACATGCTTTTTGAACTGTGAACTTGGGAGAGAAGAGTAGGAGTTTTCTACGGCATAGATCCAGGTGTGGGCGCACGCGCACTCAGGGGGAGGTACTCATTCCAGTCACCATCGTACCGGCTTCCCAGCCCAGTGTCTCAGACCAGGGTGCTTAAGAAATGCTTGCTAAATGAATACACATCTTCACTGTATTAGTTCCACAGTGTGTCTTTTGTCTCTCCATGGATTTTAAATTGTAAAATTTCCTAAACCTTTTATCTATAACTTTTGGATTTGTCCATTTCCGCACTACAGTCTTTTATAACAAAGCAGTGTGATACCATTTTCCTAAAGACACTGCATTAGAATTCCCCAACCCTTTCTGCATTTCACCTGAAATGAGGCCTGCATAGAAACCAAAATGGATAGTGCCTGTTGAAAATAAAACCCTGAAATTCACAAGAACCTTAAGGAAACATATGAGAGTGGGATGTGCCCGTCTGGCACCGCAGCTTTTAGGAACTGGTGCTTGCTGTAGGCATCCGAGGTGCCAAGAGAAGGTACTGTTGCTTCATTGGGTCTGCTGCGAGCGGAGGTGCAGGCTGTCCAGGGCCCCAGAGCTGCTGGCAGAGTTGGGGAGGAAGGCTGGAATACAGCCTACGTGCCTCTTACCAAGCCGAGTACCCTGGGGCTTTGTCCAGCCTAATGAAAGCAGCCTTTTTTTATTTGGCACAAAAGCATCAGTGAGTATGGGCCAATCACAGCCCTGCGTTTTGGCTCTCATCACTATTGCTGCCCTGAGTGGAGGAGAGTTAGTGTCTGAGAGTTCCTGTCTGTCCCTTCAAAAGAGCTCCCCCAGTTCTCTTCAGCCTCAAAGCTTCTTTTCAGAGGATGTATTCAAGCCCTTTGGTGGAGGACTAACCGACCACTGTGGAGGGCAATCCGCAGATGAAGAGTTATTTCTGCCAGGAGACCTTCCGAGTACTGTGGAAAAAAAAGGCAGAGACAAGCTCCATTTCCCCACGTTGCTCTTGGCCCTGCGATTGCCTCTTCTGCCGCTAGAGGGAAACCTCTCCCAGGAACTAGAAACACACTTTCCTGAGCGCTGCACTGGGGAAACAGAGGTCGGGGATGCAGGGTTGCGTGTGTAAAGGACTTCGGTTTGACCCCAGCTTTTTTATTATGTGATTTGGAAATGCCTTGTCATCTTGTCACGCAATTTTATTAAATGGAATAACAGTTTCACAGCACTCATTAAGCTCGTATGGACCCTCTTCTCCTTTTCTTGTTCATCTGATTGTGTTTCAATCTGCAGACGTTCAAATCCAATCCAGGAGACACAGGTCAAGCCCTTGAGAACTCACATCCCTGACACCTGATATTTCTGGGAAATACTAAGGAGCCTTAGTGATAACATAATAGGGTATTGGTCTAATAAATTCTGACCCCAGGCTACCAATAGCTATCAATTATGTTGCAGTCTTTTTTTTTAAAGGGTCATAATTTAAATACACTTTAAGGCACCAATTTGAACTGTACAGTTCAGTGAGTTTTAATAAATGTATACACCAGTGTAACCATCATACCAGTTAGGACATAGAACATGTCCATCATGCTGATAAGTTCTCCTGTCTGCCTTCAAAGTCAATCCCCATGACCTGAAGAAGACTCGAAGCCTGAGGAGTGCCAACAGTGGGCTGAAAAGGGAGTGTGCGGCCTTGAGGATAACGTGTACTATGTGTGGCTAAATACAACTCTTAACTATTCACAGCCACATATTTTTGTGTTTTTCTGTTAAAATTAAGCAACCACTTATTTTTTAAGAAATAAGTGGCATTTTAGAACCTGTTCATTATCCAGCGTGTTAACAGTATAATTTTCTTCCAAATATGTAAATACATGAAATTCTCTAAAGTATGTTTAGTCATTGCTTCACGATTTGGTTCTTGTGAAGTTCTTTTACTATGCTGTTGTTCGGCTGCCACTGAGAAAATGATCAAAACTGCTGTGAGATCACCAGAGTTGAATTCATCTATCAGCCTGTACTAGTTGTGCCCCTTTTGCTATGTGAGAGAAATGACATGATTTCTACTGACATGATTTTTTGTTGTAAAAAGTTTACAAGTGCAATATGCATTCGCAAAAGTGCACAGCTTAGTGAATTTGCACAAACTGAACATATCCATGTAATCAGCTCCCAGATTAAGTAGCATGTTACCAGAAACCCAGGGCCTGCTTAGTCATTCCAGAGGTAACCATTACCCTGGCTTCTAAAACAGAGATGAGTTTTCCCTGCTTTGGAACTTCCCATAATGGAATCATGTAATAGTGTTGTTTTGTGCCTGGCTTCCATCGCTCAGTGTTTTAATCGAATTAGACATTCGTGTTACTCCACTAGTAATTCTTTCTCTTGCTCTCCTAGTGCCCCATGGTACCATTTCACTGCATATATTGTTTCACTGCATATTATTGTATAAATTGTGTCCACTCATTGGTCTTCACAAACAATGCTACTATAAAAATTTTTGAAAATATCTTTTGATGCCCATTATCTGCACATGACCGGGTCATAGAATCTGCACTTGTTCAACTTAAATCGATGCTGCCAAACTGTTTCCCGGGGTGGCTGTACTAATTACACTCCCACCAGTGGTGGATGAGAGGGGCAGTTCCTCCAATTTGACAATATGTGATGTAACTAGTCTTCCATTTTAGACGTTCTGGTGTGGGCAGTGGTATCTCACCTGGGCTTCAGTTTGCATTTCTCTGCTGACTAATATAAATAAAGTCAAGCAGTTTTTCACATGCTATAATGGGTATTTGTATATTCTCTTTTGTAAAGTGCTTATTCAAGTCTTTTGCAAATTTTCTGAAAAACATTTGAAAAGGTTCTTTACAAAACTTTTAATTATTAACCTTTCATTTTGAAATAATTTCAAACTTTTGCAAAAATAGTACAAAAAAATCTAATTCCTTTCACCCAGCTTCATATCTTGTTATCTTATATAACTAGTATAGTGCAATTATCAAAATCAAGAAAGTAATGTTGGTGCTCGTCTACAGATCTCATTAAAAACCACCATTAATTGTTTCACTCGTGTCTTTTAGTTGTTTTGACTCCTTAGTCTCCATTAATCTGGGATGGTCTTCTTTGGTTTTACGTTGTCTTTAATAACCTTAACACTTTCAAAGCATACTGGCCAGTTATTTTGTAAAATACCCTCAATTTGTATTTGCCTAACATTCCCTCAAGATTAATTCAAGTTATGAACCTTTGAAGAAGTGATGTTGTATCATTCTCAGGGTGAGATAGCAGGAGGAGCATGAGTCCAATGTCTTACCAGTGGCGATGCCAGTTTTGATCATTTGGTTAAGGGAGTGTCTGCCGGGTTTCTTCTCTGTCAGGTTACTATCTTTCCCTTTATAGTTTGTAAATAGCTCTTAACACAGTATGTAAATATCCTACTTCTTGTCCTTTCTTTGCTCTACTATGTTTTTAATTTTTAGTATTGTTATATATTCTTATTATTAGCCCGCTTTTTGATATCTATATTGTAAATACCTTACACTACTCTAAAAGCTTGCTTTCTTTCACCCTCTTCATGTCTTTTGATGAACAGATGTTCTTAAGGTTAATATAATTAAATTTATCACTTTTCCCTTGTGGTTTTCACTATTTGAGTACTGTTTAAGACTTCATTACCTCTTCCTCAGAAATCAGTTCCCTCAACATTTTCTAGGAGAGAAGGGATGGTACCCCATGAAATTTCTCTGTGATCAGTAGATTACAAAATGGAAAGTGAGATGCCAAGAGGTTTTAGTTACTGGGATAGAAGTTAATAAAAACTTACATACTGAGAATTAGATCAAACTGGTCAGTGTTCTACCCCCCAGGTAGCTCAGAATTTTTAGTAGAGGAAGTATTCAACCAAAAAGGCAATCAAAGAAAAAATATATAATGAGGCAGTTCAAAAGTCATGTAAACATGAAAACAGAGCCTGAAATACTTTGACGTAGTCAATGCTTAATAAACATTTGTGGTTTGACCCAAAAAAAGCAGGGAGGAGTAGAGAAAGATTGACCTACTCCAAGGTCATGATGCCATTCACTTATGTTTTCTACTACAAACTTCACTGTTTTTCCTTTCATGTTGGATCTACAATCCATCTTCAATTGATTCTCTTCATGGTAAGTATCAAGATTCACTATTTTTCCTAGTTATTTGAGAAATAATTGACATAAATCACTGTATAAGTTTAACACATAGAGCATGATGATTTGATTTACATATACTATGAAATTCATTATTTTTTCATATGATATCAGATTGACCTAGTACCATTTATAGAAACACTCATCCTTTCCCCACTGCACCTTTGTTGTAAGTCAGGCAAGTGTATGGGTGCCGGTCTGTTTCTGCCCTCTCTCTTCTGTCCCATTTGTCTATATATGTCTATCTTTGTGTGAGTACCGTACTAAAGTAAGTGCCATATTGTTAAGTATTGATGTCTTTATATTTCTGCTTTGATCTTCTTCAAGATAGACTTGGCTATTTTTGGCCCTTTGCATTTCAGTCTAAATTTTAGAATTGGTTTGTCAGTCTCCATTATGCACATCATAAACCCATGATAAAATGATTTAAATTGTGTTGAACCTGTAGATGAATTTGTATTATGTATTGTAAATACATAATACAATCAAATTCCAATTATGAACATATTCTTCCTCCCATTTCATTAGATCTTTATTCCTCTCCATAATGTTTTATAATTTTCAGTGAAGTTGTCTCATACAGCTTTCATTTATTTATTCCTGAGTTATTACTGTTTGACAATTTATTGTTAAAATATGATCACATGAGGAGAGCGGTATCTCTCCGTGGGAGGTGATTTTGCTCCCAGGACACCTTCGGCGATGTCTGGAGGCATCTCCGTTGTCACACTAAGGGTAGGGCTACTGACAGCTCGTGGGTAAAGGCCAGTGATGCTGCTAAACATTCGACTTGCCCAGAACAGTCTCCCACAACAAGGACTTATCCAGGCCAAAATGTCAATAATGCTCCTCTCAAGAAACTTCACCACAGTATACAGTTAAGAATTTCAAGAATTTCATGATGTCACTTTATAGTCATTATTTTATCTATATTGTTTATGGGTTTTTGTATTTTT
The DNA here is from genome assembly GCA_028533065.1 of Trachops cirrhosus. Classification (NCBI taxonomy): domain Eukaryota; kingdom Metazoa; phylum Chordata; class Mammalia; order Chiroptera; family Phyllostomidae; genus Trachops; species Trachops cirrhosus. The sequence continues at coordinate 101,845,265 of CM052543.1, forward strand.
GTGGTATAGTGATCTGTAGTGACATTTTCATCTTATTAAACTTATTCTTTATTGCTGGGGCGTGAATCAAACTTGGCATTTTCAGAAGTTTATAATTGTTAGGAGATAATTCTCCGTGGGTTTTGGATTTCTGTACCACCTCTGAGCAAATGGCACTGACAGTTTTAATCAAGGGTGTTTGCATAACAGACAGCCACAGAAAGAAAACAACAGAGACTTTCTGTAGAGGAATTTGAAGATGTCTCCCCTTAGAGGTATTCCAGGGTAATAGAGGAGAGATCTTGGCGTTACTTCCCTAAAGAAGCTTTACTTACATTCCAAGGTGATAAAATATAAAACCTCTCTCTGGGAAAATGGGCAGTACCCTAGCAAGATTAGGGGTGTCCTAGGGCTCCTCAGCTGTGACACAGATCATAGCATGCCCAGTATCCACCAGGACCTGCCGCTACATTGTCCCTATGGGACTTGGAGGCAAAAGGGAGCATGTGCTGCTTGCTGTGCTGCGAGCAAAAACTGTCTCAATCTATCTGGGCTTGTTGCCTCTTCGCTGGCTGAATCTATAGACGTGTGCTAAGCTGATCTAGCAGCTGCAGCAATCTCTGCTGCTTAAGAATTGCTTGATGATGACCCATTAGCAAGGCCTACCAGCAATGCATGAAGGGGAAGAGGCACTGCTGAAGTTATAGGTGTGTCTTCTCTATCCTGGAGTGATGATGTCGTTTAGATAAGGCAAAATTGTCTCTATCGAAAGTTCCCAAGACCTGCCTTTTAGGTAGATGGGTTTGAGGTGCTAGACCTGAGACATTCAGAGGAGCCAACAGCTGCAAGGTCATTATCTATATATTTTTAAATTTACAACTTATTTGCAGTCATCAAAGGCCTACCTGTGTCTACCAAGATATTGAAGGTAACAATACAAGGCTCAGTTTGATCCTGTTCAATATATGAAAATTTTTCCTGGAGACTGGGTCCCAGTTCTGCTCTCGGGTTCCCAGGTCCTCTGCAATTACTAGATGTTTGTTACTGAATGACGTACAGCATGCTTGGCTCCTTTCCTTCTTCCTGCATTAAGTTTCTCAGACCTCTGGGAGCTCTTTCCCACCAATTTGCCACAGCTACCCAGACTTCCCTGAGCTTAGCAGTGGCCACAATCTCAACTCAATGTAAAGACCCCTGTACAAAATGTAGCATATGAGAAAGGTGGGTGATCATGCTAACTCTCACCCTATACTATTTGCAGCTGCTGTGATTTTGTGATTGCTAACTTGAGTACATTCACTTTGGGGCCATCCACATCCACCCAGAGTATTCATGAAAACAAAAGAGACCATGTTGTTTCTATGATCAGAGCTAACTTTCGTAATGATGGGTTGATTTCATGAGGCATACATGTGAGCCACAGGAAAGGTATAAACTAGAAGAGATGTTTTAAAAAAATTCAAAAATTCAACAATTTTGAAGGAAAAATACCTTCCTGGTCAGTGACCATGATTCTGAATGGGATGATGCTGATGGGGGACTTCTCCAGAGACAGTGATCTGCAAATGCATTGTTATTTGACTATCAAACTATGCTCAAATTTATCTTGATATAATGCAAATTATTAACCTTTCCATGGACAGAATCAGGTTTCTATTTTGGTTCAGCTGCATCAGCTCATGGTAACCAAAACAGGTTTTGGAAAAGAAAAAAAAAAGTGTTCCCCTTCTGAGGCATAGGAAAAGGAAAATAGCAAACACTGCTGCTTTTTCTTTCGTGTATGTCCAGAATATTAAACTGCCACCTGTTGAGGAATGGTTCGGGCTACAGGGGATTCATTGCCTTTGCTCAGCGTGTCTGTCTGTCCGTTAGGCAAACCTAGAGTTCAGAGATCCTGCTATCTAAAAGAGAGGTACATTGGGCAATAGTTCTTTCCAAACACCAATGAAGCTCACTGAGTAAAGATTATTACAGTACTGGAAGAGAACCCAAATCCAAATTTTGTGCTAACCTCAGGCATTTGGCTCATCTGCTGCCCTGCTGTACCTGAAGTCCTTCGCAGCCCAGGCAGGAAGTGCAAGGAGCTGCGGCAATACCTTCTCTCTGGACAGGGTGGTCTCCTGGCTCCGGTTCGAGGAGGCGGGGAAGCGGAAGTCAAGTGCTAATAGAGGTAGAGCTGTCACTACCATCGGGCCCTGGGAGGGTCTGTCCCACACACACCTGCCTCCCTGTCGATCGATCCTCTTTTTACTGATTTTTCCCTCTCGCTCTCAGTTTAGCAGATTGGAAACCAGTTTCTCCACGAGAATCCCCCTTGGAAACCATTCATAGGTTATTTATTTATATAGCAAGACTAATATACTGCTGTGACTTGTGATTCTGGGCCTTATTGTATAACCTCAGGAATCATTTGATTCTATGGTCCCCAGATGGATTTGAGCCAGAAGCAGCATTAGTTGCCTGGCAGAAAGATGGGGGAAAAAAAGGAGATGGAAAATTGCTGCCTTTTTTTTTTGGTTAACAAGCCTTGTAGAGCTATTTGCCTCTTGAAACTATGTGAATCAGAGCTGAAGGTCTAAAACAAAACAAAAACAACCAATATTAAGAAATGGTTAAGTGACGTAGAGGATAAAGTCATAAAGTTTCCTCTGCATCGAATAGAAATTCCAGAACAAAAACAAAATGGAGACATTGGAAGAGCGATCACAGAACATTTCTGGGTTTGGAAAAGGTTCAGATCTTCAGCGTGAACAGACTTAAGAGCACCATCCGAGGTTCCACACCTAAACACATTCTTCAAGGAAAAGAGGAAATTTAAAATTTTTCTAGTGAGAAGAACTGGATTAAACTCCAAAGGAACAAAAGTTAATTTGACATCGGATTTTTCTTTGATACCAGTAGATCCCAAGAGACAATGGAGAAAAGTCTTGAAAGACGGTATCGAAGTTAGTTTCCTCTAGGGCCCCCAAACATGACATTTAAATAATTAGGTGGTAGTAAATACTATTTATTGGGGGAAGGAGTGATTGTTTAAAAGTTTTATTATTGAATTTTAATTGTATTTAGCTGTGATCAGAAACAACAGCCAACACTAATGCAGAGCTTAAAATAAGCCAAGAACTCATCAAAAAAAATGTTAGCTATATTAAGACATCTAATCCTTATAACATAACATTATGAGGTAGGTACTATCATTATCCCCATACTACAGATGAGAAAACTGAGGTACTGACAAGATAAATGACTTTCTAAAGGTCATGAGCTAATGAATAGCAGAGCTGTGATTCAAACCCAATTTTTATTTTGGAATGTAATGAGTATTCTCTGCAAATAAATATTTGTAAATACAGAGTGGAGCAAAAGTAGGTTTATAGTTGTTTGTATTGAAAATAATACAATAATTAATAATAATACAAAAATAAATTGTTTCACGTACTCACAACTGTAAACCTACTTTTGCCCCACCCTGTATTCAGTAGGTGGTTGAAAAGAAGGTGCTTTCTCTGTAGAATATGAAGTCTAGTCTTGTTCATAACTATTAACTGTATCTCATGAATAATATTATTCTGATTACTTCTGGGCTTTTTTAATCTGTTTAATCTATCAAAGACATAACAGAGACAGTTTAAAATTGACTTCTGCTTCATATTGTGACACTTGAAAAAAGTTTCTTCTTTGCCTCTTAGATGCTATGTTTTCTTTTCTATGTTCTAGAATTTTTTCATGATTCTATATACTTTTTATGCTTACTCATCCTTGAATGTTAAAAGTTTTATCCACACTTTGCATTTGTTCCCAAACAAGATGAGCTCATTCTTCTTGGCTCCCAGCCTGTCTATTTGGATGCTGTTAGAATCTTCCCATATCTTAGGCTGAAGAATTGCTTGCCTGCCAGCAGCTTAAAAGAATTGTGGAGGGAGCCATCTGGCAAGGAATGTCACCCCTGCGAGCTCTCTTAATGTTTTCCAAAGCCACTGTCCTAAGGGGCTGAAGGTTATCTGGCCTATGTCCTTACCTCATTCGTGGCCAGCGGCCAGACTGGATGTGGCCTAGCCATCCTCCTGAGAGTGAAATCTTCAGTATCAGAGCGGAGCTTGCCAACCAGGTTAAAAATTCTTCCTCTTTATATGCCATGGGCCATTTCAATGAGTATTGAAAAGGGAGAGTCAGAAGTCTGGGCTAACCCCCCACTTTTATCTGAAAGTGTTCTTGATTATCTATTGCTTCATGAAAACACCCAAGTTTTGAGATACAAAACAACAACAATTATTTACTACTGTTCTCTCTCATGATTCCGGTGATCGACTGGGCTCAGTAGGTTATTCTCACTCAGGCCGTCACCTGGCTGCCATGAGACAGGGATGGTGCTGGCACTGGAGTCATCTTGAAAGCTTCCTCACTCATGTGTCTGGCACTGGGACTGGGCAAGTTCAAATGGCTGGGGCTGGAGAAGCCAAGGCTCCTCCAACTCTCTCTTTGTCTTCACGTGGTCTGTCCCTGTGGTATCTGCCACATGGTGGCTGCAGGGCAGCTGAATTTGTTACGTGGCTGCTCAGGGCTCCACAGGCATATGTTCTGAGTGAGAGCTCTGGATAGAGTGGCCTCACCTTTTAAAACCCAGCCTTGAACGTGATATAGTGCTACTTTCATTGTGTAGTCACAGAAGCCCACGCAAGAAGCCCATTCAGGTTGAAAGAGAGGGGTCAGAGATGCCACCTCTTGACTTGAGGAGAAGGACAGGGTTCTGGAAGAGCATGTGAGACAGAATATATTGTTGCAACAAATTTTGAAAAATACAATCTGCCACTGGAAGTGTAATACAATTTTGTTCAATGAAAAAATGATTGTATGTCATCTATAGTAATAAAACCAGAAAAGCTGGTGTTCATGCTGCCTGTCACCCACCAGATCCAATAAGCAGACGCAGGGATTGAATCTTTATGGTGCTTTATTCAGATGGCCGGCGATCTGAGAAGACAACAGGTATGCACCCTAACAGACCATCTTAAATTCCATTTTACTTTATTTTAATATTTTATTTATTTATTTTTATAGAGAGGGGAAGGGAAGGAGAAAGAGAGGGAGAGAAACATCAACATGGGGTTGCCTCTTGCACTCCCCCAACTGGGGACCTGGCCTGCAACCCAGGCATGTGCCCTGACTGGGAATTGAACCAGTGATCCTTTGGTTTGCAGGCCGGCCCATGGTCAATCCACTGAACCACACCAGGGCTTAAATTCCATTTTAAACTTACCCTTTTTATAAGGAGAAGAAAAGTGTAGGTAAGGGAATTGGAATTCAGGGGGAAAAATTAATCAGATAAAAACTGCAGCATTCTTCATCTGTGTCCTGGGTGGTGGTCTTTATCTGTGTCCTGGGCAGTGGTCTTTAGCTGTATCCCAGGCAGTGGGCATCTCACCCTAGAATACAATGGCTCAGATACCATCTTGATTGCTTGCAGTCCTGCTGAGGCCCAAAGGTGGAACCGCTTATGGTCTCCTGGAGTCAGGGTGAGTCATACCTTCAGTTCCTGAGACAAGAGCTTTTTTACATATATTGATTACTAAGCTTATTAGCTACTACCTGAAACTAAAGTTTCTCCAACACTTGAGTCCCCCATCAGTAATACCTATTGATACTGATGTTGAGGGTCCAGAACTAGTTACCCCAAAATGTATCTCTATGGAATGCAGATTATTTTGAGCTAAGGGTAACCGTAGCTGCAGGCTCAAGAGAAACTTCTGCCCCTCCCTTGACTACCAGGAAAAACTTAAATTAGGGTCCTTGTCCATAATGGGAAATTATCAGAGAAAACATCTATTACTAAACATCTATTTACTAAACATCTGCTCTTCTTAAAACCCCCAAGGCAACTTACCTCATCCCTAGTTCAGAATGTTATATACCCAATCTCATTTCTATCTCTGAACTTTTGTGCATGTGGGGTCTCTATGCAAAGTTTCCATGCACACATGTGTATTAAACTTGGTTATTTTCTTTTGCTAATGTGTCTCATGTCTATTTGAATATTAGATCAGCCAGAAGCACCTTGAGGGTAGAAAAAAGTTTCTTCCCCTCCCACACCACTCTAAGCAAGTATCTAACTCATAGAACTGTTGTAAGGATGAACTGATTATATGTAAAGCACTTAGAATACTGACTGACACATAAGGATGCATATTATACATGGGTATGATGATTATATACCATGGGTATAATAATGGGGTATAATCCCATATATAATGCATACACAAATGTGGGTGTGCATTATACATAGCAAAATACAGTATATACAGGGCCTAGCACAAATAACACCCCCTTTTTATCACAAAATCTTTTATTAAAAAATGTAATTCTGTAATAACAATATCACATTCAAGCACACCATATGACATTTTAGATGAAATGTTCAAATTGATGTCCATCCCGTGTGAGACATTCATGTACCCTACCAACCACACTCAAGCAAGTCTTACTTTTGACAGAACTTGTATATATTAACTATGCTCTACAGTCAAGAAAAATTAGAAATCAGTAACTCTAGTGTTAAATAACTACCCTTCTCCACCATCCAATATCCTGTTGTCCATTCTGCTATTCATTTTTTTTTTAACCTTCTTGGTTTACCTTCTTGTTTTGGTGGAACACACCATCTGGAAGCTTCACAAGAAAAGGTACACAGGAGATAAATTTTATAAAATCTTGCATGCCTGGAAATATCTTTATTTACTCCCACACTGGAAAGATAGTTTGGATGAGTCTGAAAATCTATGTTGGAAATAAGTTTCCCTTAGAATTGTAAAGGCATTATTACATTGTCTTTCAGTTTCACATGTTGCTATGGAGAAATCTCATGCCACCTGGTTTTTGATCCTTTGTATGAAACCTCATTTCTTCCTTCTGGGTGCTTATAAATCTTCTCTATATCTTGAGTCTTCTGAAATTTTATCGTGATGTTCTTTGGCATGGTTTTGCTTTTGACCACAGTGCTGGGCTTGGCAAGCACTTGCAATGTGGAAATGTGTGTCCTTTAGTCCCAAAAATATATACTTGAATTATTCAATTGATTTCTTCTCCTCTGTTTCCCAGATGTCCTGAGCTGACTTCCAAATTTTCTTATCTTCTTTATAGGGGCCCAACAGGCCACCCCAAGTAGCCCACAATGGCATATTGATTTCTTTGCATTACAGTTACTTGACAAGCCACCGGCGCCAGAAGGGCACGTTGACCCTGCCCTTGTCTCCTTCAATGCAGAAATTAAGTTTCCCATGTAAAAGGTGTCCTTCTCGAACCTGGAAGATACCCTTTTGCTAAAGTTAAATAACTCGGAGCCAAAAAGTTTGTATAAACAAATCTTGTCACCTCTTTTCTAATTTACTACTTTGTTTAAATCCCTTGTTAAGAATATTCATTATTGGACTTCTGGTCAAGAAGGCAGCATAGGCAGACATGGCTTGCCTCTTTCCACAGCCACATCAAAATTATAAGTAAGATAAAGAACAACCATCACTCAGAATCATCAGAAATCAAGTCAAATGGAAGTTTGACAACTATGGAATTAAAGAAATCACATCCATCCAGATTAGTAGGAGGGGTGCAGATGTGAAACCAGCTGATCCCACACCTACATGTGGTGGATAAAACTTTGGGAGGGATATCTTGGGAGTGAGGAGTCCCAGGCCCACACCAGGCCCCCCAGAATAGAGTCCCAGTGCCAGGAACATAATAAGTCCCCATGACTTCTGGCTATAAAACCCAGCAGGGATTGGGTCAGGGGAAGAAACTGCCGGACCCCAAGCAGTTCCTCTTAAAGAAACCACACAAGGACTCACTCAGACTCGCTTCCTCTGAGCTCCAGCACTGGAGTAGCACCTGGAAAGGCACCAGTGATATATAGGGAGAAACTGAAGTGTCTGGCATCAAGGTGAGCAGAGGCCATTGTCATTTTTCTGAACCCTCCCCTCACGGAGCCGGCAAGCTGGTGCCATATCTGAGACTACATCAACCTGGCTAACACCATTTGACCTCCCTTGGAGATTCCCAGAGGTGCCTCCCCACCCAACTTATGGGTCCACCCAAGCTACTTTTCCATATGAATGGTTGGTCTTGGCTGATGCTTCACAACTTCCTATATCCTCTCAAACAAGCAACAGCTGACCTCAGTGAGCCTCAGGCCCAGCACTAGCAACAGTCAGCCTAGATTCACAGTGTGGCTTCCCCTGGGAACATCCAAGCACAGGACAAGTAGCAGCCGCCTCAGATTGCATTATATCTAAGGCAAGAAGGCCCAGGGAAAAACACAGGTGAGGGCTGACCTTGGTCTGCACCACCTGGGAAACCCCAGGGCCTGTGCACCCAGTGGATAGCTACAGACCATGTTGGAGCACCACCACCTTGCCCCTGTATAGCTAATTCTCCGTGGAGAGTGGAGATTGGTCATCAGTGGTCATAGCCAATTCTTGCAGCTGACTTGCCAGGGTAAGTCCCTCCCGTTGATCTGCCAACAGCAACCAAAGATCAAATACAAGAGGAGGGTGTACTCAGCCCACATGAAGGGTTCACCTCAAGCACCCAACTTGGTGATAGGGGAGGCTGTGCCATTGGACCCTATAGGACACCTACTACATTAGGCCACACTACCAAGACACAGTATCCAAGCAGCCCTACCTAATACATAGAAACAAACACAGGGGAGCTGACAAAATGAAGAGACAAAGAAACATGGCCAAAATGAAAGAACAGACCAAAACTCCAGAAAAAGATCTAAATGAAATGGAGATAAGCAATCTATCAGATACAGCATTCAAAACACTGGTTATAAGGATGTTCAAGGAAGTTAGCGAGGACCTCAACAGCATAAAAACAAAGGGTATGCTACTTAAAATAAATAACAATTTACGGGGAAACAACAGTGAGCAGATGAAGCTGAGAATCAATCAATAATTTGGAACATATGTAAGCAAAAACCAACCAATCAGGACAACAAGAAGAAAAAAGAATCCCCCCCAAAAAATGAGAATAGTTTAAGCAGCCTCTGGGGAAACTTTAACAGGTCCAACATTCACATCATAGGGGTGCCAGAAGGAGAAGAGAAAGAGCAAGAAATTGGAAATCTATCTGAAACAATAGTGAAAGAAAACATTCTTAATTTGGTGAAGGAAATAGACATGCAACTCCAGGAAGCACAGAGTCCCAAACAAGATAGATGCAAAAAGGCCTACTCCAAGACAGATCATAAGTAAAATGACAAAGGTTAAAGATAAAGAGAGAATCTTAAAAGCAGCAAGAGAAAAGAAGTTAGTTACCTCAGGGCAGTTCCCATAAGAATGTCAGCTGACTTCTCAAAAGAAACTTTGCATGCTAGAAGGGATTGGCAAAAAAAATATTCAAAGTCATGAAAAGCAGAGACCTACAGTGAAGATTGCTCTACCAGCAAAGCTATCATTTAGAATCAGAGGACAGATAAAGAGCTTCCCCAGACAAGAAAAAACTAAAGGAGGTGATCATCACCAAACCATTATTATATGTGATGTTAAAGGGACTTATTTAAGAAAAAGAAACAGCTCAAAACTATGAACAATAAAATGGCAATAAATACATATCTATCAACAATCGAATCTAAAAAGCAGACTAAGCAAACAGGAAGAACAGAAACAGAATCATGGAGACTGAGAGCATTTTGATGGTTGCCAGATGGGAGTGTGGTGTGGGGGAATGGGTGAAGAGGTGACAGGATTAAGAAGTACAAATAGGTAGGTACAGAATAGCCATGGGGATGTAAAGTACAGTATAGGAAATGGAGAAGCCAAACAACTTATTTGCATGACCACCGACATGAACAATGGTGGTGGGACTGCCTGAGGGAATGCGGGGTGCTGGATGGAAGGGGGCAAAGGGGGAAAAATCAGGACAACTGTAATAGCATAATCAATAAAATATGATTAAAAAGAATACTGAGTATTCTTTTTTAAAAGGAATTCTAAAGGAATACCGTAAGTTCCTTTCTAGTAAGCACTATTTTTTTTTATCCTGTCAATTTCCCACAGATTTATTGTTTCTTCATCTAAAAGTATAAAAAGGTGCCTGGTTCAATCATTTCTCTCAGCCTCATTTTATAATCTGAGCATCATATCATGACCTTTCATGTGCATGCACTAAGTTGATTTTTCTGCTGTTACCCTAGTCTTCTGTCAAATTAATTATTTTATTGCTAGTCTAGCTCCAGAAACTGAAAAAGGGGAGAGAATTCTCCTCCCTCCAACACTTTTGTCTTTGTCTTCTCTTTGCCTTTTGTCCATGCTTTTAAAGATGTTTCCTAAACTTTACCCTACCACTCTACTGAACTTTTCATTTTTGCTATCATAGTTTTAACTTAAAAGAGCTCTGTTTGGTTTTCCAGTTGTTCTTTTTTGAGAATTTATTCTATTTTTATTTCTCAAAGGATATTGATAATAGATTTTTCAAAGTTGTCTTCCCTCCATACTGTCTCTTTCTTTTTTTCTGTTTTCTGTTTCATGTCAGATTTAGCCTTAAATTCTGATGGCCTTCAGCTATCTATTCTTATATAAAAATAAAACAAAATAAAACAAAACAGAACATCTAGTTAAATTTGAATTTTAGATAAGCAATAAATAATTTTTAGTATAAGTCTTCCCCATGCAATATTTAAGACATAATATATAAGTATTTTATACTTTAGTAAAAAAATTTTTATCTGAAAGATTTTTAAATGCTTTTATTTATTTACTTTTAGAGAGAGGGAAAGGGAGGGTGAAAGAGGAGAGAAACATCAATCAGTTGCCTCTCATACACCCTCCAAGTAGGGACCTGGCCTGCAACCCAGGCATGCGCTCTACCAGGAATTGAACTGCCAACTTTTCAGTTTGCAGGCCAGCATGCAATCCACTGAGCCACACCAGCCAGGGCTGTTTATCTGAAATTTTAATTTGACTAGTGTCCTGAATTTTACTTTGCAGGCCTAAGAGTGAGATCTAAAATACTGCCTGGAAGCTTTGTACCTGTGTGTAAGTGGGTGGGGCTTGACTAGAGTGAATTCACTAACGGGTTGCTCCAGTTTCATTGAAAAATGATGACAGTCTCTTTAGATCCTTACTCCTCCCCAAAGAAGAGTACAGTAGTCCAAACCTCCCCTCCTAGCTGCCAACGATCTAGGAGCCAGGTGAAGAAAACTGAGCAGCACACTATTCATCATATTAAGTTTCACACAGGTCTTCAGTTTCATACAGTTCCCCTAGCCTCGTGGTAGATTAAAGGTGGCAGCAAATTTTTTTTTGTTAGTTCCCACCATTCAGGAATAGAGCCTAATTTCCCTTCCCTTGAATTTGGGCTGGCCTTAATGATTTGCATGACCTATAGAATGTAACAGAAATAACATTTAGGGGCTTCTAAGCCTAGATAATAGGAAGCCCAGTAACTTCTTCCTGGATCTCTCGGAGTATCCTTTGTGGAAGCCCTGAGACTTCGTGTAGGAAATCCGGTTACCCCAAGACTTCCATGTGGAGGGAGCATGTGTCAGTGGTCTGGTCGATAGAGCTGGCTGAGACCAGCCTTCTGTCTATTCCTGCCAGGGTGCCAGACACGTGCGTGAATCCTCCAGACTGCCCCCCTGCCAGCTGAATACTGCCAAATGACCTTTGTTGATGCCACATGAAACAGAGGAATTGCCCAATCAAGCACCATCCAAATCCAGACACCCAAAATCACGAGACATAGTAATAAAATGGTCATTGTCTTAAATTACCAAGTTTTGGGATAGTTTGTTGGGCAGACCTATATAACCAAAATACTTGAACTACAACTGAAATGCCCCATGCTAAAGAACCTCTGCTTTATCCTCTCCAGAGAATGTTTCCAATTTTCTGCCCATGTGGGAGAGGGGGAGTGGGAGCTGTGTTGTGTGGGAAGGGGATGGAGGAGTCTGATGTTTCTTGTACAGCCTCACACAAAGAGCCTCCTGCTTTTAGTCTTAACCAGACACCCACTTTCAGAAGTACCTGATGCAGCAAATTCCTGGGCATCCTGAGAAATTCTACATCAGGTTGCTTCTTGGCTTTCCCTACTCCTGGCTTAGAAGTCAGTTTTCTCAGGTCTGTGGAAGTCCATTATCACCTGTCAATCTGCTTTCCAAAATTCCAGAATTTTGTTATTTTTCCTCTCTTGGGCCCTTGTTGTTGTGAGATCAAAAACAAAACTACTCTTTTTTTTAGATGGATTTCCAAAGGGAGCTGATGCAAATGCATGTGTTCATTCTACTATCTTTAAAGTCTCTGTTGAGTCTTTCATTTCAACAATTACATTAATTTTTAAAACACTGTCTTAGGTCAGGTTCCTCAAAGCAGAACCTAAGAGAGGGATTCTCTCATGTAAATGCCTCAGTGAAGGAATATTCTCAGGAGAAACCGTAAGTGAGAGAAGTGGGACAGCACAGAGGAGGAAGCAGAGCAAAGATGTGGTTTCTGCTGAATTTTAGCCTCAACCTAAGCTCATGGGAGCTCTGGAACATGAAGGGTATCACGGGTTTATCCCTGGCCTTTTGTACCCCATAGAAGTTAACTTCTGACGGTGGCTTCCAGCCTGGTCTGGGTGAAGATATGGGGAGAAAGGGGAAGATGGGACCTGGGTTCACCTGTCTAGAAAAGGATTTCCGCAGGGTGTTCACACCATTTGCTCCATTCCTCACCGTCCTTTCTTTCTTTCTTTCTTTTTTAGGGTAGGCTAATTGTTATCTTTAAAGGGATGTAATAGACTCTGATCTCTCTGAGGAAATGAATTATCCATATTTTATTTTTTCTACTGTTTGTCTCGTTAATTTTGCTTCCTCCTTGGTTCATAAACTGAAACTCAGAAACTTTAAGTTTACAAGCAGAGAAAAGGGACAAAACCAGGTTTAGAATCCACATCAGTCTGATCCTTGCTTTTCAGTGTGTAAAAGGAGTGGCTACTAGCCACTTAGATTTTGGTTTGTTGGACAGCAAATACACTCACCAAAGGTACCTACCCTTTGTTAAAACCGGAATTTGCCTGTAGACTTAGGGAATTCATTCTGCAAGCATTCACTGAGCTCTTACTGCAGGGGGAGGTGTGGGGTGTTGGACACAGGTATCAGGAGCAGGTGCAAAGATGACCTAAACTCAGGGCCTTCAAGAGGCTTGTGTCCAACAGGTAAGAACACATCCAAGGGTGTCCAACCTGTGGCCTGCAGGCCACATGCAGCTCAGGATGGCTATGAATGAGGCCGAACACAAAATCGTAAATTTACTTAAAACGTTAGATTTTTGCGATTACTTGTCGCGATGTATTTAATGTGTGGCCCAAGACAACTCTTCTTCCTCTGTGGCCCAGAGAAGCCAAAAGGTTGTACATCCTTGCCAGGGAATGAATGCTGTGCCAAGGCTGAACCCAGGAGCTGCTGACCAGTACAAAACCCTGGTAACAGGTGAAGAGGGGAAGATCTTGGGCTGCTGCTAACTCCATTTCCAAGTTTCCCTAAGGGAAAGAACTCACTTTTCCTCAAGAGAGAAGTGAAACTCCTGGGAGCTTTTGAAGTGTATGTTTTATATGTAAGAGGGAAACTAAATGTGCCATTCTGATATGACTTTCCACTTCTGCGGCCACAGGTTCGGCGTGAGCCCTGCAGTGAAAAAGAAAGTGCAGTTTCTCGAGGAAGAAGCTGTGACTCGCGGCGGGACTCCCGGCTCCAGCGCAGAGCTGGGTGCGGCGGGGGTAAGGGCAGGGCCCGAGGACTCTTGGAGGTGGTAGGGGTGCTCGGGCTGGGGAGATGCGGAGGGTACAGGGGCTCCGACAATGCCGGGCAGGAGCGGGGCTGGGCGAACCGGACGCCGGGAGAGCGGGACCCGCCGCCCGGGGAGCAGGCACGTGCCAGGTGCGGCCCCGCCCTGGGGGCGACGCAGCCCCGGTCAGGTCGCGGATCCAGGTGCCCTTCGCCCCGGACGATTTTCCGGTCTCGAGAGTAGAGGGACAACCAGGAACTCGGGCTCAGTCTCCACCCCAAAGTGGGGCGGGTCCACCCGGGATAAGACCGGCTGCCCAGCCCCGACGAGGGTGTGACCTCCGCAGCCGCTGAGGACTAGCGCAACTACGTCTTGGCAGGACCGGTAAGGGGACTGCGGACCGGGGGTCTTGCACTCAGGGAGGGGGCGCGGCAACCCAAGGGCGCCTCGCGGGGGCGGCCAGGCGCACGCCGCGCCCGGGAGGGGGTTCCCGTCGCTGGCCTGTGAGCGGTCGGGCTCCGGCGGCACTGGGTGGAGCGAGAGGCTGCGCGGGCCGGTACGCGCTCGCGTTGGACGGGAGGCAAACTCGGCCTTTATGCAGAAAGACCTCCAGACAGTTTCTACAGCTCACTATTCCTATCAGAGACTGCAGCCGTTACTTATTGAATGCATGTGCCAAGCACTGTGCTTGGTTTGGGCGTTATAAACAAAAGATTGAGTTCATATTCCCTGGAGTTGACTCATTTCAACAAGTTTTACTTATTAATTCTTTCCTTGCTCCTTTTAAGAAACTTACTTCTTTCTCCTACTTTCTTAACCTTTCAATCCTTTTTGTGTATCTAATGCTCTCAGCACAAAGCCTGGCACAGGGGACTCTGTGATTATTGTTATTTAATCTGTAATTATTTTGAGGTCCATGACTACAGTCTGGCTCAATATGACTCTTTTGTTGTGGCTTTGACCAGCTGGAGACTTTAGGATCAAAAAGGTTATTGCTTTTCAACTATCTGTCCAGCTTTTGTGGGAAGAATGGATGGGGTCCCCTCCTCTAAATGATCCATCCCATTGTCCATCAGTCCTGGAACCTTCCACCTCCTCCTTACATTGCAAGTGACTCTATTGATAGCCAAGCAAGGGACTTCTCAGATGACAGGTGGAAGAGCAAGCAGGAGAAGAAGGGGACAGGATTTAGAAAATGGGTAACTGTAGCTGCCAAAGACTTACTTACCAGAGCCAAATCCCCTGTATTGCTCTTAGGTTAGATTTCTATTGTGTTGCAGAGTACACACATAGACACAAGCATGTACAAACACACAACTACTAAGGGTGTCTATGTTCCTTCCTATATGTTCTTGCCTTTGTTAGGGATAATTTTTCTCCAAAAGCAATTTCAGCACAGTCAAATTGGACCACACCAGCTCTCAGCATCTGAAGATAGCCTCTTGGTCATCGCCGCACGCATAATTTGTGGCCCGTGTCTTTGCTTATGTCTAGCAACTCAGTTGTTTTCCCCATCCTGCTCATCTGCTTGTGGATTAAGCCTGCCCCTCTCCAAGGAGGTGGAGGTGAGTGGCAGGCACTGGGGGTGGTAGGTGGTATGCCGGGGAGTACCTGAAACTTCAGAATAAATAAGCGGGGAGGGGGGAATTGTCCTTGGGTGTCAATTTTACCCAAATATTTGAGGATAAAAGCACTTTTTATACAATAACAGGTATACTTTGGAGTAGAATTCAAAGTTTAGATACCTTTTTAATATAAAACAAGAAACTTCAAAAAAATTTTTGCATAGGTTTTGGACTGTGATTGGCCCAAATCTAGCCCTCGAGGGTTTGCTTTCAGTGCAGTTAGGGCTACTTATGGCGGCAGTTTGATAGGCTCTCCGGTGTCTTCCCTGGAGGGGCTTTGAATAAAGTCATCCTGTGTTTCTCATTTAGTCTTTATTTCAACCTGAGGTGGGGTTATTAAACCTGGTTTTACAGATGAGCATCCCAAGGCTTCAAGTTGTGGTCGTTGGTCAAGGTCAGACCACTTGAAACAGATTTACTCTCTCTGCCCTACTGTGGCTCCATCCGTGCTTGGTTCGTAGTGATTTGAGGTTTGGATTTGTGGCCTTCTGGCTTAATAACTAAATCATGACCTAATTTTTCTCTTCCTCTTTAACTTTATTCTTGTCAAGTTGACATATGAGATGTGGTTAAAAGAACTGGAGCTATTTCCACTAGAGAGGGCAGGTCGAGGTGGATGTGGGGACACCTGTTAACAGCCCTAAGTGTTTGAGGGGCTTGGCACATGGATGTGGGATCAACTCACTCCTTGTGGCACTAGGCAGAGCTGGGTAGGAGTTTTTTGGATGGAAGCTTCTGGTTAAATTCAAGAAAGTGACTTGAAACCCATAGGCTGTGTGGGCTGGGAGTTCGCAAGAGCTCTCTCACCAGAGGCATTTAGGCAGAAGTATCCACAGCCCCTTTCTGATGGAGCTGTGAAGGACACAAGGCTAAATTAAGATGACTTCTAAAGCTGTAGTTTCCAAACTTCAGGTACATCCCCCAGGAAGCTTGTACAACATGCAGATTTTTGCCCCTCTTCTAAAAATTCACATCTAGTATGACAGGGTGGGACCCAGAAATCTGCATATTTAAGAGGCTCCCTGGAGGATTGTAATTCAGGTGTTTCTTGGACCTTGCTTTGACAAACTAAGCTTTAAAAACACTTATGAATATGTGCATGCTTGATAAATAAAGCATTAACAAAAACATAGGCCTGTCATTATGCTATGAACTCTAGGTAGTGTGGTAAATGCTGAAATCATCCCCATTCTCAAGCTCTTTATTGTACCTTTTTACTATACCTGTCATAGGTATATTGTACCTATGGGTGTAATATGCCCATTATACCCCATAGTTTTACAGTGCTTAATACCTCTAGACCAATATGGATCTCCAACAAAGGTTTTTGTTTGTTTTAAAGTGTAATTGAAACTGAGATGGATTACCATTTCAAGACTGATTTCCCAAAGATAAATAAGTACTAGGGATGTATTGTACAGTATGATGACAATAGCTCAGGGTTTCCCAACCTCTGGGGCACTCAGGACCGGTTAGGAACCCGAATGCACAACTGGAGGTGAGCTTGAATGTAATAATCTTGAATCATCCCTAAACCACGCTCCTGCCCTCGCTCGTGGAAAAATTGTCTTCCATGAAATCAGTGCCTGGTGCCAAAAAGTTTGGGGACCGTTGCAATAGCTAACACTGTTGTATGACATATAAGAAAGACGTTAAGAGAGAGAATCCTAAGTTCTCTTCACAAGATGAAAAGTATTTTTTTATCCTTTTTTAAAATTATATCTATTAGATGATGGGTATTAGCAGAACCTGTTGTGGTAACCATTTCACAGTATGTGTAAATCAAACAAATAAAAATAAAGTTTAATCTCCCAGGGAATTTAGGACTTCCATTTAAGGCCTGATGTTGTGACTTGGTGTCAGTTGTGTTTGAAGTGGACCAAGAGCTTTTGCTATGGAAACCTGAGCCACCACCTCTAAAGAATTCTTTTTAAAGTTTCAAGATATTTGAGGTTAGGAAATTGCCATAATGCTTCTTGGTCCAGACCACTAGACATAAAAGTTGTCTATTCTTGGTCATAAAAGACCAAGAATGTTTGATCCATAATCAGCAGCAGAGATAAATTGCAGGTAAAGGTCAGACTGCAAATTACTCTGAAAAAGACCTTTATTTATTTTACCACTTTTGCAATTTTAACACTAAACCTATAAAGTTAACATAGTCATTAAAAATTACCCTTTGTTTCTTAATAAAACATCAACTTCTGGAAAACACCTTTAACTTTCTGCCTCAACACTATTAACCCTTTAAGACCTAGACATAATGCAGCATGAGCAACCTGACTTGTAACAGAGAGAATTCCCCACGAATGACCAAAGAGTCACTGTGGATTCGAAATTCTGGTTTAGGGAACTCATCTCCCCCCTTCCAAGAGGTAACAGTAAGTTATTATCAGAAACTAATGTAGAGGGGCCCCTTGGTGAGTGGGAACAAAGTCCCCGACTTGTGTGTGATTGAGCCATCTCTCCTGGGGGAGGTCCTTTATAGGTACAAGCCCAGTGGCCTAATCAGCCCTAAGCATCCTCCATCTCACTCCTCCAGAGTGCTAGGGAAGGTGTTTTCTGGGTCTTGCTTAGCTTCAATTTCTGCTACTCTTGCTTTTTGATGCTGAACAAGGCAAGGACTTGTTGACTCAGTGGTTCTTATTCTTGTTAGAGTCACAGACCCCTTTGAGAATCTGATTAAAGCCATGAATCCTGCCTCGAGAAAAACACACATTTGACATTTTCCATACAGTTTCAAGGGGGTTAGGGATACCCTTCAAAACCCAATCATGGACACCTAGCAGTTATGTAGACATCGTGTTAAGAATTGCCCTAGTCCTGGCCAGGTGGCTCAGTTGGTTGGAGCATCCTCCTGTACACCAAGAGGTTGTGGGTTTGATTTCTGGCTGGAACAGATACCTAGGTTGTGGGTTTGATCCCAGATCGGGACATGTATGGGAGGCAACCAATCATTGTTTCTCTCTCACATCAATGTTCCTTTTTCTCTCTGTAAAATCAATAAACATGTCCTCAAGTGAGGATAAAAAAAAGAATTGCTCTGGAATATTTGTCATCTGTGGGCTGCAGTGCTGATGACCACCACCCTAATAACATCACAGATGACATCAACAGTGACTCAGCGGGATGCCCAGCTAGTTAAGAACTACAAAGGAAAATATTTCAATGAAAGATTATTTGATATCTCTTCTCAGCCTTTTGGCTAAGATCAAGTGTAAAGATCATTTGATAACCAAAAAAAATTGTTGTGAAATTGGGCAATATTTGTTAAAATTTTAAAAAATGCTTTACCTTTATTCCAGCAATTTGAGTTCTAGGAATTTATTCCAAAGATACACTTGGACATGTGTACAAGGGTATATGTATTGCACTCTTGTTTGTAGCAGCAAAAGGTTATAAAGAACCTAAATATCTATCAGTAAGAGACAGAGATAACTATAGAATATCCACGCAGTGCAATATTATGCAGGTCTTTAAAAAGTAGTGCAGATCAATAGGAATAGATACAGGATGATATCAAAGATACTTTTTTTCTTAAAAAAGCAAAATATAGGTTTGCATGGTATGCTACCATTTCTTTAGATAAGAATGATAGAGGCTATCTATATTCTGACATGCTTGTTACTGTATTAAATATTCTGAAAGGATACACAGGAAATTATAACAGTGATTGCCACAGTGTGGGGAGTGACGTTCTTACAGACATCAATATATATCTTTTTGTACTAGCCGAATATTTTATCACATGTTATCAATGTTTAATTAATTATTAATTTTAATCCTCACCCAAGTTTTTTTTTAATTGATTTTAGACAGAAAGGAAAGGCAGGGGAGAAATATTGATGTGAGAGAGAAACATCAATCAGTTGTCTCCTACGTGCCCCAACATGAGATCGAACCTGTGACCTGGGCGTGTGCCCTGACCAGGAATGGAACCCACAGCCTGTGAGTGTACAGCACAGTGCTCCAACCAACTAAGCCACCTGGCCAGGGCACCTGTTATCAATTTTTTAAAAATAGAGAGTTACTAATATCACCTGCCCATTTTAACATTCTGAAGAGGAAGAATGAGATAGAAATAAAGGATATATAATTATCAAATTTTCCGACCTCAAAATTAACGTACGGTCATACACTTTATTATTTGAGTACAAAGAGCTAGCGTGCAGTTCTGCTTCAGTTTCCAATGGGGCGAAGTAGCAATCGCTCATTCTTGTCATACATTTCAGGTGGATTATTTGTTCATTTGGCTGTACTTAGCTGGTTCCAAAAAGAATGTAAGGTGCTTTGAACTGCATGGCGTGGACAGCTCTGTACTTAAATGGTCTGATTGGTTCTACGTGTCTTTAGCTGCAGAAGCAGAGAGAGGAGGTAGATGGGATAAGTCACAGCCTGTAGACTAGATAGACCTGCTAGGGCAGGGCCCTTTGTAGAGAAAATCCTAGCACTGATACCACGTCATGGGGCACGGAAGGGTTTGGCTTTGACTCAGAGCCTGGACTCCCCTCTTCAGCCAGACTATACCTTAGTCCAGTAATTTTCAAACTTTTTCGTCTCATGGCACACATAAATTAATTACTGAAATTCTGCAGCACACCAGAAAATATACTTTTTGCCAATATGACAGAAAATGGGTATAATTTTGATTCACTCACACAGGACGGCTGTTGTTGTATTGGCTGTTGTCACTGTTTTATCTGACAGTCTAAGGGGAAAGACGTCACTGCCCCGACTAAATAGTCAGATATTACAGGTTTTAAAAATTCTTATGGCGCACTGGTTGAAAACTGCAGCTTTAGTCTATAAGGGCTTTGCCTTTCTGCATGCTGGAACCCCACATGCTATGGGTATTAATAACTAATATTCACCAAATGTTTCTGTGAGTCCAACCCTGTTGAAAATACCTGGGATGTTGTTTTATTACATTTTCA
Organism: Trachops cirrhosus; assembly: GCA_028533065.1. Lineage (NCBI taxonomy): Eukaryota > Metazoa > Chordata > Mammalia > Chiroptera > Phyllostomidae > Trachops > Trachops cirrhosus. Next base: position 101,865,554 of record CM052543.1, read on the forward strand.
TCCACTTCAAGTGGTCACTACTTGTATCTTCCACATTGTACAGATGAGGAAACTGAGGCACAAAAGGTTCAGTAATTTGCTGGTCACATACCAGCAAGTGAGAGAGCTAGGATTTGTTTTTCTTTTCTTTTGTAACTTATTTTTTATTATTATTCGTTTATTTTAGAGAGAGAGAGAGAGGAAGGGAGAGAGAAAGAGAGAGAGAAAAAACAATTTGCTGTTCCCCTTATTTATACATTCATTGGTTGTTTCTTATATGTGCCCTGAACGGGGGTCAAACCTTCAACCTTGCTGTATGGGGACAACATTCTAACCAACTGAACTACCCAGCCATGGCCCTCTCTTTTTAAAAATGAAAGTTGGAATGGGGTGCCTGAGAAGGCCCACAGCCTACTGTGGGTTTTGGGGTATTTGTCTGGATTTGGCTTATCATATCGTGATCACTATACCAGGGGTGTCCGACCTGTGGCCCCGCAGGCCACATGCGGTCCAGGATGGCTGTGAATGCGGCCCAACACAAAATCGTAAATTTACTTAAAACATCATGAGATTCTTGTTTTGTTTTGTTTTCATTAGTATTTGTATATTCAATGTGTAGCCCAAGAGAACTCTTCTTCTTCCACTGTGGCCCAGAGACACCAAAAAGTTGGACACTCCTACAACCAGATGCAGGAAAGCCAATACTCAAGAGGCAGGTACTGATGTAAAGGAAAGTGGTTTATTTTTGGGTGCCAGTCACCTGGAAGATGGGGAGCTCATGTCACAAAGCCCATCTCCAGGGAGGATGGGGGACTCAGGTCTCAAAGCCCATCTCCACCTATCAGTGGAGGCAAAGGTTTTATAAGGAGGGAAAGGGGAACAGAACAAAGAGATCAAGGGAGGGGGTTGCAAAGTCTCTACGTGCAGATGAGCACAGTCCATTCTGGTAAGGCAAGTGATGGTCTGGTGTGCGTCACCCTGATTTAATCATCTTGATTCATGTCATCTCGTCTTCACATCATCCTGGTTCCATGCCTGAAGGTCAACAAACTTCCTGGAGCTGAGATTCCTAGAAGTTGAGGTATGAGGCATCTGAAACAGTCAATTGCATAGCATCAAAGAGTGGACTGGTAGTTGCCAGTGGCTACTCAGAACCACTCCCTCTGGGCTCCGGTGACAGGATGGTGGCTTGAGAGGCACCAGTGCTGTGAAGGGGGAGACTGAGGAGTCTGGCATTGGAACAAGCAGAGGCCATTTTCCCTTTTCTAAACCCTTCCCCTCGAGCTAGGATTTGAACTTGGCAATCTGATTCTGTATCCTCTGCCACTCTGTTAAAATGTATGATGGGTTAAAAGTGGGGAATCAACCAGAAAAGGCAGGTCTGGGAGATTAAGCTGACTATGGGACTGGAATCTTGGAGAGGGTAAGAGTAGAGTCTATGTCCACACTACTGGTCGGAAATGAACTTGATGTTGACCTAAGTCGTTTTAAGTACCTAAGGAGGAGCCAGCTGAGTTGAGGAGTAGAGAGCAACCAAGATGATGTGCTCATGATTGCAGTGGCCTGTCCCTGTGGAGGGAGACTTGGGGAAGCATCTAAAGGCAGGAGAGGCAGGTCAGTCCCTTGGGGACAGGTCTTTAGGATCGTAGGACTGCATGATAAATGATTTGATGCATTATGCACATGCTGCCCTAGAGGTGTGCCTGACTTCATCATGGGTGGGCTGAGAAGGCTTGCTGGAAGGGAAGCCTTTACACTGAGGGTGGGATGAGAGGAGAAAGGCTTATGTTATGCACAGACATGGGGATGAGAAAGCAAGTCCTGTCAATCAGAGCAGGTCTAGTTGCTGGGGGCAGAGCAGGAGGGCCTTTGGAAATGAAGATCATTCTGTAGGCCTGTGGAAGACAGGACCAATCAGTATAGGGGACAGGTTCTAGAAGATCCAAGGACCCCATATTAAGAACTGCAGACCTGGATTGTAAATCCTATTTTATCTTGCGTCTGCTCCAGCGCTTAGCACAGTTATGTAATAAATGTTTTTTGAATGAAATGAAAGCACCACTGGGTACCTGGAAAGAATCTAGGCACAAATTCAGCCTTGGAGAAACAAGACTCCTTGCTTCCCTGTCCTCTACCTGGCCAACTCTTGAAGGTTCAGCTTAGACAGTTTCCTTCCCTGATTGACTTTATCTGGGCGAAGGGCCTGTCCTGTGTGCTCCCGTCTCTCTCTGCAGTTCCTCCATCCCAGGCATGTTCACACCTTCCTGTGTCTTAATACAGCCTTGAGTCCTCCACTCAGCTTTGAGCTCCCCCGAGGGCAGGGACCATGAAGCACCCATCCTCTGGCCTAACCCATAGTGGGTGCTCACCAATGGAGTGCTCAACGAATGTACAATTTCCCACGGATGGACAATGTAGTCCAACCTTCAAGCTCAGCCTGCTCCAATATGACCCGTTTTTGAAAATCATTTTTCCAGTCTTTGTTTCCTACGGCTCTCTCAATGTCCTCCATCTCCAGCCCAACTCCAGAGTGAGAACTCTTTTCCAAGTAAGTCTCATCATTCATGATCTTAGCCGATGTTTCATTTTTACTGTTCTCTCTGCTTGCAAAACTCTTTCCCTCTTGAATTCTTAATGGTCCTTCTAAGCCTGAGTCAACTGAGAGCTCTTTGAATCTCTGGAGGGGGGAGGACATTACTTGTTTCCCCTGCACCCTGCACATCTGATCATAGTTACCACATGCTGCTTTTGCTGTTGGATTAGTTTACACCTGTTTTGTCTCTTTTACTAGTTTATGCACTCCTTGAGAGCAAGATCATGTCTCCCCCTCTTTTGTTTTTCTCACAATGTCTAGTATCCGATTGGAGCAAAATAAATATTCAAGGAAGGACTCTAAGTGCTTGTACACAAAGTGACTGCAATTTTGGAATTGGAGTCTCATGCAGGGACCATGTATGTGAGAATCAGGGTTGAAAATGGTGTGAGAAGAATAACTGGGGGTTTTTGCTGACACCTGATTAAATAAGGCCTCTGGAATCAACCCAAGATGTACTCAAGCTCTAGAGTGTAGCATCCCAAAAATCTGTAGTATTTCTAAACTCTCCCCAAGTGGTTGTTGTGCACGGTAAAGTTTGAGAACTTTTCCCAGATATCATGCTAGGCTTGTCTAGTCTATATTAATCAGGATCTTTTTGAGGTCACAGCTCCAGACAAAGTGTCCTGACAATATCCAAGGCCAGCAGAAAGTGGGGAATTGACAGGCTGACCCTGTCTTTTGAGGGAAATTCTTTCTCGAAGCCTTTTGGTAGAGTTGTCTGTGTTTCTCATTGGTGTGGCCACTCATAAACCATGGGTGGTAGTTGGAAGGGGTTTGCCTTGGAACAGTCATTTTCTCCTGGGGCGAGTCCCTGCTCCCTGGTTTTCCAAGCGCAGTCACTAAAGTCACGAAGGTCCTCTCAATAAGGAAGGAGGCTATAATGTGGTTGACATTATTGTTAATGCTCACAGAAATCTGGCTCTATAGTGAATACTGTGTCAACTTTATGCCAGAATAAACTAGCCCTCACAGGTGGGGTTACACCTGGAGGGCAGGGCAGGGATTAGAATTCTGCCCTTTGTCCAGGATTCTCAGCCTGCCTCCTCCAGGGCTGAATAATCTCCTTTACAGTCTGCCAGCACCGATGGGTGGTAAGAGAATGACTTTGGAGTTTCACACACATTGTGAAATAACAGATCAGGCCTACGAGGGGTGATGCATGTTTGCAGTGGATGGTTTTGAGAACTCCATGCTGTTTAAATGATCTCTGGTGAACACATTTCCTGAGTCATATTTATGCAGATATTTTTAATGTTAATGATATGACTCCCCTCCCTCTGTTAATATAATTCTTCTTGGGGTTTTTTTTTCCCCTCATTCCCTTATAGGTTATGTAAGATCATGAATGGGAACCTACACTTACTAAATGCCCATGGGGTGGTTTGGGAACTTTTTTAGGCATCAGTAGTTGGAATCTGGAAACTTTACAGCAGAGCAGCAGTTCTCAAATTTCAGACTTTGTAAGAATCACCTGGAGGTTCTTCTTAAAAACCGAATTGTTTGGCCCCACCTCCAGAGTTTTGGAGTCTGTAGGTCTGGGCTTGGGGTGGAGAATCTGCACTTTGACCAAGTTCCCAGCTGATGCTGTTGGTCAGGGAACCATTTTCACAACGGCTGAGTTGTGTGAACTTTGGAGGTTGAAATACTGCCTGGATTTATTGAAAAGATAAACACGATGAGATTTTAATCTGGATATGGTACGTTCTGTCCTTTCCAGGTTCCTTATTAAAGGTGCCCCAGGGCCTCCCCGCAGGGCTGTGCTTTGAGTGGATGGGACTCCCATCTGTTGTACTTTGGAACCTGGGCTCGGCTTATTGGAAGTGAGTAGGTGGAGTGACATCCACATACTATCCCTCCAGGCCAAGCACAGTTGTCTGGGCACCAAAGGTGGCCCTAAATGTTGGCCTTTAAATCCGGCTTCCACCTAGAAAAGAAATGAAATTCACATACATGCTCAGACATGGATGAACCTTGAAAACATTATGCTAAGTGAAATAATCCAGACACAAAAGAACAAATAGATGATTCCATGTATATGAAGTACCTAAAATAGTCCAAGTCATAGAGACAGAAAGTAGAATGATGGTTATTAGGGATTAGGGTGAGGGGGAAAGGGCGAGTCAGTTTTTAAGGGGTACAGAGTCTCCATTGGGGATCATGGAAAAGTTCTGGGATTGGATAGTGGTGATGGTCGCACAACATTGTGAATGCAGTGAATGTCACTGGATTGCACACTTCAAAATGGTTAAAACGGTAAATTTTATTATATGTATTTTACTACAGTTAAAAACACATTATCTTTTTGTTAGGAGGGCCGGTGATGTGGGCTGTGAAAGAATTCACAAAGAGAAGAAAGGGAGTCAAGTTTTTATTCACTCTCCAAGAAAGGAGAGGGGCATGGTGTGGAGAGATACACCAGCATTGAGGGGTGGGGGCTTTGAGCTTTTACTGGATTGTAATTGAATTAAAATGGGTGTGGGAGTTGCTGTGGCCCCTGGGCTTTTGGGGCATTGTAACAGGCGCTGAGGTGTGTTCCAACCTTATCTTCTGCCTGTGGCTGTAGGGAGCGGTTAGTCTGGTTCCGTTCTTGCTTCCAGTAATTTCCAGTCCTGGAGACCTAAGACCAGGAGGTTAAAATGGCAGTCATGTTTAACAAGGTCACAGGCCTGCTCCGCAAATGGCACCACGAAAGCAAATGGCGTTGTTTTGTCCTTCAGCTTTTTCATTGCTGTCCTGTCTCCTCGTTGTGTGCTGGAGCATTTTTGCAATTCTTGTATCAGCCCTTCAGAGCTGATCAATTTTCAGGGGTTTGCAAGTTGATTATTAAGTATAGTCACTTTGAAATTAAATCATATGTTTAGGAGTAAATAAACTATATTAAAATATAAGTATAAATGATATATTTAAAACAATTCATCATTTAATTATTTTACTACTTTTTTCTATTATGTATGTTCTTGAGGTTGTGTATGTCTATCATGTCTGTGTGGTGAAAATACTATATAATAGTGTACTACTGCCTATCTATTCCCAACCCCGAGTTCAGTGACATCACATTGAAAAGCAGTTATGTTGGAAATATTTACACTGAAGAAATGGCTACCAATCAGGGTTTTCTCTCCCCGAGCCAGCTGTTAACGTATCAGCATACCCCCCATCTTACCGTGTCATATTGGTGGGGCAGGGTGGGAACAATTTTGTAGGAATAAAGCCCTAGCTACTTGGGATCTTCTATCGAAACTTTCTTTAATTGAATTCTAGCCCTTTCTAAATAGCCGTGTCTTTGAGTGTATTTGCGGTGCCTAGAAAATTTGTGGCCAAGTTTAGTGGGTGGGAACAGTGAGTCAGTAAGAGAGCTACCTTACCTTATCCTTCTGGGCAAGAGTTCCCTCAACTGGCACATGAAAGGGGTGGGAGAAAAACTAGTAGAAATAAAATTCACTATTCTAGCAAAGAGATACTTTTAAAGTTTTTTTGCGGATGTTTTTCAACATATATCCAAATAGAGAATAACAAAAACGAACCCCCATGGACCTGTCCAACACACAGCTCAACAATTATCAACATTTCACCAAAAAAGGGATTTTGCTAACTGTTGAAGTAATAAGAGTGAGTACAAAGAAAAAGATGAATAAGTATGATTTAAAATTTTTCTACTAAATTTTACTATACTAAAAAGAGAATATTAAATTAGAAAATTTCTTAATAATAAATTTTAGATATAAACCATTATAATATATGCATAATTTCTATAAATGTTAACAAAGCACCAAGATCTTAAAAATGGGCAAAAAATGAAAACAGATAATTTGAATACAAGTAGGGAAAAAAGAAAGATTAGGTGTTACTACTACTAATTTAAAAAAATCAAGTTAAACCCATGATAGGGTTCAATATTACACCTAAACATTAAATTAAGAATAAATAAAGTAAGCCAGTTTCTGGTTGGCTGAGCTTTGGATAACCTTATATATTTGGAGGACAACTGGAAATATTCACAATCATCATAATCATATCACAAGGAATAAGTCCAAAAAATAAAATACCTACAAAGGTATTTACTATAAAGATTATTGTCATGGTATGAAATATACCCTGAACAACCAATAGTGGGACATGGAATAAATTATAACATCAATATGATGGGGGAGTATAAAATTAGTAAAATGATAAATATGATGATTGTGTGGAAAATGGAAAATTGAGAGGGTAGAATATAAAATTATATATATTCTATGATCACAAGTGTGCTATAAGATTAGAATAGAAAATGCAAGTAGATGATCTAAGCTTGCATTGTTTTCAAATGTCCTTTTCAGTGCTTAAGGTTGACTTAATATTTACAAAATAAAATAAAAGGAGGAAATAGATGATTACAAAAAGACTTATAATCTGTAAAATGCACTGAAAGTTCATGTTTTCCATTTGTAGGCAGTGGACAGATCCATAATTTTCAGCCTTGAAATGGAACATTCTATGTCTACCCACGTTCTACTGGGTTTGGGAAACAAGTTTGTCACACATCCAGGCAACCTAAATAATAACAGCTGAACAGGAGAGGCTAATAGTAACAAGTAAAATTAGCACGGACTGTCCAGGGTCTGTACTTAATTGTTCCCATCATAAAATCCTGAAGTGGCTAAAGCAGAAATTAAACCGGATAATAAATTCTCTGCCATGTACATTTTTACTCCTAATATTAAAAATAAAAGTTATTTTTAAAGAGATAACCAGCATTTTGTTTCATCTTTTTTTGTGATTTCTTGAAGTGCTATATTAAATTTCCTATAATTTCTGCAGATAATGTCTTTCTTTTAGAAGGATTCATGCTGGAGAATTTTACTTTTATGGAAAAAATTTAGTTGAAGCCAAACATAGTGAAAAGAATGATGTTTATGTTGCATTCAGCAACCGTGAGAACGAATGCGGGAGACTTTCAGGGATTCAGAGATGTTACTTTATTGGCCAAGTTTTTTTTTTTTTTTACCTGCGCAGGGGCGGACTCTTAAAGTGTCCGAAGACACGGTGCCTGCAAGGGCTGCTGACGAGAGTCGCGCCGAGCGCTTACAGCTAAGTCCTTTTATATGGGCAGGCAAGCAAGCAAGCATTATACAGAAGCAGACGTGGCAGTTAGCTATTCGCTTACAAAGTCCGTAGGTGGGAACAGGGTTTGGGGATTGGCTCAACAGAGGTAGCTTAAAAAACCGAACATGTTAGGTTGCATCTGTTTTACAATCCTTTGTTCTTGCTAAGTTTTCCTTGCTCCTTACAGTTTAGATATAATTTTGCAAGCTCTCTTAAATACACGTGTGTTTTAAAATCTAAAGTGTCTTGCCATTTGATTAAATAGAGAGAGAGAGGAAGAGGGTGATTATAGAAAATTAACCTTGACCTTGATGTGCTGAGTACAGAATATGTAAACCAAAATCTTTGGTCTCAGAGGATTTATTGATATTATCATGGTCATTTTTATTCTACTATTTGGAATGTTATCTTATTCCGTAAAATAGTGAGGGTGCCCAATAGTTTCCTGAATGTTTCTTCTGAATTAAGTGGATTATTTTCAGGAATAGTATTTCCCTTTAAATGTTCTATGGCTTTATTCCCTTTCCCTTATTCAATAGCATTTGGTCATAGTATATTTTTCTTTTTACTCAGCAAATGGTGAAACCAAGGCACTAAAAAGATAGTTTTTTGTGAGACTTAAAATGATAATCTGATCATTCATGTAGAGTGTTTACAACAGTATCTGATACATAAGAAGTCCTTAACAGTAGATATAATAATTATTGTTAGACAAAATGAGATCTGTCTAGAGCAGCACTATGCAACAGAAATATAAGGTGAGCCATGAATATAAGTTTGAAATAATCTAGTAGTAACATTTTAAAAAGTAAAAGATAGGTAAAATTAAACTTTAATAATAGAGATTCTTTTATCCAATAGATTCAAAGTATTATTTCAATATGTAACCTATATAAAATATTATTAATGAGATATTTTATAGTCTCCTTTTTTATACTAAGTCTTTACAATTTGTTGTGTATTTTACATTGACAGAACATCTAAATTCAAATGCTAAATTTTCATCAGAAATACTTGATCTGTGTTTAGATTTCATAAAATTTAGTTTCCATGTAGATTTACCTACCTAATATTTTTTAACATACTTAAAAGTTTTCCTATATCTGAATTGAGTACCAAAACAGTTTTTCTTTCATATTTGCATCCCTGTTGGAAAAACTGGTTTATCTTTTTTAGAAGAATTGATTGACTTTGAAACTAAAAGCATAACACTTTCAAAACTGCACCTGTCCAGATTAATTCACTAACTCTTATGCCAAGCCGGTCTCTCTGTTTTTTTTTTAATATATTTTATTGATTATGCTATTATAGTTGTCCTGTTATCCCCCCTTCATTCCTCTCCACCCTGAACACCCTCTCCCACCCACATTCCCCCCCTTTAGTTCATGTCCATGTGTCATAAATTCTTTAGCTTCTACATTTCCCCTACTATTCTTGCCCTTCCTCTGTCTATTTTCTATCTACCATCCATGCTACTTATTCTTCATATCTTTCTCCCCTCTCTCCTCCTCCCACTCCCCTGTTGCTAACCCTCCATGTGATCTCCATTTCTGTGGTTCTGTTCCTGTTCTAGTTGTTTGCTTAGTTTCTTCTTGTTTTTGTTTCAGGTGTGGTTGTTAATAATTGTGAATTTGCTGTCATTTTACTACACATGTTTTTTATCTTCTTTTTCTTAGGTAAGTCCCTTTAACATTTCATACAGTAAGGGCTTGGTGATGATGAACTCCTTTAACTTGACCTTCTCTGAGAAGCACTGTATCTGCCCTTCCATTCTAAATGAAAGCTTTGCTGGATAAAGCAATCAGGGATGTAGGTCCTTGTCTTTCATGACTTGGAATACCTCTTTCCAGCCCCTTCTTGCTTGTAAGATCTCTTTTGAGAAATCAGCTGACAGTCTCATGGGAACTCCTTTGTAGGTAACTGTCTCCTCTTCTCTTGCCGCTTTTAAGATTCTCTCCCTATCTTTTATCTTGGCTAATGTAATTATGATGTGCTTTGGTGTGTTCCTCCTCGGGTCCAACTTCTTTGGGACTCTCTGAGCTTCCTGGACTTCCTGAAAGTCTATTTCCTTTGCCAGATTGGGGAAGTTCTCCTTTATTATTTGTTCAAATATCTTTTCCACTTGTTGTTTTTCCTCTTCTCCTTCTGGTACCCCTATAATTCGGATGCTGGAATGTTTAAAGATGTCCCGGAGGTTCCCAAGCCTCTCCTCATTTTTTTGAATTCTTATTTCTTCATTCTTTTCCAGTTGTATATTTTTTTCTTCCTTCT
>CM052543.1:101875584-101905426 GCA_028533065.1 Trachops cirrhosus
TATATGTGGAGCTCCTGTAGTGAGGGGCTGGGCCTTAGGAGTTCTCCAGGACGGGGCACCCCAGTCCCTGGGTTGTGACGCTGTATGTGGGGGCGGGGTCCGAGGAGGAACAATGGCGTTTGCTTTGCTCTCTGTAGGACCTCAGACCCTTCCGCTGCTTTCTGAAAGCCAGCTGGGCCCCTCTGGCACCAATTCTGGTGTGGGTGGGCCTGTGTACCCCTCGGGACCTTCCTTTTCAGTCAGTGCCCCAAGCTCTATTTCCCAGTGCTGGGACCCTGAGTTGGGAGCAGTGTCTTGCTTCACAATGGCCGCCTCGCTGGGACTGCCGGTCGCCACCCCCTGGCGGGGACCCACCAGCCACTGCTGCTTGTGTGCCCAGGGTCTTCCTGCTGCGGACTTGTGCGCCACCCCAGTTGCTCTGTGCTCCGCTCTGCGTCCCTCGCCTGGCCAACTCCGCCCCTCCTACCGGTCTCGATGAATGCGTTTATTTTTAAATCCTTGGGTGTCCTACTTCCATACACTTCAATTTTCTGTCAGTTCTGGTTGTTATTTTGTCCCTATCTTGGTTGTGCAAGGAGGCCCAGTGCATCTCCCTATGCCTCCATCTTGGCCAGAATTCCTCCAGTCTCTCTGTTCTTTACTGAGCCAGTCGTGATACTCCTGCCTCTCCACTTGATTTCACGGTAGAGATGTGCCTTGGTTTTAAAATTTTAAATGCGTCCATACTTATTTTTTTAACTAGAAAATAATTTGTTATAATTAATATAAGTATTTAAATGTAATTACAAATTATAATTTTTATCATTATAACTTGTGCTGTCTTTAAACCATATTCAAATAAACGCATTGAAAAGTAGCATTAGTGCAAATAAAATATATCACTGAAAGTGAATAAATCTGTGACATCAACTAGCTTGGCTACGTGATCAGGTTTAATGCCAGAATAAATGCAATGTGGCTGACCCATGCACTGTACAATGCAATCCATGGTTAAAGTGAAATGTAGCCAGACCAAAACATTAAAGTGTGTTATGGAAAAATATTTTATACTGCTTCCATTTTAAAAATTTAATTTAATTAAAATTAAACATTCAATCTGTCAGTCACATTGGACGCATTTCAAGTGCTCAGTAACCACAGGTGGTTTGTGGCTGCAGCATTGTACAGTTAGGTGTAGAGACTGTGTCTGTGGAGAGACAGGGTGAGCAGAGTAACAGTCCCACGCTGTATACCTTTTTGTGTTGACATCAGCTTTACTTACACAGGAGAGAAAGTTGTTTGTACAGTGCCTGTTCCACTTCCCAGTTCAAGATGGTTTTCCTCTTTGTTCCTCTCTGCCTTTCCAAGGCAGCATCTTTTCCTACCCCCAATGCCTGGTTCTCTGAGCTAAAAATTAAAAATTAAAGAAAATGTTAAGGTTTCTGGTCAAGATGGCGACATAGGCAGACATGGCTTTCCTCTTTGCACAACCACATCAAAATTACAACTAAAATATAGGACAGCCATCATTCAGAATGTCAGAAATTGAGCTGACTGGAAGTCTGAGAACTATGGACTGGAGAAACCACATCCATCCAGACTGGTAGGAGGGGTGCAGATGAGGAACAGGCTGGCCCCACATCCACGTGGATAAAGATTCAGGAGAGATGTACCAGGAGCAAGGAGTCCCAGGCCTGCACCAGGCCCCCCAGCCCAGGGTTCCAGTGCCAGGAAAATAAGACCCCACAACTTCTGGCTGTGAAACCAATGGGGATTGAGTCGGTGGAGGAGGCTGCTGCAGCCCTAAGCAGTTCTTCTTGGGGAACCCACACACAGCCTCACCTACTCAAACTCACTCCCTCCGGGCTCTGGTGCCAGGGTGGCACCTTGAAGGGCACCAGTGGTCTACAAGGAGAGAGTGAAGTGTCTGGCATCAAGGTGAGCAAAGGCCATTGTCCTTTTGCTGAGCCCTCCCCCGCCCCACAAACCCGGTAGGCTGTGCCATTTGTGAGACTCCATCAACCTGGCTAATACTGTGCGTTCCACCTTAGAGATCCGCAGAGGCTCTACCCCAACCAACTTACAGGCCCACCCAACCTGCTTTTCCATAAGAATGGCACATCTTGGCTCCTAAATCCTGTCAAACAAGCAACAGCTGGCTTCAGTGAGCCCCAGTGGCTGCCAGGTTAGAGTCACAGCTTGGCTGCACCTGGGAATCTCCAAGCCCAGCACAAGTAGCAGCCATCTCAGATTACTTTACAGCTCAGGCAGGGTGCCCCGGGCAAAACACAGTGGGGGGCTGACCTTGGCCTGCACCACCCAGGAAACCCAGGGCCAGTGTACCCAGTGGATAGCTACAAACCAGGTCCGAGTACCACCACCCTGCCCCTGCACAGCTGATCCTCCATGGAGGGTGGAGGGTGGAGGCCAGTGGCTATAGCCAGACCTTGCAGCTGACTGGCCTGGGTAAATCCCTCCCACTGATCTGCCAACAGCAACCAAAGCTCAACTACAAAAGGAGAATGTACTCACACAAAGCATATACCTTGAGTACCCAGCTTGGGTGATGGGCAGGTTGTGCCACTGGACCCTATCAGACATACTACATCAGGCCACACTACCAAGACACAGTCATAGTAACTCTGCCTAATACATAGAAACAAACACAGGGAAGCTGCCAAAATGAGGAGACAAAGAAACATGGACCAAATGAAAGAACAGATTAAAATTCCAGAAAAAGAGCTAAATGGTGAGTAGCAATCTATCAGACACAGGGTTCAAAACACTCTTTATAGGGATGCTCAAGGAACTTAGTGAGGACTTCAGCAGCATAAAAAGACCCAGTCAGAAACGAAGGACACACTAATTGAAATAAAGAACAATTTACAGGGAAACAACAGTATAGTGGATGAAACCAAGAATCAAAGGAATGATTTGGAACATAAGGAAGCAAAAAACAACCCATCAGAATGAGAAGAAAAAAGAATTTTAAGAAATGAGGATAGTATAAACAGCTTTTGGGACAACTTTAAGGAGTCCAACATTCACCTCATAGAGGTGCCAGAAGGAGAAGAGAAAAAGCAAGAAATTGGAAATCCATCTGAAAAAATAGTGAAAGAAAACTTCACTAATTTGGTGAAGGAACTAGACATGCAAGTCCAGGAAGCACAGAGACTCCCTGTTATAAGTGCAAAGAGGCCCACTCCAAGACACATCATTATAAGAAGGCCAAAGGTTAAAGATGAAGAGAGACTCTTAAAAGCAAGAGAAGAGAAGTTAGTTACTGGAAGGTTGCCAGATGGGAAGGGGGTGTGAGGGACTGGGTTAAGAGGTGAAGGGATTAAGAAGTACAACTAGGCAGTTACAGAATAGCCATGGGGATGTAAAGTACAGTATAGGAGATGGAGATGCCAAAGAACTTATACGCTTGACCCATGGATATGAACAACAGTGGAGGGATTGTCTGAAGGAGTAGGGGTGCTGCGTAGAGGGGGTCAAAGGAGGAAAAATCAGGACAACTGATTTTTCATAATCAATAAAATACAATTTTAAAAAATTATATAAATGTGTATGTATGTATGTTTGTATAGTACTTCCCAGCATGCATTTCTGCTAGGGTTCTTCAGATTGGTCACCTCTCCCTGCATCTGCTCTACCACCACAGTGTCCACCCCAGCACCTCTTGGTTGGTTTGGGAGTAAGTAAGGTCAGTAATAAGTTTACCTCACAGCTCCTCAACTCAGGTGGTAGACAGGGCTGCGGTTTTCTTTATGGATCCCCACATCTCATTCATGCAGAGCTGATGTCCAGAGGTATAACCCATCTCCTTTTGCTGTATCTGCCTTAACTTAGTTTCAGTTCCTCTCAGCTTCTGACAGTATTGCATTTCAGTCCTAGTCTTTTTGGTTTTGTCATGACTTTCTTCCTTTCCCTTCCTCTCATGCCTTCATGAGGGTTTTTAATGAAAAATTGGGAGAGGCTGTATCAGAAATAGCAAGTTCCTTATATGAAGCAGAAGTCCCCTGTGGAAGATTTTTAACAGTTCTGTTTTTGTATCCTTCTGCCAGAGTCAACTTGGATTCTGGAAAGATTTGGAAATAGAGCCCAGCCCTGTCCCACTGAAGGAGTGGCTGAATCAGGGGGAGGGGCAGCTGCCCACAAAGCTAGAATATTTGCAGGGCATAGGAGGCATCAGAATAAAATGGAACATTTGAGAACAGTGTTTATTCTCAGGTCACTTCCAGATCTCCAAGGCTGAACCAGCATAAATCTATGAAAGAAAACTCAGCTACTTTGCCTGTTCATCTGTGAAGTGTTTTCTTCCCTCATGGGCAAACTGAACTGGTTGTTTTGGTAGGGAAATGACAGGGCTGCATAATACCTGTTTTCCTACCTACAGGCAAATAAGACCTAGCAGGACAACAGGAAGCCTGACTGCATGTCTGGCTTTCTCACTGACTCACTGCAAATCCCTTCCCTACTATACAGTAGCTCCCTCCAATCCGCGAGGGATATGGTCCGAGACCCCAGTGGATGCTTGAACCTGTGGGTAGTATTGAACCTGATATACATACATACATACACACCTATGATAAAGTTCACTTTGTAAATTAGGTACAGTAATAGATTAACAATGACTAACAATAAAAGAGAACAATTATAACATATACTGTAATAAAATTTATGTGAAAGTGCCACCTCTCTGTCTCTCTCTCTCATAACAGGGGTAACAACTAAATGACTAATGCACGTAGCACATACAGCGTGGATACACTGGACATAGGGATGATTCACATCCCGGGTGGACAGAATGGGATGGTGCGAGATTTCATCGTGCTGCTCAGAACTGCATGAAATTTAAAACTTAGGAATCATTTATTTCTGGAGTTTTCCATCCAATATTTTTGGACTGTGGGTAATTGAAACCACAAAAAGTGAAACTGCGAATCAGGGAAGACGACTGTACCTTAGTTGTTTTATTCAGGTCCAGTCTGTCTCTTCCCTTCCTGCACCATAAGATTTCTTAGTGTGCTTATATCTCAGTCTTGGAATTGCTCTCTTACCTGTGGTTAGCTTAACATTTTGATCTTATCAACTCTGAGATCAAAAGAATAGTTGTGTTTGAAGTCTTCAGGGCATCGCCTCTAACAGCATAAGCAACTTCCATCTAGGGCTTGAGAAAACATGTCATAGCTGTGCCGAATCCATAGCTTTGATTGAAAGCCCGTACTGTTCTTGGTTCATAGCAAAAGCTAGAAGAGCTATATCTGGCATTTCTTCTTTTACATGCGACTGGTGCGTACTGGATAATATTATGATTATATTGATGTGGCTAGAGCTAGTATAAACATAATCAAAAGAGTTATTGCCCTGGCTGAGTGACTTAGTTGGTTGGAGCATCGTCCCACACACTAAAAAGATTGCAGGCTTGATCCTGCGTCAGGGCACATAACCTAGGTTGCGGGTTTGATCCCCAGCCCGGGCATGTATGGGAGGCAACCTGTTGAGGTTTCTCTCTCACATCAATGTTTTCTTTCTTTCTTCCTTCTTCCTTCCTCCCTTTCCCCTCCCCTCTGTCTAAAATCAATAAACATACCCTCAGGTGAGGATTTAAAAATTTTTTTTATTATTCAAATACAGTTGTGTCCATTTTGGATTAAACATTTTTTAAAGGGTTATTCTTTCTAACCTCCTTAGACACTAGCTCCAGAGCACAGAACAAAGAATACAAGGCTGGCTTTCCTGATGCGGAGCCACTTAGCAGTGGTCAGGCCTGCCCCACGGAGGAGTGAGCCCCATGACCAGAGGGAGAATGACTAAAGGCTGGGAGATGACATTCAGAAGGATTGTAGAAAGCCTTGCAGTGGGAAGACAGTTCAGCTGAGTCACTACCAACAGCCTCCAGGATATTTTTTTTCTAATGATAGAGAAAAGGCATATGGGATAATTTCTTGTATGAAGGGTGTATAGGTGGAAATTGAAGTGTGCTTTTTAGTGCCTAGACCGGTATCAGGCATGGGCAGACATTCAGATAATGTTTGTTGAGTGAATGAACATGAAACATCAATGAAACTGTCATATGGGTCTCATGACCATGAGCAATTATCAGCACATCAGCTTCTTGTTTCTATGGTCACTGACCTGAGCGGCGGGGAATCCAGTTTGCCTTAAAGGGCAGAATACTTCGAAAACACAGATACAAACAAAAACCCAGCTCACTAGAATTCCCAGGGTCACCAGTTCACAGGTGGTACCAGGAGTCACTCAGATAACAAAAGAAAACCACTTCAGGAAATTTCAACACTCAACTCTGTAAGTTGAATACAGTACTCAGAGAAATGAGGTAGGTTAGCTATATACTTATAAAGTTTATTGGAATGTACTTTGATTTGTGCCCTACTGGAAGCTTCTGTCTGTAGAAACTGAGGTATTAGGTGACATAGAAAGGCCTTTAGCAAGGCAGGCATTGAGCAGAGAGTGGAGGACCCAACCAGCTCTCCCAGCAACCATTTGGGCCACCTCAGCACTTTTTATTTTTCTAATCTTAATGACTCCAAAAGTTATTGAATAGATTAATTAAGATAATGCAGAGGACTATTTAATAGATGTTTCTTCCCTCCTTCCCTCTGCCTTTTAGACAAAGGAATCATTGGAGCAGAGTAAAAACTTTAATAGACTGGTATACATAGAAATGCTGGAAAAGGAGTGAGGCTGTTTTAATTATATGTAAAATACATGTTTAATACTATTTGTGGATCAGAATTATTATTACTATTGTCCCCCACACTGCTGTGAATAAGTGGCTAAAATTTGGACAAAAGTTTGTCAGTAATTTACTTGCCAGGTGCTGAGCTGGAATAGATTCTTTCCTAAGATTACTTAGGCAGGTTTCCAAATTTGTCTGCATTGATTTAGCTTACACACTTAGCCTTTGATTAAATGTTTGCAATTTCTTATTTCTCTAGACTCAAACCCCATCTCTGCTACTCCCTTTACTTTTAGAAGGATCTTAAGTTCCAAGGAAAAAGAGTTGCTTTCACTAGTTTTGAACATAGTGCTTGGGTGGGGCCCAGCCACACCCTCCACAAATCTGCGGACTGGAAGTTTAAATTTATCATGCTGTGGGATGCAAAATGAAACCATGTACCAAAGAAAAATGGTGAATGACTCACTCACATGTGATCTTCTGAGAGAGAGGGATGATTCAGGAATATTGTGCCACAAGGACAGCAAATCCCGTCGTAATGAACGTTCTGATTGCCTGTCCTGGGATGTGGGTCAATGTTATGAATGTGAACGGAGGTCACCAAGTGAAGTTGGGACCTGGAGGACAGTACCTGGTACCAGGATACTGGCACAGTGCCACATCCAGCAGGACCAGGAAAATGGGATTCATCAGCATATCAAGAAGGGATTCAACTGTGAGGGACAGGTTTCTATTTACAGGCTTACTACACACATGCATTCACACACAAACACACACACACTGCTAATTTACTTACATTGAGAAATTTGATTGTTACTTAGACCAAAATCCTTATGCTCCAGTAGTTTGCAGACAGGTGCACATGGAACCCTGGTCCAGAGGTTGCTTGGCATCCCTGCAAGTAGAGCAAAGGGTTTTAGATGGATAAAATTCATCTTCGCAGTGGGGAAATATCTGATCCTGGACCAGTGGACCCTGGACCACTCTTTCCTGAGAACAGGGCTTTGAGTAAAATTTCTGAGTTAAGTCTCTTTGACGATTTTGTGTGGAGCTTGCATTGCCCATGGACACAATTTTAAAAAATATGCTAATACATGTCAGTTAGTTGGCTTCAGCTCAGGACCCAGTCTTTCTCATTGAAATGAGTTTGTATGTCTTTGTTTTGATGATTGTTTGCTGATTTTACTAGTCTAATGCTCAGGGAATAATCTAATTTGCCTGCTTTCCAAATTCTGGGCATGTAGGGAGGAATGCACCATGTGGCTGTCTCCATGTTTCTGCAATATTACTTGAAACCAGAGGTTCTTGTTCCATGTACCTGCAGCCTGCCATAAGGGCATAAGAAATTTTATACCAGAGAGTCAGCACCTGGCTTTCAGTTCCTGGCAGTGATACAATAGGGCAATTTCTGGGATGGTGTAATAATTATCCTTCTACACATTCAGCCTGAGAACAATATGGATGTGCTCTCAACATACCTAATTTTTCTTTATTAATCCCTCATAAAATATTTCTGCAAATTTTTATAATCTTACCTGAAGTAGGTTGAACTTATATACAACTTATTATCCCCTGATGTAACTGCTATTGGAATAGGTCTCTTATGTTTTAGTTCCTAGCTTTCTTTCAGTTGCTCCAAAACTATGTCTTAAGCCCTGGCCGGGTAGCTCAGATGGTTTGAGCATTGCCCCCATATGCCAAGGTTGAGGGTTTGATCCCCGGTCAGGACACAGAAGATTCAACCAATGATTTGCATCAATAAGTGGAACAACAAATTCACGTTCTCTCTCTCTCTCTCCAAAATCAATAAATAAAACTTTGTCTTAAAATCTTGAGGAACCCTACAATGTGTCCTCATTGCAGAATTCCATATTGTAAAGAAGTGACAGCTTTCCGCCCACATACTGCCTAACATTTGGGGATTTTTAGACGTCACAAACCTATGGTCCCTTCAGTCTTCCTCTGTGTACCTTGAAGAGTCCTGATGCTTTTAGGGTCACTTGAACCGCACCCAGTGCTGAGTGTGTTTGTGTTTCATGGGCGTCAAAGCTGAGCCACCGTTGTAGAATATTTTGCTCCACCTGTGAGCAACAAAGGAGTTTTTCAACCCTGACAGCAGTCTGAGTCATTGTGAACTTGGTCATATTGTTCGGGTCATGGAACTGCGGGCTGCCCTTCAGAGAGAGGGAAAGAGTGAATCAAGGGGGCTGAGGGGGAGAGGATCCCTGGGAAGAATCCCCGGCTCTGCAGGGCCATGGGGCACATGGGAGGACTTACAAGTGGAGCTTCTCGGCGAGAAGGGCCTTTCGTCCTTTGGGGGCTGATCATTTTGTGCAGTTAAGAAGAGGTCTGTTGAAATTGTGTATTCGGGGAGGGGTCCCCTCTCTCCACTCCTCCCCATCCTTGCCAAGAGTTACTGAGACCTTACTGAGTGCCAGGTCCTGTGCTAATAAGCATTTGTGTGGATTAATTTTACATGGATTATCTGATATCTAATGAAAGAACCAAGGAGTACCACTTTTTACATTCATTGCTCTAATTAGAAACTACTTTGGTCTAGTAAATAATAAATATAACAGCTGTCTCTATGTAAATAGGCTTATGCTGTGTGCTGTCCAAGTTTCAAAACAAATTATCTGGCTAAAAGTACCCTATGTTCAAGAATGATACATTTTTTTCCTTTAGTAAAATATTTCCAGCTCATTGAATAATAACTCTCAGTTATTTCCAGGAAGCCTTGCTGAGGCCGTCTTTCTTTCCACTTCTTGACGTGGTCGAAAGGATTGAAAGTATTTGTATTGAAGGCTGGCTTTTGTGGGAGGTGCCCCCTTTCCCTGCCCCTCACTCATGTCATTTAGTCCAACACTACCTGGAAGCAAAGGGAGGGCCCTTGCTCCTAAAAGCTGTGTCCGCCAGGTTATCAAGCAATCAGCAGTTCAGCCCAACTCACATATTAACTACATTAATGATGAATGTGGGAGCATTTTGATAACTTATATGATGTGACACAGAGCCTCTAGGTGAAAGTGTGGCTAAGGCCCATGAAAGTCTCAAAAAGCCCTGCTCTTGGCTCACCCTAGCACGTTCTGGGCAGATGTGACAAAGGCACCCTTCCTGCCTCCACAGATGGTCTTGGCCCTATCCCATCCCCATCTCACGCCTCTCTGGCCCTAGGCTTGCCACTTTCAAACACAGCAAGTTAATTCTTGCCTCAGGGCCTTTGCAGTACCTGCTCCCTCTGCCTGAAGCAGTTCTCCAGAACTGTGATGAGCCCCTTTTTACTTCAGTCTAGCTTGATGTTATCTCCTTGATAGCCCTGTCCAGTCCAGCTCCTTCCTGGGAACCTGACCACATCCTCCTCCAAACCAGCCTTCAGCAAACTTGTCTGTGAAAGGCCCGATATTACATGTTTTCAGCTTTGTGAGCAACACAGCCTGTCACCACTGTCAGTTCTTCATCGCAGGGTGAAAGCAGCCGTAGACAGTGTGCGCACGAATGACCGTGACTGTGCTCCAGTAAGGCTTTATCTGTGAACACCAAAATTTGAGTTTCGTGTAATTTCCACGTGTCACGAACTATTCTTTGGATTTTTTTTTATCAACTACTGAAAATGTGAAAACTGTCCTTAGCTTGTAGGCCGTACAGAAACAGGATTTGGCCCATGAACTGCTCCCTGCTCCCTGTCACGATCCTGTTGTATTTCCATCTTACTGGTGTCTGAATTATCCTATTTACTCATTTGTTTATATGTTGCCTATCTCTCCTGGCAGACTGTAAGCTCCTGGAAGGCAGGTTCTTTGTCTTACTCACTGTATCATCTCTAGCAACTAGAGCAGTGCCTGGAATGTGGACATGCTTTATGAGTGTTTGGTGATTGGATGAATAAATCTATATTATTTCGCGAGCCACTAAATCCAACAAAGTCCTCCTTCCACATCTCTCATGTGTGTCCTCTTCCAGAAACCACAACCCACACAGGTCTTTGCCCCTGCCTGTCTGTCCCTGTAGTATTATTGAAACTGAAGGGCAACCAAAGCCGGGGCTCGAGCTGTCACTGCTCAGCCAAAAAGCAGACAGGGGTTGGATTCTAATTGTGCTTTTATTAATATCAGCTGCCAGCAATCTGAGAGGGTGGTGGGTAAAAAAACCCCTCACATCCACCTTACCTTGAGCTTTCAGAAGCAAGTCGACATAGGGGAAATATAGGAATTTGGAAGGGGGAAATCCCTAGGGGGTTTCTACGAGCTGTTTCTTCTGGGAGGGGGAGCTAAAAGGGGAGTCACGCAGTGTCTTCCACAGTGTTATCGTTACCATTTGCATTAGCCTTCTTCGCTTCCCCAGACATCTGTGGTTTATGGCTGGGGAGGTTTCGTACTCTGTGGTTAGGGAGGAGAGGTATAAGCCATTTGCCCTCAATTGTCCTTGGTCAGGGGAGATAAGGTCTTGCGATTCACCATCTGGCTGTATATTGCTCAAACTGTTTGGCCTTGTTTGATTTTCTTATCTCAGTTTCCCCATTCCACTTGCCCAGGAATTTTCCTAGCTTCTTACTCTCTTGTCTCAGCATCTCAAGCCTTCTTGACCCCTTGGCTCCTTCCAAGCTACCCCACAGTGTAGTCCTTACTATGCTGTAAAGTATGTCTCTTACTATATCATTCTCTGCAAAACCAAAACCTTTTCACAAGTTTCCTATCACCTACAGTATAAAGTCCAACTCCTCAGCTGAACCCTTACTAATCAGTCCCCTGCCTGCTTTTCCAGCCTTATTTCTGAGCCTTCCCTGGAGTGAGCCCTGTGCTCCAGCGGCCTCATCTCCTTATTGTCTCTGAGGCCACTGCACCTTCCCACCTTTGCTCAGAGAGTGCACCAGTGCCCGTTAGCATTCTCCTCAGACAGGCATTTCCCTGTGTAATACGAGGTAAGTCTGCAGTGAGTGATGGGAACCTAGAAGGATGGACCTGAGCCTAAGCAAATCCAGAAGATGAAAAGTGAATATGGCCAAACTCGGCTTAATCAGTAACAAAGTGGGTTAAGGAGGATTTAGTTATTTTGGGGGGAATAACTGAATGGTGCTGCTTGGTAGGTTTGTTGGGGCTAGTGCTTTTCAAACTACTGTGCAGACGACTATTTGAAGAATCTTGTTAAAATGCAGATTCTGGCCTTAGGTGTGGTGTAAGATCTGAGATTTTGCATATTTTTAAATATATTTTATTGATTATGCTATTACAGTTGTCCCATTTCTCCCCCTTTATTCCCCTCTGCCCAGCACATCCCCTCCCACCTACATTCCTCCCCTTTAGTTCATGTCCATGGGTCATACATATAACTTCTTTGGCTTCTATATTTCCTATATTATTCTTAACCTCCCCTATCTATTTTCTACCTACCATTTATGCTACTTATTCTCTGTCTCTTTTCCCCCTCTCTCCCCCTCCCACTCCCCCACTGATAACCCTCCATATGATCTCCATTTCTCTGATTCTGTTCCTGTTCTAATTGTTTGCTTAGCTTGTTTTTATTATAGGTTCAGTTGTTAATAGATGTGAGTTTGTTGTCGTTTTACTGTTCATATTTTTTATCTTCTTTCTTTTAGATAAGTCCTTTTAACATTTCATATAATAAAGGCTGGGTGATGATAAACTCCTTTAACTTGACCTTATCTGGGAAGCACTTTATCTGCCCTTCCATTCTAAATCATAGCTTTGCTGGACAGAGTAATCTTGGATGTAGATTCTTGCCTTTCCTGACCTGGAATACTTCTTTCCAGCCCCTTCTTGCTTGCAAGGTTTCTTTTGAGAAATCAGCTGACAGTCTTATGGGCACTCCTTTGTAGGTAACTGTCTCCTCTTCTCTTGCTGCTTTTAAGATTCTCTCCCTATCTTTTATCTTGGCTAATGTAATTATGATGTGCCTTGGTGTGTTTCTCCTGGGGTCCAACTTCTTTGGGACTCTCTGAGCTTCCTGGACTGCCTGGAAGTCTATTTCCTTTGGAAGTTTGCCTTCATTATTTGTTCAAATAAGTTTTTAATTTCTTGCTCTTCCTCTTCTCCTTCTGATACCCCTATGATTCTGATGTTGGAACGTTTAAAGATGTCTTGGAGGTTCCTAAGCCTCTCCTCATTTTTTTTGAATTCTTATTTCTTCATTCTGTTCTGGTTGAATGTTTCTTTCTTCCTTCTGGTCCACTCCATTGATTTGAGTCCCAGTTTTCTTCCCATCACTATTGGTTCCCTGTGCATTTTTCTTCCTTTCACTTATTGTAGCCTTCATTTTTTCATCTAATTTGCGACCAAAATCAACCAATTCTGTGAGCATCTTGATTACCAGTGTTTTGAACTGTGCATCTGATAGGTTGGCTATCTCTTCATTGCTTAGTTGTATTTTTTCTGAAGCTTTGATCTGTTCTTTCATTTGGGCCTTTTTTTTTTTTGGTCTTCGCATGCCTGTTACGTATTGAGGGGCGGAACCTTAGGTGTTCACCAGGGCAGATTTTGCATTTTTAACAAGCTCTTGGGTGATGTCCATGCTTCTGAGTCTAGGATGATTCTTTAAGTATCAATAATCTAACTAAATGCATAGGAAAGGAGCCTTTTCCATAGGCCTTAGATACGGAAACAGGGAGCCAGTGGGCCTGCCCTGCAGAGGCCTGCCTGTGCATCATGAGAGCACCCCAGAGCCCTAGACGACAATAAAGACATTTGCATGCCGAATGACTGAGTCAATGTGTGATGATTGAAGTCTTCTTGGTGAAGGAGGGGTTGCTGAAGAGAACTAAGGAGTGTGTTAGGCTGCAGCTTAAAGGAAGAAGTACCTTTAAGTCCTGAGATGGTGGCAGTGAAGGTGGCCATTGGGAAATGAAGAGTCTAATGCTGGTTGGGCTGCTGGCCTGTTCTCACATGCGCATGTGCACACACGCACACACACACTATTGTAGGCTGGAGAGCAGCACTTTCCCCTGGAACTAGCCAGATTATCTCTTTTCTCCAAGGAGGCACCTCTTCTGATCCACCAAAACATACAGTTCAGAATCTAGGTTTTGCTTGAGTACAAGTAATGTACTTCACTGTAACAAAATAATAGGAATCATTTCTGCAATGTGTATCTCCAAACAGAAGAATGGTTAGGGAAGTATCCTGCTGGTGTAATAAACATGCCTGTTTCAACAGTGTCTCTTTAATTATCACCTGGCCCTTGTATCTTTGACTGACTAATAGCTGGCCTTTTGATGAAACTGGGTGTTATTTCCTGATGGTTTAACTTCGTGCAAATTGTAAGATATCCAGATTAATGATTTCCCCTCATCAGTAATTTTCCCTCTGCTTTTATCACAGAAGAACTTCTGCTTGGGTGACTGAACTCTGATCTTGGCAGAGAGTCATGGCCATGGTAAGTTGTGGAGTGCCTCGCCCTACACCGTGCCAGCCGCAGACAGGTACAGGATGCATACTCAGTGACAGTTGGCCTCTACAAAGGCTTGTTTGCTCAACAGCGGGGAGGGAGGAGGAAATGAAAGGCAGTTCCTTTTTTTAAGCACCATTTTAATTTCCTTCAGGGGTGGTGAATAACTTGACCCTGAATATTAATTTAAAGAGAATCCTTTGAATCCTTCTAACATCCTGAAATACAGAATCAAGTTGTAGTTCATTACAAAAAAGTTAGGCAAAGAAAAGAAAAAGGAAAAGCCCGTAGATACCACCAGGACAGGAGTGCCATCCACATTTTGGTGCGACTCCATCATCACAGACTCATCAGGAAGGGTGCATCTCACCATGTGTGCTTGTCATCTGCCCCTGCTTTTGGCTGTGACTGGACTCCTCCAGGCTTGGTTATCTGATCTTTGAGACAAGCAGGGAATCGGATCCCTTTGAGAATTCCATGAAGTTCAGTGCTGAGATGGAAACTGAGCTTCTTAGCTGCAAACATGGCTCTGCCTAAGGCTGGCCATCTGCTCTTCTTCTCCCGCCCAAATTAGGTTTTGGAATAGGCAGGTGATTCTGACCCTTGCCATTCTGGGATGGAATAATAGAAGTAGAATCTTATATCTGGAGAGAAACTAGAGATCCTGCCAGATCTAGATGCCTTCCTTTAGGAAGCTAGATGTGTAAACTATCCTGAACAAATAGTAATATACTCTTAAATTACTTTTTAGGTTAGACATTTCTTCATCATCCCTAATAGTCAAAGGCTTACTCATGTCTGCTCAAAATCACTTATGCTTTAATTTAAAAATTCATTTCTTCTTGATAAATTCTTCCTAGGCATGGAGAACTTTTACTCAGGAATGTTTACAGTGCCCTTACTTTTTGCCAGACATAGTACTTGGCTCTGGGAAGTCAAAATTCATGGGACACTCCTGTCCTTAACAAGCTCACAGCCTTCCTACATGTGATGACTGTGATCGAGTGATCCTCTGATGTGCTTTCCACTCGAGGAGGATTTCCTCAGGGCTCTCGTCTTTTCTCCTAGGACCTGTTTCTCATCATGACTCTTACTTATTGAACAGTAAAGGAAGTTTTTAAAGGAAATGAGAAACACACAACGGTCACAATATTGTAATTCCCCATTATGTTCCATCATCTTATTTTAGACCCTTCTCACATGTGTCATGGTTTTTAAATATTATATTAGTAACAAAAAAGCATAAATAACAGTTTATTATGTATTTAATCTTTACTATGCTAACATGTTGATATTACATTTTATAGCTGATCAAAATTACTCTAGATGGTAAAAGTATGTATGTTTTAAAAAAATTTTTCATTTATTGATTTTAGAGAGAGAGAGACATAGCTATTTATTGTTCCACTTATTTATTCATTCATTGGTTGATTCTCACATGTGCCCTGACCAGGGATCGAACCCATGACTTTGTTGTATGGGGATGACACTCTAACCAACTAAACTACCCAGCCAGGGCTACAAGTATGGATGTTTTAATTTTCTTCTTAAATTAAAAAAAATTTTTTTTTCCTGTCTGACTAGTGTGGCTCACCTGGTTGGGCATTGTCCCACAAAGCGAAGGATCTCCGGTTCCATTCCCAGTCAGGGCACATGCCTGGGTTGTGGGTAGTTTCCCTGGTCTGGGTGCGTAGGGCGGGTAGTCAGTGGATGTTTGTCTCTCACACTGATGTTCCTTTCTCTCTTTATCCCTCCCTTCCCTCCTTTCTCAAATTAAATAAATAAAATATTTTTTAAATGTTTTCCAAAGCTCTACAATGATTATATAATATGTTCCTAAAAGGGACACATGTTGTAAAAGCTGTCGTACTCAGGTATTTTGTTAAAATTTTATAGAGGTATAATTTACATACAGTGAAATACAGAGCTCTTAAGGTTACTGGTAGATGAGTTTTGACAAATACATGTACCATGTAATCTATTCTTCCATTCACATAGAGCATTTCATCACTCTAGGGAGTTCATTCATGCCCCTTCCAGGTCCCCACTCTGCTCCTCACCCCACGCTAGACAAGCAACCACTTTTCTGATGTTATCACCATAGATAGTGGTTGTTTTGCCTGTTCTAGAATATCCCATAAATGTAAACATATAGCATGTACTCTTTTGTGTCTGGCCTCTATTATTGAGCATTATATTTTTTGCAGTCCATCCATGTTGCTATAATTATCAACATTTTGTTCCTCCATTGCTTTTTATTGCTGATTAGTATTCCATTATATTTTATTCCAGTCTTTTTGACTTTGATCATCTTCATTATCATTTTAATAATTTAATAATGTTTCATTGATTGTGATGTAACACCCATTCCTAGCTATTCATTTTTGTCATTCTTCACTATATCCTTCCTATTTCCTTTGCCTGCTGCCACAGAAACTTTCCTGGGGTGGTAACCCCTGCCTTCCCAGAACAAATAATGGTACATTATGCCTTGGAATTTAATCAATATGGTTATTTTAGAGGTAACAGGAACAAATTTCCCAAGCTTATCTTCTTCCTGGGGGGGAAAAGGTGACTAAGAATGCTAATTGATAAGCTGAACCACGTTTCCAAATCCCTCTTATCAGTTCATGTTAGATATTAATTTTTAGCCCCTCAGTAGTTTCCCTCAGTAATGCAGTTTGCTTTAAAGTTGAATGTCTTGTTTGAGTACCATTCTTTTTTTTTTCTTCAACACTGGTGTTTCAAAAGAACCTTGTGAAACATTCAACCCAAGAAGCTGTTTCATGGTAGGGCCGAGGGCTGAATTAGGCCATGTTGGAATTTTGATAGCAAATCACCAATATGCTTTTTACTGCTGATTTGTAGTAGAAGAAAAGAACTGCCTGTGCTAATTTCCTAGGGCTGCTTAACAAAGTACCGCAGCCTGGGTGACTTAATAGAAATTTGTTTTCTCACAGTTCTCGAGCCCAGAAGTCCAAAATCAAGGATTGGCATAGCCACAATCCCTCTGAAATTTATGGGAGACGCCTTCTTTTTCTCTCTAGCCTCTGGTGGTTTCCTGGTAATCTTTAGGTGTTCCTTGGCTTGCAGATGCTTAACTCCCATCTCTGCCTTAATTGTTATGTGGTGTCCTCCCTGTGTGTCTCTGTCTTCATATGCTGTTTTCTCAAAAGGACACCAGTCATATTGGATTAAGGACTCAACCTACTCCAATAAGATCTCATCTTAATTAAATTAATTGTATCTACAATGACCCTACTTCTAAATATGATCACATTCTGAAGTACTGGGGTTAGGACTTCAACATATCTTTGGGCTTTTTTTTTGTTTTTTTTTGTTTTTTGGTTGGGGGTACAATTCAACTCATAATAGTGCCCAAGGAAGTTAATGTCATAGATTCTACTTTCCTCTGTCAGGTGTATAAGTATGATGACTACGCACTGGATGCTGACCCTGTCTAGGAGGTGAAAGCCTGGTCTTTCAGCAGATGAGGCCCACACTGTCTTGTACATGAGGCTTTTGATGGGCTTGGTGTGGGCTAGAGTGGGTCTGAGAGGTGCAGGCCAAGGTGGACTAGCTCAAAGAGCTCAAGTCTGACTAGACTAGAGAACTAACTGCCTTAGAGTATGGAAAGTCTCCATGGCTTTAGATGGTCCATATTCCATCATTGAATCAAATTAAACCATTAGAAAGCCTTAGATCTATTCTACATGGGTTTTGCCACCTTGTACAAATGCTGTATTCTGAATCTTGCTTTGGCATTATCTCATAGGCTTGTATGTGTGTGTGTGTGTGTGTGTGTGTGTGTATGTATTAAATACACACACGTATGAATGAATCTCACAATTATGTTTATTGTGGAAATGTTGAAGTCATATTTGATGTTTATGATGATAATAGCCACTGAGTTTGTTTGAGAGTTTACTATTTGCTGGGTTCTGTGCTAAGTGCTTTGCTATATTATCCTGCTTCATTATTGCAACAACCCTCTGGGTTGCTATCATTATTCTTAATATACAGGTTAGAAAAATGAAACTTCCCCTAGAGCACAGGTGGCAAACACAGGCCCACGGGCTGAAAGCGGCCCTCCACCTTGTTTTATCCGGCCCTGTACCTTGTTTCTGCCCTGCGGCAGCGCCAAGCTCTCACTTAGCTGTTAAGGAGTAGTTACATTTATACAGTCCTAAAATTATATTTAGCCCTTGGAAGGCAATCATGAGGCTGATGTGGCCCCTGTGAAAATAAGTTTGACACCCCTGCCCTAGACCATACAGCTAGAAAGGGTTGAAGCCAAGATTCAAACTCAGGTCTATCCCACTCCAGTTTCTGTGTTTCTTCCCACTAAGCTTTACTACCTCTCATTATAGTCTATAAAAAAGTAAAACAGCCCTGACTGATGTGGCTTCATGGATTGAGCGCCAGCCTGTGAACCAAAAGGTCACCAGTTTGATTCCCAATCAGGGCACATGCCTGGGTTGTAGGCTGGGTCCCTGGTTGGGGGTGTGCGAGAGGCAATCAACTGATGTTTCTCTCTCAAACATAGAAGTTCCTCTCCCTCTCTTTTTCCCTGCCTTCCACTCTCTCTGAAAATAAATAAAATCTTTTAAAAAAAGTAAAATATAATACAGTACCATCATCAGACCTAAAAATGTTAACACTGATTTTTTTTAATGTCATCAATGTTGTCAGTGTTCACATTTCCAATTGTCTCAAAAATGCATGTTCTTTTACTCTTTGATTCAGGATCCAAATAAGGTTCACCCATTATGATTATTGATATTCCTTTTTAGTCTCTTTTTAGCTATAGTTCCCCTCCATCTCTCTCTTCTCTAATTCTCCTTGCAATTTATTTGTCTACAACCCTGTGGTGTGAGTTAACATTTTCCTCTCCAATTTACTACAAGTTGGTATTTGGTTCTAGAGGTTTGATTGGATTTGGGTTTGACTTTTTCCCTTTGTGTGTGTGTGTTGGCAGGAACAGACAGGGTGGGCACAAGGTTACTGTGTAGGTTGTTGTATAACTTATTTTACCTCTTTCCTCTTTGCCTCTGTCCTGCTGCTCCCATAAAAGCCAGTTCCAGCCTCAGAGCCTTGGCTTTAGCTGCTCCCTCTGCCTGCAGCACTTGCCCTCACTGAGCTTTGCATGGTCACTGCTTCATGTCATTCGGATCTCAGCCTAAATGTCACTCCACAGAGCAGCCCCTCCAGGACCCCTCTCACCACCGGGCACTTGGTGGAACATTTATTTGTTGGCTTGTTTGCTATCTGCCCTCTGTCCCCCACCCCCCAAACTGGAATACCAGCTCCACGGAAGAAAGAGCCTCATCTCTCATGGTCCCTACTGTATGCCCAGCACCTAGAATAGTGTCTGGCCCACTGTAGGTGCTTAGCAAATTTTGCCTAATGAGATGCCTCCATCTTGGTAAGATGTTTCCTCTCGGTCACCTCTTTCTCTGTGTTTAGGAAACCAAAGGAGGCACCATCAAAGCTGCGTCAGTATTCAATGCCACTGAAGATGCCCAGACCCTGAGGAAGGCCATGAAAGGGTTTGGTAAGTGTCCCGCCCCCTTGTGTGTGACGCACCACAGAGTCTCACAGAGGGTGCTGTGTCCACTGGTCTTTGTGAAGGCCTTTCGCTCTCAGAGAACGCAGTGGGAACAAGTTGGCTTTCCAGGAAAAATCTGATGGAAGGGCCTAATTACTCATTTTACTACAGAATTTTTAATTTAATGTTCTCATTCTCTACATTCCCATTTATTTCACCCTGTTTTGCATTACAAGATTTTGAAATCGATATATGAATATTTAGAAATGTATTTATTTTCCGGTTACTGCTAGATGTGGGTAGTGCCATAAGGGTCACAAAGCACTTTCACAAGTATTACCTCAATGGTTATGCACAGTGACCCTGTGGTTTAGTAAAAGCAGCTATTGCTACTGTTATTTTCACCCCATTTTACAAATGTGAAACTGAGACCCAGAGAAGTGAAATAACACAGTAAGTTGCTGGTGTCCATCCTCAGTGGGGTCTCAGGGTCCCCGAAGGATGCACAGCTCAGGCGAAGAGACAGACACCAAGTGAGGTGCCGGAGGACAGCCAGGCTTTTTGGGCCTGACTGACTCACCGAGAAGAATCAATCTTTATTTTTATAGGGGAGGTTATACAACATTCAATGCATAGTGTGATTGTTAAAACAGAAATGGTTACCATAGAAATAATTTTGAAAAGTACAGAAGGTTTTACAGATCAACCATGTGAAACAAAGGTTATTTTGACCAAGAGGGTCATTAATCAGTTAGCCAACGAAGCTATATGGGCACAAACTTTCAGGTGCCAATTAGTAACTAGGTGTCTATTAAAATTCTAGGAATTGGTCTAAATTAGAGGGGTGCAAGGGGTGATTTATAGGTTATATAGAATTTAGCTATTGTCCATTGAGGTTAGATTTGTCTAGGTTAGGTAACTGGTTTTTTGCCTAGGTTTTTTGATTTATACATCTTGCGGGGGCCATGTTTTATATTCGTTTCCATGTGTTTGAGATTATTTCCAACTAGAACTCCTTGCTTCTTTACACTCCTGTCCAGGGTATGGGAGGGGTCGTGGCTCTAATAAATCTTAAGCTTTTGAGTGGTGACTGCTTAAGAAACATTCCTAGCAACAGCTTCCTTCAGCATTCTGGCAGTTGGTCTGCCCATTGTTTAATTTTGTCCTTAACTTCCCAGGTGGTTCGGGAAGCAGGCAGCATTAGGGTTGCTAGGGGTCTCTATTCTGTGGTCAACAAGTCATTTCGCGCAGAATCAGAGGCATCGTGCAGAATTTTTGTTATAACACACAGGTATCCAAAAATCCCACCACCTATTGCTAGCAGGGACAGGCATACAGGAAGAGATAGACAGGAGATCTGGCCATAGTCGCCTCTGCTATGCAGATGTGTCTCATCTGTCCCGACTGTGCCAAGGGTCGGCTGTTGGTCGGCTCCCAATAGTAAGTCACATAGTAAGTGGAACTGAGCCATGAGCCACACTTAGCAGAGCCCAGTGCCAAGTCTGGGCTTGCCCACTGGAAGTCCACTTTCTTTCCCTTGAGCCCCTCTGCCTGTGATTGCTGTGATTGGCACAGCTGCGCAGTACCAGCATGCAGCATATGGGATTTTACCTAAGAAGGCCGTGTGTACAAGACCAGAAGGGCTTATCGTCCAGTGCACTACCTTCTATTTAGCTCCCCCAGGGCAAAGGCTTCGTGCCAGGTGAACATGGTCAAGCTGGGTGCACTGCAGGCTACCCTGGCCTAGGTCCTTGCCTGGGTGGACACTTGACCAGAGAAGTGCTTCCTGGTTGTAGCTGCTATTTCAAATCTCCTTGAGATGTAGATTAAAATATTGACCATGTATTTCTAAGAATGGTTCTTTTTACTTAACTCCAGTGTTCCTAACTGCAACAGCACTGATAACAATAACAGTGTACCTGTATTATGCTCTACTATGTGTCAGGCACAGCGTACTCCTTGGATTTCCTGTTTTAATCCCAATAGCCATTTACTGGTGAGAACATTGACATGTAGGGAGGTTTGCTAACTTGCCCAAGGTCTCAGGACTAGTCAGTGTTAGAGTCAGGATTCCAGGCAGTTCCAGGTAGTCTGACCTCAGAGTTGGAGTTGGAGCCTCTGTGCCGCCTAGCTCTGAACAGAACGTTGGTCTAAATCTATGTATTTATCTCCTCATTTTCCCTTTTTCATACATAGAATGGAAAATGTACTTGGCCCACTCTTTTTTTCAGGCTAATCCTGGTTCTTTGGTATATGTCAAAAACAGCATAATTCAGAACATGGACCACATGGCATTCAGAATTCTCAGAATCGGAGCCAATGCTTTTTAGGGCCTGCTGTGTGGGGGCAAATGTGAGATGGATGGGTGGAGAAGACAAGGGTTGTAACACCTAGTCCTTGGGGTCAACTAGTCCTTGGGCGCTGGTAGTCAAGGCAAATAGGGAAATAACTAGGACCACTTCATGGTACGACAGCTATAGGAGGGGCACCAATAAGATTAAGATTCAGAGAGGAGATCTGAACCCTCACATTGTACGTGGGGGCTTCAGGAAAAACTTCTTGAAGAATGTAGAATTTGAGGTGGGCTTGGGAAATGAGTTGGGTTTTAATAAATAGAGCTAAGAGAATGTGTCTCAGGTTTAGGGAATGGTATGAGCAGAGACATGGGGTGAGTGTCTGGATCATCCCATTTTCCAGTTTAACCGAGGCCCATGGGAGTCATGGTAAATACATGGAAAGGGGGCTTGTAGCAGGAGGTACTTGCAAAGCAGGAGTTGGCTGGTTGGGAACTTCCTGAGCAGGCAGTTACCAAAGGTACCAAAGGTACCAAAGGTACCAAAGGGAGGTCCTGGAGTGCTGCTGAGAAAGCCAGCTACAGAACACAGGCATGGGGGTAGGATGGCCCAAAGGCATTGACCAGGAAGCAACCAATGCCAGAACCATGATGCTAAATGGAGGGGGTTAGGGACACGTAAACCAATAGACTGGTAGTGAAGGAGGTCAAGAGAATAAGGTACAGTACAGTTGGGTCAAGTACAATAGTTCAAAAGTTTAGTCTATGCATTTGGCTGCCCAATGTCCTTTTATATGGATCTTTCTTTAGAGTAGTGAATGCAATGTTGTAGAGAGTCTCAAATGCCAAACTGCAGTCCTATAATAAAGCCAGCAAACAGTAAGTAAAGCCCTTGTATATCCCTGGGCAGGGGAGGGACACTGTGAGTTTTGCTTTGCAGGAAAATGAATCTGGCAAAACTTCAGAAAAATCTGTTAGAAGGTAAGAATACTAGTTAGCAGACTTTTGCAGTTGTTTAAGAAAAAACCGTGAAGTCCTGAATGGGAGTGGGAGTGGTAGGAATTCAAAACAGGGAACGTATGAAAAAAGATAGCAGGGCTAGATTTTGCACAATTTGGCAGGAAATTTGAATGTGGAGGAAGAAAGAGGGTAAAAAAAAATCAAAGCTATTTCAAGGATTTAAATTTGACTGACTGGAAAAGAGTGGTGTCTCTCACAGAAAATTGGATAACCAAAAGGCAATGAGCCTTCTCTCCCCAGCTGAGATTTCTGAAGGGGAAAAGATTGGTTGTATCTATTACGTCTTTAAACAAAAAAGAGAGCGAGAGAACAGAAAGTGGGTACCTAAGGTAAACAAAGTTCTGTGGCTTCTTCCCTATACCTCACATTTTTCTGGATTTCTTATCTCACAAAAATAACCCTGGAGAATCTATATTTTTCATTTCTCTCTGAAATATTTCAGTAGAAGAGTCTGTATTCCATCACAACTCCCCACATGGCACAATGAGGAAACACAAAACTCATAAAATGTATGTGAACATCCAGCTGTTACTAAGATGAGGGACCAATTTGAGGAATCAAAATAAATGACCCTGTAAAAAAACTGCTGCAAAAAACAGGCAAACACAACTTAGAACATTTCTAATTTGTAATTCATATTATAGTTTTGGTAGTATATTGCATCATGCAAATTTATGGGCAATTATAAAGAAAGGAGCCATCTGAGATCAGGAAAGACAGCTTGAAAATGAAAAACACAATTACCGATATTAAAACTCAGTAGATGCTGTGAGCAGCCAATTTAGACTCTGCAAAGTGCCAAATCAGTAAATTGAAGGAGAAATTTGAATTGCTTCAGAACTCAGAGAAAATTATAAAGAGATTAAAAACAAGAAAAGAAAAAGTTAGAACATGGAAATAGATACATGAGATCCAAAAGACAGGAGAATTCCTGAGGAAGGGGAAAAGCATGTTCCCAGTCAATGCTCATTGCCTAGTACGTGCTGGGCATTGTGCTAAGTCAGCGATTTTCAACCTTTTTGATCTAATGGCACACAGAAACTGATTACTAAAGTTCTGCAGCACACCAAAAATGTATGTTATATATTTTTGCCAATCTGACAAAAAGAGACATAATTTTTATTGATTTACAAACAAAATAATAATAATAATCACCTACTCTTTTTGCTCCATAGTGACTTTTTAAAAAATCAGGTGCCTATAATTGTATATGAAGATTTCTGGTACCAAGAATTAACCAGTCAGACACCTTATGCAACGTGACCAATAAGATACAACTGTATTAAATGGTTCAAGATAGGGCATTCACATCCAACAGCTATTGTTGTGTTGGCTGTTGTTATTTTTTTATTTGACAGTCTGAAAGAAAAAAGGTCAGTGCCCCTGGCTAAATAGTCAGGTACTGCATGTTCTAAAAATTCTTGCAGCTCACCAGTTGAAAACCACTGTGCTAAGTAATTCATTTAATTGTTCTATTCAACACTTGGAGCAGCTTTATAATCACTCACGTTTATAGATAAGGAAACGAATACTCAGAGAAGTTAACTATTTTGTTTGGTGGTATGTAGGTAATTAAAGGAGAGGCTGAGACTGAAACCCGGTGTCGGTTCCCCCCAAAATGGACAAACCCCCTGAACAAACCTCTTTTCTTAGAAAGCTCTCTGCGTGTATTCGGGTGGCTTTGCTTTCCACAGAGGAACCTATTTCTCGTTCCTCTCTCAGATCGCACTAACTCACTGTATTCGCTACCTTGCCAGGCACGGATGAGGATGCCATTATCAACGTCCTCGCCTACCGCAACACAGCCCAGCGCCAGGAGATCAGGACGGCCTACAAAACCACCATCGGCAGGGTAGGTCACAGTCTCTCCGCTCTAGACTCCTGAGGTCGCCCTGTGTTTTTGAAAGATGGATGCTTTGTCTGGTTTAAAGATATTCTTGAAATAAAATGGTTTCAACAGGCTTCCTCACCTGCCCTTAGCAAGAAGTGATTTCAGAGAGCTGTTGATTCACAGAGCTCAGGGCCCAGGTTGGTGTCCTCCCACCTAAGTCCTCTCAGGAACCTGGTTGTTGCATGCACTTAACCAGCACCCTTTGGGCACCGGGCATGGCTGAGCTTCCAGAGTTGCTTCCCTAACCCTGATTGTTTTCTCTTTGGTCACTCATAATTATTCTTAAGGCTCAATTCCTAAAAATAAATGTAATTATTTGGACAAAGTAATAAATTCTAAAGACATTTATTCACATTTCTAGGTCAGAGAGTTTAAGAACCAGCTTAACAGCTCCTTTTAGGCCACTCCACACTGACTAAAATATTTAAGTTCAGCTTGTTTTAAACAGACTCTCCTGCAATTCAGGGTCTATTCCACCTCTTCCACATAAACCCATTTGTAGCATATATGCATTCCTTTGATGATTCTCAGTTGAGGAAGAGCCCTCAGATTCTACATTGGGGCTAATGTGTTTCTGTGTGTGTGTGTGTGTGTATGTAATTTATTAACGCATGCGTTCAGCGGTTGTGCACTCACCATGTTTTGCCCTTCTGTTCGAATCCCACACCCCTCAGGAGCCCTCTCCCAGTCTCCATTTTCAATGACTCACTCACCAGCATCATTACACCCTGTCTTCCCACATCACTGAACATCTATCTGTGTGATTAGCAAGAATCTTTTCATTGAGGGAACACCAATGAGTTCTCCATGTCTCAGAGTACAGGAACTCTGATAAATATTTCTGTTCTCGAGATACTTTACAACCAGTCAGACTGTGGCTTCTACTTAAAGACAGGCATTAAACTGCTGGGCAGGACAGGGACAGGGCTGGCTCAGCAGTCCAGAGCATCCGCATGCAGACCTTGCTGGTCACCCCATAGGGAATGGGATTATCTATAGCTCGGACTATCTTCTGAGCATTAAACTCTTCTCCATTCCCAAAGAAATTTAATGAGCACAAATAGGCATGAATGGGCATGTGATGTGGGAACTAGACACCTAAAGCATGTTGCCACACACACTAGGGATCAATTATTCCAAACTTCTGGACTCAGCTAGTCTAATGGCAGCTTGTTAAGATGACCAATCTTAATGGATCAAGCACTAATTCATTCATTCATTCATCCATTCATTTCATATGTGGATGTAACATCAAAATATTCACAATATATTGAAATACTGTATTACAGAATCAGGTTTGTGAGGATCAGAGATCTGGACTTGAATAGCAGCTTAGCTCCTTATTGGTTGCTTGCTCTTAAGCTGGTTCTTAAACTTTCTTACCTAGAAATGTGAATAAATATCTTTAGAATTTATTACTTTGTCCAAATAATTACATTTCTTTTTAGGAATTGAGCCTTAAGAAATAATTATGAGTGACCAAAGAGATACAACTAAATGCCTGTGTATACAACATTAGAAAGACAAACAGGGAACTGGTTGAAGGAATTATATTGCATCTACATACGGAAATTTCTGCAGCTATTAAAAGTGTCATAGGTGAAGACTCAGATACAGAGAGCAGAATGGCAGTTGACAGAGGGGTGGGGGTTGGGGGTTGGAGGGCTGGGTGAAAAAGGTGAAGGGATTAAATACACATTAGTAGTTACAGAATAGTCACAGAGATGTAATTACAGCATAGGGAATATAGTCAATAATATCCTAATAACTATGAATGGGGCCAGGTGGGTACTTGAAATGTCAGGGGACCACTCTGTAAGCTACATGATTTTCTAATCACTATGCTACATATCTGAAACTAATACAGAAGAATATTTTAATATAAACTGTAACTGGAAAAATGTCATAAGTGAATATTGACTTGGAAATATATTCAAGATATATTGTTTAAGTGTGCATATACATTTAAGTCAATGTCTATAAACTTTTTGATCTTGGGACCCCTTTACACTCTGAAATTATTGAGGGTTTTTTGTTTTTGTGGATTATATCTATTGATATTTATCATATTAGAAATTAAAATTTAGGACATTTTAATTTATATACCTTTAATTTATTAAGAAAATAAACCATCACATGTTAATACAAATAACAATTTTATGAAAAATAGCTACATATTTCAAAACAAAAAATTTTAGTGAGAAGATTGGCATTGTTTTATGTTTTTCAAATTTCTGTGTTGTCTGGCTTGGCAGCTGAATTCTCTGTCTGCCTCTTCATTGTTTGTTTGCTACATGTGGTTTTTGTTGAGGTATATGAAGAAAACCTGGTCTTATACAGATATGTAGTAGGAAAAGGGAGGAGTATTTTAATAGCCTTTAAACATAATTGTAGATTTGTAGATACATCAAATATTCTTTGGCAAACTTAGCTGTACAGTTGTGAGAGAAAGTGAAGAGGCAAATAATGTCTTAGTGTTATAATGAAGATAGTTATATCTTCATTATGACCTTCATATGACCTCGCAGGTCTCCTGAAAGGGTCTCGAAGGTACCAGGGACCGCACTTGGAGAGCGGCTGGTTTAAGATACCGTAGCAGTTTAGCAAGCTGCTTTTCTTGGGTTGCAGGACCTGATAGATGACTTGAAGTCGGAGTTGAGTGGCAACTTTGAGCGTGTGATCGTGGGGATGATGACGCCCACTGTGCTGTACGATGTGGAGGAGCTGCGAAGGGCCATGAAGGTCTGTGCTTTTCTCCTCTCATGCTCTCCGTGCTGGCAGGGCAGACGCTGACTGGCTTTCGCAAGAAACCGTGACAAAGGTCGTCTGAGAGTTGGGAGGATGAGGGGTAGGAGGAAAGTTTTCCTTCGTTGATGACAACTCGAAAGCATGGCATTACATTATAGCACTTGCAATTTAAAAATTGTTTTCCAAAAAGGTACAGAATTTTTCTCTTTCCTATGGCTCCATAGGGTGTGATTATCGTGCTTTCATTGCAGCTTCAGAAACTTTCTTGCCATGTCAGCTACTTTTGAGATGTGAAACTCTACAACTGACACCTTGGTGGCCTCTGGGTCTGCTATAGGCTCCAAAGTAGCAAAAAAAGGGTTCTCTGCCTCCCTAGACACCAGATCCACTACTCTCCTCAATCATGTCAATAAATACTAAGTCTTGTGGATGGTCTGGGGCTAGGCTCTTGAAAAACAAAGATGTAACAGACTTGCCAGAAAATTCTGCCCTTCAAGCAAAAGTACAGGGGAGGTCAAGGGAAAATTAAGCTCCCAGGGGGCAGAAACTATGCCTAACCTGGCACAGTAACCAACACTTAGAAACAGCCCATAAATGTTTGTAATTACTAATAATGATTACAGTAAATACACTGGAATTTGGGACGATTAAAAATGCGCCAATCCTGTAGCTAGAACCCTGTGGGTTGTCTTGATTCTCTGCAGATTTCTGGTTATATTCCTTCTCTGTCTGGGACTCGACTTTGTGAACTAACTCACAAAGCCCTCTCCTCTGGGTTTCCCATTTAGGGAGCTGGCACAGATGAGGGCTGCCTGATTGAGATCCTGGCCTCCCGGACACCTGAGGAGATCCGGCGCATAAACCAGACCTACCAGCTGCGTATGTAGCATCCTTAAGTGGCCTTGGCTGAAGTTTCATTATGATCTGAGAACTACACTGGCAATGGAGGGTTACCCACTGATCTGACTTTCTTCACAGAAATAGTGACTATGAGGGATCCTCAGCTCTAAGCTCTGCTTTAAGGCAGATCCCTGTCCAGGCAGATTGTTGCTTTCTCAAGACTTCTCAGGTGAACGTGCTACTCCACCTGGGTTTCCCGGTGCCTAAGGTACCTGGTACCTGTCATTTACCCTGAAAGCTGGAAAGTTGGTCCTTATTATCAGAGGACTGAAGGTACTTGTTCAAAAGTGATAGCACCAGTGAACCTTAGCATTCCAGCGAATGGCCCAGAGGGGCTATCTCACCCAACTGCTTACCTTCATTCAGACTGACTGTGTGTCCTCCAGCCATCACAGAATGATAGCCGTTATTCCCCTCTTGAGAATCTCCAGAGGCTGATACATATGAAGAGCCTTTAAAAGATGCATGCATTTTTGCCCTAGGAATATAATAAAAAGTGCACAAAGGTTTTGATATCATGGTATTTATTTGGTATTTGTCATGTTAGCTAAAAATGTCCAATAGTTTAGCATAGTAGCTAATCAAAATATGGTGCGCTTTTGCAGCAGACTACTATGTCGTCATCAGATGTAATGGAAGGATATTATTAAGTAACAGTAAATAGGATGATGTATGGATAAGTGAAAAAGACAAATAAAATAATATGCCATGATTCCATTGTTTTAAAGAAAGAAAAATAATATGGGTGTGGGGGCAAAATGATGCAGGGTATTCACCAAGATATTATCAATAATTATTGTATCTGGGTAATTAGATTATAGTGAGGTTTTTTTCTATTGCCCCACCCACCTCTGCATTTTACTTATTTTTTTCCTAAGTTTTCTATAGTACACATGTACTACTTTGGTGTTTGGGTGAGTGTTTAGAGAAGTCTATTCTAAACCATAGGAGTTGGGTCCTGGCACTGATCCCCACGTCCGCTGAGTGCAGGTCTTCTCCCTCGAGAAGCACATCTAGAGGCTGTGAAGGGTTGGTGCTTCTCTTGGGGAAGCTCTCAGGCCAATGACGTGGCAGATGAAGCATATGCTAGAATTTGGGCTTGACAGCCCCCAGTTTGTTCCAAAACACACTTCTGGAACGCCACAGTATTTGCTTTCCGATGGTTACTGTTCTCTGCGTTGTTGCAGTCCACCGGCCCGCGGTGACCGTAAATGTTGTAGATGGCTCGCAAGAGATGAGAAAAACATACACACGGACTACCGAGTCCTGTGGAGGAATAGGGACGGCATGGCTACCCTCTCAAGGGGAGGGTGCCTCTGAGTGGCCTGGCCACTCTCTCAAAGGAGAGCGCCCTGAGCC
>CM052543.1:101905926-101922148 GCA_028533065.1 Trachops cirrhosus
GCTGGTGTAGCTTAGTGGATTAAGCGCGGGCCTGTGAACCAAGAGATCACGGTTCGATTCCCAGTCAGGGCACATGCCTGGGTTGCAGGCCAGTTCCCAGCAGGGAATACACAGGAAGCAACCATACATTGATATTTCTCTCCCTCTCTCCTTCCCTTCCCCTCTGAAGATAAATAAATAAAATCTTAAAAAAAAAAAAAAACTCCATTAAAATGCCCTTCAGCCCTGACTGCTGTGGCTCAGTGGACTGGGTGTCATCCAACAAACTGAAGAGTTTCCAGTTTGTTCCCAGTGGGGGCACGTGCCTGGGTTGTGGGGCCAGGTCCCCTGTTGAGGGTTTGCGAGGGACAGCCAAACTGTGTTTCTCTCTAGATACATCGATGTTGATGTCCCCTCTTTCTCCCTCCCTTCCTCTCTCTCTAAAATAATTAATTAATTAATTAATTAATTAAAAACTTTAAAAAAAATCCCCTTCAGAACTTTTGCTAGAATATGGCACAGATTAGATTTGCTTCTTCTGGGGGAAAAATGGCCAGGAAATACAAAAATAGGGACAACTCTGTATCAACACTAGAAACTGTGGAGGAGGGCCATTCAAATGCCAAATGGGCTGCAAACCTGGGCCAAGGATGCAGGAGGGCCATCCTGCCCCAGAAAAGAGGCTGAGTTGCCTCCAGCTGGGAACAGGCACAGTGGCTTCATGCAAACAGAAGAAACGACTCAGAGAAGACAGTGCTGAGTCTCAGCTGCCCTCAGTGGACTAGCTACAAGTGCTCCTGCTTGAAATTCATCCATGTGAAAAGTGAGAGCTCTGCAAAGGATCCACTCATCTTGTTCCAGAGCGGGAAACAGAGATGGAGAGACTGCTCATCACTTAAAGATGGAAGAGCTTGAAAATCAACAGATTCTCACCTTGAACACCATGTGGCCTGTGAACAGAGGCTTGAAGGAAAACAAACAGGGCCATGCTGTAAAAAAGACACAGATTTCAGATTGCTTTGGACACTAAAATAAGTGAGAGAAAAATGGATTATAAT
Source organism: Trachops cirrhosus (assembly GCA_028533065.1). Taxonomy (NCBI): domain Eukaryota; kingdom Metazoa; phylum Chordata; class Mammalia; order Chiroptera; family Phyllostomidae; genus Trachops; species Trachops cirrhosus. Next base: position 101,906,964 of record CM052543.1, read on the forward strand.
TAAACAAAAGCTAAGAAAGAAAAAAATGACAGAAATGAAATGGAGCTGGATGAAGGGAAAGCAGAACTTTTTATAAAAGGAAGCTAAATGAGTTGAGATATGTTCTTGGATAGGAACTTCCGGCCAAGATGGAGGCATAGGTAGATACACTTTGCTTCCTCACACAACTAAAAGAAGGACAACAAAAAATTTAAAAGCAAACAACAAACAGCACTGCCAGAAAATTGAACTGTATAGAAGTCTGACAACCAAGGAGTTAAAGAAGAAACATTCATCCAGACTGGTAGGTGGGGTGGAGATGAGCAGCCAGGGCAGAGAGGGTGCACAGCAGGGCAAGCAGCTGGTGGTCTCATATTTGTGTGCAGATAAACTGGGAGGAACAACTGGGGAGCAAGACAGACCATACAACCCAGGGTTCCAGCAAGGGAAGAGAAAGGTTGCAAACCTCTGGCTATAAAAACCTGTGGGGGTTGCGGTGGTGGGAGAATTCTAAGCCTCATAGGAGAATTTGTTAGAGAGACCCACAGGGTCCTAGAGCATACACAAGTCCACCCACCCAGAAATCAGCACCATAAGGGCCCAATTTTCTTGAGAGTAATGGGGGAAGTGACTGAAAGCCCGCTAAGAGCAAAGTAAGCAAGCAGCATTGTGCCCTCTCAGACCCCTCCCCCAAACACAGCACCACAGTGCAGCAACTGTGGGTTGCCCCATCCTGGTGAACAACTTAGGTTCCATCCCTTACAACATAACAGGTGCGCGAAGACAAAGAAATATGGCCTAATGAAAGAACAGATCAAAGCTCCCAAAACAGAACTAAGTGATGAAGAGATAGCCAACCTATCAGATGCACAGTTCAAAACAATGGTAATCAGGATGCTCGCAGAAATGGTAGAGTATGGTCACAAAGTAGAGGAAAAAGTGAAGGTTATGAAAAGTTAAATAGCTTTCGGCTTTCGGCTCGGAGGAGGCGAAGGTGCAACTTTCCTCGGTCGTCCCGAATCCGGGTTCATCCGACACCAGCCGCCTCCACCATGCCACCGAAGTTCGATCCCAACGAGGTCAAAGTCATTTACCTGAGGTGCACCGGCAGGGAAGTCGGTGCCACGTCCACCCTGGCCCCCAAGATCGGCCCCCTGGGCTTGTCGCCAAAAAAGGTTGGTGATGACATCGCCAAAGCAACCGGTGACTGGAAGGGTCTGAGGATCACAGTGAAGCTGACCATTCAGAACAGACAGGCCCAGATTGAGGTAGTGCCTTCTGCCTCTGCCCTGATCATCAAAGCCCTCAAAGAACCACCACGAGACAGAAAGAAGCAAAAGAACATCAAGCACAGTGGAAATATCACTTTTGATGAGATCGTCAGCATCGCCCGACAGATGCGGCACCGGTCTCTGGCTAGAGAACTCTCTGGGACCATTAAAGAGATCCTGGGGACGGCCCAGTCTGTGGGCTGCAACGTCGATGGCCGCCACCCTCACGACATCATAGATGACATCAACAGCGGTGCAGTGGAGTGCCCGGCTAGTTAAGAACTACAAAGGAAAAGATTTCAATTAAAGATCACTTAACAATAAAAAAAAAAAGTTAAATAAAGAAAAATGTACAGGGAACCAACAGTGAAGGGAAGGAAATTGGCCTCAAATCAACAATTTGGAGCAAAAGGAAGAAATAAACATTCAACCAGAACAGAATGAAGAAACAAGAATTTAAAATAATGAGGAGAGCCTTAGGAACCTCTGGGAGAACTTTAAACGTTCCAATGTCCGAATCATACTGTTGACAGAAGGAGAAGAGGAAGACCAAGAAATTGAAAACTTATTTGAAAAAATAATGAAGGAGAACTTCCCCAATCTGGCAAAGGAAATAGACTTCCAGGAAGTCCAGGAAGCTCAGAGAGTCCCAAAGAAGTTGGACCCAAGGAGGAACACACCAAGGCACATCATAATTACATTACCCAAAATTAAAGATAAAGAGAGAATCTTCAATCAATAAAATATATTACTTTTTAAAAAAAGAGAGAATCTTAAAAGCAGCAAGAGGAAAGGAGAGAGTTACCTACAGAGGAGTTCCCATACAGCTGATTTCTCAAAGGAAACCTTACATACAAGAAGGGGCTGGAAGGAAGTATTTAAAGTCATGAGAGGCAAAGACCTGCATCCAAGATTGCTCTATCCAGCAAAGCTATCATTTAGAATGGAAGGGCAGATAAAGTGCTTCCCAGATAAGGTCAAGTTAAAGGAGTTCATCATCACCAAGCCAATATTATATGAAATATTAAAGGGACTTATGTAGGAAAAAGAAGATAAAAACTTTGAAGAGTAAAATGACAACAAACTTACAACTATCAACAACTGAACTTAAAACAAAGACAAAAACAAACTAAGCAAACAACTAGAACAGGAACAGAGTCACAGAAATGAAGATCACATGGAGGGTTGTCAGTGGGGAGGGGGAGGAGGGAGAATGGGGGGAAAGGTACAGGGAATAAGAAGCATAAATGGTAGGTACAAAATAGCTAGGGGGAGGTTACGAATAGTATAGGAAATGGAGAAGCCAAAGAACTTATATGCACAACCCATGGATGTGAACTAAGGTGGGGGAATGCTGGTGGGAGGTGCGTTGCAGCATGGAGGAGAATAAAGGGGAGAAAAAATGGGACAACTGATACAACATAATCAATAAAAATATACTTTAAAAAAAGAAAGAAATGTTCTTAGATAAAACAGGGAAAACCAGCATTTTAAGTTCATTAGAAGCAGGAATGATCAAAAATCACATTGCTGAAAACAGAATCACTGTTGTGGAGAGCTGTGATGAAAAACTCTCCAGAATTCAGAAGAAAAAGACAAAGCCAGCAGAGAAAAGGAGGAGCATAGAAGAAAAACGATGGGGGTTAGAATCATGACAAAAAGGATGTGGAAAACTTTATAGTGGCCTATACTTAAGGTATAACAAAGGTAAAAATAAATTCAGGCACGCGGTCCTGGTGTAAGAGTTGAGAGAACCCAGTGGAATGTCTAGGAGGTGTAAGAGCAGAACCAAGCCTGTGTGAGAACAGATAGCATTTCAAAACAGTGAGGAAAACGGAGTGCTTACTCCATGGAGTTGGGACGACTGGCTAACCATTTGGAAAGAAAAAAGTTAGATCCTGACTTTCCCTCACATCATAATGAATTTCAAATAGATTGGAGCTTTAATGTAAATAAATGAAGTCAGAAAGATACTGTAACAAAACGTTAAATATTTTTTTAAATCTGCAGCTTGGAAAGGACATTGTATGCCTAACACAAAAGCAGAAACCATAAAGGCAAATGGATTGCTAATTTGGCTACATAAAAACAAACAAACAAAGAAATAAACAAAAAAATGTATAAATTGTTTTTCAGATAAGATAACACCACAGAAAATTCAAGGTCAAATGATAGAATGGGGAGAAGTTTTGCCTTATGTATAATAAGCTTAATATATAAAGAGGTTTTATATACAAATAAACAATATAGTTAACTATCTTATTGATAAATCAAAGCTACTGTTTTGACACTATTAATAAGAATTGTCTAGTTTTTAAAAAATGGACAATATACTATTTTATTGAATTTATTACAGTGACATTAGTTAATTAATTTATATAGGCTTCAGGTGTAGGGACAATGGATTTTAACAGGCAAATCAAAAAAGAAAAATAGAAATGGCAAATATGTAAAAAATGTCCAACCTCACCAGTTATTTTTAAAAATTAACACAAATTATACAATTTCCACCCATTATTTAAAAGGTTACTCTTTTCAACGTCATTTTTATGGTATTTTACTAAAGTACCATTCTGTAACAGATTATAAATCAGCCTTTTCCCGGATGTTCTAGTTACTGTTGCTGCTTAACAAAACACCTCAAACTTCGTAACATAAAACAACCACTATTTTATTATGCTGTGAGTCAGATTCTGTGGGTCAGAAATTCAGATGAATCCCTCAGAACTGGCTATCCCATCTGAGGTCTTAGCTGGGAAGACTTGAACAGCTGCAGGTGACTCACATGGCTGGGGGTTGGAGGCTCCATCTGTCACTCCTGTGTTTGTGTGGTCTAGGCTGAGATGACTGGTCTGGGACTGTCAAAGGGATCCCCCAAATGCAGCCTCACCAGGTGGCTCAGGCCTCCCAAAGCATGGCAGCTAGGTTTCAAGAGGGAGCATCTCAAAAGCCAGCATTCCAAGAGAACCAAAGCTGCCTGACCAGTCATCATCACCCAGCCTCAGAAGTCAGTGTTGCTTCCACCATACTTTTCTTGAGTGAGGTAGACGAAAGCCTGCTGAGATTCAAATTTGAAAAACACTGAATTAGATGAACGCTTCATGCCCTCCCCGCTTTAAAATTTCATGATTCTGTGAATTGACACTAAAACAATGAGGGAATCAGAGGAAGAAGAAAAGAAACAGAGTGGGTGGAGGCAAGCCCAAAGAGTGCAAAATGTATAACTTAAAGGGCATTTTGAGCAATTTAACAAGCCACTACTGACTGTAAGTGAATTATAGGGTTTTAAAACTTTTGATTAAATAAAATACACGTAACAAAGCCCTGGCCAGGTGGCTCAGCTGGTTGGAGCATTGTCCTGTGCATCAGGAGATTGAGGGTTTGATTCCTGGTCAGGGCACATGCCTAGGTGCAGGTTTGATCCCTGTCGGGGCGCACAGGGGAGTCAACCGATGGATGTTTCTCCCTCACACAGATGTTTCTCTCCCTCCCTTCCTCTTTCTCTAAAATCAATAAACATATCCTTGAGTGAGGATTAAAAAAATAACACATAACAAACTTATCATCTCAACCATTTTTAAGTGTACAGTTCAGTAGTGTGAACTACATGCATGCTGTACAACCAATCTCCAGAACTTTTCAAATGTGCAAAACTGAAACTCTACCCATTAAACAACTCCTCATTTTCCTAACTCCCCAACCAAATACTTTGTATTTCTGTGAGTTTGACTACTCTAGACACTTCATATAAGTGAAATCATACAATATTTGTCTTTCTGTGACTGGCTTATTTCACTCAGCATCATGTCCTCAAGGTTCATCCATGTTGTAGCACGTGTCAGAACTTCTCTTCTTTATCAGGCTGCATAGTGTTCCATTGCGTGCATACACCACGTTGTGTTTGTCCATCGTGTGTTGATGGACGTTTGGGTTGCTTCCACCTTTTGGCTATTGTGAATGATGCTGCTGTGAACAAGGCTATACAGATATCTTAAGAGTCTGCTTTGAATTCTTTTGAACATATATCCAGAAATAGTATTGTTGGTAATTGTATTTTTAATTTTTTGAGAAACAGTCATAATGTTTTCTATAGAGGCTGCATCATTTTATATTCCCACCAATATTGCACAAGGATTCAAATTTCTCCACAACCTTGTCAATACTTGTTATTTATTTTTTTAATAGCAGCCACCCTAATGTGTATGAGGTGATATGAACAGTAGTTTTGAGTTATCAATAGTATAATTAAACTGACCAGGATCAACTTCTTATATTCCTACCTGTACACAATTACTGATGGGCCCTGGTTCTACTATGAGAACTTTGTAGCCCCAAACAAATCACAGCTATTTTAGAGCAGTGTTGTACAATAGAACTTTCCACAATGTATAAAATGTTCTATATCTGCACTGTCTGTTATGGGTAGCCACTAGCCACTAGCCACATATGACCACTGAGCACTTGAAATGTACCTAGGATGCTGAGGAGTTGAAATTTATTTTTTATTTAATTTTAATTAATTAAAAATTCAAATAGCCACACATGGTTAGTGGCTACTCTATGGGACAGCTCAAATCTAGGGCATTTCTTTTAGCTCTTAAGGTAGAGCCACGCAGTGGGCATGTAGGAAGCTGCTGGTGTTTGCCCTGCCCCTCAGGGCCCCATAGGGTCCCATTAGTTGTATACCTAAGGAGAAACCCTGAGTCATTATCACTCACTTCCGATACCATTTCCACCCCCATCACCAGCAAAATAAAACTAAGCCAGTTCGGCTCTTTAAAGTTCTGGAAATATGTGGACGTGTGCTGGCGCCTTCTCTGTGGTGTTTTAAACTTGTGTTTTGTTTGGCTTCAGGACCTGTATGAGGCTGGAGAGAAGAGATGGGGGACAGATGAGGTGAAATTCCTAACTGTTCTCTGTTCCCGGAATCGAAACCACTTGTTGCATGGTAAGACACTGGCTTCATCTTCCCCAGAAACTGTTGGAAAGATAGCGAAAACTGTGTTGCCCATAATTAATTGATAACCTTTTCCCCTTTACCTGGTACAAAAACCAATGGTCCTGAACTGTCTTAGATGTTTTACCTTGGATGTGCGTGAGTGCAGTGATGTGCACAAGGGCCAACTTCTGAAAGATGAATTATGAACAATTAGCAGATGTATTCACAGAAGTTTGGCATTCCTGTTCACAGGAAACTGATCTTCACAGTCAATCTATTTTCTAAAGCAGCTCTATTTAAATTGAGTTATATAAGAAAAAATCTTCAGTACATCAGTGAGCAAGAAAATAGAAATGTTGGTTGACATTTATTCCTATTTAACACCCAAGTTATAAAACTAACAGAAGTGATCTCATTAGGGGGTATGTTGCATCAGATGAATAGTGGATAATTTAAATTTTATTTCCTATGCATAATGTTTCTAATTTGCTTCTGATAATGCTAGTCCATATAAGGTGCTTTCAACTTCTTTGGGAAAATATATACTAAACGATTGCACAATATTTGTTGTCAAGTTTATTTTCTTCTTGTAAGCAGCAATAAGGGTTTTAATAAGATATTTCATCTTTTTAATAAGCTTTTTAGGTCTTTATGCTATGTCATAATTTTGTAAACCCACCGTGCCCTTATAATCACAATTTATAAAACTTGTGGGAAATTGGAGAATGAGTTTGCTAAATTGAAAACAGAGTAATTGAAAATTACAACCCATTGGGAAGTTGCAATTATTTCAGATATTCCACAGTGGGAAGAAACAGGTGATTATTCCTGTTAATAGATGTCTTGGGCTATATATTGTCAAATGCACCATCTTTTGACTTCCTATTTCTTTGCCCCGCTTTGCCTGATTACTAATAACACAAATCTCCCCCTGGTGGTGCTTTTTAAGAACTGCAGGTCCTCAGAAGTCTATTTCATGCAAAACATTTGTAACCAATTTCACTTCCAGTCACAAGTCAATAATTGAGTAGTTATAAAATAATCTGCTTGTAAGCCACTGGAAGAAAATTCTTTTAAGGACTATTTGGATAAAGAAAACTTCATAAGTTTCTTACCAAACAGCAAAAATAATGAAAATTCATAATAACTAAGGTTTTGTTAATTCTCTCTCTTCCCAGTATAGTGCTAAGCATATTATAAGCCTTGTTTGTTGCAGCATCCCAATGGAGCCACCATCATTTTCCCTGTTTTACAGTGGAAAAGATTGAGGCTTAGAAAATGTGTCAGTTAGATTTTTGTATTTGAAGCAATATACACTGGCTCCACCTTAAATTTTTTTTTAAAGGGAAATAATATAGAATGGGACAAGAGGGAAAATGGAAACTATTGGTGGCTCATTGGATGGAAGGGAGAACTAAGACTCCAAGAACAGAAATCAAGGCAGTTCTGGGGATCTCAGTAGAAGGGGTCGTGGATTTTATTTCTAAGGCAGTTTCCCAAAGTCTGATCTCATGAAAAATGCTGATTCCTGAACCCCTGCCTCAGACTGGCCGACTTAGAGCAACCTGTGAGAGTGACACCCAGGAAGTTTAATGGGTTCCCTGGGTGAGTCTTACGTTCTCTGAAGGTAAAGATGACTCCATGCTTTTGATTATCTCATGATCTATCTGCTCAATTAAAAAATTCCTGGAAGGGTAAAAACTGATCGGTCCCGGTTGGGTGAATTGCTTACTCCTTTGGTAGAGCTATGGCGTAGGTTGAGGGACAGGGGTGTCCTTGGGTTGACAGCCCTGTGAGAATCGCACTGTTGCAGGGGCAGCCTTCCAAACAAGGCAATGTTAAGAAGATAAAACAAATATTCAACTAAGAGGACAACAGAAGTGAAATCTATGTTCATCACATTAAAAAATACTTGGCAAATATGATTGTACTCATATGTAGAGTCTAATGAGCAAAGTTAACTAGAGAAAAATAGAGACAGACTGACTCATAGAGAGCATGCTGATAGCTGTGGGGGAGGTTGAGGGGCTAGGTTGTGGGGGTGGAGGGATTGAGGAAAAAGGGAAAAAGTGTGGTGAGTGTGAGGGTGGGGGAGGAGAGTGGGGAGAGGTGGAGGAGGGTATAGTGGGGATAAACGGTGATGCAAGGAAACTTGACTTGGGGTGGTGAACACACAATACATTGCACAGATGATGTGTTATGGAATCGTGCCCCTGAAACCTGTATAATTTTGCTAACCAGTGTTACCTGAATAAATTCAAAGAAAGGAAAAATACTTGACAAAAAAGTTAAAAAATGTAATTATGTCAAAGTCTATTAAAAGATGTAACTAGCTGTTATCAAATGTGACTCAGTTTTAAAGAGGTTGAATTGCTCTAGTTTTGATGAGACAAAAGGAAGATGAATATACAAATGTTGCCAAGGCCAAACTTACAAAAAGACACCTTCAGCTTATTAAGGAAAAGAAAGCAAATCTCTCTGACAGTTATATCCATTCCACGTGTGAAAAAACAGGATCTCAGATACAGGAAAGGACTTGCCTGATTTCCTCCTCTCCTCAGACCCTTTCCACTTAAATTCGTCCTGGGTTTTCACCCACATTGCTGATTCATTTCCTCCCAAAATATGCCAAAGAATAGTGTGGTCTTGTTAAAGGATGCTTGTTCTCTTCATAAATTTTAGTTTCCTCTATATTTTTTTATTATTTGTAATTCAATTTTGTTATTGTTTGCAGTGTTTGATGAATACAAAAGGGTATCGCAGAAGGATATTGAACAGAGTATTAAATCTGAAACATCTGGTAGCTTTGAAGATGCCCTGCTGGCCATAGGTAAGCTGGTAGGGGCTGTCTGTGTCTGTGTTTATAGACTTTTCTCCTTGTTATGATTCGTAGTCATGGGATGTAGAATTTTTGTTTTTTGGGATAAAAAAATTTGTTTACATCACTCACGATGTGGTCCAGAATTTTATTTTTTAATTATATTTTATTGATTATGCTATTATAGTTGTCCTAATTTTTCCCCGTTCGTCCCCCTCCACCCAGCTTCCCCAGCTCCCTCAGGCAGTCTCCCCATCATTATTCATGTCCAGGGTCATGCTTAGGTCTTTTGGCTACTCCATTTCCTATACTGTACTTTACATCTCCTTGGCTATTCTGTAACTACCTATTTGTACTTAATCCCCTCACCTCTTCACCCATTCCACAACACCTCCCTGCCATCTGGCAAGCATCAAAATGCTCTCCATATCCATAATTCTGTCTCTGTTCTTGTGTGCTTAGTTTGTTTTTTAGATTCAATTGTTGATAGATATGTATTTATTGCGATTTTATTGTTCATAGTTTTGAGCTGCTTCTTTTTCTTAAATAAGTCCCTTTAACATTTCATATAATAATGGTTTGGTGATGATCAACTCTTTTAGTTTTTTCTTGTCTGGGAAGCTCTTTATCTGCCCTTCAATTCTAAATGATAGCTTTGCTGGTAGAGCAATCTTGGCTATAGGTCCATACTTCTCATGACTTTGGATATTTCTTGCCAATCCTTCTAGCCTACAAAATTTCTTTTGAGAAATCAGCTGACAGTCTTACAGGAATCCCCCTGTAGGTAACTACCTGCTTTTCTCTTGCTGCCTTTAAGATTCTCTCTTGCTTTGGCTCATGTGGCCCAGTGGGTTGAGCACTGGCCTGCAAACCAAAAGGTAGCTGGTTTGATTCCCAGTCAGGACACATGCCTGGGTTGTGGATTAGGTCCTTGGTTGGGGGTGTACAAGAGGTAACCAATGGATGTTTCTCGCACACATCAATGTTTCTCTCCCTTTTTTTCTCCCTCCCTTACCCTCTCTCTAAAACTAAATAAGTAAATAATCTCTAAAAGAAAAAGATTTTCTCTTTATCTTTAACCTTTAGCAATTTAATTATGATGTGTCTTGGAGTGGACCTCTTTGTATCCATCTTGTTAGGGATTCTCTGTGCTTCCTGGACTTGCATGTCTACTTCCTTCACTAAATTAAGGAAGTTTTCTTTCATTATTTTTTCAAATAGATTTCCAATTTCCTGCTTTTTCTCTACTCCTTCTGGCGTCCCTATGATGTGGATTTTTGTATCGCTTGAAGTTGTCCCAGAGGCTGCTTATGCTACCCTCATTTTTTTGGATTCTTTTTTCCTCTTCTTGTTCTGATTGGTTGTTTTTTGCTTCTTTATGTTTCAAATCATTAATTTGATTCTCAGTTTCATCCACTACAATGTTGTTTCCCTGTAATTTGTTCTTTATTTCAATTAGTGTATCCTTCATTTCTGACTGGGTCTTTTTTATGCTGTTGAGGTCCTCACTAAGTTCCTTGAGCATCCTTATAACCAGTGTTTTGAACTCTGCATCTAATAGATTGTTTATCTCCATTTCATTTAGTTCTTTTTCTGGAGTTTTTATATGTCCTTTCATTTGGTCTGTGTTTCTTTGTCTCTTCATTTCGGCAGCCTCCCTGTGTTTGTTTCTATGTATTAGGTAGAGTTGTTATGACTCCCTAATAACAGGTAGTGTGGCCTAATGTAGTAGGTGTTCTGTAGGGTCCAGTGGCACAGCCTCCCCTATCACCCAAGCTGGGTACTTGAGGCGTGCCCTTCATGTTGGCTGAGTACACCCTCCTCTTTTAGTTGAGCCTTGATTGATGTTGGTAGATCAATGGGAGGGATGTACCCAGGCCAGTCAACTGCAAAAATTGACTATGACCACTGACCACCATCCTCCACCCTCTGTGAAGGATCAGCTGTGAGAGGGCAGAGTGGTGGTGGTCCAACATGGTCTGTAGCTGTCCACTAGGTGTGCAGGCTCTGGAGTTTCCTGGGTAGTGCAGGCCAAGGTCAGCCCCTTCCTGTGTTTTGCCTTGGGCCACCTTGCCTGAGCTATTAATCAACCTGAGATCGCTGCTACTTGTGCTGGGCTTAGAGATTCCCATTCCAAGCCAAGCTGTGAATCCAGGCTGGTTGCTGCTAATGCCAGGCCTGGGGACACTTAGCAAGAGTTATAGAGGCTGGGGGCTCACTGAGATAGGCTATGGCTTGCTTGAGAGGATTCAGAAGTTGTGAAGCATGAGCCAAGACCAGCCATTCATATGGAAAAGTGGCTTGGGTAGGCCTGTATGCTGGGTGGGATGGAGTCTCTGGGGATCTCCAAGGCAGTGCAAACAGTATTAGCCAGGTTGATAGAGTCTCAGGTACAGCTCTGTGGCTCTGTGAATGGAGGGTTCAGAAAAGGGACAACAGTCCCTGCCCACCTTTCTGTCTGGGAGAAGGCTGTCCCCCAGCTCTTGTCTTGATGCCAGACACTTCAATTTCTCCCTGTATGTTACTGATGCCTTTCAAGCTGCCACCCCAGTGCTGGAGCTCAGAAGGAGTGAGTCTGATTAAGTTCATGTGGAACTGCTTGGGATTCTAGCAGTTTTTTCCAGTGACTGAATCCCCACTGGTTTTTGCAGCCAGAAGTTATGGAAACTTATCTTCCTGGCACTGGAGCCCTGAGCTTGGGGGCCTGGTGTGGAGCTGGGACTTCTTGCTCCCAAGATACTGCTTCTAAATTTTTATCCACCACACGTGGGTGAGGGACCAGCCCATTCCACATCTTTGCCCCTCCTACCAGTCTGGATGGATGTGTTTCTTTAATTTGGTAGTTTTCAGACTTCATTTAATTTCATTTCTGATGGTTCTGTGTGGTGGTTGTTCTATATTTTAGTTGTAATTTTGATGTGGTTGTGTGAGGAGACAAGCTGTGTTTACCTATGCTGCCACCTTGACCAGAAGTTGTGATCCAGAATTTTAAACAAGAAATATTCCATACTACCTGGTTGTTATTATACCATGTGTCTTTATATATTTTATTTGCTCTGTGCCTTTATATTTCAGGATACAGAAGATAATCCTATATTAGCTGCGCCTTATAAGTCTGGGAATTGTTAGAACAAATAACTTCATATGGTAGAGATGGTAACCATTTTTAAACTAGGTGCTGCCCATTTCTTTAATGGCCTTTATTAATTACTTCTCCAGAAACTTGACAATAAATTAAGAGTACTTCCCATCTGTGAAAGTGCTTTCAGCATAGCCTGTGTTCATAAAACCTTGCTGGCTAGAATTTTTCTGACAAAGAGATACTACTTCATATTTTGTAGAAACAGAGGGAACAGCTGTCATATTTTTCTCTTAGATTTTATCTGTAATCTCTTCATTTCTTATTTCTTGACAGTAAAGTGCATGAGGAACAAATCTGCATATTTTGCTGAAAGGCTTTACAAATCTATGAAGGTAAAAGGCTTCTTTTTAGCATTTGAATGACTCTGACGTGTCTTGTATCCAAATTAGACAAAATCAGGCTAACATATTTAGTTCAATTTATTAACTACTTTATTGAGTGCCTGCTAATAATAATACTAGGCAATATTGACTACGGATGTGTGATAATTTTTCATAATCCTTTATACATGTAGATTAGTTTTATCCCCACAATAGCCTTATGGAGCATGTACTTTTATCAACCCCCACTTTACAGATGAGAAAACTGAGACATAGAGAGGATATGCAATTTGCCCAGGGTCCTCAGTGACGAAGTCATGGAGCACGGATCAAACACTGGCAGTCTGGCTTCAGAGCTCGAAATTCTAGCCATGCATTGTACTCTGTGCCAGTACCCTTACTGGAAACATGGGCAGTGCAGGAAAGATCAAAGTGTAGTCTTTGCTCTGAAAGAACATTCTAGCCTTGAGGGGAAGGCTGGAATGTGCAAAACACCAGTAAGAACAAAATAGAACACAAGACAGTAGTGAAGGATCCATATATTATGGGAATACAGAGGATAGGGAATTTTTTTCAAACATTTGTTCATGTAGGAGGTATAGATCAGAAAAGAATACATAACGAAGTTGTTAATGTTTGAGCAGGACCTCAAAGGAAGTTTTCTGTGGAAGGGTTTTACAGGGGTGGAAAGGGTGACATGACATGAGGGGAGGAAACATTGCAAGTGAGATTTGCAGGCTGGAAAACACAGATCTGTCTCTAGAAAGTGTTCTTTCCAGAACACAGAGTATTGGGAATGTAAGTTGATGAAAGCCTTGAACACAATGGTGAGGAGCAATATTCCGCATCCCTCTAAGGTTGTGCCACAAAGAACATCATCAGAAGAGTCATGAGTAGTCTTACATTGATGGATGGAAGAAGAGCACTATCTGGAAACCATTGGACTTAGATGTGCTGGGATCTTGTTTTCTTCCCTAGGGCTTGGGCACCGATGATGACACCCTTATAAGGGTGATGGTTTCTCGAGCAGAGATTGACATGTTGGACATCAGAGCAAACTTCAAGAGGCTCTATGGAAAGTCTCTGTACTCCTTCATCAAGGTAGGGAGTCTTGCCCGGGCCCAGGGGAAAGCTCTGAAGAAAGGATGGGGTTCTAGCCTAGGTATTTAGACACTTCTTACCCTCTCCTTTGCAGATATCATTCCCTTTAAAGATGGTACTCTAATTCAGATATTTCCAGTGTCTCTCCTTTCACACAGATGTTTACATCTGTGCCAGGTTCAAAGCTAGAAATATGTGGATTGTCAATATACTAGTTATTTCATGTTGACCCCACACAGAAAAATTACATTTTATGAATACTTTCAAGAGCACAATTTCTCTGTCTGACTGCTTACTAGGAAAGATAAGGAACTGAATCAGTCCTCCAGAATCTTATCCAGGGCCAGCTGTGGACTACTGAAAATATAGGGAAGCATGTTTGTTATCCTGGATTGCTATTCTTTACCTGGCACCAGGCTTCTAGGCAGGCTAACATGGCATGGTAGTGATGAGAAATGATTCACATCCCTAAAAATCCCTCATTTCTTAGATTTTGCTTTTTGAGGATTATGAGACCATGAATATGAAACCTGAACCCATTTCCCTAGAAGCTGGTTTTGCCTGCACAGCGAATTTCAAATCAGGATATGATCTGTGAATTGAATATTCTGAATCCCTCTGAGAGCTTGGAGAGGTACAACTATTAGGTGATTAGAGCTGCAGATTTTTAGGGTAGCATTGTCTGTACAGCCTATCAGGTCACTTCATTTTGCAGAGCTGAAATATAGCTAGCTGTAAATAAAATCACTTAAAGAGTAATAGATGACCATAAATGAAGTTATGGAAAAATATATTTGTGACATATAATATAGGGTTAGTATCCCTGTGTTAAGAGCATCTACAAATCACTAAAGATAAAAAAGAAAACCCCAAAAACAAAACTGGGAAAGGATATTAAACATACACTTCATAAAAGATGGAATGGCTAATTGATTAAAAATGTTTACTTTCACTAATATTCAATGAGTTGCAAATAAAAAAATAATTTTTTACCTAATAACCTTCACAAAATTTAAAGAGTTCCTAACCAGCTTTGGGAAGAGCTTGGGGAAACCTCACCATCTCTTATGGAAGGACTATAAACTCATCTAACCTTGGCAAGAACTGAATTTACACTAAGTATTATATTTTCATTGTAGTATTGTTTATGTTATTTATATTATTTTATATTATTTATATTTGAATAAATAATATGGAATACTTTTATAGTATATAAGTGGTTATATATTTTTATTTTTATTAACTCATGGGGGATGACTTAAATAAATTATGGAAAATCCATACCATGTAATATTATGCAGACACTAAAATGATGTAGTACAAACATACAGGGTGAGGGGAAAGTAGGTTTACAGTTGTGAGTATGCAAAACACAGAGTTTATTCTTATATTATTATTTGTTAATTACTGTATTACTTGTTGTCTGTTGCTTAAACAACAGACAAGTGCTGGAGAGGTTGTGGAGAAAAAAGGGACACTAGTGCACTGTTGGTGGGATTGCAGACTGGTATGACCACTGTGGAAAACAGTATGGAACTTCCTCAGAAAACTAAAAGTGGACCTGCCCTTTGATCCAGCAATTCCACTGCTGGGTCTATATCCTAAGAATCCTGAA
>CM052543.1:101922648-101942612 GCA_028533065.1 Trachops cirrhosus
CACATGAACAAACCTAGGGGCGTTGGAAATGGGAGGGAGGAGGGGAGGGATGGGTGGGCGGGCTGGAATGGTAATAAAGGATAGAAACTGAACTGAATAAACTAAAATAAAAAAATTTAAAAACTAAAAAAATAAAATATTTTAAGTCCAATAGGATAATGTCTGCCTTCTGATTAGTATTTAGGCCACTTACATTTAATATGTCATTGTTGAAATATATATGTTAGGGTCCATTTAAAAGAAAGAAGTCACACAGTAATTTTTTTAATTTTTTATTTTAGTTTATTCAGTACAGTTTCTATCCTTTATTCCCATTCCAGCCCGCCCACCCATCCCTCCCCTCCTCCCTCCCATTTCCAACGCCCCTAGGTTTGTTCATGTGTCCTCTATATTTGTTCCTGTAAACCCTTCCCTTCTCCCCTGAAATTCCCTCCCCTCTCCCCTCTGGTCACTGACAACCTGTCCTCTATTTCAGTGTCTCTTGTTATATTTTACTTGTTTCTTTGTTTTGTTGTTTAGGTTCCTGTTAAAGGCGAGATCATACGGTATTTGTCTTTCAGTGCCTGGCATATTTCGCTTAGCATAATGCTTTCCAGCTCCATCCATGCTGTTGCAAAGGATATGAGCTCCTTCTTTCTTTCTGCTGTGTGGTATTCCATTGGTCACACAGTAATTTGAATGGGGAAAATTTAATATAACCATTAACAGCAAGTAACTGGAAATTGACTACTGAAGGCAAACTACTAAGGTGAAGAGATCTATAAAAAATAGAATATAGAGAGTAGTTACTCCTTCTGGTCTGAGACAGAATACCCAAGTAAGGAACAAATTTGGAATAGTGCTGCCATATCCAGGCTGAGATTCTGAGGTGTGCTTGTAGCCCAGAAATAGTGAAGTTTGCTGGAATGTGGTAGGCTGAGGCTGGCAAGCAGGAAACTGCCCACTAAGATACTGGGAAAATTGGGTTAGAGGCTGCCTGGCTTACGCAGCTGAAAATACTGTCAAGGCCAGGGGTGTCAAACTCATTTTCACTGGGGGCTACATCAGCTTAGCAGTTGCTTTCAAAGGGCTGAAATAATTTTAGGGCTGTATAAATGTAACTACTCCTTAACTGTTAAGGAGTTGAAATTACATTTGGCCCTTTGAAAGCAACTGCCAGGCTGATGTGGCCCCCAGTGAAAATGAATTTGACACTCCTGGCCTAGGCCTTTACAGAAAAAGTTTGCCAACCCCTGGATTACATGAGTGGACTGGAACGCAAAGTCTTTAAAGCAAATTTTCATTAGAAAGTGCACATCAGAGTTTAGTATGTGTGCATCAGTGGAAGATGCCTGTCTTATTTAACTCAGTATGGTTGAAGGGTAGAAGAAAATATTAAGGCCCTGGCTGGGGAACTGAGTTGGTTAGAGTGTTGTCCTGATATGCCAAGATCTCCAGTCAGGGAATATACAAGAAGCAACCAATGAATGCGTAAATAAGTGGAACAACAAGTTGATGTTTCTTGCTCTCTCTCTTTAACAAATTAATTAAAAATATTAAGACCTAGAATTTTGCCACTGATATACTTTCTGAGGTTGTCTGGTATGCTTCCCCACTTTAACCAACTATTCTTGAAAAGCTTTGGTTTCCACGCCCACCTTGCACCTCATACCTTTTCTCAACTGCATGTTTTACTTTAACAAAATTATTAAAACTCAGCTTTTCTGCAACTAGATTTTGAGTGTTTTGTCCCTAGATTGACTCTAAATATTGAAATCTAGCAACAGTATTTATTGTTATAACTATGTAAATAATGTTCACTCCAGAGTCAAGTAGTATGCTAGGACCATAAATCATACTTTATGGGCCCAATGTCACAACTCTCACCCCCTGTTTTTCTCTTGGAGAAATTTTCTAACCTCATAGTCAAAGGAATCTCTTTCTTACATTCCATCAAGTGCATTAAGTCAGACCCTGTTTTCATGTGTTATCTTATTGAAAAAAACCTTTTTTATTGCTTTATTTTCCTGGCGTTTCTTTCTTTTTTAAAATTATATTTTATTGTTGATGCCATTACAGTTGTCCCAGTTTTTCTTCCTATGCCCACTTCTACCCATCTCCACTCCCTCAGGCAGTCACCATACCATTGTCCATTTTTCCTGCATATATGTTCTATGGCTATCTGTTCCCTGTGCTGTACTTTACATCCCCATGACTATTCTATAACTACCATTTTGTACTTCTTAATCCCTTCACCTTTTTCACCCATCCCCCCCACGGCTTCCATCTGCCATCCATCAAAACATTCTCTGTATCTATGATTCCATTTCTGTTCTTTTTGCTTGTTTTGTTTTTTAGGTTAAATTGTTGATAGATATGTATTTATTGCCATTTTATTATTTATAGTTTTTATATTCTTAAAGAAGACCCTTCAACATTTCATATAATACTGATTTGGATCAAAAAACTATGGTACATTTACACAATGGAATTCTATGCAGCAGAAAGGAAGAAGGAGCTTCTAGCCTTTGAGACAGCATGGATGGAACTGGAAAGCATTATGCTAAGTGAAATAAGCCAGGTGGTGAAAGACAAATACCATATGATCTCACCTTTAACAGGAACTTAATCAACAAAACAAACAAGCAAGCAGAATATAGCCAAAGACACTGAAATAGAGAGCAGGCTGAGAGTAACCAGAGGGGAGAGTGGAGAGAATTTCAGGGGAAAAGGGGAAGGGTTTGCAGGAACAAGTATAAAGGACACATGGACAATAACAAGGTGGGGTGGAAATTGGAGAGAGGTAGGGAGGGCTGTGGGGGTGGGCTGGGATGGTGGTAAAAGGCAGAAAACTACTTGAACAGCAATTAAAATAAAAAAAATTAAAAAAATACTGATTGGGTGTGATGAACTCCTTTAGCCTTTTGTCTGGGAAGCTCTTTATCCTGTCCTTTGATTCTAAATGCTAGCTTTGCTGGGTAGAGTAATCTTGGTTGCAGGTCCTTGCTTTTCATCACTTTGAATATTTCTTACCGATGCCTTCTAGGCTGCAAAGTTTCTTTTGAGAAATCAGCTAATGGTCTCATGGGAATTCCCCTGTAGGTAACTAATTGCTTTTTTTCTTGCTTTTAAAATTCTTTGTTTTTAACCTTTTGCATTTTAATTATGATGTGTCTTGGAGTGGGCCTCTTTGCATCCATCTTGTGTGAGACTCTCTGTGCTTCCTAAAGTTGCCTATTTCTTTCACCAAGTTAGGAAAGTTTTCTTTCATTATTTTTTCAAATAGATTTTCAGTTTCTTGCTTTTTCTCTTCTGCTTCTGGCATCCCTATGATGCAAATGTTGGTGTGCTTGAAGTTGTCCCAGAGGCTCCTTACACTATCCTCATATTTTTTTTTCTTCTTGCTGTTCTGATTGGTTGTTTTTTGCTTCCTTATGTTCGAAATATCTGATTTGATTCTTGTTTTCATCCACTCTACTGTTATTTCCCTGTAAATTGTTCTTTATTTCAGTTAGTGTATTGTTCATCTCTGACTGGATCTTTTTTATACTGCTGAGGTCCTCACTAAGTTCCTTGAGCATCCTTACAACCACTGTTTTGAACTCTGACTCTGATAGATTGCTTATCTCCATTTAGTTTGGTTCTTTTCTTGGAGTTTTGATCTGTTTTTTTCATTTCGGTCACATTTCTTTGTATCCTCATTTTGGCAGTCTCTCTGTATTTGTTTTTATATACTATGTAGAGCTGCTATGTCTCCCAGGCTTGATAGAGTAGCTTAATGCAGTAGGTATCCTGTCAGGCCCAGTGGCACAGCCTCCCCTATTACTCAAGCTGGGTACTTAATGTGCACCCTCTGTGGGGCTCTGTAAACTCTCCTGTTGTAGTTGAGCCTTGATTGCTCTTGGCATGTCCAGTTTCAGCCATTGCCTGTGTTCTGTTCAAAGTTACACAGCATTAGCTATAAAGCAATCTGCAGATGGCCACTACTTGTGCTGGGCTTGGAGATGCCCAGAACAGACCAAGCTGTGAGCTGAGGCTGGCTTCTGCTAGTGCCAAGCCTGAGGCAACTTAGCGAAAGGTTTGCTTGTTTGAGAGAACTTAAGAAACTCTGAAGTATGGTATGACAAGCCATTCATATGGAAAAGCCACTGGGAACAGCTTGGGTGAACCTGAAAGTTGGGTGGGGTAGGGCCTCAGGGAATCACCAAGGTGGGTCAAACAGTATGAGCCAGGTTAATGGAGTCTCAGATATGGCTCTGTGCCTTTGTGGGAGGAGGGCTCAGAAAAGGAACAGTGGCCTCTGCCACCATTTCTTTCTGGGAGAAGGCTGCCCCCCAGCTCTCACCCTGATGCCAGACAATTCATTTCCTTCGGTATGTCCCTGATGCCTCTCATATCTGCTGCTTTGATTCTGGAGCTCAGAGGGAATGAGTTCAAGTAAGCCTATGTGAGTCCTTTAAGAGGAACTGCCTGAAACTTGAGCAGTTTGTCTTCCACGGCCTCAGTCTCCACTGGTTTTTACAGCCAGAAGTTATGGAGATTTACCTTCCTGGCACTGGGACCCTGGGCTGGGGGACCTAATGTGGGTCTGGGACCCCTTGCTCCTGAGATATTCCTCCTGATTTTTATTCACTACACATGTGTGTGGTACCAGCCCATTCCTTGTCTCTGCTCCTTCTACCAGTCTCAATGTAGTTTCTTCTTTAATTCCATAGTTATGGGACTTCCATTCAGCTTAATTTCTGATGGTTCTGAATGATGGTTGTTCTATAGTTTGGTTGTAATTTTGATGCAGTTGTGTGAGGAGGTTGCAAGTTTACCTATACCACCATCTTGACTGGAAGTCCTCTTCCTGGAGTTTCTGTCTCTTTCCACCTATACCCATTTTGTTGACAAAAGAATACCATATTTTGCCATATATAATGCACTCCCATGTATAATGCACACCCATGTTTTTGGCCCAAACTTTGAGGGAAAAAAAATTTCAGTTTAATTTTTTAATTCAATTCTTTATTTATTTATATTTAGATACTTGTTTTTTGTATTATAAGGGAATTTTAGCATTTATTTTTGAACATACTATGGTACAAGAAACTTTATGTAACATAATTACAAAACACAAGAACCGATACAAGGTACAAGAAATTTTATATATAGATATGGAATTAGTACTACCTATGTATAATTTGCATCCATATTTCTCCCTCAAAAATTTGGGCACAAAAGTGCACATTATGCACAGCAAAAGACAGTTATATTCCTTTACCATATCTTCAGGTTTTCCTATCTTTCCAAACATGCCTGCATGGACTCCTTCTACTGTAACCCCAAGGCCTCCCTCTTGGGTCCCTCCATCCTCCTTTTCCAATCTGGATTCATTAATCTCTAGGTCTGCACTTATCCTAGGACTTACTTTTACCCCACCTCTAGATTGGAGCCACTGTTTTCTGTAGCCTGTATTTTTTTCTTTCTCACTCATTTTAGGGTACTACATGCTCAAATATTTTCTTAAGAATGGGTGTAAAAGGAGGTAATTTGTGCTTATCTGAATGTAAATTTAGTCTCTTGCAAATGTAATCTAAAATAACTTTTCAAGTCTTTGATTATGTTACTTTGTGGTCTTCACATAGTTCACAGTGGTCATGAGAAATTTGACACTGGTCTAATTTTCTTTTTAAAAAAATATTTTATATATTTTTAGAGAGTGGGAAGGGAGAAAGAGCAACATCGATGTGTGAGAGAAATGTCACTCAGTTGCCTCTCACATATGCCCCAACTGGGGACCATGCCCACAACCCAGGTATGGGCTCTGACCAGGAAACGAACCTGTGACCTTTTGGTTTGCGGGATGATGCTCAACCAACTGAGCTACACTGCTCAGAGCTAATTTTCTTTTCTCTTTAGGTGACCATTTTTTTTCTTTCTGGAACTTTTGCAATTTTTTTTTCTGTTTTGGGATTTACCTAGAATGTTCTAAGTTAATAGTCTTGGTACTGACATATCCTTTCTTAATTTTTGTTACAATCTTAACTTTAGTTGGAAGAAACTTTTCGATTAATTTCTTCCATAATTTTCTTTTTTCTGTTATCTTTGTTTTCGTTCTTGGATCCCTTTTTATTGGATTTTGGGTTTCTTGGATTGTACCTTTTTCTCTTTTCTTTTTTATCTTTCCAGCTCTTTTTTGCTTTATATTCTGAGAAATTTCCTTAATTTTATCATTCATCCTTTCTTATGGCTTTTTAATTTCAGCAACCATGTTTTGGGTGTCTAAGAGCTCTTTTCTTGTTCTGCGTAATGCTTTATCATAGCATCTTGCTATTTTATAAAGGTAATATTCTCAATCTCTAGGTATATTCATTAGAGTGTTTTTGTTTTGTTTTGTTTTGTTTTTAAGTTTTCTTTTCCCTGAATTATATTTCCTCTGGTTGGGTGATCCTTGGTTGTTTGCTTATATTTAAGAATAACTGCTGTGCATGTATGTGTGTGTATGTGTTAATTGAGTAAAGAGATCTGATTCTACAAAGCCTGTCCTTTGAGTAGGAAGACTGACTGCTAAGTTGGATATGGGTGGAGCCTGCTTTGTTTTAGAGCAGAGATTCCCAAACTTTGTTTACAGTACCCTTGGTGTCTCAGTAATTTTCTTTATTTTATTTTATTATATTATATTTTTTTAATTCTTTTTGAACTTTTACTAGGATTTTAAAAATTTATGCATTAATGTGAAAAAATGGCTTTTTTAAATATATCTTATTGATTATGCTATTACAGTTGTCCCATTTCCCCCCTTTATTCCCCTCCATCTT
Source organism: Trachops cirrhosus (assembly GCA_028533065.1). NCBI lineage: Eukaryota > Metazoa > Chordata > Mammalia > Chiroptera > Phyllostomidae > Trachops > Trachops cirrhosus. The sequence goes on from CM052543.1 coordinate 101,929,431, forward strand.
GCACACCCCCTCCCACCCGCATTCCCTACATTTAGTTCATATCCATGGGTCATACATATAACTTCTTTGGCTTCTACATTTCCTATATTATTCTTAACCTCCACCATCTATTTTCTACCTACCATTTATGCTACTTATTCTCTATACCTTTTCCCCCTCTCTCTGCCCCCCACTCCTCCATTGATAGCCCTCCATGTGATCTCCATTTCTGTGATTCTGTTCCTGTTCTAGTTGTTTGTTTTTGTTTTAGGTGTGGTTGTTAATAGCTGTGAGTTTGTTGTCATTTTACTGCTCATATTTTTGATCTTCTTTTTCTTAGATAAGTCCCTTTAACATTTCATACAATAAGGGCTGGGTGATGATGAACTCCTTGAACTTGACCTTATCTGGGAAGCATTTTATCTGCCCTTCCATTCTAAATGAAAGCTTTGCTGGATAGAGCAATCTTGGATGTAGGTCTTTGCCTCTCATGACTTTGAATACTTCTTTCCAGCCCCTTCTTGTATGTAAGGTTTCTTTTGAGAAATCAGCTGATAGTCCTATGGGAACTCCTTTGTAGGTGACTGTCCCCTTATCGCTTGCTGCTTCTAGGATTCTCTCCTTGATTTTTACCTTGGCTAATGTAATTATGATGTGCCTTGGTATGTTCTTCCTTGGGTCCAACTTCTTTGGGACTCTCTGAGCTTCCTGGACTTCCTGAAAGTCTATTTCCTTTGCCAGATTGGGGAAGTTCTCCTTTATTATTTGTTCAAATAAGTTTTCAATTTCTTGGTCTTCCTCTTCTCCTTCTGGCACCCCTATGATTCTGATGTTGGAACGTGTAAAGATGTCCTGGAGATTCTTAAGCCTCTCTTCATTTTTTTGTTCATTCTGTTCTGGTTGAATGTTTCTTCCTTCTGATCCACACCATTGATTTGAGTCCCGGTTTCCTTCCTGTCACTGTTGGTTCCCTGTACATTTTCTTTTATTTCACTTAGCATAGCCTTCATGTTTTTCATCTAACTTGTGACCATATTCAGCCAATTCTGTGAGCATCCTGATAAGCAGTGTTTTGAACTGTGTATCTAATAGGTTGACTATCTATTCATCACTTAGTTATATTTTTTTCTGGAGCTTTGATCTGCTGTTTCATTTCGGCCATTTTTTTTTGTTTCTGCACGCCTCTAACATAGTAAGGGATAGAGCCTTATGTTCACCAGGGCAGGGCAACCCACCTCGCTGCCTTGGGACACTAGATGTCAGGGAGGGATCCAAGAGGGAACAGTGCTGCTTGCTCTGCTCTCTGCCAGTTTTCAGCCACTTCCCCCACTATCCACAAGTAAATTGGGCCCTTATGGTGCCGATTCCTGGGTGGGTGGGTGAGTTTGTGTATGTTCTAGGACCCTGTGGATCTCTCCAATGAACTCTCCTGTGAGGCTGGGAGTTTCTCCCGCTGCCACCTCAACCCCCACAGGTGTTTTCAATCAGAGGTGTGAGGCTTATTTCCACACACTGGAACCCTGGGTTGTATGGTCTGTCTTGTGCCCCAGTTGTTCCTCCCGGTTTATCTGCATGTGAATGTGGGACCGCCCAGTCTGCAATCTGCCTGCCTGAGAGTCCTCTTTGCCCAGCTGCCCATCTCCACCCCTGCTACCCGTCTGGATGAATGTTTCTTCTTTAACTCCTTGGTTGTCGGACCTCCATACAGTTTGATTTTGTGTCGGTACTGGCTGTTTTTTGTTTTTAAATTGTTGTTGTCCTTTTGGTTGTGCGAGGAGGCACACTGTGTCTACTTATGCCTCCATCTTGGCCAGAAGTCCTCTCACTAATTTTCTTCATGGCACCTTGGGTCCTAAAGAAATACCTCATAGTTTGGTCCAACCAACTTAATAGTAGTAGACTGTATGATACCTGAAAGGTATTGCTGTGTTTCCTTCAAATTTAGAATATTCCACGTGCCTACCTGAGTTTGCTGTGGTGTTCTAGGTGCTTTGACACACCTTGACACAGTTTGGGGACCATGATTTAGGGTGAATAGGTTGGAACCTACCAGGCTACAGATTCTTCTTATGCCAGAAAAAGGATTGTTTTGTCTGAGGCACCAACTCCTATAAAGTCAGATCTTTTTGATGATTTGTTTTTTTTTCTTTCTAGAAGATCCTTGGAATCTTTATACCTTCGTTATCTGTACTCTGTGTTCATAGAGAATGGAGAAGGCCTTTAAGGGAACAAGTTTCCCATTTTCTGCCTCACTTTCTACTTTTACCTTTTGTTTCCCCTGAGACCTCATCCTCCCAGCACACACCCACAAACATATACACAGGTTCCGAAGGGCAAATGGGCTTCGGTCTCCATCCTAGAACTTCATGATATATTTTGGATGTAGCTTTCAATACTCTTTTCCATTCATGTATTTTCTAACTTTCAGATCCATAGAATTCTCTGAGCAGGGAATAAGCCCACCCTCACTTTTTTTTGCTGTTGTGGACTTATTCCTTTCTGTACTTTTAATCTTTTATTGTAAGTCGGGGAGGGTGCTACCAGGTACTGGAAACTTTATTGTGTCATTTATTTCTCACAGTAACCCACTGAAGTGAGTACTGTTGATACCCTCTTTACATCTGGGTTAACCGAGCTGTAGTGAAGTTGGGACTCAAACCCCAGTGTGTCTACCACCAAAGCATGCTGTTTTTACTGTCTTTTGGGAAGAGATGTTAAATACACTGGTTCAAGACACTATCTGAAACAATTACTTCATTTTTTAGAAGACTGCAAATTTTTAACTACTAGGAAAGCTGTCAGGCTTGCCAGGAATATAAAAAATATGGATGGATCATCCTCTATCTAGGGCTTTTCTTATTTACTGGACTGCCTTATGCAATGATTATCAAACTTAAAAAATTTTTTTTTGTTTAAATTAAACCTTATGCAGAATTCCAAGATGTTTGCAGATAGAGTGTGTGATGCTGCTCTAGTTGAAGTTAGGTGGGATGCCTAGCATTTACTTCTCAGCTCTCCCTGGTAGCCACTTTTCCATTGAGCATAGTTTTGAGAACCTTTGGTTTAAGGCTGCAAACCAATTATCAGTTGGGGGGCAGGGAGGAGGGAGGACATTTTAACTAGTTTTTAGAATAGTTTGGTACCAAACTAAGGTTTAAATGTAAGTGATTTGTAAAATTACCTGGACAGGTGAAATTTTTACTCATGTTCTTCATTTTGTAGTTGTATAGCAGTATTATTGTAGTTGCATTGAAACCCTTCACAGTGCAGATTTCTAAAAGGAAATAAGTAAAAATCACTCTGACTTCTCTTAATTTATTGAATGGGTAATTGACTTAGTTCAAAAATCGAAAGTTGTAAAAAGATGTGAAAGGTCTCCCTCTCATGCTTCCTCCATCTATCCTCTATTAACCCTTTTGGGAATGGATTACCTCAGAAATAACCACTACTATTCGTTTTTTTAATTCATTCTTCTGTACATGAGCAAATTTAAATATGTCATATCCCTCTGTCCTTTTACACAGGTTGGCTCTATGTAATAGAAATTGAACAAAAGGAATATTTTGAATTATATGCAAAATCAGTAAAAAGTTCAGTTTTACACATATGTAACACCTGCATTTCTTTTAACAGGAAAAAATTAAAGAGTACATCCAAATATATTTATCAAACATTATTTTTGAATGGCGAAAATAGTGACATTAAGATTTGTGCTCTAGGAGAAGAGTGGAGCTTACACAAAATATATTTATGTCAAGTAAGTATTTTTCTGTTTGAATAATCAAGGTAGTCATTTAAAAAAACTCAAACTCCTTTTAGTCATGTTCTTTATATTTGCATTTTACAATAATCTTTTATATGAGCAGTGGTTAAGCCCTAGCATCTGATTAAAAGGTTTGTTTTATTAGAAATAGGGCAAACATTGTTAGTGAAAACTTAGTTTGGTCTAGGAAAATAGATTTTGAATTTTCATTGTCATACTAGCATAGCAATCGATACCTTTTTGTCATTACTTCAGTTAGGTGCTAATTTGGTGCCTTCTGTTGACAAAAGGGAAAAAATTATGGGGAAAAAATGTTTAACATTAAAGTTAAGGTTGCCAAATTTGTTTAATATGTAAATGATTATTTAATTGGGTGAATTCAGATGCAGTGTTGCTTTGTAGTTAAAGTTGAAAGTTCTTGACACGTATTCTCCCTTCTATCCTGGAAAATGCAGTTAAATTAAAGATAACATTTTAAAAAAGTTTATAGACTTAAGTTATTTAGCTGATACACCTATTTGATTTCTGTGCTGATAATATTACTATCTGCCACCCCATTTTAAATATTCAAAACTTTCAAACTAAAATAAATATTACTCTAATAGCTCAAATATTTTATTTCTTCATCAAATCTGTCTTTTCTTCAAATCATTGTTCTAGGCACTGGGAATAGAGCAGTGAACAATTCAGTTCTTATCCTGTGGAGCTTAATATTTTTCCCTCTCTTTTTCACCATTTGACAATAATTACTGGTAAGACAGTATAGTTTAAGATTTTTTTTTAGTAGAAATAGTTGAAAGAAAATTTCCTCTAACATTTTAATTACAGTTTTTTAATTTAATTTTTGAACACTTTTATTTTGCCTTAAAGTATATAGCCTAGAGAATATATCAGAATATTGGTTTCATCTTGAGGAAATAGTCCATATCTTTCTTCTTAATCTCTCAAAAGCAGTTTTGTGAATTTAAGGATGAAGTGCCTCTTTCCCTCTCAAGAGAAACTGGATTGATTATAGTGCAAGCCACATGCGAAACTATAAGCCCCCTGAGGACAGAAACTGTGTGTTTTATTTACTGCTTTGTTCATAGTGCCTTGTCTATTCTAAGTACTCAGAAAAAAATTTTAAATACATTAGTTCATATTTGATCCACTCCAAAGTATTTCTGTAAGAGGTGATATCCAGTAAGTAGCTAAAGACTGCATCCACTCTGGAACCTTTCCAAGAATTCAGGTTCATTCTGGAATTTTCTGAGTAGATAAAACTAAACTTTGGCTTTTCCCTAGTTTCTTGGGAATCATCCTGTTAGTATTGACTTGGGACTGGTCTGATCCTTTTAACAGCCACTGAGGTACAATAGGATTTAACAGTTTAAGGGTTTTTAGTCTGTTCCCGTCCTTGGTACATTTTAATGTGTCCACCTTGTGTGTTGTCATATATTTATACGAGATACTTAAAGATACATAATATAATTTCTAAGTTTGAATTTAGAATGTCATTGATAAGGAAACATATGCATGAAATATGCTCAGAAATTGTTTCTAACTAAGTAAAAAGCTAATGAAGTTCAAATATATTACTGTATAGGAATTCAGTTCAGATAGTGATATGAGAATTTGGTTTAGTTTTCATTAAATTAGTACTAAACTGAAAATATTTTGAAATACCTAAAGTGTCCTTATCTCAATTTCTGTTCTCCTATAGATATACTCGGCAATTCTTTATCTCTTGAAATATTATGACAAATTAGTTTTGATAGAATGGTAGGCTTAACATTAAAAATGGGGAAATAATTTGGAAGACACAGAAAGTAATGCATAATTATTGATTTTTTTTTAAGTCTGGCTACTTTTCTAGTATGTTCAGTGGTTCTTGGAAAGAATCTGGCATGAATACTATTGAATTGGAGATTCCTGACCAGAATATTGATGTAGAAGGTAACTACCACCATAATTACTACTATTATGCAAAATAATGAAAACGTAATCTTTTTATTCTTTTGGTAGAAAATAAATATTTTCTTCTAATTTTGGAAGCTAGAAAAAAGCTCTATTTAATACCCCAAGGTGACAACATTATATTGATTTACTCCATAGTTTATCAGTTCTGTTCTACTTGTCTCTAATCTTTTTAGTCACATGGGCCATGTCAGTCTTTTTACTTATGTTTGTAAATATATCTACCTGGTATATGGAGGATGTAGTGTGTAGGATGGAAAAGTATGACCATATATTTTAATTACATAGAAAAGCTGCAAATAATATTCATTGATTATTCTGTATATATGCAGACCTTTTCTGGGAACAAAAGGATATGAATTATATAATCAGTGTTGATTTAGCACTATAAAATTTCTTAGATGAGGAAGCTGAGGTCCAGAGGATTTAAGGGGCTTATTTTATGTTTCAGAGCAGTTTAATGAGTCTAGATTAGATGATAGTACTCCTAATTGCTATTCCAGTGCTTTTTCTTCTCCCCTCTTTGATAGCCCAAGTTGAAGTACCCAGTACTCACCACAGACAAAGAAAAAAGTTAAGAGTATTTATAAAGCAAGCCATGTGGGACGTAGATGCATATATAGTAGAGAGCAGGATGGACAGGCTTAGATAGCTCTGGTGGCTGGGTGAAAGTGTGACATGGATAAGACCATGAGCTGTTCCACACTTGCCAGTGGTGAAGCACTGGAAGCATCAGGGTTAAGATTATCATTGTGTCTGTACTTATACTTAAAAATTGGTCTACCCAGGGGTGTCTTTATAAAACTTTTCCCAAGGGTGCCTGAATTCTGACCACTAATTAACATCAAGATTAGATCTAGAAGAATCCAGCTTGATTTGGTAAAATAAATGGAAATGTATAACATTAGTATTAAATTAGCATCATTAATCAATAAACCATTATTAGCATTTTAATTAGTGATACGTGTGTTATCCTTTAAGTACATACTAGATTTAGACATATGTCTTAGTGTATGAAGATAGTCATTGTTACTTTTGTAATACTCTTATAGATATAATTGTTATTTAGTTCTACACGTGTCCTTTTGCCTTCAGCACTGCAGGTTGCATTTGGATCACTGTATCGAGATGATGTTTTAATAAAGCCCAGTCGAGTTGTTGCCATTCTGGCAGCAGCTTGTATGCTACAGTTGGTAAGTATGCATATCATTCAAAGAAAGTATCATTGTTATATCCTTGTTTCAAAATATCTATTCCAAAAATAAAAATTTAGCTTTTTACAATTTTTAAAATAAAAATGAATTATATAAATATGCCATTTGTGACATAATCTAAAATGCTTGACTAAAAGCAGATGATTACAACTGAAGAGGTCATGATGTCTATGTAAGATGAGTGCAAGCTATTTCTATATAGACATCTAAGAATGACTAGAATGTGGAAAAAAATTTACTTGTCTAAGTGGATTTATAGATTTCTATTTATTAATGACTTATTTTGACTGTTATGAAGCAGATAGCTTATAATTACTAATTCATTTAGTTCAGGGGTTCAAAAACATCAAGTGATTAAATGTAAACTTTTTACTAATTATGAAATAACTGTGTAAATGTACATGACCTATTTATTGGTAGAAGGACAGATTTGTTTATTCAACAGAAGTATATTAAGCAATGTGCCAAATCAGGTAAAAAGATCCAAAGGTAAATTAAGATGTTGTCCCCACCTTTAAGAAGCTCACAATATAATATGTCAAGTGGGAGAGGGAGGCTTGATGTGCAGACCCAAAGGTAATGTAAGAGCTGTCCAATATTATAGGATCAATAATAAATATCTTACAGGATTTTGTGGATGCACAAAGTGGTCATTTCAACCTGGTGGTGTTAAAGAAAGAAGTTGTGTTTGAGGTTGAGTCTTGAAAACCAAAAAATGTATTTCTTTTGCAAAGTAAAAGAGAGGGGAAGGAGAGCACTTCAGATATTAAACTAAGACCTAGTGGTGTGAAACTGTGGAGAATTAAAGAGTCTGAGTGGAGCATGGCTCTAGCATAGAACATAAGAAAGGTTGGAGAGACGGAGGCAGAAGCCAGATCATGAAAGCCCTCTATACCTTTTAAAATGTTTGGACTTTATGTTTAAGTACTTTTGGAAGATTGTAGTTGGGAGAAAGACAAAGTTATGTTTTGGAAAGAAAGCTTCAGAAACAATGTGAAGGATGGATTGAAGGGAATATGAGTATAAAACCTATTATAATAATCCAAAGAGGGTCTAAATTAGGGTTGTAAAGTTAAGAACGGAGAGGAAAAACTGAATACTAGAGAGGTTAAACAGGGATAATCCACTGGGCTTGGTGACAAAGAAGATGTTAAGAGGAAATGGGAGGAGAGTCTAGAATGAATTTCAGGTAAGTTTAAAATCCTAATGGAGTCAACGATTTATTTAGATCTTTAAAGGAAAGATAAAAGTTAATTAAGTTTCCGTTTATGTGGCATTTGTATACTGATTTATTTGAAATTAGTTAATAGCTCGCTAAATGTACTTAGTTGAGGATATTTGATTTTTAAAATGTTTTGATCCTTACAATTCTTACTTCCATTAAGTATACTTTATTTTCTAACTTTAGTCCTTTTTTGGTTTTGTTCTAAATCCACTTTCTGCATTATCTTTATGACTTAACTATTTAACCTAATAATACACTTGCATGAATATATTTCAGAAACTTGAGTAAAAAATGATAGTATTCTTTCCATATATTGAATAAAGTTTGTTTTAAATCTTCTGTGTGAATATTTGAGATTAAAATTTCAATGTAAGTTTAAAACAATAATATATTCAATTTAGGTTCATCAGATATTGATTTTAAACTTCAGTAAACACTTTCTGATGATTCATAGTTTACTTGCCTAGCGTATCACATGGTTTTTTTTGTGAAGAGGTCTTAATTGAAAAAGATCTGGCAAAATAGACCAAATGTTGCTTAAATTAGCAAAGGTCCCAGGGAAGGGGAGAATAGAAGAAAGAGAATAACAATATTCATTTCTACCTTACTGCTTTTATCCCCTCCCTTCTGTTTTCAGTTCCAGGTTTTAGTTGAATACTTGCTGGATATTTTTCAGTATTTTTACTGGACTTATGAAAAACTTAGGCTTGCTGCACTTAATGAGTTTTCTTTCTTTTCTTTCTTCCTTTTTTAATATTTTTAATATGTAAAAGCACATGTTCAGAGCTAATTTTTCCCAGGTGAAATGGGCCTTTCCAGTGCTTATTTATATTTACAGGATGGTTTAATACAGCAATGTGGTGAGACAATGAAGGAAACAATTAATGTGAAAACTGTATGTGGCTATTACACATCAGCAGGGACCTATGGATTAGATTCTGTAAAGAAAAAGTGAGTTACCCTTTTTGCTTTTCCTTCCATCTCACTTTTGGGAGTTTGGCTGCTTTGTTTTTCTAAACCAATGTGTAGTGATAAGAAAGAAAGAAAAAAAAGATAGGGAAATAGAATTTTAAAAAGCTCCTTCTTACATTTGGACAAATGAATAAATTTCTTAAAAGTGTTGTCTTTGTAAGTGACCATGAGTGGATTATACGTGCTTATAGAAACTATGGTCACTCTTTACAGTAGACTTGTCTATCAAATCTTTCAAGTTGTAGGCATACTAAGCATCATACCAGTGCAATTACTGACAATGTTTTTACCTCTTGAGAACTGCAGTGTACCCACTTTTAAATTATAAAGAAGGTAATGGAAGTATGTAAACCTTTTCATACACCATTTAACACAAACTTGAAATGAAGTTTTTCTTAATTAGCAATGCTTTTATTAATATAAAGGGAATATTCCCTTAATAACTGCTGACAAAAATAATACTAAATTTTCAGTTGTTAAATTAGAAATTTTGAGCATGTCCTAGCAAGACTACTAATATTCTGTTTTTAACTGTAAGTCATACTTAATAAATCATAAATATGTGAAATATAATGTAATAATTCTATGTTTTAATTTCAGGTGCCTTGAATGGCTTCTAAACAATTTGATGACTCATCAGAATGTTGAACTTTTTAAAGAACTCAGGTATTTGACTTTTAAATAACTTCATAATCATTTTAAAATACTGTTTTTCAAAGAAACAAGTAAAGTATAACAAAAGACACTGAAATAGAAGACAGGTAGTCAGTGACCAGAGGGGAGGGAATTTCAGGGGAGAAGGGAAGGGTTTACAGGAACAAATATAGAGGACACATGAACAAACCTAGGGGGGTTGGAAATGGGAGGGAGGGGGGAAGGAATGGGTGGACGGGCTGGAATGGTAATAAAGGATAGAAACTGTACTGAATAAACTAAAAAAAGAAAGAAAGAAAGAAAATAAGATGTACTGAGGTGTGGGGGTAATCTTTTTATTGAGAAGTAAATTTGATCAACTTTGTAATTTTTTATTTCATGGGAATAAATTTTGCATTATTTACCCTTAAAAAATACTGTTTTTCATTTTCCAAAGTATGCAAGACATTTTTGTATAAAACAAAATATTACTTATGGAAAACTGAACAATTTAATGAACAATATCTTGACTACATCCATGAACTAATGAAATACTACACAAATTTCTTTGTTGTAAATGATGTAATGTATATTATGTCAACTGTTTTTACTAATTTTAATAGAAAAATTCATTGCTACTATAAAATTATAGAAAATTTTACACTGTCACCTCACTTTTGCTGGGCTCTTAGAGAACCTAAGTTTATTTTGAAAACTGTCTTTACCATTGAGAAATTAAATTTGAGGAAATTATAAATTTTTACTAAGCCTAATGAAATTAAAATCACTATGAGGCTGGCCTTTTAAATTAAGTCTGCTTACTATTCCTTTCTTCCTTCCATCTACAAATATTAATACTTCTAGACTGTCCACTGTGTATGAAAGTACTCTGTTAGGGACTCTGAACAACACAGAACTGATTATGTCATGGTCTCTGCCCTCAAGAAGATTATTTGTAATAATGGGAAAATCTGAGAAATTCTGGGTGGGAATGATCTTTGAGGGGCCAGTAGGCTTTATAGTCACTTTCAGGTTTGCATTTCCTTTATAGTGGTGTTTCTGAGACAAGGCTACCAATGTCCGTAAGTATTATGTGACATGCCAATGGAAATGTACAAAACCAATGACTTAACTTCCTGGGATATCAGTTTTACCGAGTAAAGGTGGAGTTAAGTGGGGAACATGGAGAGACATAGGAAATAATGAAACACTTTTATGTTATTTAAACATTATGGAAAAGAAAGAATTCAGATTTCTTTGAACTTTCAAAATAAAATACAAGAATTAATAGAAATGTTATTTTTATGGCTAGACCACCTTCTGGATTCCTATGTTCCTTCCTTTGCCCTTAAGAGGTACTTTGGTAGAAAAGTTTGAGAAGTATTATTCTACCAAAAACAAACCAAAAAATCCCCTAGTGATGTCATGGCATAAATAAAGCTCTGCAGTATGTTTGAGTTGAAAATTATTAGAAACAGACTTCCGGTCAAGAAGGAGGTGTAAGTAGATATGCTTTGCTTCCTCGCACAACCAAAAGGAAGATAACAACCAATTTAAAAACAAAACAAAAAAAATAACCAGAACTGCCAGAAAATTGAACCATATGGAAATCTGACAACCAAGGAGTTAAAGAAGAAATATTCATACAGACTGGTAGAAGGGATGGAGATGGTGAGCCAGGGTGGCTGGTGAACTGGGTAGGAAAGATGGCAGCTGGTGGACCAGGCAGTCCCACATTTGAGTGCAGATAAACCAGGAGGAATAACTGGGGAGTGAGACAGACTGTGCAACCCAGGCTTCCAATGTGGGGAAATAAAGCCTCAAACCCTCTGACTGTAAAAACTTACGGGGATTGTCGCAGCAGGAGAAAACTCAGTCTTCAGGAGAATCCATTGGAGGGACCCATGAAATCCTAAAATTTCACAAGCCCAGCCACCCAGGAATTGGCACGAGAAGGGCCAGATTTGCTTATGGGTAGCCAGGGAAGTGACTGAAAGTGGCAAGAGCTGAACAAGTGGCATTATTCCCTCTCTGTCCCCTCCCCCACATATAGCATCACAAGGTAGTGAAGGGGGTTGCTCCACCCTGGCGAGTACCTAAGGCTCCCCTCCTTACAATGTAACAGGTTTGCCAAGATGAAGAAATCTGGCCCAAATGACAGAATATATCAAAACATCAGAAAAAAGAACTAAATGATGAAGAGATAGCCAACCTTTCAGATTCAGAGTTCAAATACTGGTCATCAGGATGCCTACAGAGATGGTTGAGTATGGCAGCAAGATAAAGGAAGAAGTGAAGGCTATACAAAGTGAAATAAAGAAAGACATACAGGGAACCAACAGTGAAGGGAAGGGAAGTGGGACTCAGATCAATGATTTGGAACAGAAGGAAGAAGCAAGAACTCAAAAAAAAATGAGATGCATAAGAATCTCTGGACTTCAAGCATTCCAAAATCTGAATCATAGTGGTGCCAGATGAAGAGGAAGAGCAAGAAACTGAAAGCTTATTTGAAAAAATAATGAAGAACTTCCCCAACCTGGCAAAGGAAATAGACTTTCAGGAAGTCCAGGAAGCTCAGAGAGTCCCAAAGAAGTTGGACCCAAGGAAGCACACACCAAGGCACATCATAATTACATTACCCAAGATTTAAGATAAAGAGAGAATCTTAAAAGAAGCAAGAGAAGAGGAGACAGTTACCTACAAAGGAGTTCCCATAAGACTGTCAGCTGATTTCTCAAAAGAAACCTTACATACAAGAAGGAACTGGAAAGAAGTATTCAGCTGTCTGCGCAGAAATGGTGTTTCTGTTGTCTACCCCTCCTCCGCACCAAATCCGACAGCAAGGATCCCGACGCAGATGAAGCGGGTTGGCCGACAGAGTTGCCCGTCTTCCTCGTCTTACTCGTTGTCGCTGGCAGCTTAGTTACCGCCGCTTGGTAACAAGACTGGAGAGAAGATGGCGACGTGGTAGGAGGGAGCACACGCCGCTTCCCGTTTCAAAAGACAGAAAAACCTAACCATACTAAAGAGGACATTGCAGCTTACATGAAAATGAGAAATCAAAAATGTAGAGGACACGGAAAGACCAGACGAGTAGGTGGAAGCTGAAAACACCTGGATACCAGAAGGAGACTATACCACTGAAGCTCACAGGTACTCTACCACAGAAGTTCACAACATAAATCCAGGGAGCCAATCAGATCAATTTAAGAAGCTGAGGCTATCGAGAAGAGTCTCTCAAACAATGAGAAGACAAAGGAACAATCCCCAAATGAAGGGAAAGGAGGAAGCCCCAGAAATAATGATAAATGAAATAGAGGCAACTCAACTATCAGACTCTGAGTTCAAAGCACTGGTTATCAGGAATTTCCACGTACTCTCAATGAGTTATCAGAAATTACAGGGAAGCTACAATGAACTCACTGCAAACTATATCAGTC
>CM052543.1:101943112-101987873 GCA_028533065.1 Trachops cirrhosus
ACAAAGGACACTGAAATGGAGGACGGGATGTCAGTGACCAGAAGGGAGAGGGGAGGGAGTTTCAGGGGAGAAGGGAAGGGTTTACAGGAACAAATATAGAGGACACATGGACAAAACTACAGGGCTTGGAAATGGAAGGGAGGTTGGGAGGGATGGGTGGGTGGGCTGGAATGGGAGTAAAAGATTGAAACTATACTGAATGATCTAAAATAAAAAAAATTAAAAAAAAAAAAGCTTGGTAAAAAAAAAAAAAAAGAAGTATTCAAAGTCATGAGAGGCAAGGACCTCCATCCAAGATTGCTCTATCCAGCAAAGCTATCATTTAGAATGGAAGGGCAGATAAAATGCTTCCCAGATAAGGTCAAGTTAAAGAAGTTCATCATCACCCAGCCCTTATTATATGAAATGTTAAAGGGACTCATCTGAGAAAACAGAAGATCAAAAACTATGAATAGTAAAATAACAACAGACTCACAACTATCAGCAACTGAACCTAAAAAACAAAAACTAAGTAAACAACTAGAACAGGAACAGAATCACAGAAATGGGGATCACATGTAGAGTTATCAGTGGGGAGGAGGGAGAATGGGGCGAAAGGAACAAGGAATAAAAAGCATAATTGGTGGGTACAAAATAGACAGGGGGAGGTTAAGAATAGTATAGGAAATGGAGAAGCCAAAGAACTTATATGTGCAACCCATGGCCATAAACTAAGGGTGGGGGATTCTGGAAGGAGGGGGGACAGGGTACAGGGGAATAAATGGGAGAAAAAATAAGACAACTGTAATAGGATAATCAATAAAATATACTAAAACAAAAAAATAAAAGAAGAATTATGTTGTATAAAAAGAAAAATATCATGAGAAACTAATTTTTTTCTTTTATAATTTCTCATTGAGCTTTTTCAAAAGAAAGATAAATCACAATGGTCACCTGAAAAACTCAGAAAACTAAAGATGGAACTGCCTTTTGACCTGGCAATTCCACTGCTGGGATTATACCCTAAGAATCCTGGAATACCAAAAGAACCTATGCACCCCAATGTTCATAGCAATACAATTTATAATGGTGAAGTTTAGTAAATGAGTGGATCAGAAAACTATGGTACATTTACACAATGGAGTACTACACATCAGGAAGAAAGAAGGAGCTCCTACCCTTCACAACAGCATGGATGGAACTGGAAAGTGTTATGCTAAGTGAAATAAGCCAGGCAGTGAAAGACAAATACCATATGATCTCACCAATAAGTGGAACCTAAGCAACAAAACAAATAAGCAAGTAAAACATAACCAGAGACATTGAAATAAAGAACAAACTAACAGTAACCAGAGGGGATGGGGGAGGTGGGTAACAGGGGAAAGAAGTGGAAGGGTCGTCAAGGAACATATATAAAGGACACATGGACAAAGTCAAAAAGGGGTAGGATCCAGGGTGGGAGATGGGGATGGGTGGGAGGGAAATGGAGACAACTGTACTTGAACAACAACAACAAAAAAGACCTAGATGCTGTCTCTTATTCTGACTTAACAGAAAGAAAAAGGAAAACAACTGGTGATATTATTTTCACTCTGAATTTAAACTAGCATATATTCTTAATCTTTCTTTTATAATAACAAAAACATGTTTTATGACTAAGCAATTCTCTTAAGCCTAGAGTGTAAAGGTTATTTTGAAGATCTGTTGGTTTCAGTGTATTTTGACAAGTGTCTGTTTTTATAAACATTGAATGGGGAGAAGAGGAAAAAGAAGAAGACTATCACTTTATCAGAGTATACCAAAAGTTATCTTATTGGGACCTTGCTTTAACTGAATTACTTAGCATGTGAGAACACTTTTTGTTTTTCTAACAGTGAAAAAAAAAGTCTTTTCAGCCCTGGCTGGTGTAGCTCAGTGGATTGAGCGTGGACTGCAAACCAGAGGGTCACCAATTCAATTCCCAGTCAGGGCACATGCCTGGGTTGCAGGCCAGGTCCCAGTATGGGACACACAAGAAGCAACCACACATTGATAGCTCTCTCCTCTTTCTTCTTCTCTTCCCCTCTCTCTAAATATAAATAAATAAATAGATCTTTAAAAAAAATTTTAAAGTCTTTTCACAGCATACTATATGAATTTTCCCTGTGTTCAGATAAATTATTTTCTAAGATACTTTGTCTTGGGCAAAAAGACTAATTTAATTTTTAATACCACATTTTCTTTTAGCCTGTTTATGAAAATAAACTTACTACCTCTATTTTATCTTTTCTAGTATAAATGTCATGAAACAGCTCATTGGTTCATCTAACTTATTTGTGATGCAAGTGGAGATGGATGTATACACAGCTCTTAAAAAGGTATTGATGTAATACAATATGTTTAGGATGTCATCTCAGCATTAACTATAATAGTGAAAAACTGGAAACAGCTAATGTCCAGTGATAGGGAATGGTTATAAATGTAAGAAAAGTAAAAGGAAATATGCCAGAATGTTTTAAAAAAAAAGTCTTTATATTTAGGGACTTGCTATTACGATGAGTGATTTTAATTTCGTTCTTCATACTCTTGTGTCCTAGATTCCATTTGTTTTTTGCAGATTTTTTCAACAACAAATATGTTATTATTATGTTATTTACATAGTCAGAAATGTTAAATGTTTTACAGTTGACTCTTGAACAACTCGGGGGTTAGGGGTATTGAAACCAACCTCCCCTAACCCTGCAGTCAAAATTTGACTCCCCCAAAACTTAGCTACTCATAACTACTAATAGCCTACTGTTGACCAAAAAGAAGCCTTACCAATAACATAAACAGTCAGTTAACACATATTTTGTATGCCATGTAATCTGTATTTTTATAATAAAGTAAGCTAAAGAAAAAAAATTGGGGGGGCTCTGCCTGCAGAGTCCCCCCTGGCCATCACGGATGAGAATAAGTCTACCAAGACATGATCTGCTAGGGGAGGAAGGGTGGCCAATCTCTCAAAGGAGAAGGACCAAGCGCCTTTTCCTCAGTGGGCTTTTATTGGGTTCAATTTGCACAGGAATACAGGTAAAACTCATCAATCATTGTCAGGCAGTAAGGATCAAATAACATACAAAGAACTATAAGGGCTTATTCTGAGTCAGGATCTGTTAGCTAAAGGGCTATAAAAGTTTGGGGAAACAAACTCATTTCCTGCTTGGACCCTTATCAGAAAATTGAGAGCATTCTTAGCAAAGCAGGTTTCACAGGATTTTATGCATTCTTTCTTAGGCCTAATCACCCCAGGGAACCTGCCCTTCCATCACAGGGCTGCACTTCCCTCCCACATTGTTTCAGGCTTAAGTCAGGCAGGGGAAGTAAGGCAGCCAAGAGATTAGAAGACTTCTTGCAGACAGAATGAGGACTCAGGCTGTGTCAAAGCTGAGGGGCGAGGGTCCATCACCCCCTTTCTCCATAGCCCCCCAAGTCCTTCCCTGAGGACCCCCATGACCATGCCTGTCTTAGGTCGTCCCTCCTGTGATGAATCCTACCCATCATTGGCTAACCAGTCATCTGCCCAGGGCCAAGCAGGGTGAAGTAAAGGGGGCCCGAGGCAGCACCCCTGCCAGGGAGATAAGCTTTGTCTCCTTAGTGGCTTATGGTCCCAAGGTCTCTCTCACTTAGCCTTAGCCCTGGGGGGTTACAGCTTCTGGAACCAGGCAGCAGGGCAGTTCCCAACAAAAAAAAAAAATATGAAGAAAATCATAAGGAAGAGAAAATACATTTACAGTGTTTATTGAAACAAATCCACAAATAAGTGGACTTACATAGTTCAAACCTGTGTTGTTCAAGGATCAACTGTACATGGTTTTCAGAAATGTTTTCAGAGTTGAGCTTTAGTTGCATTAATGAATATGATGAAATTTTCACACAAACTTTTTCTAGAAAATGTTGACATTCTTCTTTTAAAGACTTTATTTGCACTTCAGGCATATGTTTTCTCACCCTTTTGAAAGTTTTCAACATTTTAAATGTAATTTTATTTTTACACCTCTCTGAAAAGACAAGTTGGCTCTTATTTTTTTGTAATTTTTTTACTTTTGAAATTACTATCATTATTATTTTTGTTCTGTAGATACTGAAACTTAGAATTCTTAACAATTACTAAGTGGCAAACTTGAGTCAGAACCAGGCATTGCTTTTCCCACTGCATAGTTTTGCCTTCAGCCTTCTGTCAGCAGCATGGAGTCTGCATTTAACACAGTTGTGAAATCTTGGAATGAGACACCTTCTAGATATATCATTGTGGTTGTTTGTTTTTACGGTAGGATGAGATTTTTTTACTATTTTTCTTCAAGGAAGTTTAGTAATGGGGTTGTCTAACCATTAAAGAAGTGGTAGACAGCTCATTTCTCTCTGAGCCATTGGTAGCATTCATATTTTCTTATTGATGTAACTGCTGTTATGCCAGAAATGATAAATGCTTACTGTGTGCCAAGCACTATTCAAAGTATGTTACACGTATTAATTCTTTTAGTGCCCTGTGAGGTAGACATGTTATCCTGCTCATTAAACAAATGAAGAAATTTAGACCCAGAGAAATTAGGTAATTTGCCCAGCTATTAAGTAGTAGGGTCAGGACTTAAAAGTCCATGGTCTTTGCTACTAAGCATACTGTCTCAATAGCCATAAGACAATAAGAAACACTAAGAGAGTAAGAAACTCCTTTTTCCCTTGTTTAGTTTCTTACATTTTAAATCTCACATAATATGTAGTAAAATTGAGTTAATTGGTGAATAGAATAAATTAGTATAAAAATTAGTATAAATTTGATAATGTGATATTAAACCTTTACCTTTTTAATAGTGTAATTTACAGTATATTTGAAACCATAAATACTTTAAAGGATTAGTTTATTCTTTATCACACACTCACCTAGTTTTTATCATTAGACAATGATTAGTGCCGTGATTAATTTAAAGCTTGCAAGCATGTCTTGTAATAGTCCTATGTCTTTCAGTTGCTTGTAATGAAAATTAAAGTTTTTAGGTATTATATTTTAAGGTGGAAGCAGGTCAAAAATGTAAAATCATAGATGATGAAATCTTGTCATTGTTTTCTCATTTACTTTTTTAACCTAGTGGATGTTCCTTCAACTTGTGCCTTCTTGGAATGGATCTTTAAAACAACTTTTGACTGAAACAGATGTCTGGTTTTCTAAGAGGAGAAAAGGTATACCTGAACTTTGAGAACTTACTTGTTTTTTTTTTAATTGAAAGTTATTAAAATCATTATAGACCTAGAGAATTTTAGTGCTGGAGAGGAACTTAGCAATTATCTAATTCAACCCCTCATTTCCACTGAGGAAATTGAGGCTGAATAAGAAAAATGCCTCAATTAACTGAATTATTACTTGTTGAACCATGTTTTGATTCCCCCAAACTATTGCTTTTCTCATTTTATCCCCAACAGATGTTGCTAATTAAATTTATCTTTTGTTTCAATACATTGAATTTTCTCTAACAAATTAAATCCTGTGTATTAGGCAACAATTCTTAATATGGGGGGCCATGGACAGGCTTCTGTGTGTGGACACTTGGAAGTGGATGCAAAATTTTATCTGTCTGTGTCTGTTGCATCTGTTGGGGTGGCAGGGTAGATTCTCCATACCTTTTATCAGATTCCCAGGGGGGCTGATCTAAAATTCATTAAGACCAACTGCCATAAAGTCTTTCTTACCTGGACAGAGGTAGAACATGCAATATATTTATTTTTTTAACTTTGATAAAAAGGTACAGGAAAAAAATTAATGGACCTCAGGTATAAGGAATAAATCACTCATAATCCTAGTTCATGATTTTCTTACTTTACTATCATTTTTGGTTCATTTATGGCCAGCTTTTTTGTTTATTTTTAATACTATATCAAACCTCCAGAAATTAATCCTCAAGTACTAGAACATTAATAACTGCAGTCAGTTTGTGTGTTTACTGCTTGTTGTGTCCTTTTGACTTTACCTAACTACTGTCTTGAATTTTGAGTTTGTTATTTTCTTGTTTAAAAGAAATGTTACTGCATGTATGTATGTATTAACATAATACAGTAGTGTGCTGGTAAACTGGCTCTCTGAAAAACATAATTCCTGATTCCTAGCACTTTTTAAATTTCCATTTTACAAATTCTCCCAACATGGCTGATATCAAGCTACCAACATGACATCACTGCATGTGGAGTTGGGAAGACATACATCAACCTCTGTGAGCCAGTACGAGCCAGCTCTAGCACACCCCTGGACAATATGTCATTTTGTTTTAGTTGTGATTGAACTATTTCATATTGTGGACTTGACTTGATTTTTATTTCCTTAAAACAAAGAGATTGAACAGGTCTTTATGTGTTTATTGGTCATATGTTTCCTCTTTTGTGAAATATCTGTTTAGGTTGTTTTCCTATTTTATTTTTATTTATTTATTTATTTTCCTATTTTAATATTGTATTTCTTTTCTTAATGATTTATAAGCATTCCTTATATACTCTTGAAATCAATTCTTTGTCATAAATATGTGTACCCTTATCTTCTATAGAGTTTATAGGCTATCGTTTTTACTTTCTTAAAGGTGTCTTTTAATTAAAAGAAGTTTTTTTAATATTTTATTTTTTAAATATTTTATTTATTTACTTTTGGAGAGAGGGGCAAGGAGGGAGAGAAACAACAATATGTGGTTGCCTCTCACGTACCCCCTCACTGGGGACCTGACCCACACACAACCCAGGCATGTGCCCTGACTGGGAATTGAACCGGTGACCTTTGGTTTGCAGCCCGAGCTCAATTCACTGAGCTATACCAGCCAGGGCTAATTAAAAGAAGTTCTTAATTTTAAAATTTATTGCTCTTTGTGACTTGTTTAAATAAATGTTGTAGAATTATTTTGTGTAGTGAGATTTCCTAGCTTAGAGCCAGATAAATTATTTTTCTGTCATGCTCATGAACCAAACATGTCTAAAGGACCATTTACAGGGAGAAAATTTAAACAGAGGGAGAGAGATAAAAATTGAAAGATATGAGTGTGGAGAAGCTAAAAGGACAAGGGGACTCTGTAGAAACAAATGTTAGGTAAATATTAACATAAACTTATCCTCATTTTAGCTCCAGATGGATTAACCATTGCAGTCCATCATGAGGGAAATTACTCTGTAGCCAAAGTGGCAGAAACCAGAATAATAAGCTACGGTCCATTTTTGGTTTTCTTACCCTGGGGTCTCAAAGTCAGCTTTCATAGTGTAAAAGTATACAGTTTAAGATAACTTTTCAGGGGACATTTATTGCATAAGTAAAGATATATATCTAATGCTCTTGCTTTTCAGTGAGGATTTTGAGGTCATGTCATACTGTTTTAAAATTATAAAAGTGATGAATACTGAGGAAGTAAAACAAAAATCACTTGTCTCCTCACCCATTATATTTTGGTATGTTTCTCTTAGGTTTTTGTAATTATTTGACTTTCAGATATATATGGATCAGGACTACAATAAAAATAGAAATTCAGACCTTTTTTAAAGACAATTATATGTATAGATTTCTATTGAATTTGGCAGGTGCACTTAGTATAGCAACATTTTGAAAAGATAGAATCTTTAAAACATTTTTTTAATTCCATGAATTCTTACAAAAGTAAATGAAGCAATCTCTTCTGTGCCCTTGAATAAAAGGCTTCATGGTATAATTTCCAGATGTCTGTGAGACAGTCTAGAATTAGATTTTTATAACTTGTTCATGTGATGGAGCATCCATAAGAACATAATGGTATTTTTATTTATATATTTTTAAAATCCTCACCCAAGAATGTTTATTTTTTAATTTTAATTTTAATTTTTTAAAGATTTTATTTATTTTACTTTTAAACAGAGGGGAATGGAAGGAGAAAGAGAGGGAGAGGAACATCCATGTGTGGTTGCCTCTTGCACGCCCCCTACTGGGGACCTGGCCCACAACCCAGGCATATGCCCTGACTGGGAATTGAACCAGCGACCCTTTAGTTCACAGCCCATGCTTAGTCCACTGAGCTATACCAGCCAGAACAAGAATATGTTTATTGATTTTAGGGAGAGGGGAAGGAGGAAAGAGAGAAAGTTCATTGTAAGAGAGAAACATTGATTAGCTGCCTCCCTTATGCACCCCTACTCAGGGATTGAACCCTCAACCTTAGCTATGTGCTCTGACCAGGGATTGAACCTGCAGCCTTTTGGTGATGGGACAATACTCCAACCAAATGAGCCACCCAGCCAGGGGCTATAGTGGTATTTTAGTACACCCCATGAAATTGGCACATATAATGCAACATAAGAGCTAGAAATAACTAAAAAGATAAGACATGTAGATCCATAGTTACATGCCTGTTGCATAAGTAAGCAAAGTTAACAATTTTTTTAATGAGCTTAACTGCTTTCTTGTTTGTTTTATTTGACACTAAGTAGTTACCAAAGGAATATAAAAAAAATGGGATAAAAACTTGAAAATTGTGAAAATTCTTTTCATTGATTTGACTTTTTGCAACTTTAAGGAAAAAAAATATTTTAATGGGCAGCACCTCCTTCATAGTAAATCTGTGTTCCACGTAAAGCATAGTTTTAGGCATAATAGTCTCCAATAGCAGATCTCAACTTCTTTTCTCTGTCTTTAATAGCAGTAGGACTGAGTGTGTTCCCATGGGTAGACCTTGTTTAATAGAAAACAGATTAGGGCTTTTGCCCTAGTTTGATAGCAGTAACTCGACCTTTCCTTCCTCATGAAAGCACATTGGAAAGCACATTGGAAAGCACATTGGAATGCACATTGGAAAGCACATTGGAATGCAACTGAGAGTAACTATTTTTAGAAGTAATTTTAAATTCTCCCAAAAAGAAAAAAATTGATAGACTTTTAGACTTTAAATAATTTTTATTTTTCAATTACAGTTGACGTATCATATCATCTTATATTAGTTTTATGAGTACAACCCAGTGATTAGACATTATTTAACTTATTAAATACCTGTCTGACACCATATATCGTTACTACAACATTATTGACTGTATTCCCTATGCTGTACTTTACATCCCCATGACTAATTTTGTAACTACCAATTTGTAACTCCTCACCTTTGTTACCTACCCCCTCAATCCCTCTCCCATCTAGCAACTATCAGAATGTTCTCTGTATCTATGATTCTGTTTCTGTTCTGCATGTTCATTTATTTTGTCTTTTAGATCTGTTTTCTCTGGTGTAAATATTGCTATCCCAGCTTTTTCATTTGTTTCCCTTTTCTTGAAATATCTTTTTCCATGCCTTTACTTTCAGTCTGTGTGTGTGTCTTTCGATCTGAAGTGAGTCTCTTGTGGACAGCCTATATAAGGTCTTGTTTTGTTATCATTTAACCTCCATGTCTCTTGATTGGAGCATTTAATCCATTTGCATTTAAACTAATTTTTGATAGATAGATATTTATTGCCATTTTATTATTCATATTTTTTATCTTTTTTCTTAAAGAGGATCATTTAACATTTCTTGTAATACTGGTTTGGGGGTGATGAACTCCTTTAGCTTTTTCTTGTCTGGGAAATGCTTCATCTTTCCTTTGATTTTAAATGTTAGCTTTTCTGGGTAGAGTAGTTTTGGTTATAGGTCCTTGGTTTTCATCACTTTGAATATTTCTTGCCAGTCCTTCTGGCCTACAAAGTTTCAGTTGAGAAATCAGCTGACAGTCCGTCTCATGAGAGCTCCCTTGTAGATAATTGCTTTTCTCTTGTTGCTAAGAGTCTCTCTTTGTATTTAACCTCTTGCATTTTAATTATGATATGTCTTGATGTGAGCCTCCTTGGGTTCATCTTGTGTGGAACTCTGTGCTTCCTGTGCTTGTATGTCTATTTCCTTCACCAGGTTAGGGAAGTTTTCCATCATTATTTTTTCATGTTAGTTTTTCAATTCCTTGCTCTCACCCTTCTCCTTCTGCCACCATCATGATGTAAATGTTGGTGTGCTTAATGTTCTCCCAGAGGCTGATTATGCGATCCTCATTTGGGGGGATTCTTTTTTCTTTCTGCTGTTCCAATTGGGTGTTTTCCGCTTTCTTATCTTCTAAATCTCTGATTTGATCTGCTTCATCTACTCCACTGTTGATTCCCTGTAATGTATTCTTCATTTCAATTAGTGTATTCTTCATTTCTGACTGGTTCTTTTTTATGTTTTCTATCTCTGTTATTGTGTTTCCTAGCTCTTTGTTGATATTCTTATTAAATTCATTTACTCTTCCCATAAGCTCATTGATCAGCCTTAGAACCAGTGTTTTAAACTAGGCATGTAGTAGATTGTCTCCATTTGTTTAGTTCTTTTTCTGGAGTTTGTTCAGCTCTTTCATTTGGGACATGTGTCTTTGTCTCCTCATTTTGGCTGCCTCCTTGTGTTTGTTTCTGTGTATTAGGTAGAGCCGCTACATCTCTCAGGCTTGGTAGAGTGGCCTAAGGTAGTAGGTATCCTATAGGGTCCGGTGGCACACCCTCCCTGATTACCAGAGCTGGGCACTCCATGTTTGTACCCCATGTGGGCTGTGTACACCCTCCTGTTGTAGTTGAACCTTGATTGCTGTTGGCACCTCAAGGGGAGGAATTTACCCCCAGGCTAACCGGTGAGGACTGGCTGCAACAACCGTGGAGGATCAGCTATGCAGGGGCTGACCCCACAGAGCAGCAGTGTCCTGGTGCCCACTGAGTCTGTCCCCTGAGTGTGTCACTTGTAGAGGTGGTTGGGTGGTGCCCTGACATAGTCTGAAGCTGTTCACCAGGTGTGCTGGCTCTGGGGCCTCCAGGAGGTTCAGGCCAGGGTCATCTGCCACCTGTGCCCTGCCTGGTTCCACCCACCATGAGCGAAAAAGTGATCTGCAGATGGCAGCTACATATGCTGGGCTTGCAGGTACCCAGGAGAGGCCAAGCAGCAACTTTGGCCAGGTGCTGCTAGTGTCAGGCCTGGGGCCACTTAGTGAGAAGTACGTGGCATGCCAAGGCCAGATGCCGCTTGTTTGAGAGATTTTAGGAAAGCCCGAAGCATGAAGCTAGATAGGCTATTTGTATGGAAAAACCACTGGAAATGACTTGAATGGGCCTGCAAGTTGGGGGTGGTGGGGTCTTTAAGTTAGCCAGATTGACAAAGACTCAGATAGGGCTCTCGCCTGCCAGCTCTGTGGGAGGAGGGTGCAAAAAAGGAACAGTGGCATCTGCCAGCACTTCTGTCTAGGAGAAAGCTGCTCCTTTAGCTCTCACCATGATGCCAGACCACTCAGTTCTCCTCTGTATGTCCCTGGTCCCCAGTGTTGGAATTCAGAGCAAGTGAGACTGAGTAAGTCCATGCACTGTCCCTTTAAGAGGAACACCTGGGACTCCAGAAGCCCTCTATCTCACTCAGCCACAATCCTAGCTGGTTTTTACAGCTAGCAGTTATGGAGACTTCTCTTCCTGGCACTGGAATCCTGGGCTATGGGGCCTGCTATGGGGCTGGGACCCCTCACTCCTTAGGGAGGACCTCTGCATCCGAGATATCCCTCCTGAATTTTATCTGCCACTTGTGGATATAAGACCACCCCATTCCATGTCTCCTCCCCTCCTACTAGTCTCTGCGTGGCTTCTTTTTTACATATTTAGCTGTAGAATTTCTGTTCAGCTAGATTTCAGGTGGTTCTAAATAATAGTTGTTCTGTAGTTTAGCTATAATTTTGATGTGGTTGTGGGAGGATTCAAGTACTGCATCTACTTACTCCACCATCTTGACTAGTTAAGCCATGTATTTCTTAAACATGAATTATTTTAACAATAAATACCCACATATCAACAATCTGTGGCTCCAATGTCTATGTATCTTAGTTTGTATTTGAATAGAGAATTAATAAATTAACTAGTGTTCACATGTAGCCAAAGCATAAATTAGAAGAATCCCAAGAGACATTTAATGACCTGTATATCTTTTGAAGACCTTTGAGTGAGGCATTTGGGCTCTAGAGTTCCACTGAACTTTTTTTTTTAATGTTTTTATTTATTTATTTTTAGAGAGAGGGGAAGGGAGGGAGAAAGAGACAGAGACAAACCAATATGTGGTTGCCTCTCATGCAACCCTGACCCCAATCAGGACCTGGCCTGCAGCCCAGGCATGTGCCGTGATTGGAAATCGAATCAGCGACCATTTGGTTCGCAGGCCAGCACTCAGTCCACTGAGCCACACTAGGCAGGGCTCCACTGGAGTTTTCATTGTCTTGGAAAGGGTGTCCTGAAGAGATACCACAGTCCTAAGTATCATTCTCAAACATTCCTTTTGCCCTTGTTGCACTGTAAGCTCCAAACCACAGAAAGGTATACAACTGAATTGTAAGGGTCTGCTTAGGACCAAAGTCAATTTCCTGGAGCTTTTTTTTAAATCTTCCCAAGTTTTTATCCATATACCTGAGGTTTATAAAATCCTTGAAAACTTTGAAACTGGCTGATTTGTATTCTAATAAATGTACATGTGTGTATTCCTGAAGCATAAAACCATTTAAGAAAAAATAAATTAGTATATTTGAAAAGAATGGCTATATAATTTAAACTGTTTTTTATAGATTTTGAAGGTATGACCTTTCTTGAAACTGAGCAAGGAAAACCATTTGTGTCAGTATTCAGACATTTGAGGTTACAGTACATTATCAGTGATTTGGCCTCTGCCAGGATTATTGAACAAGATTCTCTAGTACCTTCAGGTAAGAGAATATGATGAAGTTATGATTTTAAGTAATATCTACCTGATTCTAATAGTAATATATATCATAGAAAATAATAATAGAAATTATCCTTAATCCCAAGAAGGTACAGATTTTTATACTGAAAGCTGAATGAATCATACTTGGAGGTAATTTTCCGTGTTCACATTATATATCTTGGGTATTTTCCCATATCATTAAATACTCTCCATAATATTTAAGTAGCTACATAGTTTTCTATTGTATGGGTGTTCTTTAATTTGAATAACTAGTACACTATTTTGGATCATACTTTTAAAAATGGTTTTTGTAGAATTATGTAAAGGTTATAACTACTTTTTCTATTAATACTCCTTAAATTTGCTTGTTTTCTTTTTTATTATTCTAGTCTTAAACCTCATGTCAAAGTAAATGTGATATCTTTGCTAATTATAATTTAAATTTTTTGAAACAATGATTTAATATTCTAAGTTAAATTTCTAATGCTTCTATAAGATTCAGTTTAGTACCATATATGCATATAAGAAATATAAAATAGAATTTCTGTTTGAAGATTTACTTATAAATTTGTAAACAGTAATAGGTTTATCTGAAAAATTATAATTATCTGATACTTCAATTTTCTTATATAGCTGTGTGTATATAAATTGTCCTTGTAATCTGTATACTTTGTATACTTATTTAGAAAGGTATTTAATGTAAAGCAAACCTAGAAACAAACCAGTGACCTACTTCTATATTTGAAAGGAATGCATTTTTATAAAATTACTCTTAAATAGGTTTGTAGACACTTTTTTCTATTAATTTTACAAAAATTATTTTTATGGGGGGGATTATTTTTATAATATTAATTTTAGAGAGCCAAGATGAGAGAGTATGTATTATATTTGCATGGTTGTGGGTTTTTTTAAAACACAATTTCTCTGAAGATTTTATTCCCTATAGTATAGCAGTTCTATAGTAGTTTTAGTATTTGTTATACACCAGGCCCTAGCAGTGGTGTGATGTGAGATACCAAGGCCAATTACACTCTAATCATACTTCTTTTTAAGGCTCTTTAGAAATGAATTTTGGAAGAGGTTAAAAAAAGAAATCTAGTCTAAAGTAGTTTAATTTAGGCATGTCTATATGCAAGTGGATAAATAAGCTTTGTATTTTAGGAATGCAAGGTGGGTATTAGTATATTTAGTCTGAAGTATTTTATTCAGTGTAAAATTGAAAAGAATTTAGACCCTGTATTTCTGACTAGACTTTAGCCATTTTTTTGACTTGAAATTATAGTAGAGCTTTTTTTCATTTTGCAGTTACAAATAGATAAATAGGTTTTCCTATATCCCAATAAAAATTATAGTTTCAAAAGCAGAATATAAATTGAAATTTTATCCTATGCTGTTTGTGAAGGGCTACAAAGTGACCACAGAACTCAAATTATCTAGATAGTTGATGTGTGCTTTTAATAGGAGTAGATCCTAGATTTGAAATAAAATAATTTTTATTACCTAGCTGAAATTCATTATTTTTTCAGAAATAGTGCCAAACACATGTTAACATTATTCAAAGGTATGTATTCTGGAGGATTTTACTACCTCCATTTTGACCACCTTTAGGTCAAAAATCTTAAGATATGTTTAATTCCAACTTAAATCAGGATTTTGTACAGAAATATTCTATATTAGGATTTAACTGTGTCAAGCACAGTTGAACTCCATTATTTAAAGGAATTAGATCTATCTTACATCAGATCATTAAATATGTTTTATTCCATATTCTCCTTGTCATACTTACCCCTCTCTCGATACCTCTAATCTATCTTTCCATTCCTCCCAAACCTTTCTGTTATGTGCTCTGGAATTAGGCTCAACTAACTCCCATGTCCTCCATCTCTTCCCTCCATGTATTTAGTTCTCCCAGAGGATACTATTTTCTCTCTATAGAGGACTTTGTTTCCACTGAGACACCCTGCCCCAGTATAGGGGTGGGAGGCCAGATAGTCCTAGTCCCTCAGTGCCCTCTCCAAACATTATTGCATATGATCCAGCTAACCCTCTATCCTTTCTCTCTTGGCTTCTCCACATTCATTTATGACTCAGACACTTGATTTACTGTCTATCTCTCCACTCCTATACAGTCACAGAATGAGTTTATATGATCATTCCATTTAATACTCTAGCTTCCTAGTAATTTGACCCCAACTCCAGTATCATAGGTTTGCTGAACATTAGCCCCTCACTACCCATAGAAACACCATGAACCTTGTTACCCAGAATTTCTTAATATCAGAAAGCTGGTAGTTTTCAGGCTATATATAACCTAGCATGTTCACAGCCTCATTCCCTTTACACTGTTGTTTGATTTCCAATCCATTTTAAGCCCTACATTTTCAACCAGTCTTTCAGACCTCACTTGCTGGTTTTAGCCCTGGATGTCATGATAGATGATGTCAGCCACTCTCTTACAGATGCCTTCAACTCCTTGTTATTTATTTGGCAAACCCTAAAACTAAATTAAGCCTTCTTTGTTCTTATACCCTCTATTCTGTGCTAACTACCATTGCAGAGCATTCTGTAACTTTTCTATTGGCATTACTGCAAATTCACATTTCAGCACTAAGCCTGGATCTTGGGGACTCCTTACACTACCTTTACTTGATCAGTCCTCTTTTTCTTTCTTTTTAGCAATTATATCAAACCTCTTCCACTCTGTTCAAGCTTCCTATCTAATCACCTCACTGTCAACATAGAAACTCTCCTACTTTTTATGTAAATTTGAGGTAATCAGGCAATAACATTTTTTTAGTCCTAGTCTTCCCACTAGGCCATTCATTCTTCCCCTCCTGTCCCAGAAGTTGAGGTGCTCCTACCTGTTTCAAGCCAGCCTTCAACCTTCTTCATAATCCTATCACCTCCTATTTGTTCTGGAATTTTGCTTTATCATATAATCTCTATCTTGAAACTTTTCCCCACCTAATTTCCCTCAGCCTGTGCAGTATGGTCAGATCTCTTTTATTAAAAAACAAAACAAAATATCTTCCTTTGACTCTTGAGTTTCCCCAAAGCAACTATTCTTTCCTGTTTAAGATACCTTCTGAGTAACCTATAGATGCTGTCTCTATCTCTTTACTTTCAGTCATTTCTCAAATCACTGGTCTGTCTTTCCCTCACTATTTCACTACTCAGGTAACTTGCAAAAGTTAAGATTGTCCTTTCTGGAAAATCTAGTGGCCCTATTTTAACTTCTTTAGCATTTTTATCATGGTTTGTTAGTTTTTTCTTTAAATTCTCTATTGTACTACCTTAGTTTAGAAATGATATACTCTCCCAATCTTTTTCCTCTCTCTCTGATTGTTCCTTCTCTTGTTCGTTTTTAAGCTTCCCTTACCCTGCCCATCTCCTAATTTCCTGAGGGTGCTTTTGGCCCATTGATCTTTTCATTCTATACAGTGTCCCAGAGCGGTCTCCTTCATTCCTATTAAGATTCCAGTTCTGGCCTCTCCCCAGAGTTTCATACTTGGATATCCAACTGCTGGCTACTAATTGCTTCAGTTCATCTGTTCAAAACAGTACATATCTTTCCCTTAAAGCCCCAATCCCTGCCTTTTTTTTCTTCCTGTGTTCCCTGTATCAATAATTAACATCATTGATAATCCAGCCTCACAAAAAAGGCAGAATCCTAGAAGTCATCCTATATTCTTCCCAAGCACTTTCTCCACATCCATTCACTGGTCCTGTAGACATTTTTCATGGATAGTTCTCAAAATTATTTCCTTCCCTTGCCTGCCACCGCTCCCTTGTTTAAGACATTGTCATAAAAAATTATTATGAGTTATGAAAAGGAAACTATTAAATGCAGCAATATACTTTTAACTAAAGACCTAAGTTCTAATTTAAATGTATATAATCTAAGTAGAAACCATCCTGAGGCAAAAAGCAAAATAGCACCAATTTGGAAATTGTTAAGCCATATTATTACAACATATGTATAAAATACAAACCATCAGCTTTATTTATTGCTATTCTAAACTTGAATTTAGAAATAGTAACAATTTCATAAACCTCTTAAAATTTTTAACTCCTTTATATTCTTCCATGTTTCTTATTATTCTTATTATATTTATTTATTTTTACATTTTAGGATGGCTGTCTTCTGTGTATAAACAGCAGTGGCTTGCCATGCTCCGGGCAGAACAAGACAATGAGGTGGGGTAAGTATGTTATATCATGTTATTGCTGATCAGAAAAAAAACTTCAGCTATAAATTTTTGAGCACATTCATTATATTGAAAGATCGGTAACAACACTGAAACATCAAGTGCTATTAAAGTAGAGCATTATACACGTATTTTGCTGTGTATAATACCACTCCCATGTATAACGTGCACCCACATTTTTGTGCACATTGTACACATGATGTGGACTCTGGCCCACAAGGTCCATGTGTGGTGACTGCGATGAACAAATTCACATGGACTGCAGAAGTCCTGTTGAGAAAAAGGGACAGCATAGTCGTTCTCTAAGAGAGTGTCCTGACCCCTGCCTGGGCA
Source organism: Trachops cirrhosus (assembly GCA_028533065.1). NCBI lineage: Eukaryota > Metazoa > Chordata > Mammalia > Chiroptera > Phyllostomidae > Trachops > Trachops cirrhosus. Next base: position 101,960,351 of record CM052543.1, read on the forward strand.
GGCTTTCATTGCTTTTCTGGGTAGTTACATGGAGGGTGGTCCTCATTTACTATGCACAGGTTCACTGTAGATGATTACCTTTTACAGATAACAAAGGAAATAATGTTGCTAATTACTTCAAAGAGAAGGATGTTGCAGATCAAGGGGAAAAGTGGCTGAACTGGTTACACTCCATACTTGGGAGGTTTAGCACAGACTTTAGGAAGCCATTTCAAAGATATGCAGTAAACATTTGCTGCCTCAATTCAGGGTGAGGGAGTTTTAGCAAAAGCAAACCTCATAGCAGCCTAGGTACAATGCAGTCCTGATTCCCCACAGGAAAACCTATCTGTGAGCGTAGGTCCTGTGTGCCAACCTTGCTCCCCATCAGTTTTCCGAATCAAGGGCTGGGCTGCATTCCCCATACCACACGAAACAGTTCCCTATATACACAGAATTATTATGCCCATTATTATACCCATAGTATGTTTACCCATGTGTAATGTGCATCCTTATTTTTCCCTCAAAAATTTGGGCCAAAAGGCACGCATTAAACACTGCAAAATATAGTAATCAGTTTTAATTCTTATTATTTCTATAACATTATTAATCTTGTAAGTATTTCTTTGGTCATTTAATAAAATGAAATGCTTGAATTGTCATTTGCTATCTTAGTGAAATTGAGTAATTCATATACTTTGTTTCAGCTAGTGTTATATATTATGATTTTCTTTCAACATATTGAAATATTACTTGGAATAATACTTTCATAGAGCATGATTTTCATCTTATGTATAGGTAAAACATTTTCTTATTTGTGGTAGTGTTGTCAGATTCTAATTAATAGGTTTTTTTGAGGATGTTTGAGTCTAAAATCAATTAACATCATCTGGTTACAGATGCTTTACCCAAAAGCATATGTTCCCCTACAAAATATTTATGGAAAAGTAAATTATCTCTTTCAATTCATACTGCTTTGCAGTTTACAGAAGTACTTCCACATTTACTACTAGCTCCTTGGTATGGAAAGGGTGAAGAAATAATCCAAATGTGGTATATAGAAGAGGTCTTAAGAAGTTGAATATTTTTTGCCCTTATGCCCTTTAACCCCTTTTATATACCAAAGAACTTCCTAAAATAATGACCTAGTTATGTTTATATCCAAACAGTGAGTGTACGAAAATGTATGAATTAATGATAATGATTATGAGATGGTCCAGGGTTTTTAGTTCTACTTTATTTTTTAACTTTATTTTTATTGTTTACACTACTGTAGATGTCCCCATTTCCCCCTCCCCCTTTGCTTACCTCCCCCTAACCTTCACTCCCCTTCCCTCAGGCCATCACCACACTGTTGTCTGTGTCTGTGGTTATACACATATGCTCTTTGGCTAATCCCACTTTATTTCATTTATATCCCATCTTTTCCCAAATAGATTCACAGTATACTTATCTTGCATAAACATAAGATTGTTGAAACAGAAATAATGAATCAAAATCTAAAAAATGAAAGTTAACTCTTTCATCAAATTCAGATTTAAAGCATTTTGTAATAGATAAAATTCTTTATAAATCATTCTTCTTTTGTGTATTCAGTTTTTAAATGTTGAGTATTCTTCATTTTTTAAAGGTTTTTCTCATCTGTATCCTTATTGAGTTTAAAATAGAATCTCACCTAAGGGACTGAGCTAGAATAGGTGGTTTTCTTGTCCTAGAAGTGTATAATTAAGTATACTGTCCGTCATGAAGCACTCTGTCCATGATATTGAACATTTGCTCACTCCTGCAGGGCTACTAAAGTGAGGACTGTATTTTATCAATGCATTCTTAATTTTATCTACACCACAGAATGTTTGTGAATTAAATCTAGCAGCAAGTTTTTCTGTTCCCTTTTTTAACTTACAATTCTTTTGCAATTATTAGTTGCCTATTTCCAATGAGATTTCACATTTTATGTATATTTCTAGGCCTCAAGAAATCAATAAAGAAGAACTAGAGGCAAATAGCATGAGGTGTGGTAGAAAGCTTGCCAAAGATGGTGAAGTAAGTATAGGTTGTGATTCTTAATAATTCTTATAAAAATTGTTCTACTATTAGTGCAAAATACACTTTCAGTTATAATCATGACACCTGTCATACCCCAGAAGAGTTTTTTGATACAGTTTCTGTAGCATGATCTCCTGGACAAGAAGTTATACATTCAGTGGTGATTGATTATTCAGCCTTACATCAGAGTGTTGAACTTTATGGGTCCAGATAAAAGAGAAGAAAAGAGGATCCCTCATCAATACAGAAATTAAGATAAATAAGCAATTATATGGGAAATGTTACGTAGTGTTAAAATTGATTCTATTTTACAATTACCCTAAATCAAAGGCATTCAAACCCTTTAATTTCTACCCACATTAAGAATTACATTTTTCATTACCAAGCAATATAAATGTATATAAGTGAAACAAAGGTGTTATGAATCAATACTGCTGCTGTGTCCAAAGATCCTATTTTCTATTTAAATTTTTAAAAAGCTGATTAGCCCTGGCTGGTGTGGGTCAGTGGATTGAGCATCAGCCTGCGAACCAAAAGGTTGCTGGTTGGATTCCCTGGTCTGGGCTGCAGGCCAGGTCCCCAGTTGGGGGTGTGCGAGAGATAGATGTTTCCCTCACACATTGATGTTTCTCTCCTCTTTCTCCCTCCCTTTCCCTGTCTTTAAAACAATAAATGTATAAAATCTTTAAAAAGCTGATTGTGCCCTGATCAGTGTGGCTCAGTTGGTTGGAATGTTGTCCTGTAACCACAAAGTTGCGGGTTCAATTCCCAGTCAGGGCACAAACCGAGGTTGCAGGTTTGATCCCCGGTCTGGGCATATAAGATCCTCAGTCCAGGTGCATATGGGAGGCAACCAAATGATGTTTCTCTTTCCCATTGATGTTTCTCTAAAAGCAATGAAAACATGTCCTCAGGTGAGGATTAAAAAACATGTTTTGTAAAGCTGATTGTGATTCATTAAATTGATTTTACAATCCACTCTGTGCAGGAACTACATTTTTGAAATCTCCACCCTCTTTAAAATCTCCATTTCAAGCATACCATTTTTAGACTTTACCTCCTATTATCTTTTTAACCTTCTCCCTTTAGAACCTAACTCCAATAGTTTTTTTACATCCACCAAGGTGTACAGTACATTGTTCTTACTACCTTTTCCCCGTCACCTTCTCACCACATCACTACGTCTTTCATTACTTACAGTCTGTGTTCCATCTTAAAATTGATCCCTTGGCTTGTGCTGTTAATGTCCCTCTGTCAAATTCTCTTGGCTAAACCCCAATTCTTATTAAAATCCCAACTTTCCATGCACTCTTTGCTTGCTTCCAAACAGATGAATGTGACTAAACATTCCCTAACAGGTGCTTATAAATTTTAAGCAGGTCTTTAGTGTTGTATGGTGATCCTTCTAAATTTCCCTAGTGAATTTATCCTCCCAATCTTTCAGTAACTCTCATACTTTCTCAAAAGGGCAATGCTACTACCCCCATTCTTATTGATGACCATACTTCTTCATTTGGAAAGTAAAATCAAGAGAAAGAGCATCTGTACATCCCCCTACCAATAATTCTACCACTCTAGCTGCATCTGTAGCCATGTGCCATGCTTTTCCTCTTATTAGAATAGATGAACCCTCTGCTTCTATCCTGGCCCATCCCCTCCTGGACTTCATCCCTTCTCACCTGTTCAAAAGCTGTGTTCCTGCAGAGCTCCCTCTCCTGCATCAATTTTTCTCTTCTATTGGATCATTCTTATTTAGCATATAACATGCCACAGCATCACCCATCTTAAACTATATTCTGATCCCACGTTCCCCTCTAGCTACCACTCCATTTCTCTACACCCCTTTGAAGCAAAACTCTTGAAGAAAAAGTTGAATGTGTTTGTTGTCTCTACTTCCTGTTTTCTTTTCTTTTTTTAAAGATTTTATCTATTTATTTTTAGAAAGGGTAAGGTGGGGGAAGAGAAGGAGAGAAACACCAGTGTGTGGTTTTCCCTCACACATTCCCCCAACCGGGGATCTGGCCTGCAGTCCAGGCATGTGCCCTAGACTGGGTATGGAACCAACGACCCTTTGGTTCACAGGCTGGCACTCAATCCACTGAACCACACCAGCCAGGGCTACTTCCTGTTTTCTGATGCTCTCTTGAATCCATTCCAATTTATTTACTCTAGTAAACTCCAGTGAAGCTGCTGTGCCACTGTCACCAGTGATTTCCCAATTGCCAAATCAAATAGTTAGTTTATAGTCTTTAGAAGGTACTTAGCAATATGACACATCTCATTTCTTCTTGGAGATATTCTCCTTTGGACTTCCAGGACTGCATACTTTACTGATTTTCTTCCTACTTCACTGGCTGCTCCCAAGTCTTTGTTAGATCCTTCTTCTCTTTCTGAACAAATGTTGGTGTGACTAAAGGCTCAGTGCTTGGACTTCTTCCCTATCTGTGCTCACCCCTAAGTGATCTCATCTTGTTTCATGACTTAATACCAATGACTTCTAACTCCAGATTCATATATCCAGCTACTCACTTAACATCTTTCTTAGAATCCTAATAGCATCTTACATATCCCAAGAACTGAACTCTTCGATTTTCATCCCTAAACTTCTTCCTTCCCAAATATCCTCCAACCCATAAATGGCTCCTCTATTCATATTGCTTAAGCTCCAAATTTTGGGTTTTTCTTTCTTTCATACTATACCCGGTGTCCATAAGAAATGCCTCTGGGCTCTACCTTCAAAATACATTCTTCACATGTCTACCACTACCACCAAATCCAAGCCAACATTCTCTCTTGCCTGGGCTGTTGTGGTAGCCTTATAACTGCTCTCCCTGTTTTTACTTTTGTTCCTCTACATTCCATTTTCCACACGACAGCCAAAGTCATCTGTTTAAAATGCAAGTAAGATCATGTCAGTTCCTTCCCTCAAACTTTCCTTTAGCCTCATACCACTCTTAGAAGAAATCCAAACTTTTCCTTATTGTGGACTACTAGGCACTACATTTTCTGGCCCCTGACAGCCTTTTTGAACTCATCTCCAGCTTCTGTCCCCCTCAGCTGTTGCCCTAGCCACATAGCCATTGTTGTTATTCCTCCTATATGCCAAGCATGTTTTTCCCTCCACAGCTTTGTACTTGCTGTTCTATTGAAGTCACACGTTCCCCAGATAGCTACCTAATCCACTTCTTAGCTGACTCAGGACTCCACTCACCTAGCATCTCCCTAGACTTTCCCTACCACCTATCTGAACCAGCAAGCCCCACTCCTCTACCCGGTTCTCTCTCCTACATCCTGTTCTGTTCCCTTCTCTTCTATTCCATTTCATTCTATGTGTATCATTTATCTATTCCTTCCACACAAACATATAAACATATTAAAATATGCATTCTACTAAGACAGAAACCTTACTGCTATTTCTTCAATACCTGGAGCAGTACCTGGCACATAATATGTGCTCTATAAATCAGTGAACTGTTGAATTAGTGTTGTAATTCAGAGTGTCAGCCAGATACCTGAAGCCCTAACTTTATTTCACTGTACCACACCATCTTACTTAATAGTCTTTCATTATTAAACATTAGAATAAACACACACATGAATCTCATAATGGTATTTAAAATTACTCAGTTGTGTATCTGTTGGTTACTTAAGGTATTTTAGAGTATTTTAAAGTAAGGTAGATTTAATGGGTTCTTACTATCTCCATCTAGACTCTTAGTCCCCTAAACTGTACCTACTTAGAGTTACAGTGAAAAATCATATTACTTATGGTGGAATTACAACATGGAGATATAATTAAATAGATCATGAAGAGGCGATATTAGGAAAGTACTTTAAGGAACAATGATCATAAAGGCTACTTTTTTGCCTTTGATATATACTATGTCTTATGGTAAACCTCTATGTATATTTACAGATATATTCTGTGTGGGAAGCCTTACGGGAAAGGCACTGACAAAAATTATGGACTCATAAGAGAAAAATATTTGGAATGAGTTAGAGAGAGACAAAATATTTTTAACTTCAATTTGCTAGCATGATAAACTGAAGTAAATCTTTCTTTTTTGTATTTCTTAGTACTGCTGGCGGTGGACGGGTTTTAACTTCGGCTTTGACCTGCTTGTAACTTATACCAATCGATACATCATTTTCAAACGCAATACACTAAATCAGCCATGTAGTGGATCTGTCAGTTTACAACCTCGAAGGAGCATAGCATTTAGGTAGGTTGAGATTTCCCCACTCCGTTCCTCATTCCCAAAGAAATATTAAAAAATGAAATATAACCTTGATATTTTACACCAATAATGGTAGAACTTTGATAAACTACAATACATATGAATGTGCAAGGAAATGATAAGGCCCCATTCCTATAATATGTTAATAATCAAAATCATAAGATCTAGATCTAGTGTGTCAGGGAGAAAAAACAGGCTATAATATGAATGATACAGGATCAATACATGGCTTGAAGCTGAAGCTGCTGCCATGCTGCTATTCCTATCAAATGAAGGTCCAAACTGGAAACACAGCAAGGTATTTTTCCACAAAAACATGTCTGGTATTATCCTTCACATTCTATAAGATTTAATATGTCCAATTTTATGTGATAGTTGAGCTGGCAATATTTTTCTGGAGAGGATGCTGTCAAATTGGAAAATAGCTTAATGAACAAATTTTTCTTAAAGTCTCATGTTTGTACTTACCATATACCATATACAAAAATTAACACAAAATGGAGCAAAGACCTAAACATGAGAGCTAAAACTATAAAATAACTCTTGGAAGAAAATACTGGGGAAAAGCTCATTGACATTGGATTTGTCAGTGATTTCTACAGTGCAATATCAGAGCACAAGCAGCGAAAGAAAAAGGTTGATTGGACTTCAGAATTAAAAACTGCACCAAAGGGCATTTCAACAGAGTGAAAACAGAGCCCACAGAGTGAGAGAATATATTTGCTAACCATCTATCTGATAAGGAGTTAATATCCAGAATATATAAAATGTCCTAAAATTTCACAACCAAAAAAGCGAACAAACAACCAGATTTAAAAATAGGCAAAGGACTTACTAAAATAAACATTTCTCCTTAGGAGACAGACAGATGGTCAATAAGCACATGAAAAGATGCTCAGCACCACTAATCAGGGAAATGCAAATCAGAACCACAATAAGGTACTACCTTACACCCATTAGGGTGCCTGTTGTCGGAAACAAAGCAGTGTTGGTGAGGATGTAGAGAAACTGGACCCTTGCACATTGCTGGTGGGAATGTAAAATAGTGCATCTTTTGTAGAAAATGGTATGGCATTTCCTCAAAGATTAAACAGAATTACCATGAGGTCCAGCAATTCTTCTGGGTATTTACACAAAATAATTAAAAGCAGGGACTTGAACAGAGATTTATATACTCATTATAGCATTATTCACAAAAGGTAGAAGCAACCCAGTGTCCACTGACAGATGAACAGATAAAATGTGGCATATCCATACAATAGAATATTATTCAGCCTTAAAATGGAAGGAAATCCTGACATGTGCTACCTTGAGGACATTCTGCTAAGTGAAGTAAGCCAGTCACAAAGGAATAAATACTGTATTATTCCACTCACACAAGGGGTCTAGAGTAGACAAGTTTATAGAGACAGAGAGTAGGATAGTGTTAGTCAGGGGCTCGGATAAGGGGAAGTGGGGAATTTGTATTTACTGAGTACAGAATTTCTGGTGGGACGAATGAAAAAGTTCGGGAGATGGACGGTGGTGATGATTGCAGAAATTGTATTTAGTGCCAACTGTATACTTAAAGGTGGTTAAAATGGTAAATTTTATGTATATACTATAATAAAAAGGTACTTATAAGTTATTTTTATATCTAAGATATATGTAATAGCACAAGCTTGTAAATCTAAATGGAATCAGTATATAGTTTGATAAGACTTTATAAAAGACTTAGAGAATATGGAAGACAAAAATATTAAAGTGAGGGAAGGCTTATTTAAATTAATTGGTGGTTTAAAAATGTGTATTTTTATTTTATATTTGTGTCGATTTTTTTTATCGTAGATTACGTTTGGCCTCTTTTGATAGTAGTGGAAAACTAATATGTAGTAGAACAACTGGCTATCAAATACTTACACTTGAAAAGGATCAGGTATGTTTGACTGTGTTTCTGTTTGATTATAGTATTTGTCTTTTGAAACCTCTTATCTTAATTAGAATTAAAATTATTAAGTAGAATTAACATTTGATTTAAGGTTGGTTTGAAAGTTTTTTTGAAGGTAAAGATGGAAGTACTATGTTTACTTCTGCATTGTTTACTACATTCTGCTAGAAGTGCAACTGAGACCAAAAAACCCCCACACAATTTGATTTTGAGGGACAGGGAAAATCTTTAAAAGGGCAATAATTGTTTATCCTAAATATTATCTTCAGAAAGTTATGAATCTTAATTGCTTCATCCACCATATTTGTAAGCGCATTTATTTATACATTGATGGCAGATACCTTGAAGACAGTCCAGTAGGTTTCTATATAGTTCCTGAATATTAAGAGAACATTATCCTCTAGCACAATAGGTTTCTTTTATTTATTTATTTACTTCAGAGAAAAGTGAAGGGAGGGAGAAAGAGAGGGAGAAAAACATCAATGTGTGAGGATACGTTGATTGGTTGTCTCTTGCTCTCACATGCCCCTAGCTGGGGACCTGGCCCACAACCTAGGCATGTGTCTGGGAATCAAACCAGTGACTTTTCGGTTCACAGGCAGGTGTTCAATCCACTGAGCCACACCAGCCAGTGCTAGCACAATAGGTTTCTAAAATAACAGACATCTGTAATGTTCCCAAATTCTCTAAAGCCATTTATTTCTTCATTTTTCACATGCACGTCAAAGTTTCAAAATGTCATGAGGAAGTAAACCATTTTCTAAAAGTCAAATGAGAGCCATTAAAATACTGCTGAAGTTTATTGCTATTAAAACTAACCACCATTCAAAAAAACATGCTCTTTTATTAAAGGATTCAGAGCCTATAGTTCACATAAATTATTAGAAGTTAGCAGTTTTTCTCAAACTAAAGAGACTCTCATGTAATATCAGAATTTAGTATCACAAGGAACACTGGAAGTGATCATTCTAGCAGCTTTACACGCTCTGTGACAGCATTCTGACAGAGGGTCCTCCAACCATTGTAGGAGCTCTGGTGATGGAGTTGACTCTCTCAGGTGGTGGAAAGTATTTGAGAAGGTAGCTATATAATAAAGTTCAAATGTGGCTCTATTGGAATTCTCTATTGTGTCCTCTGGAGCTGCATAGAAAATGACTGTCTTTACCTGGTACCTGGAACTCCATTAAAAAATATTGTCAGCCCTGGCTGGTGTAGCTAAGTGGTTTGAGCACGGGCCTGCAAACCAAAGGGTTGCCTGTTGGGTTCCCAGTAAGGGCACATGCCTGCGTTGTGGGCCAGGTCCCCATTGGAAGGGCGCATAAGAGCCAACCACATGTTGATATTTCTCTCCATCTCTTTCTCCTTCCCTTCCCCTCTCTCCAAAAATAAATAAAATCTTTTAAAAAAATATTTTCATGGCTCAAAGCAGCCAGACTTAAAAAGCAAGACTAGATCAAGGTTGTAGTTGTATCCCAAGCGTTCCTTGATTTTTTCATTCAGCAAACATTTGTGTTTCTACCACATGCTAGTTTCTATGCTAGGAATAGAGGAAATAAAGAGAAGTTTATATTATGTATCTTGGTCTAAGTAGTGTGGTAGAGATGGGCTCAGAGTAGTGTGTAACATTGAGGGAGCAGTCTCCAACCCTTACTGTGAGGTTGGGGGACAGGTGTGGTTATTAGGGGTGTAGGAGAACGGGAGACAGCTCAGGGAAAACCTTCCCTCCTGGGGAAGTTGGCAATGAATGGGTACCTGAAGGAAGACTCAAATGATGAGTCAGATAATGAGACAGGGGAGCACCTGGGTCATTCAAGGAACTGAATGAGGTTTGGAGGAGTTCAGTAGGACTAGAGCCAGGGCATGATGGGCTGTGGACGGAGTTTGAACTTTTTCCTGAGATCTGTAGAGAGTTATGGAAGGGCTGTATTTGGGGAATTTTATATGTGTGTTTCACACAGGTTATAAATGTTTGCTATGGAAAATTAGAAAATGTAAGTGAAAATAAAAATCATACAAACTCCACTTAGAGATCAGAGCAAAATTAGATCTTACTGTTAATTATTTTGTAACCTGCTTTTTTCCCACTTTGTTGTGCATTGCTTTTCTTGTCAATATATATCCACACATCATTTTTATTACTGCATAATGTTGTTTTGGATATACCGTAATTTAAATAATCCTTGCTTTTTGGAGTTTTGGGGGGTTTTATCACTATTATAGAAAGTGTATATGCTATGTCTTCCTACATTTTTCTGATTTTTTAAATGATCAATTCCAAGAAGTAGAATTCTTGTCAGATATATTTCCTAGTAACCAAATTGCCTTCCAGTAACACTATCCAGATTACATTCCCTCCTGCAGGAGAGCATGCCGAGCATCCGTGTACTGTCATCCTTCCTAATCTGTCCCCAGTATGAAAAGTGAAGACAAATTATATTTAATTTTCATTCCCTTGGCTACTGGTATAGTTGGTATTTTTGTATGCTTATTGGACATATTGTGTAAATTAATTTATATTGTTTATGTTTATATTTTTATTAAGGTGTTTGTTAATTTTTTAACAGCTTTGATATTTTAAGAGTTATTAACATCTATGATAAGCTAGAGTTTTCCCATTTTGTCATTTATCTCTCAAACTTCTTGAAATAATCTATCAATCTATTTATTTAATGATTTTTTCATTTGGTGTGATGCTTAGTCCTGATCATTAGGATTATATAAATAGTCACCTGTACTTCTTCTACTCATTTAATTTTTCACATTTGAGTATTTTTATGATATACCTGAAGTGTAGATATACCTCAATGTATTTAAAATGCCATTTTTATCATGTACTACATCCTTATACACTTGGCTTTATTTCTAAACTTCGTTATGTTTTATTGATTTCCTTGTTGTGGAGACACCAACACATTGTTTTTAGACTAACTTTAAAACTAATTTTAATACCAAGTAATGAAAGCCACTTTCATTCTTCTCTTTTCAAAAATCTCTGGGTTCTTTGTGCATGATTATTCTGTTTGGAGTATAGAATCATTTTGTCATGTTTCCTCTCAATTCCTGAGTGTAACCGAACGCAGGTCTGGCTGCCTGCCAATATGAAAGCCAGTACTCAAGAGGCGGGTGCTGGTATGAAGGAAGGTGGTTTATTTGCAGATGCTGGCCATTTGGAAGATGGAGGACTCATGTCTCAAAGCCCATTTTGTGGAAGATGGGAGACTTATGTCACAAAGCCCATTTCCACCTCTCATTGGAGGCAGAGATTTTTTATAAGGACAGAGAGGGGAACAGAACAAAAAGATGAAGGTAGGGGGCTGCAAAGTTCTCTCTGTGCTTACAAGCACAGCCCATTACAATATGGCAAGTGATGGTCTGGTGTAGTCATCCTGGCTTCACATTATCCCAGCTTCATGTCGTCCTGGCTTCATGGTTGAAGGTCAGCAAATTTTTTGGAGCCGAGATGCTTGAAGTTTGGAGTCTGTCTTTTGAAGTTAGTTCCTAGGATTCATATACAAACATGCTGTTCCTATATAAGACACACATTAGAGTTAACACTTATAAGCAACGTCAAAAGAATGGTGGGTAGATTACAGTTTCCCACCATTACAATTTTCCACTGTTACATGTGGACTTAGATTTATATTTGTTAAATATATACAGTAATTTGGGGAAATTGATATCTTCCCTTCTAGAATATGGTTTTTTCCTACATTTATTTAGTCTTCTCTTAGGTCTCTAAAATGTATCATTTGTTCCCCAATATTATCCCTGTATATTTCCTGGAAGTATAATGCTAAGTATTTAAATTTTAATTGCTACTATGAAATTAATCCTTTTTTCTAACAGTGTTTGATGACATGTAGGAAAGCTAGTGATTTTTTGCATTTATAACTATCTATCTTATAAGACTCTGCTAAGTAGATCTGCATTAAGAAGGACCTCTCAGCCTGTGTAAGAAGGATTAGAGACATGATAATGGCAGGAAGACAATTTAGCAGCTATTGCTATAATCCAGGTAAATGATGAGAACCTTAACTTATGGAAGGTAGCAGTGGCGATGAAGAAGTGTTGATGGGTTCTAGAAACAAAGCAGTGCAGTTGAAAGAATATGGTTCCTAATTGTGAGGATAAGAAAGGAAGTGGTCAAAAGTAATCCTGGTTTTCTGACTTGGGCAACTTGATTTATAGTAGTAGTTTTTCCTGAGATTTGAATTATGGAAATGAAAATGAATGTAACTTAAAGTGAGGATAGAGATAATAAATTCAGTTTAGGTGTATTTAGTTTAAAGATATCGCCCTGGCTGGTGTGGCTCAGTGGATTGAGTGCCAGCCTGTGAACGAAAGAGTCATCATTTCAATTCTCAGTTAGGGCGCATACCTGAGTTGTGGGCCAGGTCCCCAGTTGAGCAACCACACATTAGCTGCCCAACCACACATTGATGTTTCTCTCCCTCTATTTCTCCCTCCCTTCCCCTCTCTAAAAACAAAATCTTTTTTTAAAAAGGGGAAGCATTATGCTAAGTGAAATAAGCCAGGCAGTGAGAGACAAATACCATATGATCTCACCTTTAACAGGAACCTAAACAACAAAACAAACAAGCAAAATATAGCCAAAGACACTGAAATAGAGAACAGGCTGACAGTGACTAGAGGGGAGAGGAGAGGGAATTTCAGGGAAATTTCAGGAGAGAATGGGAAGGGTTTACAGGAACAAATATAAAGGACACATGGACAAAAACTAGGGGGTGGAAATGGGAGGCAAGTGGGGAGGGAAGGGTGGGTGGGCTGGGTTGGGAGTAAAGGACAGAAAACTGTACTTGAACAATGATTAAAATAAAATTAGAAAAAAAGGGGGGGAAGCATTAAGGTGAAAATTTGATAGGCGGGTGGGTCATTGGATCTAGAGTTTTCAGGCAATGCCTGGGCTAGAAATGCTGATTGGATGAGATAACGTACAGGAAGTGTATAGAGAATGTGACAGTTTGGCAACCTAGGAAACACTGATATTTAAGGGGTGGGCAGGCAAAAAAAGTAATCTGGTAAGACATTCAAGAGCTCAGACAGGGAGTCCATTTTTAAATATGCCTTCACTTGGGTTATTGCTACAGACTCTGACCATGCCACGGTGACACAGGCGGCAAAAGGCTACCTGTGATTTGACATCATTCCTCTCTGCTGTCCCTTAGCACCATCAGCCCAGGTGATTGCCTCACCTGACCCATCATCTTACCTATCTTACTCACTTTCCCTGTTTTTGAAAATATAGAGAAATTGCACCTGTTTTGGGGGGATGCAGGGAGACATTTTGTATTCTCAACCTCCTTTGTCCAAATATGTCTTGCTGCTCCCCCAACACAAACTATGTCCAAGTGAGACTACGTTAGTCATGCAAATATTCCAGTTTCAGTCCCTCTTTATTCCAGAAATACATTCCAGAAGCACCTACTTCAGTAAAAAGCTTAAAACTCTAGATTTAAACAGTGTTTGGTGGCATATCCTCAAAAATATATATATAATAAGGTGAAACTTATGCGTATCATTGCAGAGAATGTATCCAGATATTTAAAAAGTACAAGTTATTATTTCAGTACTGCTGCTTCTACTCCGATGATTTATTTTGTTCACCAAGTGCTGTAAAGGGTTCCAGACAGAGATCTGTAGCATGAGTGCTGGTTGCAGTTCTGGCTCTCAGGTGTATTATCAGCTCCTTTCTCTTTGGAATTTCCAGGCACTCTCTGAATTTGAAATTGATTTTACATGGTACTTTATATTCCAAGAGACAGATAACATGTCTGCATTAGAAACAGTGAAAAATCTTAGATAAGAATGGGAACCAGGATTATTGACTCCCCACCTTCATCCTAATTATTTGCTATATAACTAAGGGCTCTCAAATTGAAGTCAAATGAGAAGTCTACATATTTCTGGACTCTTACCTGTTCTAGACTCTTACCTGTTCATAAAATATGTAGGTATTTGATAGAAATTTTTCAATAATGAAAACAGCTACTAGTATTGAGTACTTCATATACGGCTGGCTTTGCTGAGCCCTCTGTGTCATGGTCTCATGTAATCCTGTGAAGTGGGTACTCCTACGGTACTCATGTAACAGTGAGGAAGCTGCAGTTGACAAGGCCGGTGACTTGCCCCAGGTCACACAGCTTTTGGGTGGCAGTTTTGAGATGTGAGCATTAGCTCTCAGACTACAGATGCAAGCCCTTATCTACCATACTATTTCCTTCAGTTCATTCAGTTCAAGAATTTGGTTTTATGTTAGTTGGTTTGTTGGTTTTTAATATTATACCTTCTTGTCATTAAAGCAACAAATTTGTTTTATAGGAACAAGTAGTAATGAATTTGGACAGCAGGCTTCTGATCTTCCCTCTATATATCTGCTGTAATTTCCTGTATATATCACCAGAAAAAAGAACTGACAATAATCGTCATCCAGAAAATCCAGAAAACTGAGGATCTTATTGATTGGAAACAGTAGCACTTTGAAAACTTTTCCAGCCAGCTTTAACTTAATGGCCCTATAATGTTCACATCGAAGGTGACTAACAATGACAAAGGCCTTATGAACTATACAGGTAATATGGAAGACTAGTCTTCATCACGTTTCTATACGTACATTAAAAAAAATTTGAAGCCAAGAAGAGATCTGTCCATCCATTTCTGCTATAAAGATGTCAGCTCATGCTTTTAATTTAGCATCAGTAGAAAATCACTATAAGTGTAATTCATGTTTCTCTGCAACCAAATATAGAGTTAATTTTTAGCTTAAATTTTGATCCTACCTAATGTTAATGTACTCAGTTATCCATCTGTAAATTTATTTTGTCTGAAAGAATATGAAAGAAATAATTTGAAAGGCCAATTATTAATGATCTTTCAGTTGATGTATTTAAAGGTGTCATTTAAATTTTTTCAATTGCTCTTTACGATTCCTAATATCCTTCCAATATGTAGTTGTTTTTAGTCATTAAATACTTTTTTCATGTCTTTGGAGACTAGCTGAGGAAACTTTTTATTTAACTTACCCATTTGTATGCTATTTTAATTTAGCTTTCTTAGGCTTTTAACAACAACAACAACAACAACAACAACAACAAATCAGCTTCAGACTTTCAGATGAACTGGAATGGGAGAAGTCAGTGTGACTCTGAGTGTATTGCTTTGCCTTACATGGTCTTTTCTTTGACATGCTGTACAACTTTATTATTATGTTGAAGATTATTTATGTACCAAACATCACACTTTAAACATTTCATAGTCTAATCTTTAGAATTATTTATGTTCAAATTTTGGTTGGGAATCCTATTTCCGACTTAAGCTCAGGGCTTTATAACCTCTGAATTGAGTGCCTTTGAGTTACACATGCTAATAGAAGTTTCATAGTCATTGTAAATAAAGTCGAAGGTTGTTATAGAAGCTGGTAATAAAGCATTAATGTAAAAATAGAACTTATTTTTGTCAAAAATTAGATGTACACTTGTCATGATTTATATTATGTTGGCTTCTTGTGTTTACCGTTATTTTGAAAATAGCCATGCTCCTTGTCTTTCCAGTCAAAGTGAATACTTTTTTGTGGTTAATGTATATTTTTAGTATGTTTTAAAAAATGGCAATCACTTTTATGTATCTGTACATATAACAAATACCCATTTGGAAAAAGAATAAAAACGTCTTTTATGAAATGAACCAAAAAAAAACTTAGTTGAACCAGAAATTTTTCTTTGAAGTTAGATATTTTCCAATTAGATTTAACTTTTGGAATTTATTGATAGTTTTTCTTCCCAGTAATATGTCTATAGATTTATAAATTGCTTTTGTCCTTTCAAAATTCATCCTCCTGGTTAATTTAAAAGAAGATTTTAAATGCTTCCCCTTTCTTTGTCCCCCAGAACTGCAGTTTTAAGTGTTTCTAATACAATAGTTTGGCTGCATCAAGAGGCTACATTTCTTACTCTTATTGGCTATTATTTGGCTATAATTATATCTCATAAGATGCTTTTGGTTTTTTCCTACTTGCTGCGTCAGAGGTTCCTTACCCTGTATATGTTAAAACATGTAAATACCTATCTTGAAGTATTTTACTAATTGAATTTTTTCAAATCTTGGGAGGAAAGATAAGTAGTTTTGAGTATATTAATGAATTATTTGATTTCACTTATATAAACAGATCACATTGGAATTATGTATGGTTCTTGTCCATTGGTTCATTGCTTTTGTCATCCAAAAACAATTGATAATTTCTTTAGTAACAAGTAGGTTGTGTTCTTATTTGAAAAATTGGTAATTAGTTCTTCACATTGATATCAAAGATCTGTTTTTGTTTTCTTACCAAATACTTTAATGTTTGCACACTTTTTACTCTTCTTAATAAGAATATTTGCAATAAAGCATTAATAGTGTCAGCTGACATACTGTATCAGCTATTATATATGAAAGTTTTTGTCTTATAGTCTTTGCCAAGTCTTTTTCTTAAGCTGCTAGGGATAGAAAACAACACCAAGTAATAGTTATTTTAGCGTGGCTGTCAGTAAAGAAGAGGTCCTCCTTAAGAGAAAATGTTCTAGAGTCTAATGCTAAATAATTAAAGAGGGATATGAATGCACCTCACTTTTAAAAATATGTGTGTGTGTGTGTGTGTATTTGGCTTGAAACGTATCAAGCCAAAATTAAATGAACAGTGGGAGTCACTAGCTATTTTTTTTTACCAAGTGTTTAGCAGCCCACATATTATATCAGATTTGAAATCTCTGAATAGTATTAATGAACAATTTTCAACATCACATGCAAAAATAGGGCTCCAAAAAGTCACTGTGGCTATCTAAGTTTAAGTTAACTAAAATTAAAATTTAAAATTTACTTCCTCAGTTGCAATAGGCACATCAAAGTGCTTAGTTAATCACATGTAACTAGTGGCTACCATACCAGACAGTGCAGATATAGAATATTCCCATCACTGCAGAAAGCTCTATCAAATAGATTTGGTCTAGAATATTGAACTGTCAGTATTGAAACTATGTCAAAAGCTTCATTCCCCTAGAGATGAACCCATGTAAAGAACAGAAAAGTTAACAGAACCAGAGGTACAAATGGTAAATTGTCAAGCACCTAAAATGATATGTTGAGTCATAATTTCAAGCAATGTGGATCTAATTGCTTGACTACGTTAAAAAACAGAAGGCATATAGTACAGGTCCTTCCCCAACCAGAGAATCTGAAACTCTTCCCAAGGTCTGAGATACAGGGGGTATAAAAGCAAAATCTCAGACATCATCAATCACTGTTAACAAGTGATCAGACTACATTTAATTAGGGGGAATACTACTGACTCAACAGTAGGTGTCCATATGTAATGATGAAATAGGACACTTGTGTGAAGGCTCATGATTTTATATGAAACAGGACTAGAAATGTAAAACAAAATGTAACCAAGGCTAGGGATAGTAGATTTGCAGAGAATCACAGATGGTTAAATACAGTTTGCCTTTAATGAAAAAAATGGTTGGAAAAAAATTTATATGCATGTATGATCACAGGTGTTGACCTAACCCCACCCTCCCCACTCAAATTCTATCTAAATAGCCTTTAGAAAGAGAGAACTTCAAACCATGTGTTGGAAACAGAGAGGGCTTTCTTCCGGATACAATGCTGAAGACATACACTGCTGGATAATCTACATCCTGAGAGAGGGCAACTTGATCAGTAAATAAGGAAAGCCCTAGTAGAACCCAATTTCTATCCCATATCTTAAAGGGGAGGAGCCACTTATAGAGACACCATTTCTTTTCCTGGCAAAGGTCGATCTCAGGATGTCCCTTTATGGAACTTCGTCCTTTGGTTTTTCCCTTTCTCTTTACTTTTTCTTTTTTTTTCACTATACTCATTCATCACTCCAGTATTTAAGCGGGCTTAAGTTTCTCCCATCTTTGAAAAACCATCAGTCACACCTTCACCTCTACCCACTACCACATTTTTCCCTGCCTCATCACACTTCAGATGGTTCTCCAAATTGTCTTCACTTCATAAGCCATTCACAACTCAACTTCACTAAAACTTTCCTAGTCAACAAACAGTTGCTAAATCCTATAGGTTTCATGTGTTTGGGATTTTTTTTTCACTTCTTTTAATAAACATTTAAAATTAACCACTTTGTTCTCCTTTAAAAAAAGCAGCCTTCTCTTAAACTTCTTTGATATCACACTCCCCCAGTTTTCCTTCTGTTTTTCTGGCCATTCCTTAGTCTTCTGTGGGGTTCTTCCTCTGGCTATCTCCAGGCCATTTTCTTTCCTGAGCTTGCACCAGGTGAGTGATTCCATGTACTCTTAGGGCCTCAAATGAACATCTGCATTCCGATGACCGCTTTTTTTGTAGTTCCAACCTAAATCTCTCTTCTGAGTTTCCAGATACACATCTAATTGGCATCTCTTGGGTGTTCAAAATGGCACCTGAAATTAGCATGTCCTGACCTTGTTATGGGAGAAACTTGGTTCTTGCCGATGCAGTAAAGAATTACAGATCAGCAAGTCTGTTAGTATGTAAGGAGGGTTTATTAGTGATACGTTCTTCTAGAAAAGAATGGGCCTTGCCAAGGTGGGGACTGAAAGGCATAGGTTCAAGGGAGGGCAAGGTAAGGGCAGTAAAAAGCAGCGGTGGCAAAAGCATCAGATCCTTTGTCCTGAGGGCTTATATAATTGGCAGGATCAGGATGAAGTTACCTATTGATTGGCAGGTAAAGGTGGTGCCAGCCTCCCCCAGGAGTACATGACTACCCAATGTAGGTATGTGTGGAGGTCTGTTATGTTAGCCTGAACCCTTATCTTGCTCCAGACCACAGTTTGGTCATCTTATTGTAAAACAGATAGGTGACAGGAGGTAGTTAATTAAAGTTGAGGCAGTTACCCAAAGTTATTTATGGGCTCTTTTTGTAACCATTAGGGACTCTAACCAGAGGCAGGCAATTAACCGAACTTGTTTTATGGGCTGCTTCTTGGAGTGCTGTGAACCCTTTCCCACCTTCCAGGCCTTGAGATGAGCACAGTTTCAAAGGTTTTTCTTTCCCAGATAAATGGAACAATACATAGAGAGTTTCAAGGACTCCCCTCCTCCTGTGCTAGCATGTTGTTTCTTGTGATGTTGGGACACCTGGCAACATCATCGGACCAGGCTTAGGACCACTGAGTTAGTGAGTGAGACATGCCTCCTCCTCCCTACCCTGGTTTGCTATCTACGTACCTAACAATCTGAATGTATATTCTTACCAAATGTATCTTACATGCTTTATCAAATAATGCTATCATCTACCTAGTTTCACAAATGAGAAACCCAAATGTTGTTCTCAAGTCTTCTAATTCCCTCATCCTCTGCATCCAAAAATCACCAAGTTTTTCTAGTTTCACCAACTATTTCTCAACTTTAAGCACTCTCCACCATACCTACTTACACCATTTTAGTACATGCCAGTGTAATTTCCTACGTAGATTACTGTACCAGCCTCCTATTATTATCACCAGTTGAGTCTCTGCATTACTCATTGTTCTCTTAATACATTCAAATCTGATTCCCTGCCATCCTTAAAACCTTCAAAGGTTCCCTACTGCCTTTGTGTCAAGATAACTGTCAGTTTACAAGTCTATTGTAGCCTTTTCTTTACATTTCCACTCCTTGTTCCCTAAGTGGCTGTCATACTTTCAGTTCTCTGCATAGCCCATCCTCACCTTGGTATGTGCAGCCTCCTCTGCGTGACAATCTCTTCCACCTCCCCCTACTCCAAATGTCACCCCATTTCACCTGGCTAATTTCTACTCATCTTTAAGGTCTTGTTTGGACATCATTTCCTTCTGGAAACTTTTCTTGACAACCTTCCCCCTCAGAACCAGTCAGGTACCGGTCTTATGTACCCTCATAATGTTCTATCAGTGCACATTCACACTGTTTACTTGTTTGTGTTCCTCAGTGGCCAGCAGTCTACTCAAGAGCAGGCATATCTTTTTCACTGATTAAGCATCTGGCATACAGGTGTGCAATAAATGTTCGTGTGAATAATTGCATTAATCATGCCTTTTTCTTTCTTTTATTTTTCTGATGTTTTGACAACTCGGAAGCCTGCCTTTGAACTGGCAACCTGTATCCTCCAACCACCTTCTTTACCAGACTCTTACAAGCCAGACAATATTCCTCTGCCCTAACAACCCCAGGGCCAGGTACCACACAATTCCGGAAAGCCCCTACATCCCAAAATCCCCTAAAATTATTCAAAGTCGCCAATTATAAACTTGCTTACCCTGCTGCCCCCATTCCTTCCAGCAAAAATCACAATAAAGCCTCTTATCCATGCTTTCCCCTCGTTCCCTCTGCCTTCTGATCCACCCTCGTGCTTCCCCCTGTGGACTTAAACTGCGAATGCTATCTTTAGAATTGGTTTGATAAGAAACCTTTTGTGCATGTGGGCAAGAACTAGAAAGGAAAATGAGGGGGGAGGGATACGGGTATTTTCCAGATTTCTATAATAACATCAATTAGCATACTTTAATGCCCACCGTGAACACAAAAACCACGGCGAAAATGGGGCTGGAAGACCAGAGGTAAGAACCTGGTCCCTCACCAGCATTTCTGACCTCAGATGGTTTAGCTCAATCCCATTTCTTTAGAAGCCGGAACCCTTGCGATCATTTGAACGTTTTCCAGTCGGCAGTGAAAGCGCAGTTCCGGCTCCCCCGGAAGTTGTCTCACTTTCGTTTCCGGGGCGCCGTGAGGTAGAAGAGATCTCGGAATGGGTCGCAGCCGGAGTCGCTCCCCGCGCAGGGGTGAGTCCAGAAGTGATACGGAGGGTCTAGGGCTCTTTGGAGGTGCACCCCACCCCCCTTTTTTTCAGTACTAGGGCCACGGAGAGACAGGCCCTTTATTCCTGAGAAGAGCTGGGGGGTGGAGGGGAGAGGAATACCTGGCACTCCGAATTTAAAGCAGTTTTTTTTTCCCTCTAATAAATTGGGGTTTCGCTGACTCCTTGACAGCCTTCTATAGTAACTTTTGTTATTCTTGTGACTGGCTAATTGAAAATTAGACCACGGTTCCATCACTTAATTTCTGAATGAATGTGTGCAAGTCATCCACCCTTTTTGAGACTGAATTCCCGTAATTAGACACTGGAGGTACTATTACCTAGCTCTAAAAACTGATGGGAATATTAATGTCACATTCCATAACACTCAGCATGTGATACAACCTGGATCTCAAATGCTCCACTTTAGGTGCCTCTAGTTTACTATAATAGGGAAATTGATATTTAGAATATTGTGTCCAGGGAGCTCACGTCCTGAGGTCTTCTGGTCCCCACGGCCATAATGAAGCAGAGCGATGTAAAGGACGCAAGACTTGGAGCAGATCTGACTTAGACCCTTGGCTCTGCCCCCTGGTCAGTTCTTACCACCTTCAACTAGTCAACACTTGATGTTCTTAAAACTTAAATGAGGCTACCATCCACATATGGCTATTGAAGTCTTAAGTCTCAATAGGGCCCAATATAATTTCAACTCTTAACAGTTAAGGAGTAGTTACATTTATACAGTCCTAAAATTATTTCAGTCCTTTGAAGGCAACCTTTGAGGCTGATGTACACCACCCCCACCCCCGTGAAAATGAGTTTGACACCCCTGCCTTAAGACGCGCTCAATCAGAATGTGTAACCATAGAACCAGATTTCCTTAATTTACTACAAAAAAGAAAGTAAAAATCTCAGTAATTTTTATATTATATGTTGAAATAATAGTTTAGAAATATATGTGTTTAGTCAAATGTCTGTTAAAATTAATTTCACCTGTTTTTGGTGGGTTTTTTTTTTTTAACTTTTTTAATATGGCTGTTAGAAATGGTTCGCATTATATTTGTATTAGACAGCATGGCTCCAAGTATTTGAGGTAATTTTGGCTCTGCAATTTTGCGTTTGTATTAGAGCGCAGGCGGTCCCGGTCCACCTCCCGGGAGAGAGAACGCAGGCGCCGAGAAAGGTCCCGGTCCCGGGAGAGAGATCGGAGAAGGAGCCGCTCTCGATCCCCGCACAGAAGACGCTCCAGATAAGTGCAGAAAATAACCAAGGGTTTTATCACAAATCCCAAAGAAACTAGTTGTTGCCTCTGACTTTGTTTTTATCACTTATAAGGAGGTTTAAGTGTCATGAAATGCAGGGAACTTAAGCCCACTTCATTCTAAACCTATCATCCCCATTGATAAATGGATTAAGTAAGTCTCTACTCCTCGAGTTGTCTTTAGGAGTAAAGAGAAATGATGTGGGAAAAGCGCTTAACATGATCCTTGACAAGAATAAGAAATAAGGATTTGTTTTGTTCTGTATTAACTTTTTGTGATAATGGTTTACTGAAACCAAGAATATGAGATCTTGGAAGAACCTTAGAATGGACTCTTGATTCTTAATAAGCATCAATACTCTGGTTTCTCTTCAGATCATATAAATCTTTCGCCTTTTACTTAATAAGCATCAATTGCTGTTTAAGTCAACTTTTTGCATGTTTATGTGTAATTGTTAGAAACTGTTTAGTTACATTTTTCTGCCTTACAAAAAAAAATTTTAGTCCCAGCTAATAATCAGGGCCTAGGCAGAACCTTCTAACTTACTCTTCTATAAGAACTAGACCCCTGGTTCTCTGGAGTCTGGCTTCTGTCCAGCCTTTACCTTCCTGGCACTCATGTGCATCTCTGCTGATTGACACAAGTGGCCAGGTATGTCTCTGTTTCTGACTTCTTCACTTATTAAAATATTAGGTCCCCAAGACGACATAGATCCACATCTCCTTCCCCTTCTCGACTGAAAGAAAGGAGAGATGAGGAAAAGAAAGAAGCAAAAGAAACAAAGAGCAAAGAACGTCAGATTACTGGTAATGTTATCTGATAAATAACTGTAGGAAGAGTACAGCCTTGTTTAGATAACTTCGGTCACTTTGATAATTGTATAATTTTTGAACATTGAAAAATATTAAGTTTTTTATATGGTTCATTGCATATGGTTTTGAGATTTTTAATTGTACTTTAGTGAGTTCCTGGTTATCTGTCATGCTCCTGACATAGGAAGGAAAGTTAAAAATGTGAGCATATTCTATTTTGGAAGTACCTTCGAAACAAGTGTCATGTCTGATATTAAAGGTGGTCCTGCCTGAAGGCTTCAGCCATATGCTTTTAAGCAGTCTCTTCTGTGGAAGGTGGGGAGCACATTCCTTCATTGCACCTTAACTTATATTCTGCCTAAATTGAAGAGGAGTTTTTTTTGTCAGACTCAATCGTTTAGCTAATTGTTTTATATATTCTCTGCTGGGAAGGTAGAATAACTATTAATCTATTACCACTTTTCCTCTTATATGTAAAATGATAAGAGTTTTAAAATTAGAAGTTACTTTTGCAGAGGAAGACTTGGAGGGCAAAACAGAGGAAGAAATAGAAATGATGAAGTTAATGGGATTTGCCTCCTTTGACTCCACAAAAGTAAGTAAAATATGCAGCCCATTAAGCATTCTGAGTTGAATTAATTCATCATGACTGTCCCCTTTTTCCATATTCTTTACTATCACTAGTGTAATTTCTTCCACCATTATAAGTTTGTTCAGTTAAAAGACAATAACTCTCTGTATGAAGGTCTTTGAAAGCACGGAGAGGAAGCAGTGAGGTGCTGTTTGAATCCAGGAAGTGTTTGCCTGGGATGGTGTTGAGTTAGGTCTTAAAGGGCCAGTACAAAGAAGAGGAGGAAAATCATTTGAAGTAAAAGGAAGAGCTCATGAAAATGCCATGTAGGCATGAAGGAGCATGGTGTATTATGGGAATTTCAAATTCAGTGACTGGTAAAAGGATGCTGATGGGCTTGTGGCTACAGTGAGACTGGAAATAGAAGTAAAAAGCAAATCGTGGAGGGACTTTTGCTACTCTTAGCCAGTTAAGGAATTTAGAATTGGTTCTTTAGGTGTTGAGAGAAAGCAGTGATTTTTAAGACAAGGAGAGATAGGATTATGTGTTTTAGAAAGATGACCCAGGGCAGCATTGGAGTACAGATGGGAGGCAGGTTAGATTGGAGATTTAGGGAGAACTGCTGAGCTGTGCAAGTGAAAGATAATGAAGACCCACACTGACAGGAGGGGCTGGAATGTTGAGAACCATTCAGGAGCCAGAGTTAGTGGTAGGAGTGGGAGAGAACAGTCAGTGATGACTCTAAGGTGACACGCTGAAGGGCTAACCAAGAAAAGGTTATGGGAAGGGGAAGTGCCAGGAAACAGAAGAGGGAAATTCAGCTGCCAGGTAAAGATGACATTGGGTAGCTGTACATATATCTCACAGTTCAGAAGAGGGTGGTTTGGAGATTGAATGCTGTCTAGCCTTCATCATAACACTGGAAAGAATAAGGAAATGGGGGAGGAAAAAGGAAGGGATTGTGGAACGACATAAAGTCAGTTATAGGGAGGAAGAGGGGAGAGAGTAGAGACAGGGAGAGACAGGTAAAGAGAGAAATAGGGGAGAGGGGAGTTGGAGAGAGGAAATGGAAAGGGGAGGAGGAAAGAGGGGCCAGTAAGGATACAAAAAAGGGAGTGTGTGTGTGGAGAGAAAATATATTTTAAAAACTTTTTCTTTTCTAGAATTTTAAGTCTATTTAGTTTTGTAAATGGAAATTGAGGTTTTAGACAAAAATAATCCTCTTGCCTAATTTTGTATTCCATTGAGTTCTGAATGGAGTGGTGTAATTTCACATGCTGTAAGAGTTTCTAACCAATGTGATTGTGTAGGGTGCACATGTTGGTTTTTTTTTTTTAATGATAGCGTAGCCCTGGGTGGTGTGGCTCAGTGGATTGAACACCAGCCTGAAAACCAAAAAGTCTCTGGTTTGATTCCCATCAGGGTACATGGCTGGGTTGTGGGCCAGCTCTCCAGTTGGGTATGTGCGAGAGACAACTGATCTCTGTTTCTTTCACACATTGATGTTTCTTTCCCGCTCTTTCGCTCTCCCTACTTACCTGGCAGGGGAGATACTATGATCATGAAGGTAGTTTTCCCAGGGTGAGCCTTATCCAAATGTGGAAAACCAACTACATACTTTGTGGGAATGGGAGACTGCATTTGCATTCTCCCCTGGCAAAAAAATTCAGTGTATAACTCAGGCATGACTGTTTTGAAGTGAGAAAATTAAGAATGAGCTCTTATTTTCACAAATGGTTATGTGAACCCCATTTTGGAATTTAATGCAATTTATGTGTCAGCTTTTTTCCCTTGAATATTTGTTTTCCAAAGAGTATTTTATAAGTGAAACTATTTACTAATGTATATAGGATGCATAATAATATCTCTGAAGTAAAGCAACACTAATTTTATTGTTCTTAGAAGAATAGAGAGGGAACTTACCAGAATTATTTTCTTTTTTGGGTGGTGGGGTTACTATTGCCCAGTGTTTGAAATTCCTGAGAATCAGATATAAAGATGAAGTCTTATTTTCTTTAAAATGTAGTCTATACTGAAGATGCTTGTTTATAAAGGAAAAATTAGGTGAAAATTTATAGATCCCATAAAAATTGAGTACTATCAGAATAGATGATATCAGTTGTTTTTTAATGACATCTACAAGAATGCTAATTTAGTTTATATACAGTTGGCTTCATATGACTACCAGTTATAAGCTCATTTGTGTTTTCCAGCAATGTATATCTTGTTATATTTCATCATAGATCTATAGTGGGACGTTTTCATGTGCCAGTGTAGTCACTTACTTTCCCTTCCATTTTAACATTTTAGAAAAATTCAAAGTTTGGTTGTATTTATTAATGGATAATTGTTTATCACATCATGTAAAAGAACATAGAGCTATTAATATACAACTCCACAGATAGTTTTTCAAAAATCATTAAGACTTTAGCAATTGAACTTAATACAAGGTTAGCATTATTTACTTCTTTCCCAAGCTAGTCTTTCCAACTCATGCCTACCTCCTGTTCTTTAGAAGTCAAAATCATACACCTCAAGAAATTTACCCAGTATTCTCCCCTTCCTGAAAATGTAGTGAAAACAGGAATAGAAAATTAAAACCAAATGTATTTATTTTTGCTCCACTTCAAATATGTCCCTCATTTGTACATGCCTGTAGGCCAGTGAATAAGAATCCTTTTTTTGTCCTAACACACATGTCTAATAAGTATGCTACACAGATAGGGTACATTCCCATGAGTAACAGTAGGGGAAGGAGGAGGTTAAGGGTCGTGTGTGTGTGTGTGTGTGTGTGTGTGTGTGTGTGTGTGTGAGGGGGAGAGAGAGAGAGAAAAAGAGAGCAACCAATGATGCTCACACACTTAAAATCATTTTCTGAGCACTTGCAAGTTCAGTGGCCTAAGATGTGAAAATGCAAAGGTGACTCACAGTCATATACCTCCATCAAGAAAATTTCAGTCTCATAGGAGAAATAACATGAAGTATATACTGTACATCGTGATGATGCAGGTTGGAATGTGGAAGGTATTGTGAGGAAAGCCCAGTTAACATTCTGTGGGAGCTAGAAAAGAGAGCTCTTCCTGCCAGCTGGATCATTTGAATTGGGCCTTGAACTATGTATAAGAACCAGATAATTGAAGATTGGATGGGAGGTGGGCTGGTGATTCAGGCATGATGAACAGCAAGTGGTGAGATAGTGAGTTAACTTGGCTGAATCAAAAGAATTAATGAAAAAGAGTGTAGATGCCACATAAGAAAAGGCCAAGATACAAGTGACACTCAACATTATCATCTGGTTTTCTGTGTTCTAATTTTTTATTTAAAAATCCAAATTACAAGGCCTGTGCAATGAATGGGATCTAGGTAAATGGTGACTGATCCAGCCATGATTTGAGAACAAGAATTTTTCTAGATAAACTATCCTTAACTTGTATGTGGTTTCAAAGAATTCTTTCACCAAAAAAGGTTAGGATTTGCTACTCTATTTCCCTGCATGCCTTACACATAATACATAAACCTTGAATGTTTGTGGGTCTGAATATTGTATTATTTCCTTACATGTGACTCTAAAAAGGTGAATAAAATTGTAATACTTGGGAGCTCATGGGATATCATCAGGATCTGAAAATTGTTTCTCTCATTGGACCTACCTCATTCTTAGATGCATCTTGTCATTTAAGTATGTCTCTGGGGTCCAGCTCTTTGAACTAAGGCATTTAATATATCCATCTGTTTGTTTTTTTAATATATTTTATTGATTATGCTATTACAGTTGTCCCATTTCCCCCCCTTCACTCCCCTCCACCCTGCACACCCCCTGCCACCCACATTCCCCCCCTTTAGTTCATGCCCATGG
>CM052543.1:101988373-102019308 GCA_028533065.1 Trachops cirrhosus
GGAACCAAGCAGACGATGGAAGGAAGAAGAGATAAATTTGGAAAGCAAGGGAGCAGGGTCAAGACCAGGGTGACAGAAAGAGAAGCATAATGAATTGACAGATCAAAAAATAATAGGAATTAAAAGATGAAAGGTTACTTTAAAATAATTAAAAGAAAACAAACACAAAAAACAAACAAAACAAAACAAAACAAAAAACACCTATTGTTAGTTTCAGACTGTCCAAACTGGTTTTCTAGCTGGCTTCAGCACACTGAGGGGTGACTGGAGACAGTTTTTCTCTGTTCCCGTTCAGGACTCAGTCAGCCTCTGGCGTGCTGTTCATAGTGTAGGCGCACGTTCTCCCCCAAGCCCGTCTGGTGCTTCCCAGAAGGGATCTGTGTGTGGGGGCTGGGTGCAGCTATGTGCGTCCTTGGGGATTCACCACAGTGTGTTCTGATGTCCCGCGGAGCGCCTGCACCTTTTCCGGGTTCACGGGTACGCACTCTCTGGGTCCCCAGGGGCGCCCACTTCTCCTACCTTCAGGGCCTGGGCCTCACGGGTTTCGCGGAGCGCCCGAGCCTTTCCCTTTTTCAATGCTGTGGTTTCGGAGACTTTCACCAAACCACGCTCTCTCTGCGTTGGGGGCGTGGGCGTAGAGGTGGGTGTCTTTGGATGCACCGGGTGGGTTGCACACTTTCACCAGGGCTTTGCGTGCGTGCTTACAGCCCCTGTGTGGTTGCCTCTTTGTCCTCACTCCTTTCTCACTCCTCTCTCTGTGCCCTCCGGTAAACTGGCCTCCCCCGGTGCTGCTCAGTCCTTGTTTGGCCAGGGAGGGAACGGATGACTCAGCTCTCTCCCGGGAGCCCAGCGGCCGACCCTGGCACGCCGGGCCTGGAGCTGCAAACTCCCTGGTCCCCGTGCTGATC
The DNA here is from genome assembly GCA_028533065.1 of Trachops cirrhosus. Taxonomy (NCBI): domain Eukaryota; kingdom Metazoa; phylum Chordata; class Mammalia; order Chiroptera; family Phyllostomidae; genus Trachops; species Trachops cirrhosus. The sequence goes on from CM052543.1 coordinate 101,989,282, forward strand.
CACGTAGTCTCCTTACCGTTGGGTTTTTCAATGTCCGCTACAATTTGCGACCTCCTATTTTCATTTATGACGTGATAATGTTGGCTCTTTGCTCTCTTCCTACCTAGAATGACTAGGATTTTTTTCCTAGTTGTGGGAGAGTAGAATCTGCTGCGTCCTACCATGCCGCCATCTTGGACTCTCACCCATAACTAGCTTTAATTTTGGAAAATCACTTTAAAATGACAGTCCTTATACCTCACTGAAATTTTGAACTGAGGCTCAGAGGCATCACAAACACAGATATCACTTGTCACTTCCCTGACTACAGCCCTTCCACGGCACCTGCATTGCGCAAGGACAGAGCCCTGATTCCCCACAGCACAGGAAGCAGGGGCACATTCTCTGCACTTGCTCCCAGGGCAGACATGGTGAGTCAATCGTGGCATCTTTCTGGCTGTGTCTGAACACAGTCCCACAGTCCTTTACAGCACCACCCATCAGGCAGCTGCATGGATCTGACTTGGAACCTGAGCTGAAGTCAAGTGTTTTCTCCATTTTAGGACCCACATCCACCAGTACCATGTCCACACACATATTACTGCTGCCTAAATTAGCATGTACCATTGGTGTATATATTTATGTTACAGGGGTCATTTTTTCCCTCCAAAAAATATTATTAAATTTATAATTCACTTTCTAATTGTGTGCATCTTAGAGCTGAAGAAATGCAGCATTGGCTATCCCTGGCCTTCTGGAGTTTTCTCAAAGGTCATTCAGGACCCTCTACACTTGGCCCTCTCCCCGAGTCCCAAGTTACTCCCCAAGCCTGACCCAGCCCACTGGTCCTTCCGCCCTTTCCTAACTTCCTCCCTCTCCCCCATGTCTTCTTAGAAAATGGCCACTTGTCCTTCAAGACTCAGGTTAAAGATCTCCCCCATGGAGCCCTTTCTGACCCCCTCCATGTGACCCTCCACGTGATCCTCCCTGTGTCTCTGCACAGATGGGAAGGGGACACAGCACCAGACCTGGCTGTCTCTCTCTTCAGGCTGTAAATCCCTAGAGGTCAGGACCCACCTCACACACTTCCTAGGCAAGAAGATGCTCTAATAGGAGCTTGGAGAGGCAGAGCAGGACAAGGCTGGCCCTGGGCAAGCCCAACAGGCAACATGAGCCTTAAGGAATTTGCCCCGATCCAGGCTTGGGGAAGACTGGCCCACAATACCTGAGCAGTCAGTACTTAAGAACCAGTTTATGAACCCACAACAAGGAATGGAACAGCTGGGAAGAGTTGATGGTCAGATTAGCCTGACCAGAATTTGCCTTCCCTGCCACATAGCCAGGGAAGCTGCATTTATTACCCTGGGTTGCTTGGCAACTAGTTAGGCCAGTGACTGATAGGACTGGAATGTGTGGTGGCGTCAGCTAGACAACTGCCTCAATGTGCTCTCAGTGGCTGAGGACCAGGTGGGCAGGCCAGGTCACCTCTCTGGGGCCTGGAGACTGGCCACTCCCTCAGCATTGCCACTGGATCACTTGTGGCCTTTGATCTCTGACTCCAGCTGGCCTCCTGACGGGAACATTTTGTCCTCAAGATAAAGTAATACCTGCAGACTGACTCTGAGAGCCTTGCACACCTGCGAGCCTTCACTCTTCTTTAGATGACCACAGTCTGACATTATAATCCATCTCACCTGCTGCCAAGGACCACCCACACCTAGCGCTGAGTAGGCGATTAATAACTGGGTTGTGTTTTTCATGAGCATGTAGGTTAGTGATTCAGAAACTACTTTCTGGGTATTCTAGAATTGAACAAATAAGTAACTTGGAGCCAGGCTTCTCATTGTTGGGGAGAGACGTTACAAATATGGAAGAGGGGAAGGTTAGAATAAATCCTGTGATGGTGGGTTGGAACTGGAGGTATCAGTACGAACTCAAAATTTTATTATAGAGGGTGACGTAGAAATATGTACAGATGTGGTTTATGTTTTTGTCTTAGCGCTCTGACCACCGAGAGGACCTAGGACCCCTGACACCCAGGAGCAATGAGCATACGTAACACCCGGATCCTGGTCTCTACATACCAGACTCTATCAAAGAGAACCAGCGCGGGCACAAGGAAGATACAAGATGAACCTGGAACATCTTGTGACAGAAAATAAGAAAGAGCACAGATTATGATGAGGATGTGTCCTAAGAAGACGGGAGCCGGTTTGAAGAGATTCCTGAGGCTAAATCTAAAACAATTTGAGCATCAAAATAAACAACAGCAGTAACAGAGTACAAGTGATGGAATAAAATAAGAGTCTGTGAGTCTACAATGATATGAATAAATAATAAAGGAAGAAACAGGAAGGGAAAGCTTTTCCCTAGAGTAGAGTACGAGCTAATAAACGTGGAGGATGGAGCTGAAAATCAGCGCTGCGGGCAAGGGTCATCCATGGATCTAGTGGATGCCAGTCTGATGAGAAACAAGCTATTTATATATTGTACAAACAATGTATACTTCATTTCTCATAGTATCAACCTAGAAGACATCAATTACACAGGAAAAAATGGTTTACAGTGGAGAAACCTGGCAGACACCACTTTGACCAATTGATTAATGTGAAATCACCCATAACGGAATAAAGAGGCACCCCGTGCCTCCTGACAGCATGCACTGGGACGGGCACGGCCCTTCTGGGTGTCCCTGCCAAAAACACATAACCTGATTCTGATCGTGAGAATGCGTCAGTCACCCAAATGCAGATTCATGTTCTACGAAAGAAGCGGCCAAGCCTCTCCAAGAATGGTAAGGTCATGAAAGACAAAGACAGACTGAGGATTTGTTCAGATTGAAGGAGATCAAAGAGACACAACCATCAAGTGCTCTATGTGGCTGGATCGGATCCTGGACCAGAAAACAATTGGTTTCTTTTGCTACAAAGGTCATTGATGGGATAATTGGAAAAATGAAATAAGCTCTGCAGATTAGATAGTAACAGTACTTACTATACCAATGTTAATTTCCCGGTTTTGATTACTGTATTGTGGTTATGTAAGAGGATTCCTTAGTTTTTAGGAAATAAACACTGAAGTGTAGAGAAGTAAATGTATATCATATTTACAATTTTCGCACAGTTCATATACATACAGATACAGAGAAAGAGAGAATGAGATTGAATGATAATATTAATTGGTAAAATGTTAATATTGGGGGAAAATAGGTCAAATGTATATGGAAATTCTTTGTACTACTCATGCTACTTTTCTGTAAGTCTGAGGTTATTTCAAAACAAAAGTATAAAAATAAATGTTTGCTGGATAAATGCATGAGAAACCACCTCACACCTCTGGGGGACTGGTCGGCATTCAGTGTGTGGTCATTATCAGAGAAGAGGGGTCCTGTGGGGGCCATGAGTTGCTCCTTAATTAACTTAAGGGATCAGAATGTTCTAGGCCAGGGCTTTTCAAACATCTGTGTGCATGTGAATCACCTGGACCTCGGGTCAATGAAAGTGCAGGTCTGGGTGAGGATGAGATGCTATGTTTCTAACCAGCTCGAAGCTGATGCTCATGCTGCCTTCCTGCTGGTCCGGGGACCACCCTTTGGGTCACAATGGGGCAGATACCCCTGGGGTTTAGACCAGGGTTTCTTGAGCCTGGCTGCTCATTAGGGGCACCTGAGGAATCAGCTTTCATTGCTCTCCCCAGGACATTCTAAAGTGCAGCCAGATTAGACATTTACATTGCTGCCTGCCTGTCTCCTTTCCATCATTTCAAACTCAGACCCTGAGAGTCTGACTACTGCCCTGGCTTTCCAGTTTGATTCTTTGCTGCTGCTTTACTCCAACCTACACCTAGAAGCCAGATAAACCTTACTGGTCCTCCACCATGCAAGTCAAGCTCGAACTCCTCACCCAGGCATCAATCAGGCCCTCTGTGATGTGGCTGCCCCACTCATTGGCTGATCTCCAGGGATCCACCTTGATACTCTGCTCCTAGGGGATTGGCGGTCACTACCCTGCAGCCCAGCTTCCACATTCGCACTAGTAACCAGCTCACACACACACAGCACCTGTCTTAAGTCTCACTCAAGGTGAGACTTAAGGTTTTCCAGGTAAGAATCACCACTTAGTTTCTGCCTCCATGGGGGCCTCTTCCTCTCCTGAGACCCAGCCTGGGTGCTCACTTTCCTCCAGGAGAGACAGCCTGGCAGGTCAGACTGACTCTTCTCCTCAGAACAGGGGAGGAAAGGACTCTACAGTTGGGACACAGGTCACCCATTCTTGTTCACCAGCCTGCTGTGCATGGGAAGGCCAAGGAGAAGACAATTTGGGTGCTGCCCTGGAAATGTGGCCTGTAACCCAATTCCTCATGCCCATGCCCCTGCCTGCTTCCCCACCCACTCTGCATCCTCCCTACCTCAGCCCAGCATGTGGCTAGGAGCTGAAGGACCTAGAGGAAATAGGTCACAGGGAGGTGCCACTTGGGTTGTCCCCTCAGGGGAGGGTTTGGCCTAGGAGAGAAGCAGCTTTTGTTAGAAGTTGAAAACCAAATTTGAGAAGGGGACATATAGGTCATGGGGGACAGGAGCTCACCTCTTTCCCCAGTTCTCCTACCTCCTTCTCTGATTCTATCTCCACTCTGAGGCCATTCGCTGGACCCACCCCCTCTCCAGGCCCCACTTTCCTGGGAAAAGATTTCCTCCTGATTCGGCCCCACCCATCATCCCACGTTCCCTGGGGCTGACAGCTAATTCCTGTGAGGATGTTTGGCTGCCCAAGGCCTGGCTTCAGTGGCTGAGCAGGTGTCTCAGTTTCCAGGAGAATGACAGCTGGAGTTGGAGGGAGGAGCAGTGGCTCTGGCTCAGATCAGGAAGTCCACAGGCTCGCCTCTGTGGGCAGGCTGCTTGTCTCTCCCTCCAAGACGTCCAGGTGGAAACCTCTATGAGAGGTGCACTGAACCCTCATTAGGGGAAGATGGCCCTTCCCACCTACTGCTGAAAGCTCTCAAAGCTCTGCTGCCCTCGGTCTCCCTTTTGGCTGGGGGTTTTCAGATTCCTGGCCCTGCTCAGTTCCAGAGAGAAAGGCAGGCATTTGCAAGCAGATTATGAGGTAGACCCTAAAAGAGATGGACACCCCATTCCCAGATCTGGGAATGCCCCCCACTCCAATCCACCTCTCCAATTTCAGGCTCATTCCAGGTCCCTCCGGGAAGAAGCTGTCCTCCCAGCACCAGGACCCCTGCTGTTGCTGCATCCTCTGTCCTCCAGAACTCCCTTGGGCAGGCCCATGCAGGTCAACACTTGCCCCTGACCTCGAGTTCTGCCTCTGAGCCCTGGTTCCCAGGCGGCTGTCAGAACCTACTTGCCAGGCAGATACTTTCTCACCCATTTACAAGAACCATAATTTTCCAATCCCCAATCAAAACACCTCACAAATAACTTTAGGGTCACTTTTGAGTATAAGGGGGCAATTTAGATGCTATAATATTACAGTTTGAAATGCTTAGAGGAATTATGACTCAATTAGAAATGATGGTAGGAATTATGGAGGAAATAAGTCAAAATATTTGAAATTGAGGCTGTCATAAAATACAAGATACATAGTCACTGCCTATATATTCTCCTATAACCAGGACAGGCGCTCAGTAAATACTGGAATCTTCCTTCTCTTTGACATTTACACCTTGTTTTTCTCACCCTCTCACATCTGTCCCATTCATCCCCAATCAACACATTATGTGGTTTTCCATGAGTCAATCTTTATTGGCTTTGGAAGTAATGAATTATTGACACAAGGCTCCAAGGGTTTCAAAGCAAATGACAGAAGGAAATATACATTGCACAGGTGGGAAGACCCAACAGGGAAGAATTTCTGAGCAGCTGTGATCCGCACTGGCAAGACCTGTGAGGACCCTGCAGCCAGCAGCCATCCCAGCCGGTTCAGGCTTCACAGATACAAAGGTGATTCACCACAGCTCAGGGGATCTGAAATGTCCCCTAGTGCTCTCTCAAAGGCGATCATTTCTAGCCTTCATGGACCCTTCTTCCAGCCTTTGAGTCTTTGTCACCAATAGCAGCCTGGTGAGCATAAGGACCCTCTCTCCCTCTAAGACAACCAGCCTGTTCTCCCTCACCTGTGCCTTTTCAAATGAAGCCTCCCCCTACAGGGGCAGACTAAGGTCTCTGCAGAGGAAGGAAGAGGAGGAAGATGGGGAGGAGGAGGAGTGGAGGAGGAAAAGAGTTGGTTTGGGTTGGCCAAGTCCCCCGACCCCCTAGGACCTGCCCTTCCCCTCCGCCATGGTGGGTCTTCCACCAGCGTTGGGGGGCAAGGAAATGGGGGCTTTTTAACAGGAGAGCTGCTGCCGCCCCTCCTCTGAGGGTTCTTCCTCTATGAGCTCCAGGTCAAACTCATCTTCCAGGGACCCTCCAACAGGCAGAAGGCGGAACTTCTTCCCTTTCAGGGTGCATGTGCGATGCTCAAAGTCCAGGACGGCGTTGTGGTCCTGGAGCACGTCGGTGCCAATGATGGCTTCCTCAGCACTGGCGTTGGCCACTAGGAAATGTGCCTTGAGCTTCATCTTTCCCAGTGACACCGAGGTATCCCAGATGCCCAGGATCTTCATTTCTGCACCATTAGCCACTTTTACCACATTCTCAAAGGGCCGAAGGGTGTCCAAGTCACCATCAGTGACCTCCTCCCACAGACTAGGGTGGACCACGGACACCTGGGCCCCAGAGTCCACCAGGAACCTCACAGACACTTTGCCAATTTTTCCCTTGAGGTAGTAGCCCTTACCCATGCTGTTGGCAAAGAAGATCTCCTTGGGCAGGTGACTGTGGGCAGCTCTGGGCTCCCCGAAGGTCTTCAGCAGGATCTCTTTCACCACACTATAGTCCCCCTGGTCCTGGGGACTGAGTCCATCATAGACCTTCAGGGCATCTCCCCTGAGGGACTCTTTCAGGAACTTTAGCTGGGTGACTCGGTCCCAATGGTTGAGGTCACTGATGACCTCAAAGCGGTGCAACCAGAGGTGGGGGGCTACACTGGCTCCATCAAAAGGCTCTGGGGTGAATGTGCGCTCCCGGCGGCCCTCCTGGCTCCTGGCTCGGCTCCCAGCCATCCCTCTGCTCTCCTGTGGAACTGCAGCAGTGGCCCACGCCAAGTAGAGAAAACCGCAGAGCAGCACCGGCGCAATCACGCTGGAGAACAAGGCCTCTCTAAACAGTATCGCTTAGGTGCCCGGCCTGGGGCAAGCAGAAGGGATCAGGTGAGGGTTGTCCGACAGACTGCTGGGCGCAGAGGCAAATGCTGTGGCCTGCTCACTCTGCAGAGCCTTTTTGATGCCTAGCCTGGGCCCCCAGGGCTCCCCATTCTTTGTTCTGGAAGCTCCGCCCCTGCTAGTCCTGCCCTCTTGCCAGCATCCTGCCCAACAAGCAGGATCAGTGCCTCACCCTTCTGTATCCATCCATGAGACCGGCACAGGCCAGCCCACGTGGCAAGAAAGGCCAGCCTCAGTTAGAGGGGGGCTACTGAGGTGCCCTCCCAGACTGTGCCCAGAATAACACAGGACGACACAGAGGATGTTATGACATCCAGGTATTTGTCATCAGCTGGGGAAGGAAGGGGAAGGCAGGGACCAGAAGCCAATCAATCTCTAGACTGGGAAGCCCTTTGCCTTCACCCCAAGTGACCACTTTGAATGGTTAAAGGAAAGGAGCTTACATTTATTGCACTCCTGCTATGTGTGAGGCATGGGGTAGGTGCTTTGCATACCTTCTGAACCAAGTATAGAATCCCTTAAGATTCCCCAGAGAGGGATGTAGAGAAGGGTCCCAGAATCAAGATGCACAGAAATAGTTATTAAATGACAAGACACACACACACACACAAGGCATTTTCCATGTGCTCACTTGCTATAGTAGTTTTCTCTCATTGATCACACTTAATTCAGAGTCAGCCCTTTTCCAGGCTAAGCCTCAGCCCTGTGCCCTCATTAAGTCCCCAGAGTGGGGTGGTGCAGATCTTGAACTGTGGGAGTGAGCACTGAAAGCCGGAAGCCAGAAGCTGGAAGCCAGAAGTCAGAAGCCAGAAGCCAGGATCCAGCTCTAGCTCCAGCTCCAGCTCTAGGCAACCCCGTGTATTGTCTCCTCCTGATGGCCCCTCTCACCTTCCAGGAACCTCCTAAGAGCCCCTTCCCCAGGACTGCAGCCACCAGCTACACACACACACACACACACACACACACACACACACACACACACGATCATTTATAAGGAGAGCAGACAGGGAATTTCATCCCCTTTGTTCTGAGAGGGGGAAATGTCTGCCATGTTGGTGAAACCAGAGGTGAGATTCCAGAAGGCTTTGGCTGGAGGAGGTTGGCTCTGGGACCTCCTGCTGGGGAGTGCTGGGCCACCTCAGGCCACCCCATGGAAGCCCAGAAGGTGGATCTGTGAGTCCTAGGGCTGGAGCCTGACTTGGGCCTGTTTGGGGAGATTGGGGCTATTGGAGGGGACCACTCTTAAGACCCCATTCAAGTAACATCCCCTCCATGGAGCATTCTCCCCTGCCCCTCACATGTGTGCCCACTCCCAGCTGAGTGTGTGTTGCACTGTGCTGTGTGGTTTGTTCACTAGTCTGTCTCCTGCGATGAACCAGCCTGTAAGGCTCACACATATCAGGCCTGTGTGACTGTCTCCAGCCCCCATAGAAACTTTGGGCTCAGCAGGTGCTCTCTGCTGGGCTCCAGGCCTGGCTGAGCACTCTCACCAAACAAGACAGATTAAGACAGAAGAGCGGCAAGAACCAGTGGCATACCTACGGCCCTGGGCTGTTTTTCCTGGCCTATCGCCTGTTCCATGTACCACCCATCACCTAGTACCTGGCTGAATCCCAGGGGACCCTGACCCCAATCCGGCCTCTGGACAGTCCCAAGGTTCCCAACCATGCCGAAAGACCCTCAGTCCCTGCTACCATCTCAACCCCCTCCACCTGACACAGTGAGCCAGCACAGAGGCACCTGGGTCAACACCTCTCACCACAGCAGCCAGGCTAAGGTGGGGCCACTGTGCCATTCCAGGAGCCCAGAAGAGGGGGAAATGAAGTCACTGGGAAGGTCAAGGGTAGGTGAGTCTCTGAGATCACATAGTAAAAACAACCTGTACCCAGAGAAATGTCCCCACCACCCACAAGACCAGGAAACCCTTTCTGCAGGTGGACTTCTGTGGACAGACTGCCAGCTCCTGCGATGGGTGTTGTTCTGTGGCCCAGGGACCTGACCTACTGGCCTCCTGGCTCCCTGGTATCTGTCATCCCCCCACACACCTGGTCCTCTGGAAGCAAGAATGAGTGAGGAGGCCAGCATGGAACCAAGGGAAGGAAGAGGCAGGGTGGCTTGTCAGCTGGTGAATTAGGACTGCTAGAGGCCCCAAACTGTGGCTCTTCAAACGACTGAGGTGGACGCTGACGTCAGATCTCCCCATAGCTCTGGACTAGAAGTAGGTAGTCACTGGGGGTCTCGGCACTTCACTTGACTGGATTTGGTGTTCACTTTGGCGAAGTCATTTCATATCCATAACCTCAGTGAGAGTCACGACCAGCCCACCCTACTCTGGGATCTGAAGCACAAGGAGCTTGGACAGCTGGATGGGTCCTTCAGGCCCCTAGCTGTCCAGTGCATGAGGGAGGGCATTTTGTAAATAAAATCAGGGAAGTGGGAGTTCCGGGGTCAGGGAGGTGTGCAGCCAGGGTCTGGGGGCTTGGGCTTGTTGATAGCCTCTGATGGGGACAGTGATCTAATGAACAGTGAGCAAGAGGTGATTTTTGTATAGTCAAGAATTTTGTAAGCCAATTGTTAAACCAACTGGTATCTTTGTGGAAATTGGCAAATTCAAATCAGGATTCCCCCCCGCCCCGGAAATCCCATTTATCATCCCACCCCTGCATGGGGAACTCGTTTACCTCTCCCCCTCCCTCTCCCTCTCCTCTTCCCTCTCCTCCTCCTCCCTCCCTCTCTCTCTCCCTCTCTCTCTCCAGCAGACAAAGCCCATGACCAGTGGCTAACAAATTTATAGCAATCTCCACTCCTGCCTGCCTACCTGTCCCAAATCCCCCCTCTAGCCTAGCTTGCCCCACACTCCCCACAGCCCCTTCATGTCCGGGTCCCTTGGCCTGGGGCAGGCGGCCCCTCTCAGGGAGGCCCTCCAGGCAGGCTGTTCACACAGTCCCATCTGGGATCCCTAAGACAGAAGCACACAGTGGCCTGGTGGTTACTAGAAGAGCTGGAGCAGGTTGTGTTTAGGGTCCAGGCTCCGGCTAGGATCAGGAACATGGTGAAGGAAGTTCTTCAGTTCCCTTAGCCCTCGAGAGATGCCCACACGTGGAACACCCTGAGACCACTCAGAGACCTCAAGATTGTTACGCTATTGGTACACTGATGAGCTAAACCAGCTGGGGCAGACCAGGTGTCTCCTCCCAGAACCTTGGAAATTGTGGCTAATTATTGACAAGCATAGGTATTGGGGTGGGAACACCCTCATTATTACCCATTAGCATCTCCTGAGTGGGTTGTGAAGCAAGCACATGGCACTTGACCTGAGAGGAGGCAAATCAGGACAGTAAACAGGAAGGAGTGAGAGAAGCCCCACCCTCCACACCCCCTCACTGAGATTTTGGGGCAGTGAACTCTGCTGGCCCAATGCAGCCCCAGTCTCCCAGCTCCTCTTTGCCACTTTTTCCCCCAAAGACAGGGCCCACTAGGGCCCCTGAGAACTGAAGCACTTCTGGGGCAGTGAAAGCACAACTGGAAACCTTTTAGACTCCTACCCGGTACTGTTTCTGCTGCCTGATGACTTCTGGAAGCACAGAGGGCACCAGGTACTGGAGAGGAGCCTGAAACTTCAAATCCTGAGGGTGGAGGGCAGGGCCCCGTGATACTGAGTGGGCTGGGAGGGGACCTGGACATTCTCAGGAGATTGTTTTGAACAAAGAGCCCAGAGACACCTTATGGATCTGGGTGCCCGCATGAGGTAGGGTCAGGAAAGGTGCAGACAAGCCCCACAATGCAGAGGTCAGCTGCTGGAGCTCCTCTCCAGGTTCATAGTCCCCACACTCCCAAGCTGAAGTCACATGGGGCTCTCACTGAGAAAGGTCCAAGCTTGGTTTGATGCTCTGAAGTTGCTGTCTTAAAATTCCCAATAATTCTGAGTAAGTGGCCCCTCACTGACGTTTTGCACCAGGCCCTGTAAAGTATATAGCTGGTTTTGTCTCCAACCAACCTGACGGGGACATCCCTTCACTCACACACACACACACACACACACACACACACCCCACAAACATATACACACAAACACATACATTACCACACACCACACTGTCTATACTGTTTATACTATCTATAAAAACACACTTCCCACACACTATACACACACCATACACAGTCATACTATAGTTCGCAGTTCAAAACAGCTAAGAAATTGTGTAACTTGCACATAGAATTTAGTCCCCACATTTCATTTTACATATTTATTTGCACACACATTTACACTGAGTATTAAAGTCTTACTTACTGGAGACACCTGTTATTTATTAGCCTCTGGGCACACTTGCTGGCTCAGAAAACTAGGTAGGTCCCCATTACCATGGCTTACAAGCCAATGAAAACAGGATACAGATGTTTAACTGCCTGGTTTTGAAGCATTTAAGACCAACCTGTATGTGAGGCCGACCACTTAAAGCAGCCCCGGTCACAGCCACGCCGCTTTGAAAATGGGTCATCCTGCCTTCTGCCCTCCCCCACCGCCCCACCATGTTGCGGGGCCAAGGACATGATGCCCTCCACTGTTGCCACCTCTGGGTACTTGCTGCCACAAGCAAGGTCCCACTTGTCTTCACAACTCTCGCTCCGGCCTGGCCCAAAGCCTCAGTCCCAGGGTGAGTGAGAGTGGAGGGGTTTCTTGGGAGGGCTGCTTCCAGCATTCTGCTTCAGTGGGTTATGGCATCCGGTCCTTAAGCTGAGAAGAGGAGCAAAGAGACAAATTCCACACAAAAATCTTAGGGATGCAGATCAGAGCCCAGTGGAGTCTGGGTGGGCTCTGACCAAAGCAAGGCATGTGGGGAAACCCAAAGTGACAGCAGGTTCCTTATTTCCCAACCACAAACCCTCAGACAACAAGCACTGCTGTTCCCAAGCAGAAATGACCCAGCAGTCACATCAGTCACACCAAAGACACTTGGACAAGACAGCTTTGCCTTAACTGGTCCCCCTTCTTGGTCCCTGCCACAGCCCACATTGACACAGGCCAGTCCTGCTGACAGGACCTTCCCCAGTTCTCCACTGTTCCAGGAGCTCTTCCTCCCATTTGAGTTGCCCTCTACTCTCCTTTACCACCCAGTTCAGAACTCCCACCCAGAGTCACTCCACTCAGCCCCCCATCAGAGCCCCTCTGTCAGCAGGCAGTGAGAACTTGGTGCCCATCATGGCCCTGGAGGGTCCTGGAAGTGTTTAGGGAACAGTGATCCCAGGCCCCACTGCCATTCCAGCTCTCTAGGCCCAGAGTCAGGGCCATGGCCAAGGCCAGCCAAGACATGGTCAGAACAAGTTGTTGACTAACTCCCTAGCAGTCCCATATGCCAAAACTGGTTCTTTCCCTGTTTTTTAACTTTCAATCAAATCTGAAGATTACTTAAGGTGTTCTGAAAGCCTCCCCACTACTGTCCTCACAGCCTGGCCCTGCAAATCAGGTTCCCGCCTTCTTCCCAATTCCTGACGCCCCCACCCTAGACCAAGCCCTCATCCCTTTCTACTCTGGTTTCTGCCAGCCTCCCTCAGGGCCACAGAGACCCAGGGCTTCTGCCTGGCCAAAGAGACTGGTTCTAAGGGAAGACCCTCTGTGGAGCCCCTCCTTCTCTCCCATTCTGTGGTCCCCTCCACTTAATTAAGGTTGGAAGTAGGACTTGTAAGATAGTCCAAACAGATCTGGAGACATTAACCCACTTCTGACAAATACTCCTGAAATTTATAAAATGTTCAGGCAATCAAAATATACAAACTGGGTATTCTCCAAACACAAGTGGGCTTCTAATGACACCAGGGAACTTGGCTCAGAGCTAGACACATAGAGAACTTTTGTCCAATTTAAAATACCTCAAAGGCAGCTTTGAACTGATCCTGAAATAGTTTTAATTGCTGCTAATGACAACTTGTATTGTGAGCAATGCAAACATATAAAATAGTCTCAGCACAGAGAACTGCTTCTATTGAATCCATTGCCAACTTAGCTTTGCTCCTAATTTACAGAAGATGGGGGACAAAGTGGGGCACCTTCCCTCTGGCATGTCAAAGTGGCGTCTCTCCTTTATCAACCAGGAGAAGTGCGGGGGACAGGAAAAGGCAGAGGAAAAATGAGCTACCATACATGGAAATCTCCAGGTTATTGGTAGTAGCAGTAATAAATATTTATTGAGCACCTACTGTGTGCCAGACACCATGCTGCTGGCTGTAAATTAGCAGAAGGCACTGCGAGAGTCTGCAGCATAGATGGGGATAAGCAATGCCAAGTAAGTGGGTTGGTTCAATACCATGCATATTTCTTCAGGACAACTCAGCCTCACATTGAGCGGTGAGTCAGCCCTGAGCCCTACCCTCACAGAGTGCTCAGGTGAGTTGGGGAGACAGACTCAGACACAGAGAAGAGTATGGGACGTGGACAAGGCGGTGCCCAAGGAGCACTGGGCAACTCGTCCTACCAGATGTCAGCCAATAATACCCAAGAAAAACAAAAATGGAAAAATTGTTAAGGGAAAACCTGCATTAGCACTAAAACTGGGGAAAGAGGGCACCCAAAACCCACAAACTTGGATCAGTTGTTGCTCACAGAGCAGACTCTCTGAGGAGGGGTGCGGGGGTGAAGATCATGGGCTGGGGTCACTCATGTGGACACACCAGACAGGAGGGCTCTGGAAGGATAAAAGAGTCAAATAAAAAACTGGAAGGAAATACACCAAACCAATGGCAGTGTTGACTTATGGATGGCAGAATCATGAATGCTCCCAATTTTCTTCTAAATGCATTCTGAGAATATATTCTTTAATAAGAAAAACATTATTTAAAAATAAAGAAACTTGTTCTTACAATTTTCTGTAAGCTTAAAGTTATTTCCAAATAAAAAAAGTTTTAGACCAAGGGTATATGGAAAATCTCTGTATCTTCTGCTCAATTTTGCTCTGAACCCAAAACTGATTTAAAAAATAAAGTCTATTAAAATTTTTTTTGAAGTTTTTAAATAGGTACTTAAGGTGGGGGCATTAAATGACATTCACAATAGTAATAATCACTGAAGCTAAATGATAGGTATAAGAGGAATTTTCATTTGCATTTCCCACAACTCTTGGGTGTGTTTGAAAATTTTCCACAAAAAAAAGTAAAATAATAAGAAACAAAAACTCTGTGTCGAGACCCTCACCGGCCTGGCCTGCCCAGTTGTAGGCCTGCTGTGCAAGCAGTCTTCATGTCACCAGTCTGGGGCAGCAGAGCTGCTGGTCATCCGATCCAGGCATCTCAGCCCTGTCTCCATGTCCCTTGCCCCATCACAGAGATTCTCAGCAAACTCACCTGCAGCACCAGCCTGCACACTGGACCCCAGGCTCCAGGAGGGCACCCAACACTGCTCCCCCTCAGCCCATGCCCCCTACCAATCACCATGGCAGCATGCCCCTTCCTGCCTGAGCTCCTACCCAGCTTCTCATTGCAGGGCTCCCTGTCCTGCATTCTCTTTTTCTTCCTGGGTTCCCCTCTTTCACCCGAATCAACATTCACCAATCTCTTACAGCTGAAAAATGTAACCTGTCACATGGTCCAGCATCCCCCATGGTCAGTTTTCTAGAAGGGCTGCTCTGTGTTCACAGGGCCACAGCATGCAGATACCTCACTGTGGGTCATGTGGGGGCTGAAGTCCAATATCCTCTCACCAAGCTTGAGTGCTGGGATAAGGGTTTGATATGCCAGGAGGAAGGGGCATCCCTTTCTAATGCAAACGAAGATGCCATATGGTCTAGATGCAGCCTTGCTTCCTCTCCTCCCAGGGTGTCACCTCCACACACTACCAAAGCCCCTGGCTCCTGCCACACCACCCTTCACTGCACCCTCACCAAAGACATCTGGGGCCTCCCAACAGCCATATCCCATTGCCCCTTCAAGAATTTGATTTTCTGAAGCATCTGTCTTACTGCTTTTCCTCCTAGATCTTTTCTGCCCGCTTGGCTCCTGTGACCCAAGTTTCTGGGTCTTGTGAAGAAATTAAGAGTTATAAATTGATAATTATGGGAAAGTAAACGATAGCATAGGGAATATAGTCAATATTATAATAAATATGTATGGTGTCAGGTGGGTCCTAAAATTATTGGGGGGGATCACTTTGTAAAGTAGATGATTATCTAACCACTATGCTCACACCTGAAATTATTGAACAATACAAAATAATATTGAGGACTTCAAGTCAAGATGGAGGCATAGGTAGATATACTTTGCTTCCTCACACAACCAAAAGAAGGACAACAACAGATTTAAGGACAAAAAAATAACCACAACTACCAGAAAATCAAACTGTATGAAAGTACAACAACCAAGGAGTCAGAGAAGAAACATTCATCCAGACCAGTAGGAGGGGTGGAGACAGGCGGCCAAGACAGAGGATGCATGGCAAGGCAGCAGCTGGGGGACCAGGCGATCCCACATTTGTGTGCAGATAAACTGGAAGGAACAATTGGCTAGTGAGACAGGATGCACAACCCAGGGTTCCAGCACAGGAAAAGAAAGGCTCCAAACCTCTGGCTATAAAAACCTATGGAAATTGCAGCAGTGGGAGAAACTCCCAGCCTCACAAGAGAGTTTGTTGGAGAGACCCACAGGGTCCTGGAATGTACACAAGCCCACCCACCAAGGAATCACCACCAGAGGAGCCCAATTTGCTTGTGGGCAGTGAGGAAGTGACCAAAAGCTGGTGAACAGCTGAGCAAGTGGCATTGTTCCCTCTCAAACCCTCACCCATATATGGCACCAAACGCAGCAATGTGGATTGCCCCACCCTCACCAATACCTAAGGCTCTGCCTCTTACAACATAACAGATGTGTGGAGACAAAAAAATATGGCCCAAATGATCAAAGCTCCAAAAACAGAACTAAGTGATGAAGAGATAGCCAACCTATCAGATGCAGAGTTCAAAACACTGGTAATCATGATGCTCACAGAACTGGTTGAGTATGGTAGCAAAATAGAGGAAAATGTGAAGGCTATGAAAAGTGAAATAGAGTAAAACATATAGGGAACCAACAGTGAAGGGAAGCAAATTGGAACTCAAATCAATGATTTGGACCATAAGGCAGAAATAAACATTCAACCAAACAGAATGAAGAAACAAGGATTCAAAAAAATGAGGAGAGGCTTAGGAACCTCTGGGAGAACTTTAAATGTTCCAACATCTGAATCATTGGGGTACCAGAAGGAAAAGAGGAAGAGCAAGAAATTAAAAACTTATTTGAAAAAATAATGGAGAACTTCCCCAATCTGGCAAAGGAAGTAGACTTCCAGGAAGTCCAGGAAGCTCAGAGAGTCCCAAAGAAGTTAGACCCAAGGAAGCACACACCAAGGCACATCATAATTATATTAGCCAAGGTAAAAATGAAGGAGAGAATCCTAGAAGCAGCAAGAGATAAGGGGACAGTCACCTACAAAGGAGTTCCTATCAGACTGTCAGGCGATTTCTCAAAAGGGACCTTACAGGCAAGAAGGGGCTGGAAAGAAGTATTCCACGTCATGAAAGGCAAGGACCTACATCCAAGATTACTCTGTCCAGCAAAGCTATCATTTAGAATGGAAGGGCAGATAAGGTCAAGTTAAAGGAGTTCATCATCACTAAGCCATTATTTTATGAAATGTTAAAGGGACTTATCTAAGAAAAAGAAGATGATCAAAACAGTAAAATGACAACAAACTCACAATTATGAACAACCACACCTAAAACAAAAATAAAAACAAACTAAGCAAACAACTAGAATAGGAACAGAACCACAGAAATGAAGATCACATGGAGGGTTATCTTCAGGGAGGGGAAGAAAGGAGAATGGGGGAAAAGGTACAGGGAATACACAGCATAAATGGTAGGTACAAAATAGACAGGAGGAGGTTAAGAATAGTATAGGAAATGGAGAAGCCAAAGGACTTACATGTATGACCCATGGACATGAACTAAGGGGGCACGGGGAATGTTGGTAGGCAGGGGAATGCAGGGCAGAAGAGAATAAAGGGGAAAAAATGAGACAACTGTAATAGCATAATCAATAAAATACATGAAAAAATAATCCTAAAACACCAATTCAAAAGAACTTAATGTTCATAGCAACACAATTTACAATAGCCAAGTGCTGGAAACAACCTAGTGCCCATCAGTAAATGAGTGGATCAAAAAACTATGGTACACTTACACCATGGAATGCTATGCAGCAGAAAGAAAGAAGGAGCTCCTACCCTTCGCAACAGCATGGATGGAAATGGAAAACATTATGCTAAGTGAAATAAGCCAGACAGTGAAAGACAAATACCATATGATCTCACCTGTAAGAGGAATCTAATGAACAAAACAAGCAAGCAAAATACAACTAGAGACATTGAAATAAAGAACAAACAGACAGTAACCAGAGGGGAGTGGGGAGGAGGATAATGGAGGAAAGAAGGGGAAGGGTCATCAAGGAACATGTATAAAGGACCCATGGGCAAAGACAAAAGGGGTTAGGATTGAGGGTGGGACGGGGGAAAGTGGAGGCAGGAAAATGAGGACAACTGTAACTGAACAACAATAAAAATAAATAAATATATACGTATAAATACATACATACATAAAAAAGAAAAAACCTAATCCCAAAGGTTATGATTTTATTCAGATAACTTTCTTGAAATGACAGAATTATAGAAATGGAGAACAGATTAGTGATTGCCAGGGGTTACAGAGGGGGTTGGGATGGGCGAGAAGTGGGTGTGACTGTAAAAAGGCAATATAAGGGGTCCTTGTACAGATGGCAATGTTCTATATTTTCATTGTATTGATGTCAATACCTGGGTTGTGACAGTGCACTATAGTGTTGCAAGTCTTACCATTGGGAGATACGGGATAAAGGGTACCTGGGATCTCTCTGTATTATTTCTTACAACTACATGTGAACCTATCTCAAAATAAAAAGTTTTATTTAAAAAAACAAAATAATATTCAATGTAAGCTCTAATTAAAAAAATAAGAAAATTTAAAAAAATAAAAAGACCACTCCCTTCAGTCTTTCATGGGCTTCCCTTGACAGCCCCTTCTCTCATTCTATACTCTCCCTGGCCTAACCTCACTCCTCCGCTCCAGCTGCGCACCGCCACATCCACCTACAAGTGCCGCTTTCAACATTGAAAGCATTGTCTTCTCCCCAGACCCACTCTGCCTCCCATGTTCTTCATCTGGGCAAAGGCACCACCATCCAGCTAGTTCCCCAGTCGGCACCACTGTAGTCACCCTGAACCCCTCTACTGCCCCACCCAATGAGTGATGAATGGCCATGTTCTGTTGGCTCCTTCTACCGAGTCTCTCTCCCTGTAGCCCTGCTCTGCATCCCCACTGCCCTAGTTCAGGCCCAACTATTGCAACCTCATCCTGCAGCTCTCCCTGCCTCCTGTCCCCTCCCCATATCCACTCTCCTCAGGGAAGCCAGAGTCATGAGATGTAAGTCTACTCATGCCATTCTTCTGGTCAACATTTCTCCATGGCTCCTCATCCCAAAATAAAACCCTGACTCTCAAGATGGCACTTGAGGCCTCCTCCCTAGTTCAAGCTCCACCTATGCTAAATGGCTCATATTTCCCCAAACATGATGAGCTTTCCTTTGCCTTTTCACAATCCACTCACTTGGCCAGGCAAGCCTTCCCTACTCCCCTGTTCTTATGGCAAAACTCAACTCTTCCCTCAGATGTTAGCGAAGGTGTCACCACCTCCAGGAAGTTTTCCCTGATTTCTCCTCTAAGCTGTCATCACTGGGACTGCAATCCTCATGCTACCTGCAAGCTCCCAGATGCTAGGTCCATACTCATTCTGAGTTGGAGCACCAGCATAATCTAAGGCTGAAAGCTGTGGTCTTTCTGCCTCTTAGCTTATGTTATTCCCTTTGCTCATCCATAACCTGAAGTCCTCCAAGCCCAGCTCATTTCATGCTTTTCCCAGGAAGCACTGATTGCTTTTCCTCAGCAATCACTCTTTCCTGTATGGCTCTGAATGGCAAGCTTGGCAGTGCTGTCATTATTGGGTAGACTAGTAGCCTTAATTTTTTTTTTTACTGTGACTATAGTAAGAAAGACATTTCTTATCATGTTCCAGTACACACACACATTATAATATACTAGATATAAATCTATCTACAAATATGTAAAAGTATATTTTTAATATATGGTATATTTCTGTATATTTAATACTGGTATATTATATAATTAAATCATATATTTGATATGATTATATATTACATATTTAATATATAAGTACATATTTATATATAGCTGAAACAAAATGTATTTACTACATGCAATACACTCTGAGATTTTCTATTTCACTCCACTTCTTTCCTTATTTAATGCTGGCAATGACACACTGAATTAAACTCCCAGCCCACAAACTGGTCCCCACCCACCACTTGAAGCCTCCACTATAGCCCGTGGGGATCACTCAGGGCTTCCAGCAGGGAAGCAATGTGATAGGAGCGTGGGTTCGACGGTGCTTCTCAAATGTTCAAAGGGAAAGCACCAATTTCATAAATTTCTAATCTGTCATGTATTTTACTTTTTAACAGTAAAATAAGAATTAATTATTAGAAAATAAAATAACAACAATACATTTTAAATGCAAGCTCCTATTCATCCACTGGCTGCAGTAGACACTGTGGAACGGTGACAGGAACGTGCTGGGAGGTAGACACCAGATAGGGGCCAGAAGCGTTGGGTGGCTTTGACAGCCCTTCAGATGCCCTCAAGTCCTTGATATGTGGTCACACCTGTCCTTCCAATCTCTGTCCTAGAGCAATTCCAGTGTCCACAGTATGAGGGGCTTTGCTGAGGACAAAGGGGCCGCTGTGCAGGCTCCTGCCCTGTCAACAGAGCTGGGCTGTCTGAGTTCACATCCTGACTGAGCCACAAACTGGCTGTGTGCTGGGGATAAAGGACTTAACCTCTCCAAGCCTCCGTTTCCTCCTAGGATTGTCTCAGGAGATTAATAAAGCAAATCCGTACTGCAGGGCTTGGCCTGGGACCAGAACCTCATTGACACCCTACCTTCTAGCTCCCGTGGTTCTGGTGCTGTTATCGTCTCCCATCTTTCAGAGTCGGCCTTGTCTTCACAGGTCCCTTCTCTTTGCCCCTCACCCACCTCAGCAGCTCAGTTCTTCTCTGCCTCTCACTCTCAGAAGATGGCTGGCATCCTACATAGCAGAGAAAATGGTACATATATGAATGTGTTATAAATTTTATTAACATAAAGGATGTGTAGCACCTAACAAATAATAAAGTATACGATACTCTTTATTGTGAACTGCATACAGCAAATTGACTTTTACAAAGGCTTTTATTGATTTTTAGCAACTTGCTGAATCCATAACCAACCTTTAATTGTAACTGACACATGAATGTAGTTCCTACGTGAACGCTGGTTGAAATTTTTGTTTGTGCCAACTAATAAGAAAAAAAGTGACACAACGAAGACACACGTTGGAACTTCACTCATTTGTCAATGATGTGAGCAACTTCTTCACTGAATGGAATCCCAGTTTCTGGACACTGAGAGAACTTTTGCTCATTTTTCTGTGCCATTCACAACATAATGGCTAAAGGCACAACATACATTTAAGTTTAATGTGCATTATTAACATTTTCTCTTTGACTTTCTTAAGTCTAGACAGTCAACAAACAATAAATTAAGCCCTGATCTGTGTGGTTTGCCAACTTTCATGGTGTAAATATGTCCACCATGGCCAATTTCAAGCAAAACTCAATATGATGTCACTGAATGCAGAGTTAGGAAGAAAAGCACAGTAACAAATGGCATAGTATTTGCACAGACACAGTAGATGAAAATAATCTTAAAAGCATAAATAATAAAATATTGTAAAATTCTTAGGAAGTGATAAGCTTTGAGGATTTATCTTTGTTTTTAATATAATTTATATAACTTAATTTTAAATAATAGCTATGTTTAACTACTGCATAATAAAACCCTTCAAAATTTAACAATCAGCTCTTAGGAGCTGGTCTGATCTGAGCACACCTGGGTCTGACCCCCTGCTCCCAGCTCTGCTTGGAATGGGGCCCTGCCAAAGCTCTCCAAACCTGATGGCCCCTTCCAAAGGACATTTTTCAGGTCTTATCTTAAAAGCAAAATTGAACTCATGTTCTTGCTCTCAAACCTGCTCCTCTCCAGGCTGCCATCTTGGTGAATGAAAGACTTCCCCATCCACCCAGCAACCTAAGCCAGACCACAGTGTCACCACCTTGCCACCTTCACACCTCTTCTAGCACCAGGTCACTTCCTGTCAACTTTGCCCCTGCTCTCTGTCTCCTGGCTTGCTCAGGATCACACCCCCATCACCTCCTCTCCAGGCCTCCCATAGCCTGGCACTGCCTGCCTTCCTCATGGCATCTAAAGCACTCATTATGTCCTACCCAATTGTAAACTGGGCAAAGCCAGTCTTCTCAGAGCCCAGCAGTCACTGTCCCCTCTCCAGAGTCATCTGGGGCATGTCCTGCACACTTGATCTCTGCTCCAGCTGTAAAACTAACTAGCTACAGTTTCTGTGACACATCCCACTGTCCCAGACCTCCATCCCTTGTACATGCCTGTCTCTGGAATGCCCTTCTCCACTCAAATTTGTTTCACAAATTCTTAGTGCTTCTTTGGACTCACCTCAAGTGTTAGCACCCTGTGAGCACCCCAACCCCAGGCAGAATTTACTCATTTGCTCATTCATGCATTACTTCATTGCTAATATTTGTTTAGTGCCAACTGTGTGCTGGGGTCTGTGCTAGATGCTGGGGATGCAGAAATGAGCCTGGCTCTGAGACAGCTCTCAATCTAACAGGGAACAAAAGCGAGGGCAATCAGGCCCCTGGTAGACAGAGCCCTGCAGAGGTGCTGGAGAAAAGCAGAAGGGGGACATCCTTACTTGGGGTCCCGGGGCTTGTAGCTCTTGATGTGATCTTTAATGGGTGGGTAGAAGTTAGCCAGGTAAGGGATCGGGAGAATGCTCCAGGCAGAGAGGAGCAGGTGCAAAGGCCCCAAGGCATGAGAGTGTTGTGTTGGGAGCTATGGGTGATTCAGTTTGGCTAGTCCTTGAGGGTCAAGAGGGAGGCAAGACCAGATCCACAGGGTTTTAATTGGCAAAAGCCAATTAAATTTGGAAAAAGCCAAAATGGTGATACTGGCAGTGGTGAAGGCAATGGGAGCAACAGAAGTCTTCCTGCTCCAGAATCACAGGCCTTTCAGATAGCTCAATTTGAGAAACATAATGGAGAGATACAGAATGAGAAGCAACACGCTGGGTTGAGAGATGGGATCGGGCAGCGCAGTTAAGAAATGCTGCGGGCCGCCTTCAGTGGTAGTGCTGAGGGAAGGAGCACACAGTTTGGGAGTAAGTGTAGGTGTGGAATCAGTAGTACCTGGTGACCATCTGGAAGGGAAGGGGAAGCCTCAGCTTCTGGCCTGAGTGACTTGGAGGATGATGGTAGTACTCTCTGGAGTAGAAACCCTGAGGTGTGGCTTTGTGGGTGACCATGAGTTCATCCGGGGACATGCTGGTTTTGAGGAACCCATGGAAAAATCCCCTCACCCATTGGAATCCAGACTTCAGGAAAAATTCCTGGCTAAAAGATGGACTTTGGATGTCATCAGCAAGTCAGTATTTGGGAATCACCTCCCTCATGGAGGGTGGGAGTTGACTGAGAGGAGGGGAGGGTCCCAGAGAAGCCCTGTGGAACACCAGTATATAAGAGGCTGGCTATGGGTGAGGAGACAAGCGGTGAGAGACAAAGGAGGCAGAGAGCAGTCCAGGGTCCCAGAAGAAGAGAGAAGAGAGTGGCTCAGGGAGGAGAGGGTGCTTAGCACAGATCAAGTGTGGCAAAGATTGAGAAGTACCCGAGGATTTTAGAAATTTGGGGTTCACTGATAGCCCTGGTGACACTGGGTGAAGGAAGAGTGGATGGCAAGGAAAAGCACAGGGCAGCAAAGGGAAGGAGGAGGCTGGGAGCTGGGATGATGGCTACCAGGGGCATGATGGGAGCCTGATGGGGACAAACAAGGAAGCCAATCCACAGCCCAGCTGAAATATCAGCCTTGGGCCGGGGGGAGAACTGCCTTTACAGAGATGTGCCAGGATGCAAGGGTGGAACCCAGGCAGGGAGTATTCAGAGTGACAAGCCAGGAAGGTGGGTGTCAGTGCAGATTCTCTGGGAGGCAGATGCCAAATGGAGTTAGAAGTATAAGAGATTTAGTGGTGTGGTGACACTTGTGAAAGAGAGGAAGAGGGAGCCAAAGGAGGCAGAGAAGGCTTTTGCATGGAAAGCAGACAGGAGGACGGGCAGGCAGAGTCTCAGTCTTGGGGCAGAAGTGGCTGAGCCCACACACCCCTGCCATGCTCACTGCTGGCTGCAGCTGGGGGCTGCCACCTGACCATGCTCCCCCCAACCTACCAGCTTCCCTCTGGCAGGGAGGACTGAGCAGCACCCCTCCACGGCTGCCACAGCAGGGTGCTCCCCACCTGGTAACCTCTGATTCATCAGAGAAGTGGGATTTGGGATGTTTGCCTGAAGTGTGCTGGAGAAGTTATGGAGTGGATGACCGCAAAAGAGGCTTGGAAGAATTTGAGAGAAAGGGGAAAGGCTGATGCTGGCTGAGGCTTGGTTGTGATTGAAGGCCTAGTTTATGCAGCTCCAATCCCCCCGCTGGGGAGATGAGGGTGGCAGGAGATTGATCTGACCCAGAGCTGGGATGTCCTAGCCTGGTCAGGGACAGTGGAAGGACAGAAGAGAGATGGATTGGGTAAGATGTGTCTGATGTGAGGAAAAGGGGCCTTCAGGAGAGGGAGGTGAGGACAGGCTGGAGGGGAGGGTGCTGGGGAACCTCCAGATCAAGGGCAGGGGTGGTGGAAGTTGTGGATGAAAACTCTGGAAAGGAAAATGCTGATATCAGAAAGTGGGGATTCTGGAATTGATTTAGAGCCAAGGGAGAACCATTCTGGGGAATGACAACATCAGGTGGCTGAGGAGGGCATGGAGCTGTGAGGCCAGGCTGTCCCAGGATATGGGGTCATGGGCTGATGGCATGTTTACATTCCCGTCACATCCTCTGTCAACCAGCTGCCCTGTACCTGTGTCTGACGGCCCCCAGAGCTCCTGGGGACAAGCCTGGTCCTCAAGCACAGAGCAGGCTCTGGTCACATGCCTGGCAGCTCCCCTATCCTTTAACAAATTGGTAAATTTGGAAAGCACCCAAAATTACTTGAGGAAAAGACAGACTGTTTGTAAAAGATACATTTGAATTTGCCAAGAGACTTTGCTACCAGATTAGAGACAGAGACCAAGTCCATGGTTTTCTCCCTGTGATTTCATGTTTTCAATGATAAAATGTGGACCTTGCTAAGTGATAGAGGGGAAAGGAATGGAAAGTGAAGGAGACATGAGCCAGAATGCCCTCATTGTGCCAGGCACCAAGGAGGTACCCCCAAATTATTTATTGGATGATGGGTCAGATGTACATGAAAGAATGGCCAAGACTGCCTATTTGATGCCCCCCTACCCTTCCCCATCGTCAATGAATCTGCTTTTGGGCTGAGCCAGGGTCCCTTTCTAGATGTCCATGGGGCCACAGGCATATATTGGAGGCTGCATGCCTCAGGACACAAAGGGAAATACCTGTCCTTACTCAAAAGTTACAGGAAGTTGCTAAATGGGCCAAAAGAAGAACCAGCATGCTTGCTGCTCTCTTCTCTCCCCCACACTCCAGCTGTTGCTTCATGGAGGGTCAAAATAGGCAAGATAAAATCTGTCCGACTCATAGCTCAAAAAAAAAAAAAAACCAGGAGTTAGAAATGTGACCCAGCTGCAGCTCTGCCCAGTCAGTCCCTCTCTCCTACCCTGTGGCCTGGGGAGGCCCTGACCCAGGATGGGAGACCTCTGAGACCTGCGTCCTGCTGGGCCCAGGTCTCTAAGCTTCCATTTTGACACTATTCTGATCTCTCGTGAGATCTAAACCTGGTTTCATTTCTGGATGGTGGGTCCAGTTGTTTCATCTTCTCTGATGAAAAGTTGGGTATAAGTCAGCGAGGGATGGAAACCCATTATTCAGCAGCCCCTGCTCACAGCCACTGGCTCCCAGAGGAGTTGTGGGGTGGTTTTCCTTGGCAGCCAGGCCCAGCCCTACAGTACCCCACTCACTCCAATCTGATCTTGGTGAGACAGACAGCAACGTGGCTGGGCAGCCTTCACCCAATCCCAAGGGTCTGGAACCAGCCAGGAGTCCACTGCAGAGCCCTGATGTTGAGTGGAAGCTCTTGGACAAGCCATGGGACCGCCCTGGAGACTCTCTCCTATTCAGGAGAGAATGTAACCCAAATACCCTGGCTATGAAACACGGCCTTCTGGGAACCTGACACTGAGCCCTTGCCCGGAGGCAATTTTAGATCATTATTTTTTGATTGCTCTCCAGAATTATTTGAGCAAATGAATGAATGACATTGACAGCAAGTCAGGAGCTTTCTAAACCTGAACTTCTGGATTAAGAAAGCCCTTTACCAGCATCTTTTGTTTCATCCAGAGACCCCGCCTCAGCAGTGGACAAGCATGGCAGATCCCCATCTCTCTCCAGGGTCAGCGTGTCACACACACATACATACACACACACTGAAGAAGCACAAACTGGGCAAAAATATAAGAATTCAATGTCACCTAATCATTTTTTGCTAATTATGGGATTTTCCATTGTCTCAAAAGAAAATTACAACCTCCAGACAAGCATGTATAAGTAAACAACATAAAGACATTGGCAGCAAGCCCAGTGGGTGGGAAATCACCAGCAAGGGGAACTCTGCTCCCCTCTGTGAGTTCTGTAATTGCTGCAGAGGTGTCATTCCTGCCCACCGACCTTACTGTAAGTTGTGTAAGACGCTGTCGAAAGAGCACAGGGTTGAGAGGCAGGAACCTCAAGTTCCAAACCCACAACAGCCCCTGAGTAGCTGTGTGACCTGGGGTGAGCTCCTTAGCATTGCTGGCTGTTCTGTTTCCTTCTGTAAAATGAAGGACGGCCTGTAGAACTTCTGTCTTAGATTTCCACGGTGCACACAGCCTGGCCCAGTACCACTCAGGAAAGGCTTCATGCGTACAAATGGAAAGAAAGGGCCTAGCACGCTCTTTGTTAATATATCCCCCAAATCTGGCTTAAGATTTGGTGAAATAAGCTACCATTTCCCAACAAGTCCATCAGGAAATTTGGGTAAAATGCATATTTGGGGTCACAACTCTTGAAATTTTCTCTTTCTCCAAGCCAATTTTTAGCCCTTGGGGTGAAGGGGAGAAAGATGGAAACAAGAAATAGGAGTAACTAAGATGGGAGTGGAGGGACTGATGTGACAGAATCACTGAGAGGGAGGCTTGTTGTGTTATTGTGACCTGAACCATCCCAGGCTGCCTTGGATCTGTCTCTAGGTGGTGAGCCCAGATATGGGTCCCTGCCCTTGGGTGGTGCATGGTGACAGTGGCATAAGTCTGCCCAGAGACCGAACGCAAACCCAGATACTGCTGCCCAGCAGGGAGCAGGCTGAGGTGCTCTCAGACCACCTCTGCATGAACACGACTGGCACAGGCCTGTCCCACCATTGGAGAAAGGAGGACAGCCCTCTGCAGGTCAGGCACTTGGGCAGGGTCTGGGCCCTGCATCCAAGCAGCAACCCCAGAGCTCTGGGAAATGCTTGCTTTCACCCCTGGAGAACCTCACCCCCATGGGGCTCTCATGTCCCCAACACTCCCTCCTCACCTCTTCAGGACTCAGGGGACTGGAGAACCTGGGAAGCCCTTCAGGAAGGGTTTTCCCAGACTTGATTCTGAGGATAGTCACATACTTGTCCTAGGATATTTGCCTTCTGAGTCCTCCTGCCCCACCGAGGGGACACAGCCCAGAGGGCTGAGAAGCTCAGCTTCAGAGTCAGGCCAGCTCTGCCCCTCACCTACCTGGTGGCTGTGGGGAAGCTACATGACATCTGTTTCTTCTTTCATAAAATGAAAACGTTAGAGCCAACCCAGCAAGCAGTTATGTAGATTAAATGAGATAATGTAGGGAGAGCACTTAGGCCAACCCAAGAGCTAGCTTACTTTTACTATGATGATTACATAGAGCTACAAAAAAAATTCTCACAGATTAGACCAACAACAGCCCTCATTAAAAATCTGTCTTCCTGGTCAGGTCACATGGCTGGAAAAGGCCAGGAACTCCAAAATAAAAGACAGCCTTGACCCTCCCAGGAAGTGGCTGATACTAGGACTGTGAGTGCCACAGCTGCTTTAGAGGTTATGGAACCCACACAGCTGAGGAAACAGGCTGAGAGACTATGGGTGACGTGCCTGAGGCCACGCTGCAGGTTTGTGACAGTACTGGGACAAGAGGACATATCTTCCCATTTCTTCCTGGTGTGGCCATTATTTCCTCAGATGTTTGTGTTTAGACGGTTGCGCTATTTCTTTCCCTCACCATTCCAAGGTCTTGGATCTGTCCTCTTCGAGTATCAGGACCAGAGAGAAGCCACCCAAGGCCCTTCTGTCCTTAGCCTGTTTTCCTGAGCCTGGGATCCTTGTAGACTCTGAGGGAACGTCTCGAGGGTGCCTTGGGAGGAAAGAAACGACAGGGAGAGGGACCAGGGGAACAGGGGTGCAGGAAAAGAATGGAGACCTGGGTGCTGCGCCTCCAGGAAAGGGTAGGCCTCGAAGGTGGAGGGGCAGGGCCCTGGGCACAAAGACCTCAAACGTAGCCTGGGAACAGAGTCTGAGCTTTGCAGGGCACCTGTGCCCATGAGAGTGTACTGCCCACAGAATTGCCCCTTTCTTGTGCAGCCCCATCAGCCTCCTGGGTTCTGGGTGACCCTTGCCAAGAAGGGGCCTATAATGACCACAGTGGGATCTCCTCCTCAGTAAGCAAGATGGGAGTTCAGGATTGGAACTGAGTTGATCTCAAGAGTGTTTCTTGCCCTCTTGGGATGGTGGATTGAGATTCACCCTATCCACATAAGGCACTGCTCTGTCCCCTCTGCGACATCATTCCCTATGGCCATATTACCCATTTGTATGGTGCTATACAGAGTGTCTTCCCAATCATCCATTCAGACCCTGAGATTCTGCCTATTAACCAGACAAAAAAACTAGAACTCAGAAAATGGACCAACTTGCTCAGGTTCATATAGGTAGTAAGAACTAGGATGAAACCCCGAATCTTCTGACTCCTAGACAGTGATTTTTATAGCACATCACTGCCCACTCTGTCTGGCTGCCAGCTGAGCCCACTCTCTTGGGGCCCATCACTCACTCTCACCCAGGTTACCCCACCAGACAGGCCTCCAAGGCAGAAACAAGGCCCGAGGATGCACCGGGCAGGCCCACCCCCTGGGCCAGGGGTGGGGGCTGCCCTGCCTTGGTGACTGCAGGACA
This sequence comes from Trachops cirrhosus, assembly GCA_028533065.1. Lineage (NCBI taxonomy): Eukaryota > Metazoa > Chordata > Mammalia > Chiroptera > Phyllostomidae > Trachops > Trachops cirrhosus. The sequence continues at coordinate 102,018,002 of CM052543.1, forward strand.
CAGCAACAGCTTTCTGTGTGCTCACCTGACACTGCATGTCAGCTTGAATGGAAGCCAGAGGCCTAGACATTGACAAAACCTCGATAGCTGATTGGGAAATCAAAACAAAAAAAAAGTACAACTGGCCAACAGATGAAAAAATTGGTAAACCCACTAGCAATTAAGAAATGCCCGCTAAATTTATGTCATTGTTGTTGCTGTTATACCTATTAGGTTGGCAAAGTCTTTTTTCCCCTACAAATTGGTGGGAATATAAATTAAAACAACTTTCTATACACACATACTTAAAAGTATTCACACCCTAAATATAACATGGTGTCTTGGATTGATTCCTGGATTGGAAAAGGGACATTAGTAAGAAAACTGTTGAAAGCCAAATAAACCTTGGAGTTTAGTTCATAGTAGCATACCAATGTTAACTTACTAGTTTTGACAACTATACTCTGGTTAGGTAAGATACTAGCTGGGTGAGGGGTACATGGGATCTCTCTGTACTATCTCTGTAAATTTAAAATTGTTTCAAGAGAAAAGGTTTAATTTTTAAAATGTTCACATTCTTTTACCCCAAATTTCACTTCTTTTTTAAAAAATATATTTTATTGATTATGCTATTACAGTTGTCCCATTATCTCCCCTTCATTCCCCTCCACCCTGAACACCCTCTCCCACCCACATTCCCCCCCTTTAGTTCATGTCCATGTGTCATAAGTTCTTTAGCTTCTACATTTCCCCTACTATTCTTGCCCTTCCTCTGTCTATTTTCTACCTACCATCCATGCTAGTTATTCTTCGTACCTTTCCCCCTCTCTCCTCCTCCCACTCCCCTGTTGCTAACCCTCCATGTGTTCTCCATTTCTGTTGTTCTGTTCCTGTTCTAGTTGTTTGCTTAGTTTCTCCTTGTTTTTGTTTCAGGTGTGGTTGTTAATAATTGTCAGTTTGCTGTCATTTTACTACACAAGTTTTTTCTCTTCTTTTTCTTACGTAAGTCCCTTTAACATTTCATACAGTAAGGGCTTGGTGATGATGAACTCCTTTAACTTGACCTTATCTGCGAAGCACTTGATCTGCCCTTCCATTCTAAATGAAAGCTTTGCTGGATAGAGCAATCTTGGATGTAGGTCCTTGTCTTTCATGACTTGGGATACTTCTTTCCATCCCCTTCTTGCCTGGAAGGTCTCTTTTGAGAAATCAGCTGACAGTCTGATGGGAACTCCTTTGTAGGTTACTATCCCCTTATCTCTTGCTGCTTCTAGGATTCTCTCCTTCATTTTTACCTTGGCTAATGTAATTATGATGTGCCTTGGTGT
>CM052543.1:102019808-102069481 GCA_028533065.1 Trachops cirrhosus
TTTCTGGTTGTATGTTTTTTTCTTCCTTCTGCTCCACTCCAATGATGTGAGACCCATCTTTCATTCCATCACTATTGGTTCCCTGTGCATCTTTCTTCATTAAACTTATTGTAGCCTTCATTTTTTCATCTAATTTGTGACCAAAATCAACCAATTCTGTGAGTATCCTGATCCCCAGTGGTTTGAACTGTGCCTCTGAGATGTTGGCTATCTCTTGGTCGCTTAAAAGGATGGGTTCTGGGGCTTTCAATTCTTCTTCTGTTTGAGCCATCTTTTTGCTGGTCTTTTTGTTGTTTTTTTTTTGTTGTTGTTGTTTTTTGGTCTTCTCGAGCTCCTGTAGTGAGGGGCAGGGCCTTAGGAGTTCACCAGGGCGGGGCACCTCAGTCTCTGGGTTGTGACGTTGTATGTGGGGGCGGGGTCCGAGGAGGAACAATGGTGCTTGCTCTGCTCTCTGTAGAACCTCACACCCTTCCGCCACTTTCCGAAAGCCAACTGGGCCCCTCTGGCACCAATTCTGGTGTGGGTGGGCCTGTGCACCCCACAGGACCTTCCTTTTCATTCAGTGACCCAAAGCTCTATTTCCCAGCACTGGGACCCTGAGCTGCACGCAGTCCCTTGCTTCACAATGGCCGCCTTGCTGGGTCTGCTGGTCGCCACCCCCTGGCTGGGGCCCACCAGCCACCACAGCTTGTGCGCCCAGGGTCTGCCTGCTGCAGAGTTGTGCGCTGCCCCAGTTGCTCTGTGCTCCACTCTGTGTCCCTCGCCCGGCCAACTCCACCCCTCCTACTGGTCTCAATGAATGCCTCTATTTTTAAATCCTTGGGTGTCCGACTTCCATACACATCAATTCTCTGTCAGTTCTGGTTGTTATTTTGTTTCTATATTGTTGTTGTCCCTATCTTGGTTGTGCGAGGAGGCACAGTGCGTCTACCTATGCCTCCATCTTGGCCGGAAGTGTCACTTCTAAGAATTTATTTCAAAACTTATCAGAGATGTAGATGGGCACTTATGTACAAGGATATTGCACAACTTAGGATAAGCACAAAATAGAATTATCTACATGTCTATCAGGTTGACCAAATAAGTTACAATGTACCCAATGATGATAGAATGTGGTCAGAAAGAATCACATTATAATATTTGTTGATGTGGAAAATGCTTACAATAAATAGTAAAGTGGAAGAATTAGGACACAAAACTATATATATTTTAAGCTCAATACAACTTTTAAATGATGTACCTAAGCAACAAGGAAATATATCAATATATTAAAGGTATTTATTTATTAATGGGTCATATAAAGTGAATTTTATTTTCTTCTGAATACATTTATATATACTATAAATTTTCTTATTTCTTATACTATTATTAATAACATGAACATATTATTAAATTTATTATAACATGTTCATGTTATTAATAATTGGGAAGGTATCAAAAATCCCCAATCCATGGTAGTTCCTCAAAAATTTAAACACAGAATTACCATATGATCTGGCAATTCCACTACTAGGTTTAGACTCAAGAGAACTGAAAACATATGTACACAAAAGAAAACTTATACATGAATGTTCATGCCAGTATTATTTATAATACCCCAAAAGTAGGAATAATTCACATGTCCACCAGGATAAACAAAATATAGTACCCCCATATAATGGAATATTATTCAGGTATAAACAGGAATGAAGTACTGATACATGCTTGAGCATAGATGACCCTTGAAAACTTTGTGTTAAGTAAAAGACATTAGACACAAAAGGCCACTTACTGTATGATTCTATTCATATGAAATGTCCAAGAAAGTAAATACATAGAAACAGAAGTTGATTAGTGGTTGCCAGGATCTGAGGAGTAGGGAGTGACTGCTAATGGTCCAGAGTTTCTTTTTGGGGTGATGAAAATGTTCTGGAATTAGATAGTGTTGATGGTTACACAACCTTGTGAATATACTAAAAATCACTGAACTGTTCACTTTAAAGGGTGAATTTTGTGGTTTGTGGATTATTATTATTTCAAACACAGAAAAGAGAAAGAAAAAAAATTCCCCTACCCAAATGCCACACATTTCACTGCTTCTCATAATTTTCTTTAAAAAAAATTGTTTTCCTTACTTAGAAATAATGCTCGGGCGGATAGAACCCAGCTGCCCCCAAGTCCAGCCCCTGTAGGCTGAGCAGGTAGCCATCTGTTTATGCAGCGAATGGAATCCTGAGATACCCTTTCTCACCAGTTCATTTGTTCATTTCGTTTGTTCCTTTCTTCCTTCATCCCCTTTCTCCCTCTCCTACTAGAGCTAAATTGCCCAGAGGCGCCCATGGTGAAGAGCTAATCTTTTTTTTTTTTTTTTAAGAGGGAAGGGAGGGAGAAAGAAAAGGAGAGAAACATTGAAGTCTGAGAGATACATCATTCAGTTGCCTCTTGAATGCCCTCAACTGGGGACCTGGCCCGCAACCCAGGCATGTGCCCTGACTGGGAATTGAACCAGCGACCCTTCCGTTTGCAGGCTGGCACTCAGTCCACTATGCCACACCAGCCAGGGCAAGAGCTAATCTTTCGAGTTACCATTTGAAATAGACACCCTGTCCCATTAAATCTCCCCTATTAAATGCAAGTTTCCTGGAATTTTAAATTTACTACCTATGTGGGGATTAATTGATTGGAGTCCTCATAAGAGCAAAGAGAAAAGAAAGGTACCTCTCAGAACGGACACTGGTCCTGGCAATGTCACTGACCCCTGTGGGTCAAGCACCTGAAATTGTGGTCATTCTGCCCAATGTCGCCCACACCAATAGAATTAAACCGTGTTCAGTAAATCAGAAACTTTCTTTGGCCAAGGAATGGAATTTGTGCTCTATAGATCCCTTCTCCCGGATTCTGGGGAGTTAGGAAAGTCAGTTTGGGGCGAGTTAGGTGGGTTCAGGGGCAGAGATCTTCGAGGAAAGGGTGGAGAGTTCTCAGACCTCCAAGGGAGCATGTGCAGTTCCCAAACATGCTTGGAACATGCGTGGCTGAACATCTCATTTTAAAGTTAAGTCTCCACTCCTGGATGTGATTGTTTGCATGCTAATGAATGAAAATTCATCGAAGGGTTACTTGGGAAGGGGCTTCAGATGACATCTGAGAGAGAACTCCATCTTCCTAAATTCCCAGTGGGACTGTTAGCACAGAATCCAAACCAGCCAATGAAACTCTATCTGGAGAACACACAAGGAGGCTGGCACTACCTCTGCCCAAAGGCAGCCTTCCTGTTCCTGAAACCCAACTTCCCTGGCTTTCATGGGCAAGGATTTTTCTAACCTTTTTTTTTTTCCAGGGAAGAGGGGGGGTTGTTTATGTTAGCTACAGCCAAACCGATTAAGCATGCAAAGCGTGATGCCATGGTACCAATAATTCCCATTATTTAGTGAGTGTCTACCATGTACCAAGAACAGTGTGGGGCCCATCACATACATCAATCTAATTCTTATTCCACAGATGCAGAAACTAGGACTACTCAGAGATGAATACTATGGCTAGAGTTCCACAATTAAAGAAGATGGAAAGGGAATTCAGGTCCAGTTTGTTCTAGCTTCCAAGTCACTCCTTCCTTCCTTCCTTCCTTCCTTCCTTCCTTCCTTCCTTCCTTCCTTCCTCCCTTCCTCCCTCCCTCCCTCCCTCCCTCCCTTCCTTCCTTCTCTTCCTTCTCTTCCCGTCTCTTTATTTTGGATTTGAACCCTTGGACAGAGAACTGATTAACCAAATTCTTCAGTGCATGGCACTTGGTCACCATTGGTCCATGCAAAGCCCCCCTCTTTACTATCCAAGTTATTATTTTATTATTCTTCCCACTGCTCAGGATCATGACTCACCTATGATAGGGTTGGGCCTCTCACTGACTGGCATTCAGATATTTGGGAGAGTCAAACCTTGAGTTTCTTTGTTTTCTTGAGGATCAAAATCCAGTCTGACCTGTCCAAATTCTTCCAGGTGACTCTCCAGCACTCCCCTCAATCAGCCAACCCATCAGCCATGCTGTGGGCTCAGCTCTGGGCTGGGGTGAAATGTGGAACTGGTAAGAAAGGGAAAGACCCAGCCTTCACCCTTAGGAAGTTTAAAATTCATATATCTGTCCACTCAGCAAATATTTATGGTGCACTGACTTCATGTGCCAGGTTCAGAGATAAAAAGATGAATGTAACAGCTCATGTCCTCTGAGAGCTAAAGCCCAGTGGGGGAGAAGACAACTAAGTAGTTTGACCTGTGTCACAAGCCTGTGGTAGAGGAGGTGCGGGAAAGTCAGGCGGACATAGAACCCAAGCCTCAGATAGTAGCATTGATCCAGAAATCAGGAAGAAATATAAATTTATAAGTATAATTGTTTCTGCAGTATGCCTCAAATCTGTAAGTACTATAATGAGGGGTAGGATTTTCATCAGATTTGGAGGGGAAGTATGGAATGGCTAGACTCAAAGTGCAAACCTTATGGCATGTAATAAATTAAATGTGAGCAGCCCAGGGGCACACCAGAGAAAGAAGCAGTCATCCTAGACTAGACCTGTGGACATGGAGAGTCAGGCGGGCCTGGCTGAAGGCCTGAGTGTTGAATGGGACACAGTGGTCCCTATATGCAGATGACTTCACTTGAGAATACAAACAGGGTATCTAATATGAACCTTAATCAAGATTCAGCACAGAAAGCTCTGCCCTGCAGGCAGCAGTCCCAGCTGGGCTGCCTCCCACATAAGTAACTCTACACGTGGCTGGGATAAGTGGGTATGGGGGCATTTTAGCCATCAGTGGTGACTGTCCTCTTGAGCAGCACAGCTGCCCAGAAGGTGAGAAGGGAGCAGGAGGCATACCCTGCTCTGCCCCAGGCAGGAACTAGTGTGCCAAGGGCAAAATCTGCTCACTGGGGGCTGCCCCCTGGGCAAGGAGAAGGCCTCCCAAATCTACAAGTCCTTATGGTGACACGTAAAAGGTTCTTTAACTCAGGGAGGGAACCATGCTTGGAAGTGGAATGACAGTTTCCTAGACTTCGGCCATGCAGCAACCACAGGAGGGTGTAGAGGTTCTGACATCAGACTCCAGCACCCCTCACTCAGGGCTTGGGAAGCATTTGACCAGACAATGAGGGACATGAGAACTCCTTTCTGGGGGCCTCTCTGCTGGTCTCATGCTGACTGGGACCACTGACTGGGGCCAGGGCATGTGTGCCTCTCACGAGAAGCCAGGAGAGTAGGAGATAATGGTGAGGTCACTCAGGGGGTAAGATTCTCATCCTGCTCCAAGCTGGAGCTGAAGAAGGGGCCCTATCTGGGCAGTACCACAACACATGCTGTGTAACACCATTCTTCCCACCCCTGCCAGTGCAGATGGCACAGGGCTAGGGCTCGCCATTCTAAGGGGAGTTAGAATGGTAAGGAAAGTCCTGCCTATGTTGTGGGCCCACCTTTGGGCCTTGAGGGATGAGCCACCTGGGGTTAGGGAGAAAGGGAAAGGAGCATGATGGTGTTCCAGGGTGAGGGAGCAGCCTGAATGGTGCTGAGGTGGGAACAGGGTATCTGATCCGAAGTTCAGCCTAAATGAGGAGAAGGCACAGGGAAAAGGAGTCCTGGAGAATAAAAGACATTCTCCACCCCACATTCTGCCAACCTGCCAGCTCCTCCCAGCCTTCCCTGTAGCACCAGAGGAAGAACACACCAATGTTCCCCCAAGTGTCACATCCTCCAAGCATCTGCCATCTCTTCTACTAACCTGCTCCCCGCCCTGCGCCCCCCGACCCCACACAGGTCAGACAGTCAATCTCCAGAATTCACAGAAAACAAGGTGGGTTTTCAAGGCCCTTCACAATGTCCCTTCCTTCCCATTTCTCTGGGACTCCTGACTCTTACCTTGGCTCTAGATGTACTTCTTCCTTTCATGGAAAAAAAATCATCACACATACAGTCCTACATCCACTTAAATTCTCCAACAATGCCTCACTGCCTTTGGGAGAAAACCCCAAATCCTTACTCTAGGCTGATCCCTCTGCAGGCCAGCTCAGCCACTGCAGCCTCCCTCTTGCAGCAGCCACTGGCTTCTTCAGGGTCTTCACACCTCTTGGCCTTTGCCTGTGCTGCCTCTTCCACTGTGAAGATTCTTGGCCAGCAAGCTCCAACTTAAACATCATTTCCTCACAGAAGCCTGCTGTCTTGGTCTAAAGCAGGTACCCCTTTCACCCTCTCCCAGACCCTGTTATTTTCTGTCACACCATTCATCCCACTTGCTGTAACTGTATGTCTCCTATTTCCTACTCAGTCTCCACAATGGAGGGATCTGCTTCTCAAGGCAAGGGCTCGGATCCATTCACCCTAATTCCCCAGAGCCCAGCTCACATCCTGACATGGATTTGTTTTCTAAATATTTAAATGATACTACTCTGGCTATGGCCTCCTCCCCACTCCCTACCCCTCCCCACAGAGCAGGCTGCCCCCTTTCTTGTTCTCTAGCTTCTCATCTCCATTATGACTCATTTGGGTAGAGCATCATCCCATAGACCAAAAGGTCATGGGTTCAATTCCTGGTTGCTGCACATGCCTAGGTTGCAGGTTCAATCCCAGTTGGGCGACAACCCCAGTTGGGGACATATGAGAAGGGTATATACCCAAAAGACTAGGACAGATATTTGTACACCCATGTTCATAGCAACATTGTTCACAATAGCCAAATGGTGGAAGCAATCCAAATGTCTGTCAACAGATGAATGGATAAACACAAGTGGTATATACAAATAATGGAATATTATTCAACCTCAAAAAGGAAGGAAATTCTGACATGTGCTACCACACAGATGAACCTTGAGGACATCATGCTAAGCAAAATAAGCTGCACATAAAAAGCCAAATATTGGATGATCCCACGTACATGAGGCTCCTAATATAGGCAAATTCATAGAGTCAGAGTAGAATGGTGGTTGCCAGGACCCGGGGGAAGGAGACTAGGGAGTTATTATTTAATGGGTATAGAGATTCTGTTTGGGATGATGAAAAAGTTCTGAAAATAGATGGTGGTGATGAGTGCAGAACAATGTGAATGTACTTAATGCCACTGAATTGTACTTAAAAATGGTTAAAATCACAAATTTTATGTTATACATATTTTACCTTTTTTGAAAAATTAAAACCCTGCTACTTGAACCTCATGTTCTAGAGGCACAGGCCTGGAGAAGAGAGCTCATTAACAAAGAGTAGGGTTCACCCTCCCCACCTCAGAGCAGGGGTCATAACCCACATATGGTTCTGCAGAATCTGGGTGGGGTGGTAGGAAGCAGTCAGGAAAAGGAGGTCACACACAGGTTCTCCCATGAGCTCTTCACAGAATACTTTCCCTTGTTACTGTCTTTAATTTTAAGCATGTTCAGATACAATTTTGTTTGGGAAAAAAAGGCTACCACATATCTTTAGCAATCGTGACAAAGGGGTCAATCTGGTAGATGTTAATGATGCTAAGGCTGTGCACGTGTGGGGGCAGGAGTACATGGGAAATCTCTGTACCTTCCTCTTAATTTTTCTCTGAACCTAAAACTGTTCTAAAAAAATACTCTTTAGGAGAAAAAAAAGCAGGCCACAGCTTCTTAAAATGTTTTTTCTAAACCACTGCCTTCCTTCTCCAAAATGACCACTGGCTCAGAGATGTTTCTGTAAAGAGTGAGCAGGCAGGGAACCACTCTGCCGGAGGGATCCCTTGAGTACTCTCAGGCAGGAATCAGCTTTGTGAGGAGGGTCCCGTGGGCAGGGGTCAGAGGAGCAGGAGACCAGCCTGGAAGGGTAGGGCCCTCAGAGCCCTGTGGCCCTTCCCCTAGGCTAGGGTGGTCAGGTATCAGATCTCTGGCTCCATCTCCTCCCGAGGGCAGAGTTCTCGGCTGAGTCACCTCTGGTCTTGCCCAGGGTGGGGTATGGAAACGGCACTCGAGTTTCACCTTGGAAACCTTGGCTTCAAGTCTTGTCTGTGCCCTTTATAGGACATTTAATGTCCCAGCCTGTTTACTTAGCTGTAAAGTGGGGATGGTCTGACACCTCCCAAGATATGATGGGCATGACACCACCAGAGGATGACCAGCACGGTGCCAGGCACAGGGGAATGTGCACAGGAAGCTTTAGTGTTTGGACCCTAAAGCTAAGGAATGGAGTCTGTGGGCCCCTGTACCTTCAGACATGCTCAGCTGGACTAGCCAGCCCCAGCATTTTCTTGGAGTAGAGAAGGGACACCTCGTGCACACCCGCCCCCATAGCAAATAGCCAGGATATTTGGATAACTGGACTGACAAGACAGTAGCCCTGAGATGCCTGAAAATGCTTTGGAGCCACATCATGGTTTCAGGAGCTGGTTTCTGAGGAAGAAGGCTCTGGCCCACCACCCCCAGGAGCCTTCCCCAAATCCCAACTCCACATGTGACTGTTCTCTCCCTTCCACATTGGGCTGCAACTTCTTAAAGGCAGGGATTCAACCTACTCATCTCTACTCTCCCAGCACACAAAGATCAGTAACTCTGAGGTAAATCAGAGGTGGCAGTGATAATGACAATGATGGGGATGGTGAAAATACAACAGCTATCTGGTACAGAGCCCTTCCCACAGACATGGGTCCTAGCAGGTGTGTACTATTGGCATGATCCTTATTGTTAATGAAGGGACTGAGGTGCAGGGAGTAACCTGCCAAAGGTCACATGCAGAGTGACAGAAGCAGGACTTGAACCCTGGTGCCTCAATCAGCCCTTTCTTTTACTGCTACTCCAAAGTGCTGACCACTCATGGTGAAGGGACCTCTAGATAAGGGACTTTAGAATCCTCAAGCACTTTCTTAGGCAGGCTCTGCCGTGTGCTCTGAGATGTCGTGGCAGAGAGACCACACCAAGATTGGGCAAACCTTCCATTGATGGGGAAGACCCAGGGCACCTTACTGAGAGGGAATCTGGGCCTGCTTCCCTCCCATATGGCCCACCCTCTGGAAATACAGAACTGTTCCCTCCTTGACCCTCTGGTGGCTCTTCAGGTATCTCACTCACCTCTCTGCCCCTGACTGACAGTCCCTGCCTTATCACCCACTCCTCTGTCTCAAGACCCTCTCTTTCCTGGTGGCCCACCCTGAAGGTATCCTACTTGATTAGTCTTCATGATCCTGTGCCCCACACTGGACATGACTGTGGGGCTTGGGGGCAGGGAGTGCACATGGGCTGCATCCCCTCCTCCTCCCAGGTCCATGCCTCCTGTGTATACCTGGGCTCCTCTAAACCAACACTCCTTGTCCACAGTCTGGTCTGTGGAAAATGGGCCCCCTACTGTCCCTCCACACACCCATCTCTATGTACCTGGATTAGTTATCTTGAATCTAAAAATGAAATGTTACATTTTCCTTTGTAAAATTCCCTCCTTTTTTTCCACCCTAACAAGACTGGTTTGAATTCTAACTTGGTCAACCCAGAGCCATTTCACTAGTCCCTTCTACGGCTGTGCCATCTGCAGACTAGAGAAGCCTCCCTATAGGGTGTTTGTTTGTTTGTTTGTTTTTAATTGCTGAACAGGACAGGTTTCAGTTTCCTCATCAGTGTTTAAATCTAGGACTAATAAATGGATTTGCCTCTGGTTAGACCACACTCTCCCCAGAAGTGCTGATTCAGGGGTGCTAGTCAACCTGGATGAATGTGATAGGTGGGGAATGTGAAAGGTGACTTTACCCTGGGAAGGGGTTAAGGGGGTTCCACTAACATCTCTTCTATTATTGGGAGCTTAATTTTACCCCATATGATCTTTGTTACTTTCTCTTCCAGTTTGAGGACTATACTCAAATGAGGTGAAGTTGGAAAACGTTGAGAATTGGGAGCTTTTCTTGCTCTCTGACATTAACATGCCACGCCTCCTCCCCCTAGCACAGGGCATCTTTGCCCTGTTCACCCTTTTGTTCTAAACAGACTTCAGTAAAAAAGCAGACAAGCAACCTCTACATGGGCCAGGCTTCCTTTACAATCACTGCTAATTCTAGACTCCCATCCTTCTGGACGTTCTGACGTCCTTCTGACATGAGTGTGTTGCACACCAGGTATCACACGTATGTGAAAAACCAGTAGGATTATTGAAAATCTAAGCCCCTGTCTTCTTCCTTTGACACCCCCCCATTAAAATCATTTGTGGCTTCATCAGAATCTAATTTCCGCTAGTTAGAATGCTTAAGGTAGGATAGTTTTTCTCTACCCCTCACATTATTACATTCCTACTGAAGAAAATACTTCTTCTTAGGCAGCTTCTTAGAACCACCACTTGGCCAAGCCATGCTCCATTTCTGGCCTTGGGGTAATGGCTGTGCAAACCTCTGAAATCTTTTCACAGATCTCTGAATGTACCTTAGTTTAATATTCTTATTTTGGCCCATTAGGAGAACCGGTTTCAGCACTTTGTAGTCAAAACAGCATTTGCAAATACCAACAATACGACGTGTAAGGTATTATTCATGACCACTATACAATAATCTGTTCAGACAGAAACCTCCTGCTGTGGCACATCTCCGGGCCTCACTGCCTCCGACTTAACACTTGCTTTCTCAGATGGTGTAGAATAAATAATTCTTGCCTCAGAAATACCTGGCTTTTCTTTAAGCTCCCCTCACTGACTGGAACACCCCTGCTGTCACCTGAGGTGACTCACAGAAGCAAATGTGTAGATCCAGTAGCCAGGGAGCCAGGACAGGACAGGCTACCAAAGAAAGGGGCACCTGTCCCTGCCTCAGTGAGTGGGCCACCTCAGGCAAAGCAGTGAGGAGGGCAGAGTTCGTCCTCCCAGCCCAGCACCCCCCCAACCCCGCCACTGCTCTCTAAAAACCCATCCTAGTCCAAACACTCAGTGGCTTTGTCCTGCCCTCTGGTCATTTAGGCCACACCACCCAGGCGTGCCACCCCAGGGTGTGTCCAGCTCAGAGTTCCCTCTCTACACCTATCTTCAGCACATTAGGGAGCCACTATCAGCAAGCTTTCAGATCAGAAAGGATTGATTCACAAATTCACACTGTCGAACACAGGACTCCATCTATAACGGAGGAGTTTTAGGCTGTGAGGCAGACTAGGGCATGTGGGCGTGCGAGTGGGAGATCTTGCCCATTACCTGAGATCATAGCATGCCTCAAACCCATGAAGGTATGACTAGCCCTGATCAGGAGCAGTTCAATAGCATCAAATCTGGAAACACTGAGGTTGCCATGAATTAGTGAAAAGTGAAACTTCAATGGCCAAAACATTGTTTTAACCACTTCATTTATTTTTTTAGATTTTATTTATTTATCTTTAGAGAGAGAGGAAGGGAGAGAGAAAGAGAGGGAGAGAAACATCAATGTGTGGTTGCCTCTCATGAGTCCCTCACCAGGGACCTGACCTGAAACCCAGGCATGTGCCCTGAATGGGAATCGAACCTGCAACCTTTCGGTTTGCAGGCCCACGCTCAATCCACTGAGCTACACCAGCCAGGTGTTTTACCCACTTTAAAGGGAAATCTTGCTACAATGTGTCCCATGGTTCCCTAATACTTTAAAAAAATCCTTTTTCACTGAAGTGGTCATTGTTATTGTTATTCCCTAAGGAACTAGAAAATAACCTGACAGTGTTTCCTTCTTATTGTTTCTGTTATCTGTGCATCCATCTCTAAAAACTAACTACCACTACCACCCTCCCAGGCCATTTCTTTTCTTCTGCAGTGTGTTGGGAAATCAGAGTGCCACTCTCATTAGAATAGTATACTAATAAATGGCAACAGAGCTGGAGGCTCTCAGAGGAATAAAACACCGGGTTTAGATGCAGGGATTTGATTGTACCTATTTCTGCGGATTCTGTTCTCAGTAACTCCCAGTTCAGGACTAAAGTCCAAAGGGAAAACAGGGCTGTGAGACTTACTCCCTCCTGGAATGCTCCTTCCATGCACACTATTTATCATCCATCCTCTGGCTGGTCAGATGTCTCTATTGTGATGCTACATGCAGGAGCTCCATGTCTTATTCTTCCTTTCTCTGTTATTTTTAGCCCCACAGGTGAGCCCAGCTGGTGAACCCTGCTAGGCCTGGAAGCTTCATCAAGAGGGCTGAGATACTCTGTCCTATGGCACCTGAAATGGACCTGACATCTTTCTCTCAGGTGTCTGGAGTACTTTAGAAACTTTCAATCTCCTTCCACAACATAAGACATCATCTGTGACCATGGCCACTTCATGGCACAACTGACCAGGTCCCTGAAAAGAGACTCCACGGAGAGAACAAAGCATCGCCAGTAGACTGTCACCAGAAGCACACAGCTGCTGGAACCACCATCTGCCAGCTCTTCAAGGGTCTCAGAGGGCAACATCTAGACAGGGCCATTGGCCTGTGTTTGAAGTTGTTCTGAACAGCAATGATCTCACTCTGCATTTTTCACTCTGTGCACTGTGAGCCATTACTGAGTAATGAAATCAGTTTAGTGGGTCACAACCAGCATTTTTCTTTAAAAAAATAAATAAATAGAACAGAACAGAAAGTATCCACATGCATCACTCATAGTAAGGGTAGGTACTGTTTTTACAAACATTTGCTTCAGTTTTATGTATTGGTGTACAGGTGTGTGTGGTGGTTGGGACGTGAGATGTATTTCTCCCTGAGAGCAGTTGGCAGGGAAGTCTGAAATGTGGTGAACTGACACCCATCCATCCTGCAGCAACATCTTCCTGAGATCCATCTCTGCCACCTCCATCACTGACTGGAAAGCCAAAAGGAATCTATTTAGGGCCCTAAAACTGCCTCACCTGGAAGGCACAGGAGTCAGGGAAGCCTTGGAAGTGGGGTTTGCTGTGACATGAGCAGAAATAAGGAGAGGGGGCGGCAGGGCAGAAGGAAAGGCACAAGCACTGTCTTTTCCTGTGGAAGAAGGAGTCAGGCAAACAAGGGCCCGGAGAACCCTGTGAGGTATCCCTGTCAACACCGCCCTTCTCTGGGAAGGCAAAGCAAGGAGGGGCCACAGCTAGACAGGTGAGAGAAGGAAAGCCCATTTGATTTAAAAGACCCATTCTCAAAGTTACCTTTGGGGTATACTTAGTAGCAGGGCAGCTGAATGGGATATCAGTCCTAATGTCCTTATCTCTCATTGATCCAGTGAATGCAACCTAACAGGATCTGCTTTTCTTTTGTCAATTTAAATTAAACTTTTAATTAAAATATAAAATCTAGTTCCTCAATTACACTAGCCACATTTCAAATACTCAATAGCTACTAGTGGCTATTGTATTGGATAGCACAGAAAAACATTTCCATCAGTGCAGAAAGGTTTACTGGACAGGGATGTCCTAGAATGAGCAAATGAATAATTCATTCCAGGTTCACCTTCCCTCAGGGAGGCAACATCTTCTATTATTCCCATTACATCTGTTCTAAGTGCAAATGTTTCTGGAAGAAGTATTGAAATGGCTTAAATTCTTACCAAAGAGTAACTAGTTGATCTCAAGGGCCTGAAGAGAGTCAGAGTCTAAGAAGCCATCCACCAGAGGCTGAGTATGTATAACAGCATACGAAGTGAGGGGGATGAAAGGGTGTTGGAAAATAAGAAACTACCCCTAAGAGTGTCCCATCAGAGGATACTGATGGATAAGGGTTAAGCTCCTCCATCAGAAGATGTGGAAAACTGTGAGTCCTATGAGGAAAGGCAATGACCCACTGTCAGCATTCATCTTCAAGTGAGAAGACTGAGTTCATTCCCCATGGTCCTCAGCAAGGGGGTTATTAACGATAAACAAGCATTTTTCTATTTCTACAGAGGGAATAAGAAATGAATGAAGGTTCGTAAGATGGATGCTTGTGAACTTGGCCCTCTTCTGTCCTCTACATTCACTCAATAACCAGGCCCAATGAATGATCCATCTCCTTCATACCAAGGACTCCCTGAAAAACACCACAGGCCCAGGCCTAGAGATCCAAATACTAACATATTTCCACCAGCAGCCTCCATTCAACAATCCCACTCTCTGGCCTGCTGCTCCTCCCATTCTGGCTCATCCTCCACCTGCTCGCTCTATTGTCCGGGTCAGCACCCTGTGAGTCACCCCAGACTCTTCCCCTCACTTCCTTGCTCCCCCACTCAAAGTTACCACATCTTGGCCACCTCTCTACTCTGCCTTGAATCTACCCTGCTCCATCCTCTCTAGCCCTAACTACCACAGGGGCCAGTCACAGCCACCTACAGCCTAGTGATTCTTAACCATGAATAAGCAACAGAGGAGTTTGAAATCTAGATTCTGACTCAGTACATCTGGCCAGGTTGAGCATGTGTATTTTGCAAAAATGCCCCAGGTGATTCTGATGCACACCCTTCATTAAGAACCACTGCCTCCTCCTTCTTGTTATTAACAACAACAAAAACAACAATTAACATTTTTTGTGCACTTACATGTACTGCCTCAAGTAATCTTCATGACAACCCTGTGAGGTAGGAACTATCATCTATCTACTCCCATTTTACAGCTGTTAAAACTGAGGCACTAAAGTCCCATGGCCAGTAAGAGGGAGGACTGGAACATGAACTACCTCTCCTAACCATTCTGTTGCCTACACCACTGCGTACACTTGACATTTGGCTTCCTCCTAACACCCTTTAGAAACAGTTCTAGAAAAAGATGGCAGCTTGGGGACATACTCACAATTTCCTTCTCTACCCAATCTCCCACCAACAGCTTCTTAATTCTAAGAAATATATCTTAATCAGGGTGGTAGTTATATAGTGTACATGTATGTAAAAATTACTGAGATGGATACTTAGGGTTTGTGATTTCACTGTATGTTTGCTACTCCTCAATAAAAAAGATCCAGAAAAAGTCACTTAAATAAGAAAGAACCTAACAAATGTGACATAGGGAAAACATGCATGCACAAAAGCAACTAGGTAAAAGCCCTCACAAAGCTGGTAATTATGAAAAATTCTTTCTGGAATAACACATTTAAGAACAGAGTAAGAAAAAATCTCCAGAGCTAACCAACAGGAAATCCTTAGAGGAGAAGAGGTTTAGAGAAAACACTGACTGGAGGCAGGGTCTCCTGAAAAATGGACAGGAAAAATCTCAGTATAGCCTGACTTGGCTACAGTGGGGAGCATCTGGCTGATGCTGTAGCAGCCATAGCAGTATGGACACAGGGGCTCTGGGGGTCACAGGACTGTCTGGGCCAGAGTCTGGGGCATGCCCCAAGTGCAGGTCAATGGCAGTGAGGGGCTTCTTCCTAACAGGCCGTGTGATGTCTGTACCAAGAAGGAAGTGCAGCCCCACCAAATCCAGTTGCTGGTATGTTTGGCACTTGAGAAAAAAAAAAGTTCAACCAGGATCATCTGTTTCTAGCTCCCACTGTGCAGAGCAGGACTTGGCATAATGATGTTGAAGTCCATTCTAAAAGAACAAAGAAAATTATGAGGAAAAACAGTGTGATGAAGTATCTACCTTATCCAAGCACCTACTAAGATGTGTTAAAAGTAAATGGGATCAAAACCTGATGGAAAAGACAATTAACTGAAACAGACCAGAGAGACCCAGAATAGACCCAGATATGCATGGAAACATATTGTGAGATACAGGTACTTTTGCAGATTAGGAGGGCAAAGATTGGTATTTTAATCATTGGTGACTTCAGAAAAAAGTTAAATCCTTAGCTGTCACAATTCACCAAAATACCACAAATTCATCTGGATTGGAAGTTAAATGTAAAACAACAAAAAACAAAAGCTTTACAGAATTATGAGAGAATTTATGTGAATACATAATTCTGTCGCATAAAAAACCTTTCTGAGCCTGACACAAAGACAGAAACCAGGCCAGACCTAGAGATCCAAATACCAAGTTCTCTCCACCAGAAGCCTCCATCAACAACACCAAGGTGGATATAACAATCTCTGCCCCTGCTCCCTCACCCCCCTTCCTATATTCCTGATTCTGCCTTATCCTCCACCTGCTCACTCTGTGGTCCAGGTCAGCAACCTGTGAGTCATCCCAGACTCCCCCTCCTTCCTCACTCACCTACCCAAGTCACCACATCTTGGCCACCTCCTCACTCTGGCTCAAGTCTGCCCCGCTGGATCTTCTCCAGCCTGGCCATGACTGCAGACCTTGTCCTGCCACCACTGTGGCAGTGCAGGGGCCACCCATGGGTCCTGCTTCTAGTCACAGCCACTTTCAGCCCAGTGGTTTGAAAAGCCTATATAGATTACCTTGACTACATGGACATTTTAGATTTATGAATGCTTAAATAGTAAACAAAACTAAATGGCAAATGACAATGTAGGCTAAAATATTTGTAAAATAAGAAAAAGAGTTTAATAACCAGGATGTAAATCAAGTACTCTTATATATCAAGACAAAAAGAATAAACCACACTAAATAAAATACTGTACAAATGAAATGAAAAAAGTGATATACTTCCTTTCTAATAGAAAACTAGATAAAGCACATAATCAAACAATTTGTCAAAAGGGGACACTGGGGCTTCCGGTCAAGATGGTGACATAGGCAGACGTGGCTCACCTCTTCGCACAACCACATCTAAATTATAACTAAAATATAGAACAACCATCACTCAGGAATATCAACAATTCAATTGAATGGAAGTCTGACAACTATGGAATTGAAGAAACCACATCCATCCTGACTGGCAGGAGGGGAGCAGACGCAGACCAGGCTGGCCCCACACCCATGTGGATAAAATTTGGGAGGGATATCTTGAGAGCGAGAAGTCCCAGATCCATACCAGGACCCTCAACCCAGGGTTCCAGTGCCAAGAAGGTAAGTCCCCACAACTTCTGGCTGCAAAAAACAAGTGGAGATTGAGACAGTGGAGGAGGTTGCTATAGTCCTAAATACTTCCTCTTGGGGAACCCACACATGGACTCACCTACTATCTCACTCTGAGCCCCAGCACCAGGGTGGCAGCTTAATGGGCACCAGTGGTATATAGGGAGAGAATGAAGTGTCTGGCATCAGGGTGAGCAGAGTCCATTGTCCCTTTGCTGAGCTGTTCCCCAATACAGCCAGTAAGCTGGTGCTATATCTGAGACTCCATCCACTTGGCTAACACTGTGTGACCCACCTTGGAGGGTCTATCCAACCCAACTTACAGGCCCATCCAAACTGATTTTCCCTAAGAATGGCTCATCTTGGCTCCTAACGCCTATCAAACAAGCAACAGCTGGCTTTAGTGAGCCCTACCAGCAGCCAGATTAGAGTCACAGCTTGGCTTCATCTGGGAATCTCTAAGCCCAGCACAACTAGCAGCCATCTCAGATTGTTTTACAGCTTAGGCAGTGTCCAGAGTGAAACACAGGTGGGGGCTGACCTTGGCCTGCACCACCCGAGAAACCCTAGAGCCAGCGAACCCAGTGGATAGCTACAGACCAGGTCTGAGCACCACCACCCTGCCCCTGCACAGCTGATCCTCCGTGGAGGGCAGAGGTTGGTAGTCAGTAGTCAGGGGTCACAGCCAGTCCTTGCAGCTGGCTGGCCTGGAAAAATCCCTCCCACTGACTGCCAACAGCAACCAAGGCTCAACTATAATAGAAGGGTGTACACAAAGGGAGCAACTTCAGTACCCAACTTGAGTGATAGGGAGGCTGTGTCACTGGACCCCTATAGGACACCTACTACATTAGACCATGCTACCAAGACACAGAGTCAAAGAAACTCTACCTAATACATAGAAACAAACACAGGAAGGCTGCCAAAATGAGGAGACAAAGAAACATGGCCCAAATGAAAAAACAGATTAAAACTCCAGGAAAAGAGCTAAACAAAATGGAGATAAGCAAACTATCAGATGCAGAATTCAAAATACTGGTTATAAGAATGCTCAAAGAACTTAGTGAGGCCCTCAGCAGCATAAAAAAGACCCAGTCAGAAATGAAGGATACACTAATTGAAATAAAGTACAATTTACAAGGAAACAACAGTAGAATGGATGAAGCTGAGAATCAAATCAATGATTTGGAACATAAGAAAGCAAAAGAACAACCATGCAGAACAACAAGAAAAAAGAATCCAAAAAAATGAGGACAGTATAAGCAACCTTTGGGACAACCTTAAGAGCTTCAATATTCACCTCATAGGGGTACCAGAAAGAGAAGAGAAAGAGCAAGAAATTGGAGATCTATCTGAAAAAAACAGTGAAAGAAAAATTCCCTAATTTGGTGAAGGAAATAGACATGCAAGTCCAGGAAGTGCAGAGAGTCCCAATTATGATGGATGCAAAGAGATCCCCTCTAAGACACATCATTATTAAAAGGTCAAAGTTTAAATATAAAGAGACACTCTTAAAAGCAAGAGATAAGAAGTTAGTTGCCAGATAAGAGGGGGGAGGGGAAGAATGGGTGAAGAGGTGAGGGGACTAAGAAGTATAAATAGGTAGTTACAGAATAGCCATGGTGATTTAAAGTATAGTATAGGAAATGGAGTAGCCGAAGAACTTATACACATGACCCATGGACGTGAACAATCGTGGCGGGATTGCTTGAGGGAGTAGGGGGTGCTGGGTGGAGAAGGCCAAGGTTGGGGGGGCAAAATCAGGACAACTGTAATAGCATAATCAATAAAATGTAATTAAAAAAATAAATGTGTATTTTTTAAAAAGGGATCAATAATGACTAATTGGCCTGTTAAAAAATGTCTAAGTAATAATAATAAAAAGAAAAGCAAAATGAAATAGCAACAATGAAATACTATTTTTGCTTATTAGATTTACAATTTTTAAAAAGAATAAGTAATACCTAGAGTTGGGAAGGATGAGGTGAAAGAGATACTCTTCTAGGACAGGTGGTGAGAGCCTAAATTGATAATACCCTTTCTGGAAGACAATGGGGCAATATGTATCAAAGTAATTCAAAGTGTGCATATTTTTTGATCTAGCAATTCTACTTAAAGAGTATGTCCTGGGGATAAAAATATGAATGTAGAAAAAAAGATGCTATTATATAGGCAATAACTCTTAGCAACCTAAAGGGGTAATAATAAGGGATTAGTTAAATCATGGTAGCTACACAATGAAATACAAGAGGTCTACAGGAAGTTTATTTACTGACAAGGAAAACTTCACAACTTAATACTAAGTAAAAACGTTAAGTCACAGAACAAGAGGTACAATATGGATCCATTTATTAATGAAATGTATATCTGTGTATATATCCATATGTATGCACAGGAAAAAAGATCTTAAAGGATGTAATCAAAATAGTAACAATAGGTATCTCTGACAAGTGTTAGTAGGATTTTATTCTTTGTTCTTCTTTGGATTTCCTACTTTTTTTACAAGAAACATAGAGGTGTGATATAGAACCCCACCACCACCATCCACCTGGTGGGGAGTCCCTGTCTCCTATTTGCTGTGGGCATCCACATCCCCTACATGTGACATATATGGTATGTATTTGCTGCTCTTTAACCTTTCAAACTTAAACTTGTCTCTTCATTTCTCTAGACTGTGGGTATGGTTTGTGTCTTACACTTCTTTTGTGTTCCTCTCAGTGTCTAGTACATAGCGAGTTCTCAGCAAATGGTCCAAGAAAGAATGTGTCACTTCGGTGCCTGTGCCCCTGTGAGCTGCCTACGGATGGGCTGGATAGCTACACAGGTGTGGCATCTAAGTCCAGTTTCAGGTCAGGCTTGATGCTGTACATTGTGGGCCACCTGTCAATCTGGTCCTGTTAAAATGCCCATTATTGCTACTAATTATTATTGAGGGATGGGACTGTTTGTTTAAAGCATAGGTTACTGCCCCCACACCCAGAGGCAAAGCCAATCTCATGGCATGCTATAATTAATAAGCCAATATGGTATTTCCTCCGGCGCAACTCCGGCGCAAAGTTGGCTTTGATCCAACAGATCCCTTCCCAATTCTTCCGCCACACTCATCCCATTTACGACTTCCCATCTTGGCTGTTGGAGGCCTCCTTTGGATATGCAACCCCCTTCATCCCAATTGTGGACAGACAGCCCGGTGTGTTTGGCCCCAAGCCTGACTCACCAACTCCTCCTTCTCCTGGATAATAAAGTTTGCTTTCATGTCTAAACAAATCTAACTATTCAAAAGCATCTCAGCCTGTAGGTCCAGAGATTGAAAGGGCCCTAAGAGACCACTGTAGGAGTGACAGAAAATTTTTTCATGCAAATTCAACAAGTAAATTTTTATGGTTGTCAATAATCTCTGCAATCAATACTTACTTAGTTCAGTTAAACCCTTAGGGGGAAAAAATAAATAAGCTATAAGAAATGGAGTCATCAATCAGGGAGAGAAAACCAATCAACTACTTTTTGCTTTCTCTCCTTGTATAAATATAAAGAATCCTCAGTGCTTCCTAGAGGGAGCTGAGAGAGAAATCCTGAAGTGCTTGCTGTGAGCACATGTAAAAGGCTGTATGGAGGTCAACCCTAGAGTGCCACTGCAGGAACCTTGGACTGGTACTTGACAGCTCTGTGCCTCAGCTTCCCCATCTGTAAAATGGAATAGCAGTGGAACCTGTCTTATAGACCTGTGAGAATTAAATGAATTAACAGATGTAAAGCACTTAGAACAGTAGGCACTTACAAACTATAGGTGAGCAAGATGTTTGCCACTGTTAACAAAAGCAGAGGGGGTCACAGTAACAGCCACTTGCTGGGAAGTCTGCCCTGCTGTAGCCCAGGTTTTCTCAACCTCAACACTACTGGCATTTTGGGCTGGATAACTCTGTTATGAGCAGCTGTCCTGTGCAATACAGGATGTTTAGCAGGATCCCTGACCTTTCTCTACCCATTAGATGCCAGTAGCAAACCCTCCATAACTCCCATGAAGTTATATAACAACCAAAAATATCTCCAAACATTGCTAAATGTTCCTAGCTTGGGGTGGGGGGAGGAGTGCAAAATTGTCCCCATTTGAGGATCATTGGTATAGCCCTGTGGAGAAGTCATGCCACACACTCTGACCTCCTACCTCTCCAGGTCTGGTGTGGATCTAGGCCTGGAGGTCCCACATGGGGGCCCCCTGTGGTTAGATGTAGGAGTTGCAAGTAGGGAAGTGAAGAGCAGCCAATTCTGTTTCTTAAAGTGACTGCCATTTTCTCTTCTTGCAGATGGAATAGGAAGCTGGGGCCTAGGCAGACTTCTAGTTGGAAGGTACTCCTTACCCTTGAAAGACCAAGAGAGTACAGAAATACAAGGAAGCTAGGGCTGAATTCTCCAGGAGCCTGAGGCTGTAGCCCTTAGATAGAGAGCATGAACAGGGCTTACTAAGACTCCTGGGATCCCAGTCCTGCCAAGAGGGGAGAAGGCCAGAAGAGATTCAGAGATGAAGCTCTGGCCAGGGCAGAGAGAAGGTCACTACTAGTGAGGCCTCTGGGCATAGGAGCAGCAGCCCCTCTCTTCTCAGGAAACAAGTGGGCTCTGCATTTGTTTGTAATTGTAATTTTTTTATTGTAAAAATAAACATACTACTCTTTTCATTAAAAAATCTGACAATTTAACATTATTAAAATTTAACAAATACTTATTTTGACCCAGCAAATGTACTGCCACAAATATATTCTATAGCTACATTAGCACAGGTGCACAGCTGGGGTATAGTTATCCAGAATGCAGGCTCGGGACCTGATTGCCTGGTTCAAACCCCAGATCTACCACCTACCAGATACGTGATCATGAGAAAGTTACTGACCTCTTTGTGACTTAGTTCCTTCACTTGTGAAACAGGGGAAATAATAAGGCCTAACTCACTATGCTGTTACAAGGGTTATGTGACCTACTATATGTAAAGGAAAGGTGTCTGTTGTTAATAAATGCTAGCTATTATTATGTTCATTGTGCCCTTAATTGATAACACCTAAAAACCTGGAAAGTTACGCCAATCATTTGTTAAACATGTGGTACACCCATTCTATAGAATACTGGGCATCATTGAAAGAAGTGTAGTAGAACTTTATCTACTTAAATAATATAATTTATTTAACACTAAGGTCAAATTGTTAAAAAAAAAAGAAGCAAATGAGTTGCAGGTAAGTATATATAGTTTGAGATCATTTGTATATAAAAAGCTATATAGAATAGATACACGCCTTTATCTGCATAAAAAAATTTCTAGAGCTGTCAAGAAGCTGTTAGCAATAGTTACATCTAATAAGTGGGAATGGAAGACTGGAGAACTTTTGCTTTCTCCTTTAGTACTATTAGAATTTTCTACTACAAGGATGTATTTTGAAAAATTTTTTAAAGAATAACATAAATCTGTATCTACAGCTGTGGAAACATTTTTTAAATATACTATTAATTGTTTTTTCAAAAGTGGCAGAACTTGAATAGTACAAGCCACAGGAATGAATCTCAGTTCAAATTCAGGTATGCAAGAAACTAACGTTAGTTTCTATAACTCAACTCAGTGTTTACGGTAAGCTTCCATCCTGCCAACAGGACACTTAATTCTAGGTGTGTCTGAGTTCTCCAGAACTCTGAGAAGTGCCAGGCATGGAATAGAGGAAATGGCTGTGAAGTTGACTGAGGCCAAGTGTAGTAGCCTCTGCTGCTCTGTGCCACCTGTGGGCAGCCAGGAATCTTGGACCAGGCTACCTGACTCCCCACAGCTTGCTGCCCCCTACCCATGTGGCCACCACTCTCTGGGATCTTACTCCTGCTTGTCCAGGTGTGCTGATAGAAGCCAGTGTGAAGATCACAGATATTTCTCTCCTGTCTCTCCTGGTCCCTTTCTTCCAGTCTCAGAAAGGAGGGCTTCGAAGAGTTGGAGGGTCTTTCCACTACAGGTGAAATCCTTCTTCATCTTGTTTCTAGTCAAGACATTCAGTCTATGCAAGAGAATATTTTTCTTTGATGAGATACTCTGCAAATCCAGAAGTTTCCCTTAGTGCATAAGCTTTTGGCACACTAGGCCAGAGACACCTGAAGGATTCCATTTTCTAAGTTGGGGAGCTAGCTCAGGGGGACCATGACAGTGAGAGTGAAAAAGGGGGAAATCTAGCAGAGGAAGAGATTAATTTCTCAAATATTATGCCAGCCATACATACGTATGTAAATGCAGAGCAAAAAGTCTGAACAATTACACCAAATAAGTAACAGTGCCTACCGGCAGGGTAAGCTTTAAAATAGGGGAAGGGGTGAAAGGGGAGCTTTACCTTTATATTCTATGTATTTTTAAACTGCTTGAACTTTCTCATGATGAATCTATATTCAATATTTTTATATGGATTTACTATTTTAAATAAATACCCATACATTTTTTTGCCTCCAGGACAGAGATGGAAACTGATGCAGGTCACCCCTCTCTGGCCCTCTGGTAGGCAGAATCTTGGGAAGTGTATTTGCATGAGGGGCTAAGAGGCCTGTTGGGAAAGAACTCTTTCTAAGGGAAGAGATAGGTACCATGAGCTAACCCAGAGACAAAGCTTTGCTCCATGGAAAGGTAATTAATTCTGAGCTAGAATGGTATTTGTAATTTAGACATATATGTGGAGCCAGACCCCATGGCTCTCTAAGGCAATGAGGGTACCAGCAGCCCTATGACCCTGCTCCTACAGTGGAGCTGGTTGATCTCATGCCAACAGGAGTGTCAGTGGTTCTGGTAGGTGTAGGATGCTTGATGGGTGTGGCAAAGTCCAGCAAAACTGATAGTTCCACAGGGTGTGGCAAGGGCAAAGGGAGGTTGCACAGTGGAGAAGGGAAAAAGATAGCTGGGGGTGGGGGGTGGGTAACTGTCTAACCTTATCCACTGGCACATGGGAGACACACACCCTGAGGACGCCCATAATGCTTGTGGGGTGAGGGTGTGGGAACTAGGCAGGACTTGCACTGGCAAGTAGGAGCCAAAGTCAGAGATACATGTGAATGAGCTCTAATGATGTGAGAAGTGCACAGGAGTCCAGGTGTATGCACAGGTGGGGAGTACAGGACCAGGGAGCCACAAAGTCTACATGGGAGGGTCAGGAAAGGTCTACTGAGTCAGCTGCCTGGTAATTCAGTGGGTGGGAAGGGTGGAGGGAGTGAGGAACCATGTATACAAAGGCCTGGAGCTATGAGGGAGTGAGCAGGGTTTGGGGGAAGTGAAAGCAGTTCAGGCTGAATACAGGGGAGTGGTAGATGAGGACACAAAGGTGGTGTTTCATGGTGTGGAACTGGACTTCATCCTACAGGCAGTCGTGAAGCTCAGAAGAGGACTTTAAGTAGGGAAATGAGATAATCAAATTACCAGGAAAGCTTTTCACCACCATACTCCTGCTACTCTTACCTAACTCCCACCCAGTGAGCAGTTTCAGTGTTGCTTCCTCCATGAAGTGTTCCCTGACCACCCCTAAGACTCAGCTACTTTTAGCTAAGGCTTCTAGGGGTTCTCAAGCACCCCTATTACACTGTCTTGATTACCTGTGTCCTGTATTTTTTCTCTCCCTTTGGAGATAGTAAGTGCTAGAGGCCAGGGGCTGTCTGTTGTGTTCTATGTTGTATCCCCAGCACCCTGCACAGTGCCTGATATGATACATATTCAATGTATATTTATTTAATTTTTGAAAAACTGTAAGTAGATAATTCTTGTAGTTTCCAGCCTGAGCTACAGAATATAGGTTGGAAAAGGGAAAGGAAACCAAGATGGAACCTCTTGTAATCATTTGGGTAAGAAGTGATGAGGGCCTGATCTGAGGCAGTGGTGGTAGAGCTGGAAAGCAGGGAGAGATTGGGAAAATATTTAGGAGGCAAAACTGAAAGACCTGTGTGATTAGCTAAGAGAAGTGATGGGCCCAGACAAGGAGAAGAGGGCTCCTGGGCTTTTGGCTTAAGCAGTTGGGTGGATGATAGATTAACCACAACTGGCTACTCTGGAAGAGGAGGCAATGTGTGGGGGAAGATGAGTAAATCAGTTTAAACATGTTGACTTTGATATACCTGCAGATCACATATATGCAGAAGTCCGAGGAGCTGCCCAAATCATAGAATTGGAGCCCAGGAGAGACATCTGGTCTAAAGGTAGAGATTGTGGAGCTGTCATCCTGTAGGTCATGGTTAAAGACCAGGGAGGGGATAAAATCATCATGGAAGTGAGGGAGGAGGTGAAACAACAAGGAGGACACCCACCTGTAAGAGGTGGGCTAAGAGGGAGTTATGGAGGGACAAAAAGACATAAGGGAGGGAGGGAGAAAGGAGACCAATATCACAGCTGCTAGAGGAGAAGTGGCTTCAAGGTCTAGCAAAGATAATTCAATAGTGTAGAGAAACTAAAAGCCCACCCAGACTCCTTAAAAATTGAGAAAACTAAGGCCCAGGGAGGCTAACTGAGGTGTTCAAGACCACAAGCTGGTATTGCCTATGGTCACAGTGACCAGTGGCTCTCAAATTATGATCACTGAACTCCTGGGGGTCCCCAAGACCTTTTCCAAGGAGTTTAAGAGGTGAAGAACATTTTTATAATATTATCAAGATTTTCTTATAGTATTCACTGTGTTGACATTTGCACTGATAATGCAAAAGCAACAGGGGATAAAACTGCTGGGACCTTAACACAAATCAGCGAAGTCATATTCTTCACCCCCCATGCATTTATGGTTTAACAAAAAGTCCAGCTTCACATAAGAATATCCATATGGAGTAATAATTATTAATTTTACTAAAACGTGGCCCTTGAATATACAACTTATTAATAATCTGTGCATAAAGCACTTCTGCTGCATACTGAAGTACTGGATGCTTTGAGAGCTAAACTACCTACCTTCTTTTATTGTGGAACATCATTTTTATTGGAAAGAACAATCAACAAACTGATTATTCAGAGTTGGGTATTTGGCAGACATTTTCTTGAAAATGAATGAATTGAGCTTGTCACATCAAGTAAAACAGCTAATAGTATTTTTTGCCAATGATAAAATTTGAGTTGTCAAATAAAAATTAGAATTTTAGAAAACTTGTATCTACATCATGAGCGTGACAACTTCCTAATACCTAAAGATGTTTGCTGATTAAATCAGTGGTAATATTAACACATCTGATATTGTGGACTGAAATGTGTCCACATTTGGAAGATCTGCATAATTCACTGAGCCATTATTTTCCAAATAACCAATGCATGATGCTACAAAATCAGGCATGAATAAAATACACCTTACTCAAGGTGTTAGACAGACCAATGGAGTTTACTATAGCTGAGAATGAGAAGTTCACTGATGTGGTTTCAGATCCCACACTGCAATTTATCCTTCAGAAACTGACTTTGTGCCCTGGCTGGTGTAGCTTAGTGGATTAAGCGCGGGCCTGTGAACCAAGAGATCATGGTTCGATTCCCAGTCAGGGCACATGCCTGGGTTGCAGGCCAGTTCCCAGCAGGGAATGCACAGAAAGCAACCATACATTGATATTTCTCTCCCTCTCTCCTTCCCTTCCCCTCTGAAGATAAATAAATAAAATCTTAAAAAAAAAAAAAAAGAATATCTGGTTAACTGGTTAGTATTTAAAAAAAAAAAAAAAAGAAACTGACTTTGTCCAATTTTGGTGACCTTCAAAGACAGCCACAATTATCTGAAAAGGCCATTAAAATACTCCTACTTTCCCAACCACAAATCTGTATGAAGCTGGTTTTGTTCATCTACTCCAACCAAAGTGACATACTGCAACAGACTAAATACAGAAACAGGTATGAGACTCCAGCAGTCTTCTCTTAAGTTAGTCATTAAAGAGATGTTTAGGACTTCCGGCCAAGATGGAGGTGTAGGTAGACACACTGTGCCTCCTCGCACAACCAAAATATGGACAACAAAAATTTAGAAACAAAATAACAACCAGTACTGACAGAAAATTGAACTGTATGGAAGTCCAACAACCAAAGAGTTAAAGTAGACACATTCATCCAGACCAGTAGGAGGGGAGGAGTCCGGCGGCCAGGCAGAGAGGGGTCACGGCAAAAAAAAAAAAAAAACCCGGGGCTGGTGGACCCGGGCATGCAGGTGGTGGCGCAAGGCGGCAGCAGGTGGACCCAGCAAGGCAGATTGTGGAGGGGCTTGGCATGCAAGGTGGCTTGCAGAACTGGGCAGTCCCACATTCGTGTGCAGATAAACCTGGATAAACTGGGGAGCAAGACAAACTGCGCAACCCAGGGTCCCAGCACAGGGAAATAAAGACTCAAAACACTGATTGAAAGCACCTATGGGGATTGAGGTGCCAGGACAGACTCGCAGTCTCACAGGAGAGTTCATTGGAGAGAACTCTCAAACGTACACAAACCCACCCACACAGGAATCAGCACCAGAGGGCCCAGTTTGCTTGGGGGAAGTGGTGGAAGGGACTGAAATCCAGCAGAGAGTGGAGCAAGCACCACTGTTCCCTCTTGGACCCCTGCCCCACATAAGCGTCACTACCCAGGGACTGGGTTGCCCCGCCCTGGTGAACACCTAAGGCTCTGCCCCTCACTACATAACAGGTCCATCAAAACAAAAAAAAAAAATGGCCCAAATGAAAGAACAGACCAAAGCTTCAGAAAAATACAACTAAGCGACAAAGAGATAGCCAACCTATCAGATGCACAGTTCAAAGC
This sequence comes from Trachops cirrhosus, assembly GCA_028533065.1. NCBI lineage: Eukaryota > Metazoa > Chordata > Mammalia > Chiroptera > Phyllostomidae > Trachops > Trachops cirrhosus. Next base: position 102,047,340 of record CM052543.1, read on the forward strand.
ACTGGTGATTAAGGATGCTCACAGAATTGGTTGATTTCGGTTGCAAATTAAATGAACAAATGAAGGCTACAGTAAGTGAAATAAAGGAAAATGTACATGGAACCAATAGTGATGGGAAGGAAACTAGGACTCAAATCAATGGAGTGGACCAGAAAGAAGAAAGAAACAACCAAACAGAAAAGAATGAAGAAACAAGAATTCAAAAAAATGAGGAGGGGCTTAGGAACCTCTGGGACATCTTTAAATGTTCCAACATTCGAATTACAGGGGTGCCAGAAGGAGAAGAGGAAGAACAACAAGTGGAAAAGATATTTGAACAAATAATAAAGGAGAACTTCCCCAACCTGGCAAGGAAGTAGACGTCCAGGAAGTCCAGGAAGCTCAGAGAGTCTCAAAGAAGTTGGACCCAAGGAAGAACACACCAAGGCACATCATAATTACATTAGCCAAAATTAAAATGAGGGAGAGAATCCTAGAAGCAGCAAGAAATAAGGAGACAGTAACCTACAAAGGAATCCCCATCAGACTGTCAGCTGATTTCTCAAAAGGGACCTTACAGGCAAGAAGGGGCTGCAAAGAAGTATTCCAAGTCATGAAAGGCAAGGACCTACAGCCATGATTGCTCTATCCAGCAAAGCTTTCATTTAGAGTGGAAGGGCAGATCAAGTGCTTCTCAGATAAGGTCAAGTTCAAGGAGTTCATCATCACCAAGCCCTTATTTTATGAAATGTTAAAGGGACTTACTTATCTAAGAAAATGAAGATAAAAAATATGAACAGTAAAATGACAGCAAACTCACAATTATGAACAACCACACCTAAAACAAAAACAAGAAGAAACTAAGCAAACAACTAGAACAGGAACAGAACCACAGAAATGGAGATCACATGGAGGGTTAGCAACAGGGGAGTGGGAGGAGGAGAGAGGGGTAAAAGGTACGGAGAATAAGTAGCATGGATGGTAGGTAGAAAATAGACAGGGGGTGGCAAGAATAGTATGGGAATTGTAGAAGCTAAAGAACTTATAAGTATGACAAATGGACATAAACTAAAGAGGGGGAATGCGGGTGGGAGAGGGCATGCAGGGTGGAGGGGACTGAAGGGGGAAAATGGGACAACTGTAATAGCATAATCAATGAAATATATTAAAAAATGTTCAAAACTGTAAAACAATACAACTCTAAGTTTTTTATTTTAGAGAACACATTTTTATAAAAATTATGTTAACAGGCAAGAAATATATTACTGTTATTTTAAAATAATACTTCTTAAAGTCTGCTTTTAACATTTATTTCCGTATGTGTAATACAGTAAATACCTATAACTTCAGACCACATAAATAAAAGTTTTCTGCTCTGGCTGGTGTGGCTGAATGGACTGAGTGCCCTCCTGTGAACCAGAGGGTTGCCAGTTCAATTCCCAGTCAGGGCACATGCATATGTGGTCCAGGTGCCCGGTTGGGGGCATATGAGAGGCAACCACACATTGATGTTTCTTTCCCTTTCTTTCTCCCTCCCGTTCTCTAAAAATAAATTAAAAAATCTTTAAAAAAATTTTTCAAAAAAAGTTTTCTGAAGTCCTCAATAATTTTTAAGAGTGTAAAAGGGGGATGGGAGTAAAAGACAGAAAACTGTACTTGAACAACGATTAAAATTTACAAAAAAGAGTGTACAAGGGCCCCACCCAAAACATTAGACAACTGTTGATACAAACTACCTATTCCTGTCTCCCAGGTCCTGGGGCTTGTTTCCAGCACACCTACCCCTCACAATAGCATTTTCAGATACAAAATTATAAAACCTAAAAACAAAATTTTTTAAAACTTAGCTAAAAAAGAGGTAAGAGAGCAGCCACAGAGAACTAAAGAGAGAATAAGACCTTTCCTTCCCTTCAAAATAATGTTCCTAATTTAAAGACTAAGACCCAGTAAGCAGCCCTGCAAGACAAGGCTGGTTTCATCCACAATCCCCTCTACTGCCATCTGTGGGAGAAGAAAGATTGGGGGTAGAGGACTGAATGGGTGTTCAGGTGTCTTGTCTTCTTCACATTCCATATCTAATTTGAAACAACAGCCAATAAAGTAAGGCAGGTGGAGCCATTTTCTATTAGTCACAATTTACAGGGCAGGAATCAGGTGTGTGTCTTGTAATATCAGTAAATAAAAATCAGATTGGGAGTGGGTGGAGGTGAAAGAGTACATAAGGGACATAAATGGTAATGGCAAAAATTCAAAAATACAATAAAAAATAAACTATTAAAAAACAGATTGGGGTACCAACTTACACCATACACAAAAATAAATTTAAGGTGGATAAAAGACTTAAATATAAGTCGTGATGCCATAAACGTCCTAGAGAAGAACATAGGCAGGAAAATCTCAGATATTCCACACAGCAATATTTTCACCAATAGGTCCCCTAGAGCAAGGACATAAAGGAAAAAATAAACAAATGGGATCTCATCAAAATAAAAAGCTTCTGCATAGCTAAAGAAAACAGCATTAAAATCAAAAGAGAACCAAATGTATGGGAAAAGATATTTGCAGATGATGATACCCTGGACAAGGGTCTGATCTCCAAAATATATAAAGAACTCACACAACTCCACTCCAGGAAGACAAACAACCCAATTGAAAAAATGGGCAAAGGACTTGAACAGACACTTGTCCAAGGAGGATATACAGAGGGCCCAAAGACATATGAAAGGATGCTCAATATCACTAGCCATCAGAGAGATGCAAATTAAAACCACAATGACATACCACTTCACACCAGTGAGAATGGCCATCATAAACCATCAACAAACAAGTGCTGGTGAGGTTGTGGAGAAAAGGGAACCCTTGTACGCTGTTGGTGGTAATGCAGACTGGTGCAGCCACTGTGGAAAACAATATGGAATTTCCTTAGAAAACTAAAAATGGAACTGCCTTTTGACCCAGCAATACCACCATTGGGATTGTACCCTAAAGATCCTGAAACACCAATTCAAAAGAACCTATGCACCCTGATGTTCATAGCAGCACAATTCACAATAGCCAAGTGCTGGAAGCAACCTAAGGGCCCATCAGTAAATGATTGGATCAAAAAACTATGGTACATTTCACAATGGAATACTATGCAGCAGAAAGAAAGGAGGAGCCTACCCTTCACAACAGCATGGATGGCACTGGAGAACATTACGCTAAGTGAAATAAGCTAAGCGGTGAAAGAGAAATACCATATGATTTCACTTATAAGTGGAACCTAATCAACAAAACAAAGAAGCATGCAAAATACAACCAGAGACATTGAAATAAAGAACAATCTAACAGTAATCAGAGAGGAGGAGGGAGAGAGATAATAGGGGATAAGTCGGGGGCATCAAGGAACATGTATTAGGGACACATGAACAAAGCCAAGGGGGGTGGTTCAAGGGTAGGAGGCGGGGATGGGCGGGGTGGGGGGATGGTGGGGTGAAAATGGAGACAAATGTATTTGAACAATAAAAAACAACAGATTTGGATCAGCAGCCTGGGGTTGTAATACAGGGGTCCCTCCACTGGGTACTTGTGCTAAAATGCCTCTCTTCCCCACTCAAGCCTAGAGGTCCTTGCTTGCAAGTAAGATCTTTGCTTATGTTTATAAGCCATGTAGATTTCATTTTTTAATCCTTTGTCCATCCTTTTGGGTAACTGATTCTTTTATAATAGTTTGTAAGAGAAAGTGACCTTTTGCATTACTTTTCAATTACAAAACTAGTTTAAAAATGATTAAAAGTTAATGAAATAGAATACAAATAACATAGAGATAAATACAGAAAAACTGGTTCTCAGAAAAGAAATCGACCTCTAACAAAACTAATCATGAAAAAATGCATGAAGCATTAAATATGCAATACTGGGAATGAAAGAGGGAATATAAATAAAATACAGTAAAGATATAAAGATAAAAGACTATAAAATTTTATGCTAATAATTTTTAAACTTTTTACTTTTTATCATTTTTGAGAAAAATTTAAAATTACCAAAACTGACTACAGAAGTAACAGTTTTAATAATACTTATAGTTGTAGTAGAAGTAATATTCTGGGGTTTCCTCTTAAAGTACAAACTGCTCAGTGAATTCATTTTCATACAAAATGCTAGTGAATTCATTTCTCAGTTGCCTTTTGTGACAAAAGAGATAGGTCTTTCGGGCCTAGGGCTGTCTGTCTGGTTGGGAAAAAAGAGGATGCTAAGAGTACAGGGGAGGAGGTAGCACTGCAACTCCTTATAGCAACCCTGGTGGCCTGAAATCAGATTACCCCAAGGCTGTATGGGGCTGCCAAAACAACCCCTACTTGCTTCCCTAAGACTTGGACTCAAACATAAGATTCTGCCTGGTCTGTCAGTCCCATATGCAAACAGATACCCCTGTCAACCTCCTCTGCCCATCAACAAGGCTCAGCCTCCAATCCCCTCCTCCCTTACCTCCTTTCCTCTTTCCTTCTCCTCTCACTCCTCCCTCTCCCCTTCTTCATCTTTCTCCCTCTCCCTGCCTCCTCTCCATCATATTCTGTTAGAAGACAAAGAGTAGGTCCAGGTGTCATTGGAGCCATATCAGGTGCCACACTCTCTCTTCCCACATTCCACACTCTCTCCACTCCTACTGCCTGGCACTTTAGCCAGAGGGGTTGCAGCAAATAGATGGAGTCCTGAGGTCTAAACATTCAGCCTATCTTAGCCCATTCCCCAAACTCATTTCTGAGTCTGATGTCAGAATGTGACAGAAAAGGGGTCAGAAGGGTGTTGGTGTGTGCAGTAAAGGGAGATGGTTGTCTAGCTCTGTGCCCTGGTACTGGTGTTAACACAAGAGATCTATCATTTATACCTTGCACTGTCTGTGGTCCAAGTGAATGTCCCACATACATAAACAATAATGTGTCTCAAACTTGTCAATGCAGTTGAATGAATAAAAAATAAATCTATTTAAATGTGTTATTCTGTCCAAACCAGCCTGTGACCACTAGTATTATCTCAAGCAAAAGATACTAGAAGCACCACCACTAAAAGATGTGTGTGTGTTTCAAGGTTAAAATCCATAAATTTTTTTTGCCCTGGCTGGTGTGGCTCAGTGGACTGAATGCTGGCCTGCAAACCAAAAGGTCGCCAGTTAAATTCCCAGTCAGGGCACATGCATGGGCTGTGGACCAGGTCCCTAGTAGGGGGCACGTGAGAGGCAACCACACATTGATGTTTCTCTCCCTCTCTTTCTTCCTCCCTTCCCCTCTCTCTAAAGATAAATAAATAATTTTCTTTAATCCATAAATTTGTTTTAATGATAGAGCGAACTTCAAGATAAAAATGGGATGACCAGTATACCCAACATTGCTGTGGTCAAGTTGTGATGTCTCCTTAGGGTCTTATCCATGGGGGTGGAAGGTAAGAATGGGAAGGAGGCAACAGAGAGAATTGAGTCCTTTGTGGACCTTGCTAATGATTTTAGTCCTGGATTGACTATAGGTCCTGGCAGCCCCTAGACAGATACTTCAGGGAACTCCTTAACTTGCCCAAAGCCCCAGAGGAGGAGTAAGATATGCAGGGCAGACACTTATCCTGACCTCCAACTTTTGATGACTACCTGGTCTGAAGTGGCCAGCCTGTCCAGATAACAAAAAACTGATGCTGCAATGACAATGACCACACCTGAAGCCAGGATGCTTGTCAAATGCATTAATGGACACAGTGGGTTGGAAGAATTAAAAATCTGACCTATAACAGATGTCTGGTAGTCCTTATCAAAGTCAGCCTCTAGTGAGAATGTGGATAGGAATCTAAAAACCTCCATGAGTAAGAAATATGTGCCACGTCATAGTCATTTCTCAGTCCAGGCTGATAGTATGATTTGAAAGGCCCTAAGGAAGGTCCCTAGATTCCCCCTATGTAGTGAAATGATGCCTAAAATTCCAAAATTAGGGCTCTCTTCCTCCCTTTCACTGAACTTCCACTAGTTTGGGTAGTGCAGGGTGAAGCTAGAGAGAGCTAGGACCAGTATTATTCTGAGCGGTTTTGACTCTTTTTTACCTTTGTACCGATGAAGCCTCTGAAAATGAAGTGTGATGGGGTAGGTGTGGGAGTGAATGGAAGCAATAATGAGGAGACGAGTTTCTAATATTGCCAGGAACTGATTGTATTGACAATCTAGGCCTTTCAGGTCTCTCTTCCTGACTCTGCTGAACCTATTCGGGTTCAATCTTTGGAAACAGTGAGCTTCTTCGAAGTACTCACCACTCCCTGCCACCTGAGAGCTATGAAGTAGGGTGCTTTCAGCATGGGCTCTATGTAGACTTAGGGCTATGTGATTAATTCAAAACCTTTCTCTGTGGGTACTACTCTGTATCCAGGAAAGGTGGAGAGTGGTGTAACATAGTAGGAAGCCTGGTTTATTTTGATGTGATATGTCAAGCCCTTAGAAATCCTCCTTCCAAAAACATCACCCCTATTCCAGACCTCCTGACACCCAAAATTTTACCATTAGAGGGTCCTTAAAATTATTCAGTAGGTCTCTAAAATATCACAAAGATTGCCCTGGCCATTGTGGCTCCTTTGGTTGGAGTGTTGTCCTGTAAACAAAAAGGTGGCAGAATTTGATTCCCAGTCAGGGCATATGCCTAGGTTTCAAGTTCAGTCCCATTCAATCCTGGCTGGGTCACATACAATTCAATGTTCCTCTCTCACATCAGTGTTTCTCTCCCTTTATCTCTCCCTCCCTTTAAAATCTCTCTCTAAAATCAATAAGCATGTCTTTGGGTGAGAATATAAATAAATAAACAAACAAACAAATAAAACAAAGATAATTTTCAACTCAGGGTAGGGGTAGGGGATTTTTAGTGAGAAGTCACACAAGAACAAACCAGTGGTAGCACTGGAATTCCTAGATGAAGAGCTTAGAGGTGACAATCCAATGGGAAGAGGGGGCAGGGGTAAAAAAGTGGAAGGGTTGGAAGGATCTATATTAAAGCTCTATTTTCTTAATGAATACACAGTTTTTAATTACACTGAATATTATTTGAGATGGCTTTGACAAGGGACTGATAGAGATTTGGGGTGTTAAAGACTCCCCCATAAACCTCCCCTTAACTCTACCACTGCAACAAAGATAAAAAAACAAGCTGAGTGCCAAGACCATGGAAATCAAAACACAGGAGTCCTGAACTTAAAGGGGTGGGGGAGTGGTTGAAACTCAATCCCCTCCCCTCTTAATCATTTTGCTTGTGAGAGGCAGGCAAACACCTCAAGGCTGAGCTGAGGAATATCCAAGGGATCTTGAGTCCTCGGAATTCTCCTCTGGGTCCCCTCGCCAGAAGAAGGGAGTTCAGCCCCTGGAGCCAAGAATGGCAGGAAAAGGGCAGAGTAAATTGTGGGCTGGACTGTCCAGTCACATGATGCAATCTCACTGCTTTGTCATGTAATCTTTCTCCCTCCTCCTCTGGTCTCTCCCTCTCCTTCTTTCCCCTCCCTTTGCTCTGTTTTCATTTGGTTAAAATAGATGCAAACTCTGGTCTTTTCTATTTTTAATACCCAGCTATTACATAATCTATACCACAATTGCTGACTTGAAAAACTATTGGCAACAGTAGAAAATCCCCAGAGTTTTAAACAGGAAAAGGATTATTACAGCACAAAGTCTTTGGCAGTTTTACTGATGGGTAAACCGTCTGTAATCGTCACTTGCCAGTGGAAGTCACATGGACCCTGGGAAACTCTCTCCCCACCTCAGGGAAAGCCAGCTGGGGGAAGGGATAAACTGCAGCCTCAGTTGGGAAGAGACTTTGTATGGCAAGGCAGGGGGTGTAATGGTGCACTGGGAGTCTTCTCTGCACCCAGACTCAAGGACTGATAGAGTGAGCTTCAGGTTACCACCCCCTCCCAGAATCCACCTTTTACTGCTTTTATTTCTTGCTTAACAGTAGTCTCCAGCATCCAGGGCCTTTCCCTTATCAACTTCCCAGGCATTCCTATAGCACCAACACATTTCTGAACAAGTCTGAGTGAAAGGGAACTATCACTGTTAAATAGATAATTTTCTAAAGGCAGAGGAGCAAGGGAGACTGCTTGTTTATCAGAGACCTGACCCACTCCTCTACAAGGCATTCCACATATTAGACCAAGCACCACACTATTTAATTCTTCAATAAAATGTTCCAATAAAAATATAAGGACTATAGTTTGATAAAGCATTTCAGAACCAAATCAAAATTATGTCACTAAGACAAACTTCTCTGTATGTGTACAGGAGGTGTGGGTAGTACAGGAGGAGACAGAACGGGATTTCCCTGATTTTGCCAATTCCACTGCAATCCTAACCCCAATAACCAAGGAGGTTGAATCCAGTTTAGGTAACTATATGTGACGATTCAATAAATGTTTGCTGAATGCCACACACTGGACTAGTTGCTGGGAATATAACAGTGAGTAAAATCACTGCCCTAGTGGAAGTGCCAGGTCAGTGAGGGAGACGATCAAAATATTACCTAGACATATCATTATAAACCATGATGAAGGGTTAAAGGGAAAAACATAGGGCGCTAGGGACATGTAGAACAGGGGCCCTGATAGGGTCTGAGGGTTCCTGGATTACCCTAGAGGCTTCAGGATTCTTTTAATTCAGCACTCTGTCTTCTTTTACTTCCCTACCCTCCCTCTTTCCTTGCTGCCTGTAGTTAAAATTTACTGGGTTTTTTTTTTCTATGTACAGGAGATAATGCTAGGTTCTTTACATGTATGGTCTCATTTGATTCATATAGCAAACTGACAATTCAGCACTTCAAGACAGAATGATCTGTTGAGAAAGGCCAAACCACAATTTATAAAGAGAACTATATACAATCCATAGCATAAATTAAGACTTCACTGGCTGCAGATTACAAAAATTGAAATCAAATTTTAAGAGAGAGAAAGGAAAGCCCAGACCCATGCAAAATGAAATGCCCTGAGTTAGACTAGCTTAAAGCTTAGACCCAAGTGCTCAAAAGATGTCAGCCAGTCTCCATCTCACAGCTCAGCTTTCACATGTTGGCTTCAGCACTTCTGTTGGGGTGGCAACATGGTGAACAGTAGCCTCAGAGCTACGTATAAACTATAGGCTTGGCAACCCAGTTGTAAAAGAAATGAGAACCTACTTCCTAATAGTTCTAACAAAAGTCCAGAGTCCTGATTGGCCTGGATTTGAGACCATACTCATGCCAATTGCTGTTCTCTGATTAGCATCATCATGTCTCCTCCACCTAGAGCCACAGGATGAACTTGAATCCAGTCTGAGAATGGGGAAGGAAGGGGTCCCCTAAAGGAAAACCAAGGCATTCAGACTTACAAAGGAAGAATGCATGCTGTGCAGTCAAAGCCCACTTGACCTCTGCTGTCCTCAAACTTTGGAATTACAGTGGATGTTAAGACTATTCTAGTTTCTTCCTCCCTGAGGAATGAAGGAGAGTGCTTGTACAGTGTGGCACAGGCTGTATTTGCCGCAGTCCCATTCCACCTGCTAAGGCACCTTGGCTTCTTGCTTCAGAGAACTCATTGGAGACTTAATATTTGTTTATGTGCCTGCTCAAAGCAGTCTTCACATCCTAAGACCTTGTGGAAGACTTTTCCAACCTTCCTTCACTGCCGAATGATGTGCCCTACTCAGCACTGGCTAGAGAAGCTGCAGTTCTCTGGCCCTTTGACAAGCGTCCACAGGGTCTATGTAAATTATAGTGAGGGAAGGGAATGACAAGCCCTTTGTTGGAAAGTTTTGCTTCTCTTTTGGAGTCTGAACTGAAAATGGCTGTCATTGGGCAGAAAGAGGAGTATCAGGATAGTTCCTGAAGCACCAAACAAATAGACCTCCACAAGAAGGATCCTAAAGAGAGGGGTTGGGGGAGTCACTTAAACATTCTGAGGTACACAACATCGCTATAGCAATCAGATGTCAACTGCAACCACCCTGTCCTTGGGCATGTTTTAGAAGCTGCCTGGATCTGCCATCCCAAATTCTATGGGAAGTTCAAAGACCCTCCCAAAATTTCCACAAATTCCCAGCAGCTAAAGCTCTTAACAATCCCTTTTGGCTCTGATTCCAGATCCTTCTGGACTTGTGATCTCATTCACATTTCACCTTCTAAGGCAGGTCTCCTCCCTCTGATCTTAGCTGTTGCAGATGTGGGACTTAGCTCCCTTCTCCCATGCTTTACAAAAAAAAACCAAACAAACAAAAAAAAAACCACATATACGAACTCACTAAACCATTGGATGTTCATCAGACATCCCTGAAATTACAGAGACAGAGGGCTTTTATATTCCATGCTGCTGAGTACCTTCACCCTTCCAAGTGCTTCTCAGATATGAGAGGGGTCTCTTCTTCCCTCAGGAAACTAAGCTCCCCTTATATTACTCAGAATAACTTAGCTCTCCACCTGTTTCCTCTGACATCCAATGACCCATCATAGCTGGAGTCAGCCCCATTTTGAACCATCCACTCCAGGTTCCATCCCTGACTAGCACAAAAGAAGTTTGGACTTCCACTCTCTCACACACCATTCATTCTGTAGTGATGAAGCAAATGGAATGATTCTTTCTCTTACAAATATGAATACCATCTCTCTTTAGAACAGACTTAGCTGAAGCCAGTTTTGTGGGGTTTTTTTTTATTTTAAATTTATTTTTAGAGAGGACAAAGTAGGGAGAAAGAGGGAGAGAGACATCAACGTGTGGTTGCTTCTTGAGCGCTCCTAACTGGGGACCTGGCCTGCAACCCAGGCATGTGCCCTGATTGGGAATTGAACTGGTAACCCTTTGGTTCACAGGCCAGCACACAATCCACCAAGCCACACCAGCCAGGGCTAGTTTTTATTTTAAATAAGTTTCTACAGGCATACCTCAGAGATATCACGGGTTCAGCTCCAGACCACCACAATAAAACAAATATCACAATAAAGCAAGACACAAATTTGGGGGTTTTGCAGTACATATAAGTTATGTTTACACTATACTGTAGTCTACTAAGTGTGCAAAAGAATTATGTCTAAAAAACAATATATGCAGTCAACAATATTGTAATTATGGTGCCACGCATGTATTTGAAATATCTAGGGAACGCTTTGTAAAATATATGATTGCCTAACCAGTATACTGTACTCCTGAAACTAATAAAAAATAATGTAATTGTAATTGAAAAATAAAATTTAAAAATTAAAGAAAAAAAATGAATGAATGGACTCGGCAATTCCACTTCTGGGTATTTACCCCAAGAAAGCACAAACACTAACTTGAAAAGATATCTGCACTCCCTTTGTTTACTGAAGCATTATTTACAATAGCCATGATATAGAAGCAACCTAAGCGTTCATCAACAGATAAGTGGATAAAAATGATATATATAATGAATTATTATTGAGCCATAAAAAAGGAAATCTTGCCATTGTGACAACACAGATGGATTTTTTAGATATTTTATTGATTATGCTATGACAGTTCTCTCAATTTTCCCCCTTTGCCACCTCCCCAGCACCCTCAACTCCCTCAGGCAATCCCCACACTATTGTTGATGTCCATGGGTCATGCATATAAGTTCTTTGGCTACTCCATTTCCTATAGTGTAGTTTACATCCCCATAGCTATTCTGTAATTACCTACTTGAACTTTTTAATCCCCTTACCTCTTCACCCATTTCCCCACAATCCCCTCCCATCTGGCAACCATCAAAACATTTTCTGTATCCATGATTTTGTCTGTTTTTGTTTGCTAAGTTTGTTTTTTAGATTCAACTGTTGATAGATATGTTTATTGCCATTTTATTGCTCATAATTTTGATCTTTTCTTAAATAAGTCCTTTAACATTTCATATAATAATGATTTGGTAATGATGAGCTCCTTTAGTTTTTTGTCTGGGAAGCTCTTAATCTTCCCTTCAATTCTTCTTTATTTTTAAGATTTTATTTATTTATTTTTAGAGATGGGAAGGGAGAAAGAAAAAAAGGAAGAGAAACATCAACATATGGTTGCCTCTCGCAAATGCCCTACTAGGGATATGGCCTGCAACCCAGCCATGTGCCCAGACTGGGAATTGAACTGACGACCCTTTGGTTCACAGTCCAGTGCTCAATCCATTGAGCCACACCAGCCAGGCTCCCTTCGATCCTAAGTGATATCCTTGTTTGCTAGGTAGAGGAATCTTGGCAATAGGGCCCTGCTTTTCACGATTCTGAATATTTCTTGCCAATCCTGTGTAGGTTGCAAAGTTTCTTTTGAAATCAGCTGACAGTCTTATGGGAACTCCCCTATAGGTAACTGCTTTTCTCTTGCTGCTTTTAAGATTCTCTATTTTTAACCTTTGGCATTTTAATTATGATGTGTCTTGGAGTGGGGCCTCTTTGCATTCAGCTTGTCTGGGACTCTCTGTGCTTCCTGACTTGCGTGTCTATTTCCTTCACCAAATTAGGGAAGTCTTCTTCCACTATTTTTTTCAGATACATTTCCAATTTCTTGCTCTTTCTCTTCCCCTTCTGGCCCACCTCTGATGCAAATGTTGGAATGCTTGAAGTTGTCCCGGAGACTATTTATACTATCCTCATTCTTTTTTTTTTTTTTTTTTGGATTCTTTTTCTTCTTATTGTTCTGTATGGATTTTTGCTTCCTTATGTTCCAAATCGTTAAATTTAATTCTCAGCTTCATTCCACTTTACTGTTGTTTCCCTGTAAATTGTTCATTTCAATTAGTGTATCCTTTGTTTCTACTAGACCTTTTTTATGCTGCTGAGTCCTAAGTTCCTTGAGCATCCTTATAAACAGTGTTTTGAACTCTGCATCTGATAGATTGCTTATCTCCGTTTTGTTTAGCTCTTTTTCTGGAGATTTGATCTGTTCTTTCATTTGGGCCTTGTTTCTTCGTCTCATCATTTTAGCAGTCTCCTTGTGTTTGTTTCCATAGAGCTGCTGTGAATCCCTGTCTTGGTAGCATGGCCTAATGTAGGAGGTGTCCTGTAGGATCCAGTGGCACAGCCCCCCTTATCACCCAAGCAGGGTACTCGAGGTGTGCCCTCCCTGTGGGCTAAGTATACCCTCCTCTTGTAGTTGATCCTTGACTGCTTTTGACAGTCAGTGGGAGGGATTTACCCAGGCCAGGACTGGCTATGACCACTGACCACTGACCACCTCCATGGTGGAGGCCTTCCATGGAGGATCAGCTGTGCAGAGGCAGTGTGGTGGTGCTCCACTACGTAGTCTGTATTGGCCCTGGGGTTTCCTGAGTGGTGCAGGCCAAGGTCATCCCACCCTGTATTCTGCTCAGGGCCACCTTGCATGAGCTATAAAGCAATCTGAGATGGCTGCTACTTGTACTAGGCTTGGAGATTCTCAGGTGAAGCCAAGTTGTGAATCTAGGCTGGCTGCTGGTAGTGTAGTGCCTGAGGCCATTTAGCAAGAGTTATGGGGGTTGGGGTTCTCTGAAGCTGGCTGTTGCTTGTTTGAAAGGAAGTTGTGAAGCATGAGCCAAGACCAGCCACTTATATGGAAAAGTCGCTGTTAACAGCTTGGGTGGGCCTGTCAGCTGGGTAGGACAGTGTCTCAGGGAATCTCCACAGCAGGGAAAACAGTGTTAGCTAGGTTGATGGAGTCTCAGTTATGGCACCTGCCTGCCATCTTTATGGATCTTTGGGGGGAGGGTTCAGAAAAGGAACAATGGCCTCTGCCTGACTTTCTGTCTAAAAGAAATCTGTCCCCCAGCTCTTGCCTTGATGCCAGACACTTCAATTCCTTCCTGTATGCTATCGGTGCCTTTCAAGATGCTACCCTGGTGCTGGAGCTCAGAGGAAGTGAGTCTGAGTAAGTTTATGTGTGGGTTTTCTTTAAGAGGACTGCTTGGGAGTCCCAAGTTTCTTCCACTGATCAATCCCTGCTGGTTTTTGCAGCCAGAAGTCATGGGGACTTATCCTCATGGCATTGGAACCCTGGCCTATGTGGCCTGGTGTGGGGCTTGGACTCCTCATTCCCAAGATATCCCTCCTGAATTTTTATGTACCACACATGGATACAGAACCAGCCTATTCTGCTTTTCCACCACTCCTACCAGTATGGATGGAAGTCGTTTCTTTAATTCCATAGTTGTCAGACTTCTATTCAACTTGATTTCTGACAGTTCTAAGTAAAGGCTGTTCTAAAGTTTTTGTTGTAATTTTGATGTGGTTGTGCAAGGAGGCGAGCTGTGTTTACCTATGATGCCATCTTGACTGGAAGTTTGGATGGATCTTGAGGGCATTATGCTAAGTGATATAAGTAGGACAGAGAAAGACAAATGCTGTTATGACTTCACTTATGTGTGGGACCTAAAAACAAAACAAAAAACAATTTCAAAGATGCAAAAAACAGATTGGTTGCTAGAAGCAGGGGTAGGGAGTAGGCAAAATGGGTGAAGATGATCAAGAGATACAAACTTCCAATTATAAAATGTATCAGTCACGGGGATGTGCTGTACAACATGGTGACTATAGTTAATAATATGGTATCGCACATTTGAAAGTCGGCAAGATTGTATGTAGGTCTTAAAAGTTCTCATTATAAAAAAAAATTTATAACTATGTACAATGAAAAATGTTAATTATGCTTATTGTGGTGATTATTTTTACAATATACACAAATACTGAATCATTATTTTGTCCAACTGAAACTAATATATGTCAGTTATACCTCAATAAAAAAATAAACAATGCACATACCTTAATTAAAACAGACTTTATTGCTACAAATGCTAACCATCACCTGAACCTTCAATAAGTCCTATTTTTGTTGGTAAAAGGTCTTGCCTCCATGTTGATGAAAATGAAATTATCTGCAAAGTGCAACAAAGTGAAGCACAAGACAATAAGACAACTAAATGTAAACTCTCCTGCTTGGAGAAAAGCCTGTATTACAAGTCAAAAACAATTCATGTATTCCCATACTGGGGTCCGCTGACACTGAGAATGTGATTAAGGAAAGCAGTGTCCCAAAGGCGTTACCTCTTTCAAAAACAAAGGGGTTTATGTACCACCCTGTGATGAAATTCCTGTTGTTTCCAGGCTGGAATTCTGAAGCCTCAAATCCTAGTGAAATAGGCAAAACTAAGTTGTTAGCTTTAAGGACTTCTTTCATCTAGGTTGGTAGGGCCTGAGACTAAGTTTAAAGCGATTGAGAGGCTTCTCCAAAGGAAAGGCAAAGACAAATACAAGGAGCTCGGTTCCTCCCAAAGCCTGGGCCTTGCCTTCCTGGGCCACTCAAGTAAAAACACTTCCCTTTCTAAGGTGAAGGAGCAATCAAGACCTCCCAAGCAGAGGAAGGCCCAACCCCTCCCACTGCATCAAAGGCAGAGAGGCAGACAGGCTCTGCAAGGCTGTAAATAACAATAAAAAGAAGCAAATTCTAGGAAAGAAGAATTCTGAGCTTTGCATTCCTTTGTTCATCATGCCAAAGAGTACAACAGCAGGCACCATGGCCCAGTAGCCTGCCTCACGAGTCCTTTTAGTTCCTAGGGAGGGCATTTAGTGAGAGGTCCCTAAATTCTTCTCATAGGTTAAGATTTATAATACCTGATTAAACAAATAAAGAGAGTAAGAAGGATGAGAAATAAATATTTTATCTGACATAAACAAAAGACAGAAGTTGACTTTTCATTCATTAACATCATAATTAGAAGAACACAGCCTTAAATATATTTTTAAAAGATTTTATTTATTTTTTAGAGAGAGGGGAAGGGAGGGAGAAAGACAGGGAGAGAAACATCAATGTGTGGTTGCCTCTTGCACGCCCCCTACTGGGGACCTGGCCTACAACCCAGGCATGTGCCCTGACAAGGAATCGAACTGGCAAACTTTCGGTTCACAGGCCGGCGCTCAATCCACTGAGCCACACCAGCCAGGGCAGCCTTAAATATTTTTTACCTAAATGAACCCTCTAATAAAATTTATAACAGGATGAATACATTGCCAATCAAATAAATAGGAATGTGTTTTTTAAAATGGGAACATTCTCTAATTACTCTGCACTTGCTTTTTTCTCTAATATAGAAACCTACTTTATTGTTTTCATGGCCACATAGCATTTCAGTCCTGCTACTCACAGATATTTACCAATGCAATGAACATTCTTATTCAGAGAACTCTGCTCAAGGATAAGCATTTCTTTAGATGAAATTCTAATTTGCTCTGCCCATTTGTATTCTTTGCTCATTTTCTACTGGGCTTGTTATTTTTTCCTTACTGATTTATAGGAACTCTTTATATATTATAGATGTTAATCTATTGTCATTTACATATATTGCAAAAATTTTCTCCTAGCCTGTTGGTTGCCTTCCAACTTTGTTTATGATGACTTTAGCCAGACAGAAGTTTTTGTCATTTAGTCATTTTCATGTGGCAAAACCAATCACAAACAGTTTAGAAAACACTGCCATGGAAACAGTGTACCCCAAACTCTGTACCACATAGCCTCTTCTGCTGGGGGCCACACAACCTTGCTTAGCTTCCTGTGGGGAGTGGCTGATCAGGCAATCATTTCTGAGCTGTTCACATCTGGTTTTATAGCCAGGGTAATGGTGTAAATGGATCATGAAGGAGCAAAATGAGTTCTGAAGATTTTATTTGTTTGTTTTCAGCTATTTGGGATCTCCTTTCTTAAATGTTTAGAGTCATGTACTAACAATGTCAAAGGAATCCTGAACCACTGAAAATCCAAAAACATCTTTATAAACAATAATCTGAGTACTTCCAGACTCTTGCAAACAATGTGGGCTTTAGGGCATTATTTGCTGCTAGCATAGGTGGAGGAAGACATAAATTTCACACTCCACAAGAACAGAAAGGCTCAAGAATCCACTGACTCCTAGTATTTTAAAGAAGAAACCTTTACAAAGTTTCCTTCCAGCCTCTCACAGAAGACTAGCACTGGCCCAACCTGATCCTGAACAATTCAAAAAACCCTAATGGCCAAATGAGATTTTGCCTACAGGAGTAAACTCAGTCCCTCTTTCTACAAACTCTGCCTAAAGGCCCAGTACTTTGTGGAGGTCCTCAAAGTACTTGGCTAGAACTCCCTTCCCTTCCTTCCCCAACCAGTGAAA
Organism: Trachops cirrhosus; assembly: GCA_028533065.1. Taxonomy (NCBI): domain Eukaryota; kingdom Metazoa; phylum Chordata; class Mammalia; order Chiroptera; family Phyllostomidae; genus Trachops; species Trachops cirrhosus. Next base: position 102,064,426 of record CM052543.1, read on the forward strand.
CTCCATGGTATTTAGGTTGGCCAGTACAGAATGCAGACCTAAAAGATGGTTCTGGCTTCCCTTCCCCTAGCTAAATCCTGACACTCCTTGAGGAAGTTGGTTTCCAGGCAATGAAGGTTCTGCCATAGAATCATTCATCAAGCACCCAGTGGTACCAAGAGGAAAAACAATCTGTCTCAGTGCTGCTGCAAATCTTACCTAAATTCCTACAATCTTACCAAAAATAAAGTATTTCTGTTGCTGAGGCTTGTATCAAATAATTATACTTCTCCTCACTGCTGTCAACTACTGACCTCTGGTCTGTCAAAAACTTTGGTCTCTTGATCAGAGTCTGCCTTTCCACTCTAAGTTAGACCCTTTGTCTGGTCATGACCCCCTATATATCTGTCCCTCCTTGTCTTTCTTTCTACAGCTTCCGTCATTCAATAGCAATGAGATTTCCAGTCCCTTGATACCAGCCCCCCCATTATATTGCTGCCTATCAGTCCTCTCCTGGACTCACTTCTCTCTCTATGACTAGAGAGACAACCATTCTACTACGAATATCTTAGACTCCCTTCTCTCCAAGTCTACCATTTGCCCCCACAAAACACAGCTCCTATTTGAACACAATGTCCTTTGCTTTAACCCCTAAGTTTCTGATACTAAAGCAAGCACTATTGTAAGGGCTGCTTCCTCTAGAAATGTATTATCTTCAACATTAGTTGGGTCTTCAGCACTGTTCAGTCATCCTCCTACATGTCCAGATTACTGCCATTGGCACAAGTTTTTAAAAACCACGCCACTGTCCCCAATATCTCACCTGCTCCTAGCAAATGACCTCAATTTCTTCTGTCTAGAAAAAACAAAACCCAACAGAAGGAAACTCCAACTTTCTGTCTCCCCCAAATCTTAGCAAATTCCTCTTTCCCATCATAACCCTCGCCCCTATCAAATGGTAGCAAAGGTAAAAAAGCAATTACCAGTGGTAGTGGTGGTGGTGGTGATGGAATTAACCTCAGTGGTCCCCTAATTCTTTGTTCAGTTCAAGTTTAATCTCTGCACTGGTGCTCAGGATACAATAGCCCTTTCTCCCCAGGTGCCTTGCTCAAAAATTTTTATTTCTCTTTCAATCTCCAACTTCTCCCTCTCTACTGCTTCTTTCTCCACAGCACAAAGGTATGCTCAGGTCTCAAAAAAGTAAATAACCCACCACAGATCCTGTGACATGCCCCCCACCTCTCTAACTCTCCTCATTTCACAGAAAAGTTTCCTGAAAGAGTAGTCTTCCTGACTGGGTCCACACCCTCCCTTCATTTGCTAGCTGAAGAGGTACTGTCTCTTAGAAGAGAGTGGACTGGTCTTATTTACCAAAGGTCTGCTCTTTGGAAAATTGCTTTAGAAACTAACAAAGAAGCATGGTGAAAGGAAATACATTGTGTTGCTATTAAATCAGGGTTTTAATATGAGTAAGAATAATTTTTAATAACAGGAATGAGAATAGATTTCCTTTGTATCAACACTACCTCTGACTAAAGTATAAGCAATATTGTTTAAAGTGTTCTTTAAAACAAAGAAAGCTGTTTTAGACAGATTCCCTGATTCTCTAGATCCAAAAGCAAAAAACAATCTCTCCTCTCTCTGAGTTCCCACAGTTAGTCTATACCTCTCATACTCGATCACTTTATCTCAAATTATTACAGAATTCTCTGCATTCCCTTAATAAATATTTGATAGATGAATGGACTTTATAAGCACCTATTATAAATCAGATAATTCTAATTACTAATCAGTCTAATGGACTAATTAAATCAGGCCTCCTGAAAAACCTCCACTGACATTTTGCTAACTTAATATTAGTCTTTTTGTACACATTGAATAAAGTTGCATTCAATCATTAACATCCTGTAACTTAGGGTTTCACCCATTTAAACATGCCTTGCAAAGTCTGAAGTACTGAGATATTATCATGTCATTTGGGATTCAATCTGAAAGGACTAAGTTATTGTAACAGTCAGTGAGGCAGAAATTACCCAATCTAAGGGATATAAGCAGGGCACTGGGGGAAAGGAATGCATTTCTCCCCTCTCTCACCTGAAAAATACCCCAAGAAATGCTCCTTCAGGAGGCACTGAGACTTCCTCTCATGCAGTCTCTGCTCCCCTCTGCTTCAATTCCTTTCACATAATCTGAGTGTCAGCTACTCAGTGTAAGCATGTCTTTGTCCTTGCTGGACCTTCTAGAAGCTTACTCTTTTCTAAAACAAGGAAGTTTGCCTAGAAAGTCTCAAAAGTTTTTTTTTTCTGATGTGAATAATTGAACATTACTTGCAGCACGAAAAATAACATTTTATTTTGAAAAGCAGGTTCAATGCTTAAAGAAACCCAGTAGTAACTCCTTTTGTGATATGAAGAAGGTCGATGTCCCCCTACAATCCCCAATGTAACTGCTAGATCATCTATATAAGACCAATAATTCTCCTCAAGCAGGATATGGAGATTGGTGTCAGGAGCTTCTTCCAAAGCATTGACATTCCTGCTCCCATAGCCCCTCTGAAGCAGTCTTTAATCCTTACCCAGGCAGAATTATGGGCTTGGAAGACTGTGCTGAGAGTAAAAAGGTGGCAGGAAATGTACACCAGCAAACACAGAGCAGGGCTGGGTGATGGCCCCAGTCCCTCTGAGGCCAGATCCAGGACCTCCCCATTTGCTCTACCCTCGCAGAGAGTGTAATTTCCACCGGGCTAAGAATTGCCAATGGCACAGAGCCAAAGAGCAAGACCAGGCTGGGTAAGCAAAAGCTATCCATGAGCCAGAGAGACTCCTGATTTAGAATCTAAGCAGTGAGGAGGAAGGGTCATGGAGAGCCTCTTCCAGAGGACTTAGAAAGTATCTGCCCTCTCTGGGTAAGATACAGGTTGCCAACCAGAAATCTTATACCTCTAGAGGCCTCCTCACTTGCTTCAGAGACTTTCTCAGCAGCCTCATCTTATTAGAAGGAAAGATCATAAGACAGGGATTCAACTAACACCAGCTCACTGGTTTTAGAAATGTCCCTTGTCTGTGGAGTCACCAGCTCACAGAGCGGAAGCTTCCCATGGTACCTCTATTTCCTCCCTTCTGGAGGAGGTGTGAGGCTGTGGGAAGACTGTTCCTCACAGCTCAATATGCCTCAGGGAGAAAGAGGCCTTCAGTCCTTCACTCGCTCACTCACTCACTCAACAGCTTCCTAACTGCACACTCTGCTCCAAGCACTGGGCTGCAAGGATGCCTTGCAGGGCTCTGAGTGGACACTGGGCTAGTAATTGCCTGAGAACCTCTTTAAAATAGACCCTGTTAATTCAGGACTTCTGACAGGAAATAACTGTATGTGTGTGTGTGTGTGTTTATGCTATCAGAAAGGGTTAGCAAATAATTTAAAGCCATAAATATGATTATAATTTAGAAAACTGAAGGAACTTTGGTTTTCTTTGGATGCTTTACTCATTAAAGTGGGTCCTCTTAGGATCTCTACCAGATGGCACATATACAAGTGAGTTACCATGTGATCCCAAAAGTAAACAAACCTAATGACTTCATAAAAAATTTTTTTCATGTAATTAATTCAAACAAGTTCTTCCCTCCTGGATCAAAGTCAATATGCTTTTACTGTATTACTTTCAAAAGAATGAAACCAGAGTTCAATAAACCAATAAGCTACCACATTAACTCTGCTATAACCAAACTGGCCAACCTTACTTCCAAAACACCTCAAACTATTTATGGACTGAGTAGGACATTTTCCCCCTTGAATTCAACAGAAATACAACATTTTCTACTTTAGAGGAATGTGAGGGCCTACAAGGGCCAGGGCACAAGGCAGTGACTATGAATGACATGGTGTCTTCCCTGGCCCTCTTCTTCCTCCCATCACCATACTCTGTCATATATAATGTGCACAAAACTGTGGTGCACATTATACATAGCAAAATATGGTAACTGTGGGTACTCCTAACTCCAGGCTGCAGCTTTTGCTCTAGTCTTTCCCTCCTTGCAAAATTCATCTCTAAGAGATAGAGAGTGAGGAACTGGAAATGGAATTTGAGGCCTGAATACCTGACTTAAGAGATTACATTCTACTCTCTTGAGTCTCAGTGTCCATATAAAAGAAGAAAAATAGTAACACATAGCATACAGGATTGTGTTAGTTAAATCACTGTATATACTGGCCTTTATAAATGGCAGAGTGGCTGTTATTTTTTGGGGATTACTGCCCACTCCTACCTCTCCTAGAAGAGTGGTTCTCCTTTCCACTTACCCCCATTTCTGTCAGGAAAAGTAATTTTCCAACTTCACAGGGTAGGCAGAAACTTTGACATTATCACTGACTAGCTACTCTTTCTTCTTTATCCTCTTCCTGACAACAGGCTATCAAATCAGTGTTTCCTTCCATGGAATGTCCTTCAGATTAACCCTTGTCCTTATAATCCCACTGTCTACCCTAGTTTATGCCTCATTATTACAGGCCTGGACTGCCACTATCACTTACTGATTTCTCTACCTGCTTTTTTCACTTCATTTCATTCATTTACACCACAAAACCTTCCCTAACACTGCTTTTAATACCACTGTTCATTACCTAGTCCACCAAGATAAAATAACTACCTGGTTTTAGCCCACCAATCACTCTCAAGTCAGAATCTATTTCCTATTTTTTAAAGATTTTATTTATTTATTTTTAGAGAGCAGGTAAGTGGGAGAGAAACATCAATCAGTTTGCCTCTTGAACACCCCCAACTAGGGACCTGGCCACAACCCAGGCATTTGCCCTGACCAAGGAATCAAACCAATGACCCTTTGGTTTGCGGAATGACGTCCAAACCAATGAGCCATGCTGGTCAGGTCACTTATTTCCTATTATTTTTAAATATATTTTATTGATTATGCTATTACAGTTGTCCTATTACCCCTACCCCCCTTTCATTCCCCTCCACCCTGCACACCCTCCCCCACCCACATTCCCCCCTCTAGTTCATATTTATCTGTCATAAGTTCTTTAGCTTCTACATTTCCCATACTATTCTTGCCCTCCCCCTATT
>CM052543.1:102069981-102110004 GCA_028533065.1 Trachops cirrhosus
TTTCCTTTGCCAGATTGGGGAAGTTCTCCTTTATTATTTGTTCAAATAAGTTTTCCACTTCTCGTTTTCCCTCTTCCCCTTCTGGTACCCCTATAATTCGGATGTTGGAACATTTAAAGATGTCCCGGAGGTTCCTAAGCCTCTTCTCATTTTTTTGAATTCTTATTTCTTCATTCTTTTCTGGTTGTATATTTTTTTCTTCCTTCTGGTCCACTCCAATGATGTGAGACCCATCTTTCATTCCATCACTATTTGTTCCCTGTGCATTTTTCTTCATTTCACTTATTGTAGCCTGTATTTTTTCATCTAATTTGTGACCAAAATCAACCAATTCTGTGAGTATCCTGATCCCCAGTGGTTTGAACTGTGCATCTGAGATGTTGGCTATTTCTTGGTCACTTAAAAGAATGGGTTCTGGGGCTTTCAATTCTTCTCCTGTTTGAGCCATCTCTTTGCTGTTTTGTTTTGTTTTTTTTTTTTTTGGTCTTGTCAAGCTCCTGTAGTGAGGGGCAGGGCCTTAGGAGTTCACCAGGGTGGGGCACCCCAGTGGCTGGGTTGTGATGCTCTATGTGGGGGCGGGGTCCAAGAAGGAACAATGGCGCTTGCTCAACTCTCTGTAGGACCCCGGACCCCTCCGCCTCTTTTTATAAGCCAACTGGGCCCCTCTGGCACCAATTCTGGTGTGGGTGGGCCTGTGCACCCGGTGGGACCTTCCTCCTCAGTCAGTGACCCAAAGCTCTATTTTCCGGTGCTGGGACCCTGAGTTGCACGCAGTGCCTTGCTCCACAATGGCCGCCTCGCTGGGTCTGCTGGTTGCCACCCCCTGGCTGGGGCCCACCAGCCACCATGGCTTGTGCACCCAGGGTCTGCCTGCTGCAGTCTTGCGTGCAGCCCTGGTTGCTCAGCTCTCTGCTTCGCATCCCTCACCCGGCCCGACTCCGCTCCTCCTACCGGTCTGGATGAACATGTCTAATTTTAACTCCTTGGGTGCCCAACTTCCATACAGTTCAATTTTCTGTCAGTTCTGGTTGTTATTTTGTTTCTATATTGTTGTTGTCCCTATCTTGGTTGTGCAAGGAGGCACAGTGCGGCTTCCTATGCCTCCATCTTGGCTGGAAGCCGGCTCTATGGACTTTGAGTGAAATGCCTCCCTTCTCTCTGCCTGCTTCATCATCTGTGGCCTGGGGATCATGATGGCGCTCCCCTTCCCTCAGGGCTGATGTCAAGGAGGCACCTAGCAGAGCACTCAGTGCCTAGTGAGCGCTCAGTACATGTGAATTGACCGTTATTGTGACATGGACACATATACCACAATGAAGGACACTTCATCAGGCTGCTGTGGACAAACCAAGTCAGGAAAACTTGGAACAAGATTTGTCAACTTGTGGGGAGGCTGTCTTTCTGTGAGAGCTGGCGTCTTAATTATCTGTGGTTCAAAGCTTCCTCTACTCAGCCCTAGTAAACGGGGATCCTGACACCGTGGTAGAATAGAACTTTCTTTGATGTTGCTGCCAATTCTCTCTTTGGTGGGTTCAGTTTGGAGCCTGTTCAGAAGTGGGTCCTAGAATCACATCCTAGACAGGCCAGCACATGGCCTCTGCTTTTTGGAGAAAGTGGAAGAGCTAGGCCACATTCCCCAAGTAGAAGTACCAGAAAGATCCTTTTTCACAAGACCTGCAGGCTGCATGCCACATAGGTAACTTTGAGGGTGCCATAAAACCTTTTAAAAAATTTTAGCAGTTTTTGGAATAAGTTGTTGCTGGTCAAGAAGGAGAAAGACACCTTTTTTCTTCCTCTCAACTCTAAGCAAGTGCTCTCCTTGGGGGAGCAAGAGGAGTCAGGTCAGGGTGGTGCGCTCAGCTCAGCGAACTTGCCAGGCTGAGGACAGGAGCTCCAATGAGCTCCAGCATCAGTCAGCTACCCTGGAAGTACAGCTCCAGAGGGCAGAGTTTTATGTTTTGTTCATTGGTTTGTCTTTGGAGAGCTGTATGACCAAGCCTGGTACAGAGCAGGTGTTCAACCCCTGCTCTGTTAAATGAAGAAATTTAAATTAACTCAAGGGGTTAATATGTAAAAGAACTAACCTGAACTGGGTGCCTTTCCTTCTCTTGATGAACTGTGCAATACATGAGGTCTTTCACATTATGGTGTCCTCTCCACACAGCTCCCATTGCTCACTATATGCTCCCAGCCTCCAGGCCACACCCAAGCCCCAAGGAGCTGTTCCCTTCCCCGAACACCTGCCTCATTGCACCGAATGTCTTCTTTCTCTGTAAGTCTCCTCTCCTAGCAAATACCCACTCTTTCTCCGGGGCCCAACTTAAATGCCACCACCTATGTGATTTCTCATAGCATGTCCCTGTGCAACTTTATTCTGCAACTAACTATATTGGTGTCATCTTTCCCATTAAACCATGGGCTGCTGGAAAGAAAAGGAAGTCCTGTTTGTCTTGCAGCCCCAGCATGCTGCCTGCATTGGAGGGGTCACAATGAAGGAGCCAAGAGTGAGTGCAAGAGCAGGGGACACTGATGGTAAGTAGAGTGGTCTGTACTGTTACTAGTTCTGATCAACAAATAGCTCAACCAAAGCTACACAACTGAAATTTTTATCACAGGATCCAAGGGCTAAAAACTTCTGGCCAGTGAATTTTCTATGAAATTGAAAGAAAAAAGGAATCTAATTAATTCAGTTTTGTAAGTAAAAAGCATGAGAGGTTAAACTGGGGTACAAAACATCAGGAGGACCAAGATTTCTTTAATAATGAAATAATTTATTATTTGTTAACAGTTGAACAATACAGAGGTTTACATATACACAGCAAAGATTCTCTAAAACACGTAGTCGTTCTAAAAATGCATGTGCTAACTGTAGTAAAAAGCACCATTCTCTATGTCTTGACACAGGATTTACATTGGCGTATTTACATAAAGAAACATCTGGAAAACAGAACTGCATACTCTCATCTGCTGCTCCCTGTTTAGGCTGCGTTCGCCCCTAGGAAGACGGCCCCGCGCTGGTGGCTAACAGCAACATTCCCAGAGCACCAGTTCTAGAGACAAGGGGTAAAGGCAAGTTTGGTTCTCAGGTAAAATGAAGAACACCCCCTCAGCCCCCCACCACCCTAGAGAGAATAGGAAATCAAAATAAAAATTTGGATAAATATTAGAATTGGGTGTCTTACTGATTCTCATTGTATGATTTTTGAGAGGAGACAAAGATACTCGATTTCTTCAGCCATTCGATAGCTGACTGGTAGTGACAGGCAATTATTTCTTCTTTCAGAAGAATATAAGAGGATCACCCATGTAATATTAATGAAAAAAACATGATAAATCACATATTACACCCATTCCCCCAACTCCCAGGTACCTTCAAAAACAAAGAGATCTGATTATGTAGAATAAATACCACCTCATTTAAAAGGGCCTTTGGGTTGTCTTCTCTCAGAAAAGATTTTGAAAATCATGAATAGCCAGCTACCTAAACACACTGCATCTAAGAGTTAGACATAGAAAAATAATATGCAGCTCGCCATGCAGGAAACGGCCTTGCAGCCTTTGACTTCCTGGTGCTCAACACACAGGGCAGGTAGAGGGGAAGACAAAGAAACTTGGCAAAACAAGTGAAGATCGAGATTTGGGGGAATAAATAGATTATAAAGCACAATGAAAGTGATATTCTTGCCAATACAGTATGGTATAAAAACCTAAATAATAGTATGTATGTATATAGTTTGCAAAAATAAATTTTCTCTCTAAAGGATGAAGGCAAGAAGAAGAAAAAAGCCCCAAATCCATTAGCAAGCCCTAAGATATTGCTAGACAGTCATTTTGAACATCACAATCCTACCCAATTTATACTTTGTTTTCCCCACATCCTAAGATTTGCTCTTGGCCACTCCAGGGATGAAGTAGAGAGGCCCACTAGGAGCCTAGGTAAGGTCCTTTTGTTTCTTTTGAAAAAAGCAGAGGTTAAAGGAAAATGCCCGTCTTAAAAAAAACAAAACCACTCAAGTGGCCAGTGCAGGGTCTGGACCTACTTAGTGTCAATTCTCAATGGACACTGAAATTATTTTAGTCTTGGGTTGACAGGGAGAAGAATCTAGGTCCTGCTAAAAAAAAAATTTGATGCTCTTTTGAATCACTACCTAGCATTAGGTCTGTGACTAGAGAAAGGTGCCAGCAGTTGCTATCAGCACCTTGAAAAATTCAAGATCTCTGCTTAGCAATAGAAAACTCAAACAAAAATGCCCCGGGTGCTCGGCCCACCATTCTAAGCCACCAGGCATGGACAGTTATGTTTTCTGGGATGTTAACAGAAGCACACATATACATATTTTCTCACTGCATAAAATTAAACTGGACTACATATGCTTATTTTCCCATTTGCATTGCAATGGTATCAGTAAGAATGTAGTTTAGATTTCTTTTAGTTTAAAATCAATTTTCACATAAAAATATGCACATGCCTATATTTATACACACCTCTATTACATACAATTGTAAAATCTTAAAGGCTGGGGTTTATATCTTTGCCCATCCCCTCCCCCCAACAACCCTAATAGAAAGGTTTTTCATTTTGCTGGAAAAAACCCCAAAACAACCAAAAAGACTGTATAGCTCTTAACAGTCAAGCTGGTGGATCAGTGAATGGGAGGACAGATTGGTGAATCAAGGCTGTCCATCAGCCATGGAGGGAAGGGGATTAGCTGCCTTGGGCTGAGTTTGCTGGTCCTGAAGGCTACAGTTTTGGTCAGAGAGAGTGGCCCGTCTAGTATGCTGCTTCAGTCTACCCCGAGTTTTGAAAGTAATGTCTAACCCTAGTGTCAGTCTATCACAAGTGCATTAAAAATATAGCGATCTATCAAGTTCCACATTGCTATGCAGTCAAATTGAAAAGGACCAGACAAACAGTGCAAAGGTCAAATAATTACTGTTTTATATTGGGACAGTACATTTCATATTTCAACCAAAAGACAAAAATGCAGTTTAACTCAAAGGCACAACAATTAAAACACAGAAAATAATGGCATATTTCAGATGCCTTATTTCTAAATTAAACAAGTACACAAATTTTTTTCCCTTCCCTCCCCCAATGCAAGCCCACAAGTTTTCCCGAAGTCTTGAGTTTTTGATGCCATCCAGCATCATTATCGTGGACTTGTGAGGCGCTTGAACGTAGCAATTAAACAAAATGCTTGAGAGGTCTGGCGAATGGCATTCGAAAGGGACCTCAAAGTGCAGATATATCTTTTTCAAACATACTACAGGCTGAGCTGGCTCTTTGAACACTATCACTCTGCTTAAATTCAGGAAGCAGGCTTTAAAAATGCAAAGGCATACAAGTTGTATTTCAGTGCAAATCTTCAGCTGGTAATTAGAAAAGGTTCCAACAATGAAAAAAAAAATCCTTCGTGTCTCCTGCCCCTCCCCCCGCCCCACCCAAAGCCCAAATGAAGGAAAAACCAGAACAAAAACAAGAGTTACACATGACTTTGGGATCATTTAGCAATCCACTACTTCCAATTTAAATTTTTTAAATATATTGAATTATTAAAAAGAAAACACAAAAGTAATCTTGCTTTGTTTACATTGCTCTTCACATCTAGAATGAGCTTCTGTATAGAGTGTGTTTGAACGTTTAGTTGTGTGGAAGGTGGAGGTGATGGAGGAGGTGTGAGGCTGTGGCATGCTAGAGACCGCAGGCCAGCGGGGGCACAGGATGGCCACCCGCTACTGGTTCAGCCCTTGAGCCCTTAGTTGCAGTGCGTCTGTGGATTTTAGGAATGTTCTCATCACTTTGTGACATACACTCTGTTTCAGCATCACAGATTTTACAAATGGTTTAAATTCAATGAAAAAGATTAGCCAGAGGCTGAAAACATCAAGACCTCAAAAATATGAATGCAAAAATAAGGGGAATGAACCAATTTGGTAGATACCTACATACAAAGTTTCTAGAACATCTATAAAAGCACAAAGTCATAAGAATTTATTTTCCATTACATTAGTTTATATAAAATGAATAAATAGTATTTATAGATTTAATGTGTCTTATGTACATATACATGTGCTCTGTTTTAGCTTAAATAAAAATGCTACAAAGTGGGAGACCACTTAAGGGAGAAATCATAACCAAAAAGAAAAATCAGCCTTTTAAACTATCAACCCAAAAACCTCCATAAAGAAGTTTCTGGGTGCATCCAAAAATAATGAGAGGAATTCTAGTAACACTGTACCAGCCCCTCCTGTTCACCTGCAACACAGAGTAGAAATGTGGACTTTTCCTTTCACTGATGATGGCTACTAGCTCAACTAGTGCCAAAGCTCAGTTATTGCTGAAAGTTAAATAGGAAAATAGATTAGAGTTGGACCAAATGTCACTTATTTGGGGGAAAAAGAGGCATAATCACTGTGTTAAGTGGGAAATGGAGATCTCCTTTATCTCTGAGGTAGGAAAAAAAAAATGTTCCAGAGACAAGTAGCATAACAAACTTTGAGAAGAAATGTGCCTTGGGGATAGCAGTACACAGCGTGGTCCCAAAAGCATCGCACAAAAATAGATTGTACCATTTTGTTTGTGAGAACAAACAATATTGGAACTTTTATAAACTGTGCAACCCCAAAGCCATGCTCTCCAGGTGTCCATTTTAGAGTGAGAAATACTGCTCCCGTCCACACGCGAGTCTGGGGAATGAGCACAGGGGTGTGTGAAGGGTGTTTTCTGGAGGTATTCCTGACTCCTCACTCCGGTGAGGTCCATGGTTAAGTGCTCTTAAATGCCCCTTTCAAAGCTTACTTTGGAGTGCTGAGATCAGGATCTCAACTTTAGAAGCTTGTTTCCTTCAGTTTCCTAAGCACAAGACACATTCGTACATTTTTGCTAGGCAAATAACATAGTAAGCCAGAAAACTTTTAAAAGGTCTGGTAGGCTACACATGGGGACAGTAAACAAGAGGGAGAAATTGCTGAGATGTGAAAGTTGCTTATTCGCTCTAAGAATTTTGGGGTGCTTCAAATTGATTGGAATGTACAGTCTCTCAGAGACGAATTTTATGGGAGAAAGAGAAGCTAGTGGATGAAATCAGAAACCCACAATCCTAAGCACTTCCTTGAAAGTGTTTACAAAACTGATTTTGGTAAGGGTAGTACACTGAAGTTTATGTGCAAGGGGATTGTGGGCTGGTCCAATACACTACCTAATCAGATCCGACAGGGAGAACCATCTGGGGGCAGCCGAAGTGACCACTCTCTCTTATAGGCTAAGACACGTCTTGCGATTGTCCTGGAGCTTTATTCTCTTGACGCTGGAGCTGGAGTAGCCCTCATCACTGCCGAGGCTCTGCATGCTTCCCCGCTCATCAGAATCACTCACGCTGCTGCTGCTCCAGTCCAACTCGCCTGTCAGATAGTCTGTGCTTTCAACATCCACATCGATTTCTTCTGTGGGAGAACAAAAGACAGACACTGTGGTGAAGGCACTCTTCAGAAAACTCAGGCTGAAATCAGAGTGACTCCAGTCAAGCCCTTCTTTGGACACTGGTGTCTAACTGCTGAAAGGAAGAGGAAGTAGTTACTGAAGGCCACACTACTCAACTTTTCTAAATCACAAGCAGGCTCTTAGCTCCTTCTCTGTTCTGCCCCTGGCAGGTGGGAGAGAAAAAGGGAGAGGGTGGTTGAGGTTGCAGGGAGAGGGCTCACCCCTGTCGGAGTCCGAGCGCTCTGAGGAGACCGGGGAGCCGATGCTGTCCATCCGTATCCTCTCAATGCCCAGTTTCTCCAGCTGCCTCTTCAGGTGTCGCTGCTCTCGCTGAAGCTGGTCTATTTGGTGAATGGCTTTTCTGTCACAATCTTCAAGTTTCTGCAAGTCAAAGGGGTAGTTGTTGGAGCTCACAGGCAGATTTCAAAATTAGCAATGACCCTGCATCTTCCTCTCTAGCAGTGAAATCTGCCAATTTTCTCAGAAGCCATTTAGTGTGTCACTTGTCCAGCTTCTCACAGAGACAGGAAGTTGACTGGCTAGTGAGTGACTCTTGTCTTCACTAACATCTTCAGCACTGACAGAGCGGTAGCTGTGCTGTCACAGGGATTCTAGGGATAAGCTCCGACATTGCAGCATACTGGTACCCCTCAATTTTGATACTGAAAAGACTGCAGTCAGGAACCCCCAACCTGGTCTCCATTGTCTGTAGTGACACTCTGAACACCTCATCTCTGAACTAGAGCGCTGCATGTGGTGGGAGCTTAAGAAACAGACTTCCCCTTAAATGTGTGTTTATTCAAGTTCGTGTCCCCATCACAGAAGCACTTTCTTTGTGTCATGCCAAATCTCAATTAACTTCTGTTTGTTAGCAGGAAATAATAGTCCCTTTTGAAGTCCTGATTCCAAATTGTCCAACATAAGAGCTTAGAAAATACATTTCCATAGACCACTTGTTTTTACAAATCTGTCCTCCAGCTTCTCATATTCTTCAGATAATTAAGAAGATTGTTTAATTGTGATTGTTTTGCTCTAAAGAGAGATTCTTTTCCCCTCAGAACTGTCATGCATGCAGGCTACTAACCATATTTAAAGTGACATTTATCCAATCTTGACTATAAAAACAAGCTACAGAGTGACTCGGGCTGTGGCTCTCAAAAGCCTGAATACAGTTCACTCACCCTTTGCTATTTCAGCTACGTGCTGAAGTCACCTCTGTGCCAGACCCTCTGGGAAGTGCTAGGGACACAAGGTAAACACAAAGAACTGGGCCCTTCCCTATGGAGTCTACGGTCTCAGGATGGGGACAACCAGTCACGTAAACCACCACTGGATGCCAGCTGTGACAAGTGCTGAGAGAGAGAGAGACATCCAGTATAGGACCACCTGGCACCGGAAGAAGGTAACCAGGTCAGGGAAGGTTTCCCTGCGCTAGTGATACCTGTGCTGGGATATAAAGGATGGTAAGAGGTTAACTGGGGAAAGAAAGGAGGGGAAGCACGTACAAAGACCCTGTGGTCAGAGAGCATGGCAAGTGCTAGGGACTGGAGGAAGGGCTGGGGCAGAGAGGGCAGTGTAACAGCACAGGAGGCTGCTGCACACAGCTGTGGGCCAGGTCGGGCACAGCAGGGGCACAGGTTGCCCTGACCGCAGAATTGCAGAGTGACACGCTGACTTGAGCTCAGGGAGGACTGTTCTTGGGAAGCATGGAGATAAGCTCAGAGGGAGGCCTTGCCCGGGGTTTATCACAGCAGGTGATGAAGGGGTGAAAAGGGAATGAGACAAGTCTGTGAAATACTCCCTTGTCTCAGAAGGGAAGGAGACAAGGCTGTCTCAGAGACAACTTAGATATGTGGCTAGAAGCAGAGCTAACAAGGATGACCCTGAGTTTTTGGCTTGTATAATCAGATGGCAGTTGGATGTCTTGACTTCTGGTGCCTAGGGTAAGAAATACTCAGATGGGTCTGGACATGTTGAGTTTGGGGTACTTGTGATTCATCCAAGAGATAGGATGGAAGAGCTCAGAGGAGAAGACTGTCCTGAAGATACATATTTGCTGGCCGCGTGACAAACAAAACCCTACCAGACAGGTAAGGATAAAAAGGCATCTCAAGGATCTGCTTACCTTTATGTGCAATTTGGCTTTTGTTAATAAGCTCAACGTCGTGTGTCGATTTGATTCAGGCCCAAGTGGCACTAGCCCCTTCAACTTCTCCAGGCATAAGCGAAGATGGGCCCGTCTGTGAAAACAAGATCACAGTAGCATTTGAGAATTTCATGGTGGGACAGAAGGTACCCTTAAAAAACAAATTCTAAGAGTATGAAGTTGCCCAGGCCCAGTGATGGCAAATGCCCCCCAGTGACCCCTTACCAAATATATCTTTTAAAACCAGACAACTCTAGTGAAAACCAGGGAGAAGCAAAATCCATGGTTTTCTACAGTTAAATCTATTTTTAATACATGTGTCAGGATAGAAACTAGTATCTGCTATTATTAGGAATGTTACTAGGAGATAACCAGGTTATCTCCAGGTTTCTGGATAATGATGTGACCCACAGAGAACATCCAGATTCAGAAAATAGTGACATGCCAGGTGAGAATCCTTTGAAGCCATTCTTCTCTTTTCCCAGTTAGGACCACTGAGTCACTATAACTGTATCATTGCTGTACACATGTGAATGACATGTGTGTGTGGTTATTCATGACAGCTTTATTTGGAACAGCAAAGCCTGAAACAACCCAAAAGTCCACCAGTAGGGAACTGATTAAATAAATTATGGCACATCTATACAGTGGAGTACTATGCAGCTATGAAAAGAGAATAAGAATGTGCTCTATGTGCTATTAGGAAAGAACTCTCAGATATATCAAGAAAAGCAAACTGTGTATATAACATGGAAAATTATATGTGTTTTCTTGTACTGGACACCAAGTCTAGAATGATACATAAGAAACCAGTAACAGTAGTTAGGCAGGGAGAAGTCATTGAATAGTCAGACTGGGACAAGGAAAAGGGGGTAATTTGTTTACTGAAGAATGTATTATACTTTTTGGTTTTTCAACCATGTAAACTACTGCTATTCAAAAGTTAAATATATTTTTCAAAAATAATGAGAAAGTACATCCTTGGTATTGCTGCACTCACAAGCATGCTGAGCAGCTGGAGATAACCAGGTATATCTTGTTGAGTGGCGGAGTAGAGCCACGGGACAGAGTGTGACAGGGAGAAAGGCTTGAGAAACAGAAGCCACGGTCAACACACTAAAGAGAGGCTTCAGTCACAGACTGACCAGAAGTATAAAAGTTCCTAAATTTTTGGAAATCAACACTTCACTGAAATCTTGTTTTGGGCATTATTCTAAAACCTGTGAGATTCTACGAATGTGAGAAATGGCCAAGATTCAGAGTTTTTTCTTCAGCCCACTACTTCCTTAAAGCCTTCACAGGCCATTCCAGCCCAAGGACATTCCTTTTTAAGAATTTTTTTTTAAATTGGTGAGAGAGAGAGAGAGAGATCAATTTGTTGTTCTACTTATTTATGCATTCATTGGCTGATTCTTGTATGTCCCCTGACTGGGGATCAAACCCACAACCTTGGTGTATTGGGGGCAATGCTCCAACCAACTGAGCTACCCAGCCAGGAAGCAATTCCATTTTCTGAGTACTTCTTTGTTCATATTATTCATTGGAAAGTTCACTGTTCTGCCTGCACTTTTTGGCATTGTCACTTAACCATTCATTGCAAAAACTCCTTAGAAAGTTGGGACTGTGGCTTAATCATTGATGTTCTGCCACAGTGCCTCCTCCTCCCACATGCTTATTAATAAATGTTTGCTGAGTGGATTATGCCATCTAGTCAACTAGACTTTAAGCTTCTCAAGGACAGAGTCCATCTCTACTACATCTTTGCACCCTCAGCAGTGCTCAGGATGCTGGGGCTTTAGACACATGGCCACTGCCCACACACAACGGCCTGAGCAGAGCTCCTAGGAGCCTGGGAGGCTACCCTACCCTCAGCTGAACTTGAAGAAAACTTAAAAATTAGTTTTTCCCTTTTAAAAATTTTACTGTATTAACAAAGGTTGGGAATGCAGACCAAAAGAAGAAAATCGCTTCAGAAAGCTCTACAGCAGGTCAATGTGCATGGTACTGACCAAGGAAGTCAACTCACACCTTTCAGATCAAGACTTCAGACGCTCCCCCCCAAGGCAGATCTAACAAGTGGTACATTAGACATCCTTTGAGCCCTTGCCTCATCTGCTTCTGAGCCTTCTTCCTCTGGATGTTGAAGGAGCTGTCCTAGATATTCCAAGGGCCCCCTAAGTCTTGACAAGCTGGAGAAGAACAGCATTCATTCCTGAACTAGGAAGATTTAGTGGGACAAATGCCTTACTACAACATAAGACTTCCACTTGCTCTGAAAACCTATCCATGTGTTTTGGTCACAAGCAAAGACTCACATTAGATGTTTGTTCCTTCCACTGCTGCATTGGTTGGGGACGAGGGGTGGGTGGGGAAAAGCAGAACCTATGTGTAAAATGTACGTGCTCACTGTGGATAATAATATTCTTCCAAAAGAGCAGTGAAAATAGGTCATGTTATTAGAAATGCCGTTGCAAACTATAATCAGTCACACAGTTATCCAACATATTCCTTATTACTTAATATAAAGTTTACAGACTAATTGTTGAGTTAGGAAAAAATTGGACATTTTTAGTCTGCTTGTTATTTGCAAAGACTGCATGATTCAGAACAGTGTCATAATTAGTCTTTTTATGATGTGGGGTTATCTACAGATATGAGTATGTAAATTTTTAAGGAAGTTTGTCTACTGATAAAAGTATAATAAAGTCATCTGTCCATGCATCGTCATTTCTAGTTACACAGGGAGCCTAGCCCAGAAAGTATGATTTTCACTACCCAAATGTGGGTTTCTGAGGAACACTCCCAGTTGTGAAACTAGAAATAAGCAATTTGACTAATTTGAGCTGAGGACAATACATGTTCATTCAGTGTTTTCTGGCCTCATTTTATGAAAACAGGACCAAAATGCTCTCTGGATCTTGTACAGATCCAGAGCCAGCTTCTGGCTGTGGCAGTGTCTGCCTTCGCCTCTTCCAGCACCTCACTCCTGCAGCCTGATGGCTGCCCTGCCCACTTGCCACCTGCCTGCAGACACAGCCTCAGTTGGTGCCTGGGTCACACATAGGACAGGAACGAGGCATGTGAAGCAAACTCAGTTCCATCACATTGTAGTGAAATTCAATTCTTGAACCAGATAAAAGAGCAAACAGACATCTCTGTAACAGCTCCCACTGGGGATCCTCAACCCTGAGACACAAACACAGACACACACACACTCATTCCACCCTGGGAACTGGACTCCTTGAGCCAGCCCTGAGCATCCATGGAGCTCCCAGATCCACAGCAAACTGGATAAGCACTTGTCTCAGCTCTTCCTCCTCAGTCCTGACTAGTCTTCTGCCCGGAGCTCTGGTCTTGTAGGAGGGGCCTACTGTCCCATTTTGAACCAGGTCTAACTTCCTTTTGGGGAACAGGCAGGGGTTTTGCCATACACCCTCCATAGGAAGCCACTAGATATCTCGATCTGACGCCTCCTTGGATCTCCTCCCATCATATCTTCTTCAGACAGGCCTCCTTCTGTCGCCAAGAGCTGCCTCCCAACTCACTCCCCCAGCAGAAAAGAGCTTTGCCAAATCCTGGCTCCCTCCTGTCCCAGACTGCCTCTTCTTATTGTAGTGATCCAAATGTTTTGTCCCTAGGTCATGAACTTTGACCAACTTCACCTGCTGACTCTTCAGAAATATTGCTTTAATTATTCTGAATGGGCTGATACACCTTTGGTTTACAGTAGCATGAAAAAACCCATCTTTGATCTGAGTTATAATTAGTAACACTCAAAGTATGGCCTATAACTAAATTAGATACAAATTACAACTTTTCTTCAGTAAATTATTTTAGTATCTAAAATTTTATTTATTTCTAATTATTTTTAATTCTGAATCTGTCAGTCTCTACATAACCAAATGTTAGTACAGTGATTAGGAGTAAAGGTGCGGGACCTTAATCCCTGTGTGACCTTGAGTGAGTTTCTTTACTCCATGTAGCACCGTTTCCTCAGCAGCAGGAGGACGACAGTGCCCACCTGAGAGGGCTGTTGTATTAGCCGAGACAAGGCAGGAAGCCCCTCAGGCAGAGTCTGCCATGGGGTGCTCCATACTTAGTAGCAGTTATTCTTTCAATCCTGGCATCCTGTGTAGAAGGATAATTACTGGGGGCAAAGACAGATCATCACCGTACTATAATATTCCTTTTAAAATTCGTAGGGAACTCCAAGCGTCTCACTAGGTGAATAGAGGCTATCTGGTAAATTCCAATCACTAAACTCTTCCTTAAAATAGACATCTTTTGTCATTAAAAGATTTCATGGAAATTCTAATCCATTTTCTGTGGAAACAAGGTCTTGCTTATGCTAAATGTACTTCTCTCCTTTTACACTGAAAAGTTAATAAGGAGTTTGTAAAGCTACTGCACGCAAAAGGAAAGACTCCTTCATGGGCACCCACACACATCATGTAGAGGCAGGGGAAGGAGGGACATCAGAACTGGGCAGGAAGCATCCAAAATGCCCTGGGTCTCCCTCTTATATCTCTACTGTGATGGCCAAAGGAAACAAAAATAGGGGCAAAAAGTCTCGATCTTGGAAATCCAAACACATCTCCAGATGTGTATCCATATCCAGAGACCCTAAAATATCTCATGTACAATAGCAAGAAGACAGGATAGTATATTTAAGAACAAACTTAAAACAGTTTGGGAAGGATCCCTGGGAAGAACACTATAAAACTTTGCTGAGACACATAGGAAATTTGAATAAATGGAAAAAAGTTGCACATTCCTAGATATGAATCCTCAAAGTAAAAATGTCAATCTTACCAAGTCTGTACAAATTTAACATAACTCCAAAAAAATGCCAACAGTACTCTTTTTAATACTGGGAAATTAGTATAAACTTCATGTACAAGAAATTTATGAGTGACTGCTAAAATTTTTGAGAAAGAAGAATGAGGAAGAATGTGCTATACTAGATATTAAATGATATTACAAAGCTTCAATAATTAAAAACATTGTATAATAATATAGGACTAGACAGACAAATCAAGTGAACAGAATAAAAAATTCCCAGGAAGAAACCTAGGAATAGACATGAATTTAGCATATAATGGAGATAATACTGCAAATCCTTGGGGAAAAAATGGATTAGTCAGAAAATGGCAGGGGAGAGGGGAGATTAATATCAAAATAAACTCCAAATACATTAAAGATTTAAATATAAAATATATTTTGATGCCACACAATTGTTTTGTTAGTTTTCCTTAACTCTTGTCAGCCGTGAGTCATATAAAACTAAACAAGTGAAGGAAATCATTATTCAAGCGGCTCTAGGCTGTTTGAGGCGCACCTCCCAGCAGAGCTCAGGCAGTGACAGAGGCACCTGGGCTAATGAGCGTGCTCTTAGACAATCCTCAGTGCTGATCTTTTTATTCTGCCTCCAGACTCAAGCTTCCTTGATTCTATCCGTCTCTCTCTCTCAGGCCAGCAGATCTGGTAAGCTGGGGAACAGACGCAACAAAAAGTAAGACTATAGGTAGATTGTGCTGTATCTGCAGGTAGGGCTCCTGAACTTACTGTGTAAACCCTAAAGTTCTTCCTGATGCGGATATAGTCAAGACTGGGAATGATATCAAATCAGGTGTATACGTGTGTGTGTCTGTGTTGTGAGGGAGGTATTGTTATCAGAGATTAGTCTTCACTGAAGCTGTGAGTTCTCTCCCTCAGATTTTCATTGTAAAGTGAAAAAAGATATAAAAAGAATCATAAGGTCAGGGTGAAGCAAACAGGATGGAAGCCTGTGAGTGAAGAGGGTAGATAATTATTAGGTTCACAGGTGGAAATCTTGAAACACACTGGACTCTTTCATTCATTTCTTCCACCAGCATTTCTCAAAGGATTACTATGCACTGCAACCTTCCTAGGTGCAGGTGATATAATGTTGAGTAAGGCCAAGTCCCTCCTTTGGAGGTACTTAAAATCACTTGGAGTGATCGAACATGGAGTAAACAATTACTGCAGAATTATTTATCTGAGCAACCTTCAGACCAAGACAAATATCAGCTCCCACTGAAAGTTCTAGAATGGACTCCCTTTGCCCTCTTTCCTCATTTGCCTCAACTACATCTTGTTTGACTTAACTTCTCCATAAAGGTTTTCAAGCTGTCATAACCTATAATAAGTTTTTTTTCCTTTCCAAACAGGTCACATTCATTTATTCACATGCTGGAGACCTATATGTCTAACTGTTCTGTTTCTTTCATTACCAAATAATGGAAGAGACCAAGTCTTCCATTTTTATTAAATAGAAATAATAATGTATCTGCAGATGGAGACCTAAGAGGAGAATCTTGTATTTTTAGTAATTCACATCCCTGCTCTTTGAGGAAAGCCTTACTTAAGGAATATGATACATTGGACCTGAGTTCTAGTTTTTATTAAAATTGGGCCTATGTTTATTAACGAAAGCAGAAAAAAAGTTACATAAACAGTAGCCTATTTAACACTAAGGTTTCTCCATTTTATCTCTTACCTTTGTGTGGACTTAGCCAAGGAAATAGCTTTATAAATCTTATAGGATAATTGGAGGTGAATAAAAATAATATCAGATACTGGTATATATAAGCTGTATAATGAGAAAAATAAGTTATTTAGTATAAAATAAGAACAAATCTTAAGGGATCAAAAATTACTCCCTCGAAGTGATTACAGGTTCTAACCTTACCCAGATTTTGGGTGTAGAACAAAGCCTTAATGGGTTAAACAAAAAATCCTGATGAAGGCTCAAATTATGTTTTGAAAAAAGAAAACAGTACTCTCTTCCTTTTTCTAAAATGATCCATTCATAGAAAATTGCCAAATGTGTAATTATTACTAACTTAATTAAAACTCTGGAAGGTTTTGAAGATTTTTCAGAATTCTGATAGTAATCTTGGTAAAAAATACAAAGGCCGTTATATATGCTGGCTGTGTGGGAAAGTGACACTCAGCGAACAATGTATAAGTAGCAATTCAGGTGGCTACATTTTAGTTTTAAAATCACTTCTCTATTAAAAGTATGAAATACATAAGTATGCCTCATTAATAGTTCCTTTCTAGAGCCCAGTGAAAAAATACAAAGTATATATGATAATTAGCACTAGCTAGCTCCATCTCACCCTTTGACTATTAATGTCTATGACAGAAAGTCAGGGAATGCTCCCCAATATTCCGGGTAGGGGATTGGAATTGATTGAATAGCCAGTATATATCTCTTCTCTGAGTTCTTCCAAGGACAGATGCCATCTACTCAACAGGAAAGATGGACTGCAGTGATACAAATCTGAGTGCTCCTCTACACCATCCACACAGGCCATCTTAACATACCTATATTTTTCCCTTGTAATAACCAGGCCTTGCCCTTAGCCTAATGTGGCAACAAGGCCATGTGGATTTGTTGCAGCATCCTAGAGTGAAATCTGAATGTGCTTAAGGTGTTCAGAAGCAGTAAGAATGGTGCAATGTATACCACAATTCAGGTCCAGTGCAAAAGTCAGGCTCCCTATCCCTTTGAGTGAAGGAGCTTAGCTATTTGAAGAGCCAAACCCCAAAAGAAACAAGTACAGGGACCTGCAATAAACTAGAATACCTTGCCAGAAGAGACCTGACTGAAATGGTTTCACATGGCAGACCAGATGCCACTGAAATACTGTTTGACCAAATGAAAATAACAGCTTACGTCAGGCTGCTGAGTCCTCCCCACAGAACACACACAAATCTTTTGTCATGGGGTTCAGAAGACTCTGGCAGAGGTAATCTCTGTAGACCAGCTGCCTAATTCCAGCCAGCACGTGTACCATTCCAGAAAAACGAGTGTCTACTATTAAGGGAGGTGCTAGAGCCTTCTTTTGAAAAAAAGAGTCCATTCTAATTCTAGCACCTGACCCCTGAACTACTGGCTGCAGCTTAAATGCATTCACTCAGCCTCCACTTGCTAAAGGCTTACTGAAAGGCATTCAAACCCAGAAGAGCTCCCAGTGAAGAGAAGGAAACAGAGGTATTATCAACAAAGGGCATATAACAACAATGAAAGATTAAAAATTTTCTTTTTCCCAATAATAATTAATTAGTAATTACAATGGGAGACCAATAGCAATTTAAAAATATGTAAATCCAGACAGAAAACTGTACTTGAACAACTATTAAAATAAAATTTTTTTAAAAAATGTAAATCCAGGAATACCTTTTACAAGAAATGTGCAAGATCAACACAAAAACATTACAAAATTTAGAGACAGAAAAGAGATCTGAATAAATGAAGACACACACCAAATCCTGGATGGAAAGATCTAATATGTAAATATTAACTTTTTAAGGCTAATTTATATCGGAATTATTTCATTTTGAAAATCCCAAAATAATTTTGGGGATGAGGAATTGAGGAACTGATTATAAAAATTATTAGGAAAAACAAACTGAAGAAAATAGCCAAGAATATGGTAAAATAAAAAAAAGAAGGGAGGAAGTATAAAGATTTGCTTTACCAGATCCTGAAGTGCATGATAAAACCTCAGTGATTCAGACAACATACACTGGCTCAGGACAAGCAGACTGATCAGTGGAACAGAAGTCTAGAAACAGGCTTAGCCTTAAACAAAAACTCAGTATGCCATAGAGGCACTGGCTTCAAATAGTGAGAGAAGATTGATTCCATAAAGGTAAATAATAAACTGGACAATTATGTGATACACAAAGGTGCAATCTCGTTCAGATATATCCTTTATAGTATAGAATCTTTTCAAAATAAAGGAAAAGATAAACTCAGCAGAAAATTGGGCAAAGGTTTAACAGGCAATTCTCACACACACACACACACACACACAGAAAGATGTCAAAATTGTTAAACTGCGCTAGTAATATGAGAAATGCAAATTTAAACAAGTTGTGTGTTTTTGTTTTTTACTTATAAAACTTATAGAAGTCTTAAAATTACAAACTTGTGAATGTATAAGGAAAATAAAGCCTATAACTTGCTTGGTGGGGAACCCAGCAGTCAATATCAAAACCCAGTAATTCCACAACTATAAATTTATCCTAAGGAAATAATTATGATGTTGGACAGAGGTTTATCTACAAGGTAGATTAAGGAAGCATTGCTTACATTAGCAAAATACTGGGAAGAACCTAAAGTAGGATATTGGTTACATGCATTATGGCACATCCATATGGTGCAATACTGGGCATTCACTAAAAGTGTTAAAAAAAGATTTAATGACACTGGAAAACGTTCATAGTGTAGCTTAAAGAGATTAAAAAATTATTTACTATATGGCCTGATATTGATTTTAAAAAGTATGCACAATGTCTAGATAAATAGAGAACTTAGCAGGAATGTTAGCAGTTGTCACTGTTGCAAGTTTTATTATAGGTGATTTTTTAAATATTCTTTGTGCTTTTCTGAACTTTTCAATTTTCTAAGCTAAACTATATTTTTAAAGTTATTTTCCAGAACCAATTGGAAAGATACATTTCAAAGGTTCCTTGGTATCCTCTGGTTGCTAGATTCATGGACGATTTAATTTTTTAGTATGATTTTAAATATTTCTCAGAAATTTCTACAAGATTAGTTTTTTTAAAAAAGAAACACCATGTACTCACAAAGGGTGTTTCCTTATGAGGCCAGACCTACAAAATTAGTTAAAATGCAGAGAAGCCTAGGTCAAGTATCAAGAGTGATAATAAACCAACTCTCACTCTAGGGGCCAGGTCTGTATTGGGCTCTCTATTCCCAGCACCTAATTCATGGCATCTTTGGTGGTCACGGATACCTAATCTAGTGAGTGGAAAGTACCGCTGCCACCACCACCACCAACTCTCACCTCCACCATTCTGGAAGTATTTTCTCTTCTCACCAATGCCAACATTATTTAAATAGTATTGTTTGTTAAGCATATTATCCTCAGAGTGGAGTCCTGATGAATACCAATTATTCAGAATCTCTAAAGTGCCACAGAAAAGATTTCTGTGTTAAAAAAAACAAAACCCTAACCCAAGTATAATCAACTCTGCAATATCAAAAAGAAAAAAAATCTCACTGTTAGTTTTTTTTCCCTAAGTTGCTACCATTTTTTTTTTTTGAGCCGTGCCAATCTTTTTATGTGATGTTAAGGTAAAAAAAATAGCTCACATGTAGTAGCATTTAGCAAAGCAGTACTTTTTTATGACATTCATCTACTAAAACCAGGGAGACTATAAGAGCAACTCTTCCACTGACCTCAAAACCCCCAAATCTTAAGCAAGCACACTAATAAGGGAGAAGTGCCTGACAACTTTAACCTCCTCCCCTGGACTGCAGCAACAATGCCTGGTTAAATTCAGTAAATTTGAGTCCTTACTTCCTTCTCTTCTGTTCACAGGCTCTAGGCTAGAGGAAGAATTATCCAGCCCTTAGAAGACCAAACTCCAAAAAAGAAAGGAAAATAAGGAAACTAGATAAGTAACCCTTCAATGAGCAGAAGTTGACTAGTCATACAGAAGCAGTTTGAATTCTAAGCAGCTTGCCCAGTGGTGACTTCAAGTCCAGTTTTCTACACCCTTTGCCTCCACAGCCACCTGTAGCTACCTTAATCTTAGAACTCAGTGTTTTAACTGAAACTCTGTGTCTTTCTCATTAACAAACTACATTTCTCAAAGATGGGGACCATGCTGATTTAATACTCCCATATGAACACTTTGAATGCCCAATGCTGAGCACAGGTTCTTGGGCCACTGAAGGTAGGAAACAAACATCTTTCAACTGCTATAATAAATGATAAAATTGACATTCTGAGGCATTCCTGCAGAGTTGAAAGGTACAAAGCTATAGTAAGCCTAAGAGCCCTTACGTGAAGGGATGAAATTTTAGTAATTAAAATAAATGCCTACCTAAGTAAAATGTTAGAAGGGAGAAGGAGAAATAGAAGAATTTTCAGTAGAAAAACTTCCAGTTTACCCAGTTCACCTCAAAGGCAGGAAGATGGAAGAGAATCTAAAGGTGAAAAACAGGAGCCACATCTCACTCCCTTTTCACCTTAAGAGATACTTTTCAGTTTCCAGTTCATGATATATAAATCCCTAAAGAATAAAGGAAGCTCTGCCTTAAAACACGGCCAGTCACAATCACAGAGAAATTAAAAGGGAAGAAGGGGCGAGGAGAAGCATGTGCGCGGTGAGACACACTCACTGTCCCTCACTCTCTCTCACACAGAATCACACAGTCACACAGTGGAGTGATATTAAATGTTCGCCCTCTCCCAAGATGTGCCTTCCTAGTAAGGGTCTGGCCTGCCCTTTTATGGTGAAACATGCTATTCAGATCCTGACTTTCAGAGTCAGGCTCCCCCGTGAAAGAGGGTATGCGCGATACAACCGCATGTATTTACAGAGCCATATTACACGTCACCATCTCGTTCACGCAGGGCATCGAGAAAGTCAGTCAATTGGAATAGGTCACCCGTATTTCAAGCTGAAGAGAGCTCTGAGATCAGAGTGAGGCTTGTTCAGTGATTCTCGGTCCTGGAAGGACATGACAATCATCTGGGGAGCTTTAAAAATAAGCAAACACACTGGTAAACTGTCTCAACCCAAACCAATTAAGTCAGAATTGCTAGGGGTGAGGTCTGGGTATGGGTTTGTTTTTTTTTTCCTTTTAAAGCTTCACAAAGAATGATCATGAATTTTTTTCAGTATAGTAAAAGCAAGTGGTTATGTATTTTGTAAAAAGTCTACTAGAGATAGATTTGCTTTAAAATATCCCATGAGAAAGGGTGGTTTTAATTATACAAGAGTGGCAAAATGTTGATAATTGTTGAAGCTGGGCGATGGATACATAGAAGTTGATTACATTATTCATTCTGTTTTGTATGTCCGGAAAATTCTGTAATAAAAAGTGTCAGTGTGTATGTATAATGTATTGAACATTAAAAATAATGTTTGAAAACAACAATAAAAGCTTTACAAGTGACTCTAATGTACAGAGTTGAGTACCACCAGGCTACATCATTGAGGAGGGGCAGACTTAATTTGGAAAATAAAGATTTAAATAAGCTGTTATTGTATCTTTGGCTTGTTAAAAAAAAAGATTTAAATAAGCAGCAAGAGGCATTCGAGGTGAGAGAGATTAAATAAGGCTGTGGCACGATGGAGCCCAGCGAGGACACAGGGCTCCTCTACTGAGTCATTATCTCCAATTTCTGCTATGCATGAACTTGCCTGAACTTTGAGAATATTTATTCACAAGTAAAATGTCATACATGTGTGTGGTGTGTGTATACATGTGTGTATGCACACACACACGATTTGAGACAGCCCTGCCAATTACATTCAGTGGCATGTCATTTTTTAAAACACCATGTGCAGAAACTGCCAAGGGCCTAAAATACTCTGGCTTGTGGAACAGTCGCACAGAAAGGCATTCCTCAAGAGGCTGCAGGGGTGAGGGTGGGGGTGTGGTCTTTAGAACTGGCAAGCCCTTCATGCACCTAAGTGACTTCTGGGCAATGCTGCTTAGAGAGCCTGAAGTGAACTCTTTAATCAGGTGCTGCTACCTGTGAGAGGAATCAAGAGGAGCAAACAATTCTCAATTTAATTAATAGGAAATGCATCAAAACTCCCCCGACTCCACCCTCCAAATCCCCAACTCACCGATTCTTCTCCATTTCGTTGTGAGTTGATCTGAAAGAGGGAACAATAAGAAAAGAGTAAGATTGTTTTTGTCTTAAAGGACTACTTCAATAACAACAGAATTATTTTAATTTCTTTCTCTCCAAAGTTGGTAGGAGAGAAGACAGAGAAAGGGAGAAAAACTCAGTGGGCTCTACTAAAGAAATCAGTCCCTGTGGGGAGTTAGATAAATGTAAATATCTAAAATAGAGTTCAAGGAGAAGTGACAAACTAAGAGGCATGCATTCCCTAGTGGAAAAGCAATCCATTTTAAGAAAGGAAATAAAAGGAGTCTATTTATACAAAAACAGCTGCACAATGTGATGTGAATTGGGGTTATGTAACTCCACAAAACTTTCTTTAGGCTGAGAGTGGTACCCCCACCTCAGCCCTGCAGTTTTCTCTATGTGTAGTATACACCAAATTTTTATGCTAAGTTGTTTGACTACAGGATACAGTTTTAAATGGGTAAAAATAACTCATCAATCTTTCCTATTCCCTGAAGTAACTATTTTATCATGTACAACCTCCTGAAAGAGGCTACTATTGAACAGCTACAAAATGATTTCAGGAAGCGGCTTCCAAAACTCATTTCAATATAAAGATAATAGCCAGGTTAAAGCAGCAGTAAGGGTGAAATTTGAAATCCAGCTTTGCCACTGACTGGTACTGTAGAAGACATAAAATTTTTTTGCCATCCGGTCCTCGGTTAATCCCTCTGTAAGATGGAATAAAACATTGCCCATTATCTTCTGAACAAGCATAGGTCATTGAGGTAGCAATTGTAACAGTGATTAGAGAGCCCTGGATAAAAGCTGTGGTGGATGTGAAATCATATTCTTAGTGTATTTATAGCTGACCTTGGATATAAAGTCTGGTCTAATTTACGGACTGGTTTCCACAAAGGTCACAAGAAGTCAGACAATGTGGGCACGTCAATATCCTGCTCACACAATTCCTCTCTGACTAGTTACAAATAAACTTGAGGAACGCCTCAGTGTTATAAAGACACTGAATCCTGACCTTTCTTATGGAAATTCTCTGGAATCTAACTAGTTCAGGAGAGTATGCCCTGGCTCAGGCCATGAATTCTGTGGGACCATAATCAGAAACTTACTGGGCCTAGGAGATAAATTCTCATAGTAACATGGAGACGTGGAGGATCACTACTCCCATGAATGCTCAGCCACTCATTTACATCAGGGGGGCAACACCAAATTTGTTTACGCCAGTGAGTGAGTGAGTGAGTGAGTGAGTGAGTGTGTGTGTGTGTGTGTGTGTGTGGTTTTGAAATGGGAAATTTCCAATCTGGCACTGGAAGTTCTCTTCCATGAAGCTCTTGGGGATACACAGTTTTTATTCACAAGAAAATAATTACAGTACTTTCAGTTTTACAATATGTTTTCTAGATAAAGGATATGTGAAGTTTAAAACTGGTTAACTTAAAAGCTTGAAATTGATTCACCTGATTATTCCTCAGTGTTCCTCAGCTACATTTTTCTGAAGGTTTACTCTTGCAATGGCCAGCAGGATATCATAGTTAACAAGAATCTGGCCTGCAATGCAAACCTTTGGCTTAAAAGCACGTGGCATTTTAGTTTTAATAGGGAATAACAAGTTCAAAGTCTGACAGATTTTTTTAAATGATTGAAATTATATGACAACTGGTCAAGATTTCCTTGTTTGATTGTAGATAAGGGTCGCCCTCAAGTACCCTCCTCGGAAGGTGGTGGAGGAGAGGGGAGTGGGTATTTGAAAAGGATGTGGTCTCTGAATAGAGAAATAACAGTACACAGGACACTCTTACCAAAAACTTCTGGATTCTTTGAAGAAACCTATTTAAAAATTCTGAATCCTCAAAATAAACTTTTTAATAAATTCCATAGGAGGCAGAACTCCTTCAAAATTTTGAGCAGAATTTGGGAAACTACAGATCTTATTTGATTACTTAAGGGTGTTGAACACATTGTGATTTTTAAAGGGGACTTACATCTAATGGCTAGGGCATTACTGCAGTGCATTTGGTGCACTGAAACTGAGTTTGTCTTTAATAAAAAAGCAGACTTTTAAAAAAATATTCAGTTCAGAGCTGCCTGCCATCTCTATTGATAGGTCAACATTTATATTTTTAATTACAGCATTGTAAGATACATAGATACTTTGTATCAAAATCATTTTCCATGTGATTACTGGAAATATTTGGTAACTCTGGAATCACTGATGAAGGTCAAATGTCACCATTTAAAAATATATTCTAGCAAAGAGATAACTAAGTCAAATCACAGAGTATCTGAGAATGAGAAAAGTCCTTGGTTCAGAAAGATTCCCCATGTCAGGTCAGCTATATAGCACTGTCTCATAAAAGAACTGGGTGCAAGTCCTGAACTTCCTCTTTCAAATCAGGGCCAAAGCCTGCTTTACCAATTTAACATACTTTTAAAAACTCTAGATTTCAATTCTAAATAATTAGTAACTGATTTCAAAAAGGAAAGGAAAGGGAAAAAATAAAGGTTCTACCTCCCTGTATTCCAGTAGTTCTCCAAATGATTCTAAAGCAATCAATATTCACAATTCATTTGTTTTGTTATTTTTTTAAACAAGCAATTAGAGCTACCCAAGACCTTATTTTTAGTTCCCGAGAAATTTGATATTTGGCTAAATCTTATTTTATATCATCCAAGGAAAAGTACCCCCGGCCCCCAGACTCTACAAGCAAAGAACACAGCATTTCCACCTGAATTAACAAGAATAAACTGTTATCCACTGGTTATGTAAACCAGCAGCAATCTCTCTATAGCCCTTACTTCAGTTCAAAATCCTGATGATACAAAACCTTGGATATAAGTCTAATTCAAATCAAGGGATCAAAGTGCTTTCTCTGGGGCGATGTCTCACTGTTCAGGTAAGGGTCATTCCACACAGGTCATGAAGGAAATGATCACATTTAAACACGACAACCTGCTTCTGCTTCATATGATTGCTTGGTGCCTTCTCCAGGTTTATCATATGGTCTCTTGGAGAGGCTTGCATTACTGAAGATATTGCACTAATTCATTATTAGCCAAGAATATGGACAACCGTCATAGCAGCCTGTCTCTAACCATACAAAGAAAACCAAACCCATTAATAGAGCTTTTCCAAAAATCAGGAGTTGCAGCCATTTTTCAGAAATAATGTTTCATAAGAAAGAGAAAGACTGTTGTCTTGAAATTCTCAACTATCGTTATTTTTCTTTCCTAATTATCTTCTGCGACCCAGCCACTTCTCTTTACCAATATCCTCTTCAGTTCCTCTCCCTACCATTGAACATTCCCTGACAACTTTCCTGTGAAACTTGGGAAAAAATAAAGTGTTAAGGATTAAGCCTTGACTATTAATGAGGACAATTCCTCTCAAATCATGAATAGGCGAGAATAAAAACAATAAATGAACTACACTTTTCCAGAAAAAATAAACCAAAAGGGTTCAAATTTTTTCCAAACAAAACTTGAAAAATACTGTAACAAAATGAAACGTAGCTAAATTGTTTTATCTCATTGTATAATCCAAGTCAGTATTAGCATCCTTCTCCAAGGCCCATAGTATCCATGCGCAGACCTACCAGACACCACTTTCAGGTAATGCTGAAATGGGAGGGAAGGAAAAAACCACCAAGTAATTAATTACCAGGCTCATCCTTCAGGTGCCTTCCTATTCAAGAGCTCAGCACATGTGTGCCGCTCTCATCCTGTGGTTCTACCAACACTAAGGACAATGGGGTGAATCAAGGACAGAAGAGGCAGGAAGAACAATGAGTTACATTTAAATAGGAAGCTTCTGGTTTTTAGTGGTCTGTGTTATGCCATAGAGGCTAACCAAGTACAGTTACTTGCAGGATGGGAAAGGGATAAGGATTCTAAATCACTGATGAAAATATCAATGAGTTTAATTTACTGGCATGAAAGGTATAATTGAATGGATTTAATAAAACAGATTTCCTAGCTAACATATTTTAACAGCAAAGAGGGAAAAAAGGGTAATAGTATTAATACAGTACTCTCATGTACCAGGAACTATGTGCAGGGTTTTAATACGTGATTTCACTGACCATTAACCAAATACTTCCTAGTGAAATTCACAGATTTTTAAGAACTATAAGGCATTCTGGCATATTAATATTTTAATATTATATGTTTCTCATTACCAAAAGGCAGATTTTAATCTCACTCATTCCTCTGTGCCATTATAAATAGATGTGACATATTAGTTTTTCAGGCAAGCCACATATCAAATATGAAATCCTAGCCAAGTCAGATACTTTAACATGTTTATAAATTTTTCATTATGAAAAGTAAAAGAAATGGATAATTGCCTCTTCTTTTTTCAATCCCTTCAACCCAAACAGAACGGTTGCTTCCTCCTATGGCTTAAGACCATGTGTGCATTACTGAATCAAGATCGCCACTTAATTTACCGGGTTCTGATCACAATAGGTAACTTGCATTCTGCAGTTTATGTCATCTGCAGTATAATCTAAAAGGGAAAGAGAAATATTTACTAAATTACCTGCTATTGCTGTTATTCTTCTTGGATTTGTTCCTCCGTTTTAAGGCATCTCTGTCCTTGTTATTGTATGGTAACATGGAGGCATAACCATGCTCAGCTTCTAGAAAACCGGAGGATCCAGTTAATGAATGAGCCTAGAACATTCAATACTCTCTCCTCTCCACATTATTTCCTTTTTAAAATTTACTTATTTTTTAATGGAAAGAATATAGGGGAATAATTAAACGGAGCAAGATGGAATTCTTAGAACAATGATTATTTTTTAAATTGTGTGAATACCTCAGTTCAGGGCAGGTGTAGGGAGAATTCCAGCTGCTCATTGTTGAGAAAGACCCAGCAAGTCGCTAAGCGCATGGAGCCCGGGTTTCCCATTGGCAACATCCAGCAGGTGTGTTAAGCGAGCCCAGCCTCAGGCGAAGGTGCGGGGCAAACACCCGCAGCGGGGGTTGGGGGGACAGGGGAGGCGCTGCTTCTCCAGCTGAGAGACGGGGCGCCAGGTCCACTTGGGGGTCAGCTGGGAAGAGCCCCGGTGAGGTAAACCAAGGGCCTGGCTATAGGGGCCCCCGGTACCTCACACGCGACGGACTGGGGAGAGGGTGACACTGGGACCCCGGGGTGCAGCAGTTCCCTTTCCACCCCTATTCACTGCCTTTGGGGTTGCGGGTGTACTCTCTTCAGACCGCGCGTGGAGAAAGCTGGAGGGGTTGGGAGCGCTCGCGGTCGCGCTCTCCGCGCCTCCAACTACCCCCGGAGCGGCTGGGCGCCCACACTCACAGAGCGGCCCCTCAGAGCCCCCGGCCCCTGTTTGGGCCGGACCCCTCCCGTCCCCGTGCACCTCTCTCCCGCCGCTCTAGGTAGTCAGCCGCTTCCAGCAGCATCTGGATGTTCATCCGAACCGCCGTCGCCATTCTGCACCGGGGGCCGGAGCCACGGGACCAACCCCCACTGCCCACGGGCTCGCCGCCGCCGCCGGACACCCGCTCCCGGCTTTGGAGTCGGCAGAGCAGGGTTGAGAAAGCCTCTCTGGCGACCACGCTGGCCGGAAAGGGGAGGGGGCTGGTGAGCTGGGTACCGCCGACACCGTGACAGAACCCGAAGACAAGCAGCAGCCGCCCCCGCCGCGGAGTGTTTATCCCCGACTCACCGTCTCCCCGCCCCCAGTCCCTTCTCTTGACAGGCCAGCTTCGGCTGCTTTTCTCATTGGGTACTCCAAAGACTGCCCCACCCCTAGCTTTGTCCGATTGGGGGAGGGCCTTACGACCCTCTTTCCAATTGGTACCAGGATTCGCAACTCCGCCTCGTGCTCCTTTCCTGTTTTCTATTGGTTCTATACCGACAACCGGGCCCCCTTTTGCTTTGTTAGTATTGGCCAAGAGCTACAGAAAGCAGCCACTTCGCCTGTCTCCCGTTGGCGAAGCCTTCCGAAACCTCCCAGCTACGATGACGTCACCCTTCCCCAAGCCGGGCGATCCCTGAGTGGCTGGTGGTCAGGGGTCCCCCGCTTCGCTTCCCCACATTCAGGGTGGGCTGGGAGGGCGACCGGGGCTTCGGGCGGTGCTGATTCACCCGCTGTCGCGGACCTTTGCTCCACCCGGTCCCTCCCGGTTTCCACTGGGACCTGTTGCCAGGACCTGTCCCAGGGGAAAAGTTCCGGGGACCTGCCGGACGTCCCTTGAGTGTGAGCCTGGAACCGCGCCTTGCCTGGGCAATCAGCCCCGATCGGGTTCGGGGTCGGAGCCCTGAGCCTGGAGACTGCTACTCCGGACGTTCCAAGGCTTCTCGGGATCCGGGCAGCTGAGGGCCTCCCGCAGCGAATCCCTCTGAATGGAGAGCGATTATGGCAGCCCGGCTAGTGGCCGGAGAGCTCAGAGCTCCGGCAGGCGCCACGTAGTTGTGAGGTTTGAATGAAAAAAGCCTGGCCTTTAGTTGCGTTAAATGCTGATCTCCCAGCGTTTTTTCTTTTCTCAGAAAGAGCTCGAACCGGGCTGCTGTATTCAGTACGGAGCTCCTCTCCAAAGGCACTCCCCACCACCCAAAGTGCTGGCATTAATTATTCCCTCACTGAGTGGAGTTTAAAAGCTCAGAAACTTCCTGAACCTACAGAATGACGTTGAATCCCGAGATACCTTGACCTAAATCTCTTTTAGGATCTTTCCTTCTCTTTTGATTCTAGATGAAAATGTTAAAAAAATACTTTTCAAGAAGGCTATAAATGGTGTGTTTGTGTGTAGGGGTGATACCAATATTAATGTGTAGAACTAAAAAGTTTATTGAGGATTGTTCCACAAGCCTGTCAAGATTTCTGAGATGAAGAGTTATTTCGACACCCAAGTACCATTAATATACTGACATCTCTGTCTTAATAGAAATAAAACTTGGTAAGTTGAGAGTCTTGAATATACAGATGAGTTTAAAAAGTTTTTAACTGTTGCCAGGATACAAAAATAGCTCATTTCGTGTCAGGTAGTTTACATACATTATCTAATCCTCAACCACCAGGTAGGTTAATTATCTACAGTTTGCAAATGAGAAAACTGAGGCCCACAGAAGCTGAGACTTTCCTAGTCTCCAACCAGAGGGGAACTGAACCTTGATCTGTTTCACCCAGAGCCCATGCTACCAATGCTCCCATTGGTAGTCTACTCTAAAGACAATACAATTAAATAAATTTCTAGACCAAGTCACAAAACACTGACACTCAAACACTGGGGAAAAAGAAACAAGCATTTAAAGGTAATTATGATGGGAAGTTTTAAAAGGGTCCTTTTTTTATATTTGACAGATCCATTAAAATTACATAAACTTCACAGAATATGTAAAATAAATGTAGTAAACTATGCCTACCACATAGGAAACACTTTCTGGTTTTAATGGTTAATTGGATCTAAAAGCTGATTCTTTATAAAAAACACTAGTAAATACATATACTGAAGGTAAGGTTTGCAAAAAACTGGAAATGAGAATGGGGATATAACAATTTTAAAGACTATTTTTAAGACTGTTTTTGCAATTTCAGGTTATTTGTAAAATGAATTTGAAAACTCGTAACACAATTCTACTAAAGTACCAAAACTGACAATAGTAAAAATGCTTTCATTTCATTATCTTAATTTTAGATATTGTATACTTTTGTATTTTCCCTTTGCTTTTATTATGATCATTCAGAATATTGTTATTCTTTCTCTTGCCCTCAACTCTTTTAACCTAGTCTTATTTCAGTATCACAATCCTTCCCCTAGAATCACCCACTGAAAATCACACAAAAAATTTAAAAAGGTTGAAATCTGAATCAAAAAAAGCAAATTTGAACACTAACAGGCCTATCTTACACGCTACACAAAAAATGCAGTTATGTAACAATCAGAATTAGATGAAAGAATGGAGCATTGCTGTTCCCTGGTGGTGGTGGAAGAAATGATCAAGTAACCAACCAGGAATTCTTATCAGTTGAGAACTTTAAAGGGTATTTGGTGCCATCTACTGGAAATCAAGCAGTAAGCTTGATAAAACAGAGGTTTGATTTTGTTTTTCTAGAAATGATTTTACACCAATTACCAGTTAAAAAAGATATTCTGAAGATACAGGTTTTGAAAAAAACTGAAAATCCTAAAACAAAGTAGAAGTGGTATCTCCCAGGACCTAGAACCTCAAAGGCATTACATAACCATTGACTGATAGGGACAATCCCCAATAAAAATTAGTAATTCCAGAAAGTTTGAACCTAAATTTTATGACCAGAATTTTAAGTAGTTATGTGTAATAGCATATATATGGGATGACAATAGTTTACCATATATATCTTTGAGCAGGCATTAAGATCAGCTAAGCCCTGACTGGTGTGGTTCAGTGCCTTGGGCGTCATCCTGCACAGAAAGGTCAACTGGTTGGAATCCCAGTCAGGGCACATGCCTGAGTTGGACGATGGGCCACAGGGGCAAGCGAGAGGCAATGAATTGATGTTGTTCTTGAACATCGATATTTCTCTTCCTCTCTTTCTCCCTCCCTTCCCCTTTCTCTAAAAATAAATAAAACCTTAAAAAAATGATCAACTAATAGAATTGGGAAGTAAAAGAAAATGTTGAAAATGGGAAACACAAAGACATACGACCCATCAGATAATCTTTACTGCATCTTTTAGAAAAATAAGACTCAGTCTCCTGCTTTGGAGAGGCATATGTACTGCAGGTGGGCACAGGATAGTATGTAAATACTGACTGAGCAGCAGGCTCATTAGTTCTGACAGAGAGCTAATTCTTTCTTTTTTGCTTTTTTAAAAATATATTTCATTGATTATGCTATTACAGTTGTCCCATTAACCGCCTCCCTCATTTTATTCCCCTCTGCCCTGCACCTCTCCTCCCACCTGCATTCCCCCACTTAGTTCACGTCCATGGGTCGTACATATAAGTACTTTGGCTTTTCCATTTCCCATACTATTCTTAATCTCCCCCTGTCTATTATGTACCTACTATTTAATGCTACTTACTTTCTGTACCTTTTCCCCCCATTCACACTCCTCCCCACTGATAACTGTCCATATGACCTCCATCTGTGATTCTGTTCCTGTTCTAGTTGTTTGCTTAGTTTGTTTTTGTAAGTTCAGTTGTTGATAGTTGTGAGTTTGTTGTCATTTTACTGTTCATAGGTTTTGATCCTCTTCTTTTTCTTAGATAAGTCCTTTTAACCTTTCATATAATAAAGGTTTGGTGAAGATGAACTCCTTTAACTTGAACTTGTTTGGGAAGCACTTTATCTGCCCTTCCATTCTAACTCATAGCTTTGCTGGATGGAGTAATCTTGGATGTAGGTCCTTGCCTTTCATGGCTTCGAATACTTCTTTCCAGCCCTTTCCAGCATGCAAAGTTTCTTTTGAGAAATCAGCTGATAGTCTAATGGGAAGTGCTTCATAGGTAACTGTCTCCTTTTCTCTTGTTGCTTTTAAGATTAACTTATCTTTAATCTTGGCTAATGTAATTATGATGTGCCCTGGTGTATGCTTGGGTCCCACTTTTTTGGAACTCTCTGAGCTTCCTGGACTTCCTGGAAGGCTATTTCCTTTGCCAGATTGGGGAAGATCTCCTTCATTATATTTTCAAATAAATTTTCAATTTCTTGCTCTTTCTCTTCTCCTTCTGGCACCCATATGATTTGGATGTTGGAACATTTAAAGTTCTCCGAGAGGTTCCTAAGCTTCTCCCCATATTTTTTGAATTCTTGTTCTTCATTCTTTTTTGGTTGAATGTTTATTTCTTCCTTCTGCTCCAAATCGTTGATTTCGAGTCCCAGTTTTCTTCCTTTCACCATTGGTTCCCTGTACATTTTCCTTTATCTCACTTTGCATAGCCTTCACTCTTTCCTCTATTTTGCAATCATGCTCAAGCACTTCTGTGAGCATCCTGATTACCAGTGTTTTGAAGTCTGCATCTGATAGGTTGGCTAGCTCTTCATCGCTTAGTTGTGTTTTTTTCTGGAGCTTTGATCTGTTCTTTCATTTGGGTCATTCTTCTTTGTCTCAGCAGGCCTGTTATGCAGTAAGGGACAGAGCCTTAGGTATTTGCCAGGGTGGGACAACCCATGTTGCTGTGTTGTGATGCTGTATCTGGGGGAGGGACCTGAGAGGTAACAATGCCCGGTGCTCAGCTCTTGACTGGCTTTCAGTCACTTCCTCCGCTACCCACAAGCAAATTGGACCCTTCTGGTGCTGATTCCCCGGGCTGGGGGTGATTTGTGTACATTCTAGGACCCTATGGGTCTCTCTAACAAACTCTCCTGAGAGGTTGGGACTTTCTCCTGCCACCTCAATCCCCGCGTGTTTTTTTAGTCAGATGTTTAGAGGCTTCCCTGCACTGGAACCCTGGGTTGCTGCAGTGTCTTGCTCCTCAATTGTTCCAGTTTATCTGCATGCAAATGTGGGACCACCTGCTCCACCAGCTGCTGTCTCACCCACCCCAGTCCTCCAGCTGCCACCTTGCCATGAGTCCTCTCCACCCCAGCTGCCCATTCTGCCCCTCCTACCAGTCTGGATGAATTTTCTTCTTTAACCCCTTGGCTGGTGGACCTCCATACAGTTTGATTTTCTGGCAGTTCTGATATGTTTTGTTTTTAAATTTGTTGTCCTTCTTTTAATTTTGGTTGTGCGAGGAGGCAAAGTGTATCTAACTACACCTCCATCTTGGCTGGAAGTCCAGAGAGCTAATTCTTCAGTCAGTACCTCACAAAGTGGCAGGGAAAAGGAAACTGGTATATTATAACCCTTAAATGTCTAAAAAGTTCCATAACTGGAAGCAAAACACCTTACTTATAACTGAGTTTGATATTTTCTAACCACTATGACATTAAAGTAAAATTTTTTTAATAAAAATTTTGAGGAAATAATTTTATTCTTCAAAGTACAAAAATCAGGACTGGAATTTCCTGCTTCAATAACATTAATCCCCTTCTTTGTGGCTACTTTGGACACTCCAATATCATGATATTAACTTTAAAAACCTTTAAGAATATTACTTTGCAAAAATTAGTTACTCCACAAATATTTATCATTTTAAAAAAAGAGCAATGGCTAAACAAACAGTAGCATATGAGGTCTGTCTGGAAAAAGTCCAGCCACTGTTAATATAACAAGAACAGTTTGTATGAGATTGATGCAACCTGGCAGCCAAGGAGAGTGGACTGGAACGTGTATGCGTGAACAGTGACAACTTCACTGTACTACTCAGTGGAGGCGGTAGACACTGTTGAGTTAGCATGTGTACCGTGTGGCTGTTTCATTCAAAGTGACTGAGTGAGTAGAGCAATAGATCTGCAATAAATTTTTCAATAAGCTTGAACATCCCTCCATGGAAACTATTAGCACAATTCAGAAGGCCATAGCTATGGGAAACTCATGATTGGCAGCTTCATCACAACAACACACCTGCTCATACATCACAACTCCTACAAAGGTTTTTGGTGAAACATCAAGTCACCTAGGTAATTCAACTCCCCTACAGACCAGATTTGGAGCCCTGTGACTTCTGGCTTTTCCCAAAACGAAAATTATCTTTGAAAGGGAAGGGATTTCAGACTGTCAGTGAGATTCAGGAAAATACGACGGAGCAGATGATGGCAACTGGGAGAAATGTGTGAGGTCCCAAGGTGCTACTTTGAAGGGGACTGTGTACAATGTTTCTTGTAACTTCTTCAATAAATGTCTCTATTTTTCATAGTACATGGCTGGATGCCTTCTGGATAGACTTAGTATATATTATACAAAACCCTATGTAGCAGTTAAAAAAAAAAGGCAGAGGTACATAAACTGGCATGGAAAGATCTCCAAAGCAGTATTGAATTAGTTGTAAAATGAGCCCTAGAGCTTACTTCTAGTATTTAAAAAACCCAAACAATGTATGTTCCTCATTTCCAACTCTAACTCTGTTATTTACATTCATGCACAAACGTCTGGAAAGGTACAGTGCAAAGAAGGAGCAAAAGGACCAGGAATGAGGGGCACAGTTCAAAGGGGTTTAGCTTTGTGATGTTTTAAAATTTTTACAGGGAAAATGTGTTCATTTATTACTTTGGTAACTAAAGGTTAACATAAAAATCAAGGGAAGTAGCCAAGTGAAAAAAGGTCATTGAACTATATTCACAAATTCAACAGATATTTACTGACTGCCTTACTCTGTGTCAGGCATTGTATAGTGCTGGGGCTACAGAAGCAAACAAGACAGAAGCCCCCATTACTTCTTGTCTAGTGGAAAAACCAGAAAATAATAAGGAAAACTATGACAGGGCAGATGATTTCCTTAGTTATAAGGAAAAGCAACCTTTGCTGAACATGTGGAAAAACTGGAACCCCCATACGTTCCTCGGGAGAATGTAGGAGTGCAGCTGTGCCAGTTTGACAGTGCCTCAGAAAGTTAAACACAGAATGGCTGTATTTTCTGTTTAACTGCACTGCAATTCCACTTCTAGTTATATACCCAAGGGAATTAAACAAAAGCTTATATATGAACGATCATAGCAGTATTATTTGTAATAGCCAAAATGTGGAACAACCCAAATGCCCATCAATTGATAAATTATAAAGAAAAACGTATATAATAAAACAGAATATTATTCAGCCACAAAAAGTAACAAAGTACTGGTACATGTTATGGCATGGACACCTTGAAAACATTATGCTAAGTGAAACAAGCCAGACACAAGAGACCAAATTACTGTATAATTCCATTTATATGAAATATCCATTTATATAAAAATGTCTAGATTAAACACATCTTTAGAGACAGAAAGCCCATTAGTGGTTTCTGTGGTAGGAGGGATGAGTCATAACTGTTAATGGGTACAATTTCTTTTTGAGGTGATGAAAATGTTTTGGAATTAGTGTTGATGAATGCATAGCTCTATGAATACACTAAAAAACCATTGAAATGGTGTACATTAAAAGGGTGAATCATATCTCAACTTCTTAAACATAAAAAAAAGCGTAAAGCAGAATTAATGGAGGGAAGGGAGATTTGGTATTTTGAATAAAGCGTTCAGGAACAACCTTATTTTGACCAGAGACCTGAACAACATGAAGAAGCCATCCATGTAAAACTAGAGGTGGGGGTGTTTGTGGGGGAGGAATGCTTTTGGGAGGAAGAAGTCTTCAGGCAGATGCAGATCTGTTCTCAAGGAGCAGCAAGGAGGGCCAGCAGCATGACTGAATGCAGTAGCAAGGGGGTGAGGCTGTGAGATGCCAGGGTCCAGACTGTTCAGGCTTCTGGATCACAGTAAGGACTGGACTTTATTCTAAGTGACAGAAAAATACCAGAAGCAGCACCAATGTGATTTTGATGCACATTTAAAAAGGTCCACCTCTGCTGCAATAAACTGAGGCAGCAAGAGAAGGAAGGAGAGCTACTAGGAGGCTACTACAGTAGTTGTGGCAGAGTGATGGCTTCAGTTAGTATAGGTGGTGAACAGTTTCAACACATCAAATCACTACAAAATAGACTTGAAATATTTTACAATTTTATGTCAAGTATACCTCAATGGATCTGAAAAAAGTGCATCTAAAATATACTCTCAGAGTAAAAAAGTTTGCATAGGAGAAAGGAGTCAAGGATGACCCTAAGGATTTGGTCTGAGCAAAGAAGTGAGTGGAGGAACAAGCCACTCACTGAGATGAGGAAGCCTCAAAGAAGGCTTGGCAGGGAAATGGGAGAAATTTGAGATGTCTAATAATACAGGTGCATATACAAGCATGGAACTCAGTAAAATGGTCAGGCTGGAGTTATAAATTTGGAACCAAGACAGATATCTGAAGTCACGCAAATAGGTGACTTACCAGGGCAGAGATTGGAAAGTCCAGGGATGGAACCCTGGAACACTCTTAACATTTAAATACTTAGAAATAGAAGATTTGGCATAATTTATGCCCTCGAGAGGCAGCAACCTGTTAGAAGACAAGGATATTCTTCCATCTTTGTTATTCCTACAGAATCAGACAATCTGATGATAAAAGATCCTTTAAACCAAGACTTCTCAAGATCAGAGGTGTCTTAGCTCTAAATTTTCATACTTCCCCCTTCTCTATTTCTTTGATGTTGGCTGATGGTGTACAAATCTATTGAGCCACCAGATATTCTCAGATTATTTCTTTACAAAATGTGCTGCCTTGAGGAGCTCAAGTCAAATCTTTACTAACACCATACTAAGATGACAATTCAAAGACCTGTAATTTAGTTTGGGGTATATATTTTATTCCAGAATTTTTGGCTTTCCTATTAAAACAATTGGGTCTGATTTCCTTGGGTGTGCACATATGTGGTTAGAAACAGTCCTTGTCATGGATAATATACAAATACACAAGCTTTTGGAGAGTAGGGGTATGGGATTCTATTTAGCTCAGTTGGCAAAAAGTCCAACAAAATAATCCAACTGCCTGAGGCAGTGACACTTGTGCAATGGGTGTAGCATATTCAAATATTTAGGCACGGAAGGCATAGTTATTGGCATAAACACCAATGATTTCTGCCTTTATGGTCTGAAAAGCCTCAGCTTTTTCATCTGGGAAATAGAGATAATACCTGTATATTTCATAGGGATTAAATGAACCAAGGTGCTCTGTACACTGTA
The DNA here is from genome assembly GCA_028533065.1 of Trachops cirrhosus. NCBI lineage: Eukaryota > Metazoa > Chordata > Mammalia > Chiroptera > Phyllostomidae > Trachops > Trachops cirrhosus. The sequence goes on from CM052543.1 coordinate 102,106,923, forward strand.
TTATGCAATGCAGTCATACTATTCTTTATAGGGAATAACTTGCCAGAAGAGCTTTTAAAGAACTATAATAGATGGTCAAATTTCAAATGCAATAAAGGATTTAAAAATCTAGCTAAAGACACTTACAAAATCATGTACTTATAGTGATTACAGAATTTTTTAAAAATAGTAAAAAATTAGAAACAACTTAAATGTCCTTTAATGGGGCATTATATAAAACAAATTATAGTCTAGTCTACAATAGACTGTAATTGCTGTCCTTATAAAAAAAAGAGGCAGAAGGTAGAGCAGGTAAACTCTGTGCTCTCCTCCTCCCAGGACCACATCAAAATTACAACTAAACTACAGAACCAACCACCTGAAGACGAGCTGAAGAGAGTTCTATAACAGGATATACAGAAGAAGCCATGTGGATACCATGAATTGCATTATTTCTCTCTAAATTTCTGGAATAAACCCTACTTAGTGATAAAAAGAAAAAAGTGGCAATATTACACGTACTGATAAGAAGCAATCTTAAGATGTACAAGTAAGTGAACAAAGGCTCGGTGCAAAATAGTGTGTAAAGTTTGCTTACATGTGATTAATAAAATAGGATATATCTTTGTGTATATAAGGAATATTTCTGAAAAAATACACAATATCCTTTACGTCAGGGGTGTCAAACTCATTTTCACCAGGGGCCACATCAGCCTCACGATTACCTTCTAAGGGCCGAAATAATTTCAGGACTGTAGAAATGTAACTACTCCTTAACTGTTAAGGAGCTGCAATTACATTTGGCCCTTTGAAGGCAACCATGAAGTGATGTGGCCCCTGGTGAAAATGAGTTTGACCCCCTTGCTTTATGTTGTCTGAATTGTGCTTGTATTAGTTACTTAAAAAAAGAAAAAAAACCTCTCAAATTTAAAATTTAACCACAGTGTCAAATACCAGTGTAATGTGAAACAGAATGGGTAATGATTATTATCTTCAATATAAAAAGAACTTCCTTCAAATAAGAAAAGCTTGCCAAAACACAAATGGATCCAAGATTTGGAATTAGCATTTCACAAAAGAAATTATACATGGCTAACATGTTTTTAAAATGTTCTTCCTCCCTAGAAATTGAAACCAAATTGAAACCAATTGAATAAATTGAAACCAAACACCAGTATTTTACTCATCAGATTAGAAACTTTAAAAAAATTATTATACCCAATATTAGGGCACATGTGGGAATGCTCACACTTCACTAGTGAGAGTCAACTGCTACCTTTCTAGCCATACATATCAAAAGCCTTAAAATATGCACCAGCACACACACACACACACACACACACACACCCCTTTAACTCACATATAAGAACTAATAAATACTACTCACAGCAAATCATGGGAGGGAAGCCAATGTTCATCAAAGAATTAGTTAATAATAAATTATGGTATGATCAAGTACCTACTAAAAGATAACTTTCCAAAGAATATGTAAGAATATTAAGAAACTGCTCTGGTTGGTGTGACTTAGTAGGCTGAGCCTGGCCTGTGAACTGAAAGGTCACCAGTTCGATTCCTGGGTAGGGCACATGCCTGAGTTGCAGGCCAGGTCCCCCCAGTTGGGGGTGTGCAAGAGGCAAGTGATCAACGTACCATATTTTGTTGTTTATAATGCACACTTTTTGCCTAAATTTTTGAAGGAAAAATAAGGATGTGTATCATACATAGGTAGTGCCTGAAATACTTTGTATCTGTTCTTGTGTTGTGTAATTGTTACATAAAATTTCTTGTACCATAATTGTTCAAAAATAAATATTAAAATTCCTTTATAATACAACAAACAAGTATCTAAATATAAATAAATAAATAAATAAATAAATAAATAATTGAATTAAAAAATTGAAATGAAAGATTTTTTCCCTGAAAGTTCGGGCCTAAAATGTGGGTGTGCATTATACACAGGAGTGCATTATACACTACAAAATACAGTATCTCTTGCACAATGACGTTTCTCTCCCTATCTTTCTCCCTCCCTTCTCATCTCTCTAAAAGTAAATAAAATCTTTAAAAGGGAGGAGGGACTTCCGGCCAAGATGGAGGCGTAGGTAGATGCACTATGCCTCCTTGCACAACCAAGATAGGGACAACAACAATATAGAAACAAAATAACAACCAGAACGGACAGAGAATTGAAGTGTATGGAAGTCAGTCACCCAAGGATTTAAAAATAGACACGTTCATCCAGACCGGTAGGAGGGGCAGAATGGGCCAGGCAAGGGACGCGGAGCGGAGCACAGAGCAACTGGGGCAGTGTACAACTCCACAGCAGGCACACCCTGGGCACACAAGTGGCGGTGGCTGGTGGGCCCTGGCCAGGGGGTGGTGACCAGCAGACCCAGCGAGGTGGCCATTGTGAAGCAAGGCACTGTGAAGGCATTGTGAAGCAAGGGTCCCAGCACCGGGAAATAGAGCTTTGGGTCGCTGACTGAAAAGGAAGGTCCCTCGGGGTGCACAGGCCCATCCACACCAGAACTGGTGCCAGAGGGGCCCGGTTGGCTTTCGGAAAGTGGCGGAAATGTGAAGTCCTACAGAGAGCAGAGCAAGTGCCATTGTTCCTCCTCAGACCCCGCCCCCACATACAATGTCAGAACCCAGAGACTGGGGTATCCCGCCCTGGTGAACTCTTAAGGCCCCGCCCCTCACTACAGGAGCTCCACAAGACCAAAAAACAACAACAACAACAAAAAACAACAAAAAGACCAGCAAAAAGATGGCTCAAACAGAAGAAGAATCGAAAGCCCTAGAACCCATCCTTTTAAGCGACCAAGAGATAGCCAGCCTATCAGATGCACAGTTCAAAGCACTGGTGATCAGGATACTCACAGAATTGGTTGATTTTGGTCGCAAATTAGATGAAAAAATGCAGGCTACAATAAGTTTAATGAAGAAAGATGCACAGGGAACCAATAGTGATGGAATGAAAGATGGGTCTCACATCACTGGAGTGGACTAGAAGGAAGAAAAAAATATACAACCAGAAAAGAATGAACAAATAAGAATTCAAAAAAATGAGGAGAGGCTTGGGAAACTCCAGGACATCTTTAAA
>CM052543.1:102110504-102129275 GCA_028533065.1 Trachops cirrhosus
TATTTTTCTTCCTTCTGGTCCACTCCAATGATGTGAGACCCATCTTTCATTCCATCACTATTGGTTCCCTGTGCATTTTTCTTCATTTCACTTATTGAGGTCTTCATTTTTTCATCTAATTTGCGACCAAAATCAACCAATTCTGTGAGCATTCTGATCACCAGTGCTTTGAACTGTGCATCTGATAGGTTGGCTATCTCTTGGTCGCTTAAAAGTATTGGCTATGGGGCTTTGATTTGTTGTGTTGGAGCCATTTTTTTTTTTTTTTTTTTTTTTTGGTCTGGTTGCACCTGTTATGTATGAGGGGCTGAGCCTTAGGTGTTCACCAGGGCGGGGCACCCCAGTCGCAGGGTTGTGACACTGTATGTGGGGGTTAGGTCAGAGAGGGAACAATGGCGCTTGCTCCACTCTCTCTAGGACTTCAGTCCCCTCTGCCACTTCCCACAAGGAGATTGGACCTTTCTGGTGCTGGCTCCTGGGCGAGTGGACTTCTGTGTGTTCTAGAACCCTGTGGGTCTCCCCAAGGAACTCTCCTGTGGGGCTGGGAGGTTCTCCCGGCACCTCAACCCCCACAAGTGTTTTCAATCAGTGCTTTTAGGCTTTATTTTCCTGAGCTGGGTCCCTGGGTTGCATGGTCTGTCTCGCTGCCCGTTTTCACCTGGTTTATCTGCGTGGGAATGTGTAACTGCGGATAGCCAGCTGCTTTGCGCGCCTCACTGGGTCTGCTCATTGCCTCCCACGCCTGGGGTCTGCCACTGGTCAGTCAGCCACCCCTGTGCGTCTGGGGTGGGCCAACTGCCACCTGTGCCCTGCGTGCCTGCATCTGCCAGCCACCGCTTTTTCCTGCCGGGACCCCTCGACCCCTCTCCGTAAGCCTCCGACTCTGCCCCTCTTACCGGTCTGGATGAATGGGTGTCAGACTTCTGTACAGTTCATTTCTCTCTGTTCTGGTTGTTTTTTGTTTCTAAATTTTTGTTGTCCTTTGTTTTGGTTGTGCGAGGAGGCACAGTGTGTCTACCTACGCCTCCATCTTGGCCGGAAGTCCATTGTGAATACATTTTTAACAACTGCATAAAATTCATATATTAAAGTACCTCACTCTAATCAATCCTCTAAGTTGTTTCAAACATTTTGCTTTTATAAGTAGTGCTTCTTTGTAGATTTAACTTTTTTTTAGCTAAAACTTTTATCTACTTAATTATTTCCTAACTTCTTTAGGATATGCTTTGGGATAAATTCCTAAAAGTGAAATTGAAGGAAAAAAGTGTACATTTTTAGGGCTTTGTCACACTGCTCTCCATAAAGATTATAATATTTATATAAGTTACTCCATCCATCTATGAATAAAAGAATTTTTTTAAATCTTTGTTGATTTGATAGGCAAAAATATGTCATTCTTTTAATTTGCATTATCCTCAATATTAATGAGAGTAAATTTTTTATATTAGTCTTTTGCATTTGATGAATTTTTTTAATTTATTGATTTGAGAAAGAGAAACATCAATTTTTTGTTCCACTTATTTGTTTTTAAAGATTTTATTTATTTGTTTTTAGAGAGTTGGGGAGAGATGGAGAGAGAGGGAGAGAAACATCAATGTGTGAAACGTCTATCCTTTGCCTCTCACACACCCCCAGCTGGGGACCTGGCCTGCAGCTTAGGCATGTCCCCTGACCAAGAACCGAACCAATGACCTTTTGGTTTGCAGTATGACACCCAAACCACTGACCCACACTAGTCAGGAACTGTCATTCCACTTATTTATGTATTCATTGGTTGATTCTTATATGTATCCTAATTGGGGATCGAACCCCTGCCCTTAGTGTATAGGAATGATGCCCTAACCAACTGAGCTACCTAGCCAGGGTGAATTGCTTTTTCTTTGTCTATTTTTAATAAAATAATATATTGTATTTGTATATTATACTAAATAAAATATATTATTTTTATAGTACTATACAAATACTTGTATACAAATATTTGTATAATATTTAATATGACAACTGTAACAAGTAGCACTTAATGTGCATCTGTGTCAGATATTAATCTTAAGTGATTTACAGTGCATTAATTAATTTAATGCTTATTAACTTACTGAGAGGTAGATTCTGTGATCTCTATTTACAGATGAATAAAGTGAGGTGAAGATAGATGCAATCTTCCTGCTCAGTTATACAACTAGTGAGTGGTGGAGCTGGACTTCAACACCAGGCAGTTTTGGACCCCAGAGCTTGCACTTCTAGCCATCGATTTCTTATCTCTCTTTCCACTAACTAGACTGTAAGCTCTTCCAGGGCAGTGAACTATGTCTCTTTTGTTCATCACTGTACCCCAAGATAGCATAGTGCCTGGTTCATAATAGGCATTCAATAAAGACTTATTGATTGAAGAATGAATGAATGAATGCCAGCCATAATTTTAATTACCTTAGCATTGCTATCTATCTAGCGAGCCTCATTCATTTCTCTAATTGTGTACTTATTCTTTTAGGAGAATTATTTTGTCAAATTCTTGTGACTATGTTCCTATGCATATATTTTCCTACTCCTATAAATAGGATGTTTATCATTTTTCTAACATGTTACTACCCTTGTAGAGAATGCTCTTGATTTGGTATACTATCAAATTGGCCCCTTTAACCTTGCAGAGGTTGTGGTCAAAATAATTACAGCGTAGGTCACATATATCTGATACATTCATTACTAGTATGTGCTGAAATGCAAAAAAAATGAAAACACTACAAGTTTGCACTTACTATATTTACATAACAAATTGTACAATTTTTTCAGTTACAACCTAGAAATTATTAAGCAAGGAAATATAAAAACATAAAAAGAATAAAAATTTTTCTTTTCTAATAATGGAAACATGGATATTGCTAAAAAATACAACCAAGAAATGCCTTTAACATTGCACATTAAGTGCTACTTGTTACAGTTGTCATATTAAATATTATACAAATATTTGTATACAAGTATTTGTATAGTACTATAAAAATAATATATTTTATTTAGTATAATATACAAATACAATGTTAACATTTAACAAACCCCTGGCTGGTGTGGCTCTGGATTGAGTGCCAGCCTGTGAACCAGAGGGTCACTGGTTGATTCCCAGTCAGGGCACATGCCTGGGTTGTGGGCCGGGTTCCCATTTGGGGATGCATGAGAGGCAACCACATATTGGTGTTTCTCTCCCTCTCTGTCTCCCTCCCTTCCTTCTCTCTAAAAATAAATAAATAAAATCTTTTTAAAAAATGTGTTTAACATTAATTAATCAGAATCTTCAGTAGTTGGGGAGGAGTTGTGGGGGGTAAATGTAGACAACTGTACTTGAACAACAATAATTTTTTAAAAAAGAATCTTCAATAGTTGGCTTTGCAAAACGTTTGTAACAGTCATCACAAACAATATTACTATGCTCAAAGCATAAATGCTTTTCACGATATTTTTTTTGATAAGCGACTTGTTTTGGATGCATAGCATCTAACACATGTTATGACCAGAAAATGGCTTAAACATTATGGCTTAACATTAGTCACATACAGACATGCAGCCAGTCATGACCTTGAACCCATGCACCCAATATATGTAACAATATCTAAGAAAAGAGTTTGTATCTCTCAGATCAGCTGTGACCTCCGCAGGGTTAATGAACTCCTAGTGGTGATAATAGCTGTTTCTCTCAGTTTTCTGGGAAATCAATTATATTCACCTGAAAAATAATCATAATTTTGTTTCCTATCATATGTTTATGTATCATTTTTTTCTTGTTAAATTAGCTAGGATTTCAAGAGCAACAATGAATAATAGTAAAGCTAGCAGCCATAATTATCATTTTAGACTATACAAAAATTCCTCCAGTGTAGTATTTTCCAACTCTCTCTTGAAGAAGAGGTGGTGATAAGTATTCTGTGATAAAAAACATTCCATAGTCAAATATTGGGTTGGCCAAAAAGTTCATTTGGTATTTTCCCTAAGATGGCTCTAGTAGCACTTAGTTGTCTTTAACTTTATTCAAAACAATTTTGTTAGATTGTATTGTGACAGCTGTCATGTCAGCGTTCAGTTAAAAAAACTTATCTAATTGGTGATTTTTATGTAGCCATTTTTATATTGAAGATGAAAAAAACTAAGCGTTTTTGGCATATTATGCTTTTTTATTTCAAGAAAGGTAAAAAGAGACTGAGACACACAAAAAAGATTTGTGCATTGCATGGAGGTATTGTGCTTAATCGAATGTGTCAAAAGGGGTTTGTGAAGTTCCATGTTGGAGATCTCTCACTGGATAATGTCCCACAATCAGGTAGACCAGTTGAAGTTGATAGCACTCAAATTGAGACATTAATTGAGAACAATCAGTGCTATACCACGTAGGAGAGAGCCAACATACTCAAAATATCCAAATCAGTGTTACTTATGGAAAACTGTATGGGCTTTTTGGCCAATCTGATAGGTTTGAGAAATGCTACATACTGTATTTCTTTTATTGTAACACCCTTGATTGTAAGATGCTCAGTCAATGTACCAGTAACTTTTTTGGTGGAAAAGACACTTTGCCATATGAAAAGTACTCTTTTTATTAAAGATTTTTATTTATTTGTTTATTTATTTATAGGCCAAGGGAAGGGAGGGAGAAAGAAAGGGAGAGAAACGTCAGTGTGTGGTTGCCTGTCACGCACTCCCTACTGGGGACCTGGCCCACAACCCAGGCATGTGTCCCCACTGGGAACTGAACCCAACCCTCTGATTCTTAGGCCAGTGCTCAATCCACTGTGCCACACCAGCCAGGGCACTACTCTGGTTTTTAAGATACACTCAGATCTCAGAAAATGTCGGAGTAGGGAGCAGTGTCTTAGAATATAATTTATCTTAGAAATTTAATTTTTTTTAATTGAATGATTTCAGAGAGAAAGGAAAGGAGAGAGAAACATCAATTTGTTCCACTTATTGGTACATTCATTGGTTGCTTCTGTATGTGTCCTGACTGGGGATCAAACCCAAAACCTTAGTGTATCAGTACCATGCTCTCACCAACTGAACTACCCTGCCAGGGCTAGAAATTCATTTAATAAATTTGCATATTAAAAAGGTCCTGAAATAAAAACATCTGTTAAACTTCATTACTCTAAGTTTTTCCAAATTTACTTAACCAATGAAGACTTTTCAGGTGAATACCATTAGCATTTCAGAAAATTTTTTTTCTGGGAAAAGCTACTCTATGTGTTACTATTAAATACTGGAGTTTTGGTTATTGTTTTCAAATATTTTTTCATTGTAACAACATTGTATGCTCAGTTTATTAAGCATTTTTATTAGGAATTAATACTAAATTTTATGAAATGCCTTTTTATCATTTTTTCGAGGTCTGTCTTTTGACCCATGTGCAATTAATTTTAAATAAATTACTAATCTCAAAATCATCTTGTATTTCTGGAATAAATCCTAGTTGGTAGGTGATTCTTGAGAATGTATATTCTATTTGCTAATGTTTTATTTAGGATTTTTGATTATCCATAGTAATAGCTACCTACAATTTCTTTTTTGGAAGCTATCATTTTTGGGGTCTTGGTAAAAGTTATATAGAAAATTATTTTGGAAAGCTTTAGAACAAATTATATAACTTAGGAAATTTGTGTTACATGAACATTTAAAAGAATTATTTTCTGGACCTAATCCTTTCTTGCAGGTAATTCTCTAAAATCTGTTTAGTTTTTTTCTGATTTACACTTGTATTCATAGTTTATATCTTTTCTTGAGTCAATTTCAATAATTTATATTTTTCCTGAAATTCATCTATTTTCATCCCAAATTTAAACAATTTTGTGAAAATTATTAAACAGTGATTTCATTTAAAATGGAGTCAGGAGGCCAGAGAGAGAGAGCACGCACGGCTTCCAATGCACACTACTGACCCCAACAGGAGGAGAGGTGCTTTGCATGTCCAATAGACCGGAAGTGAAACTATGACCTAAGCAAGAGGAAGAAGAGATTCCTCCTTGCCCAGTAGCAGCAGCATAGCCCATGGGAGACTGAAAAGCCAGCCAATAGAAAGTCATTAAACTTTGAACTTTCAGTTTCCACCAATGGACTCTTCATTTACAATAGCCCCCTCTTAAGTCTTCAAAAGAACAGTCCTCTTCTTTGTTTTTCTGGGTTTACTGTGGTTCACCATCTGACCACTGTCTCAAATTGCATTTCTTTGTTATTCCTTAATAAACCCATTTTACTGGAGAAATATCTGGCTATTTGTTTAAAATTAACAGTGTACATTTTACTAATTTTTGGTGTAGATGATCATAACTTTAATTTTTTTATTTATTGATTTTAGAGAGAAGGGGTTGGGGAGAGAGAGAAACATTGATTTGTTGTTCCACTTATTTACATATTTATTTGTTGATTCTCTATATGCCCTGACTATGGATCAGACCATAATCTTGGCTTATCAGGTGGACACTGTAACCATCTGAGCTACCCAGTCAGGGCCAGTCATCACACAACTTATAAAATCTACTCTAACTCTGAAGTTATATACTCTATCAGAATTTTGTCTGTTTTATGGTCTTTTTTAAAGAATTGGCTTTTGTATTTATCCAATTGTTCTAAATTTCTGTTTTGTTTCCTGCTTTTGTCTGTATGATGTTTCCTAGCTTCTTAAGTCTTATATTTTCTTGGAATTATTTTATTTATATAACTTCTAAAATGGTATTCTCAGCTAATCTTTTGTATTCATATTTGATAATAACAATATTTATGGTTCTTATTGTTAGTATCTAAATAATCTATAGTTTAGTTTCTCTGTGTCTTCAATACTTTTTATTTAAAATTTCCAGTTGGTTGAGGCTTTTGATTTTTACATTCTTTATCAATTTCTAATATTTTGGGGTCAGAATATATGCCTTTTCAATTTCTATTTTTTTAGGAATTTAGAAGTATTTTCTCACTAACCTAATATATGAATTTGTACTAGCAAATATGTTACTTGATGTATTATAAAGTCCTAAATAGCTTTAAAATGAGTCATTATTTTATTATTCAAGTCTTCTTTATCTTCATTTATTATCTCTTTGACCTGCCAGAGACCAAAGGCTCATGATACAATTTCCTGTTACAATTATGTTTCTCTAAATGTCTTATATTTCTTTCTTTTAAAAAAATGATTTTATTCATTTGCTTTTAGAGGGGAAGAGAGGGAGAAAGGCTGGGGGAGAAACAGCAATGTGCGAGAAATACATCAACCGTATTTCTCACCCCCAACTGGGGGCCTGGCCCACAACCCAGGCATGTGTCAGGACACACCCAGACTGGGAATGGAACTGGTGACCTTTCTGTTCACAGGCCAGTGCTCAGCCACTGAGCCACAACCCTAGGGCTGTCTTATATTTCTAAAAGTCTTTAAGTATTGGAACACAGTGTTTTTGGTACAACAAAGTTATTGACAGATGTTGTGTTGACCTTAAACAAAGTCAGGTATTTCTCCAGTAAAATGGGTTTATTTGGAAACAACAAAGAATTGCAGTTCTGGACCTGCAGCTGAACGGTGAACCATGTGCAAATCCAAAGAACAAAGGGGAGGAAATGTTCTTTTATAGTGGAATGGAGACTGTTCACAAAGAGGATTGTTGTAAATAATGAGTCCATTGGAGAAAACGTGGAGTTTGAAGTGTAGTGGCTTTTCACTGGCTGAGTTGTTAACAGTCATCTTTCATTGCCTGAGTGGTTACCAGGTGAGATCTTTCTTCTGTCTGCTGGAGTAGTAGAACAGAAACACATCTTCCTGTTGGAGGTGTAAAGAGTAGCCTTTTCCTGTTTGAGGTCATTAACAATGAGTGGTAGAGCAGTGAGAGAGCTCCCCTTTTAGGCTCTTCCAATTCCGATTTAAATGAGGGTTCTGTTTATTAATCTTAATATCGTCAATGAAAATTATATACTTGTCTGAGTCCATGCAAGCTGCTATAACAGAATACCATCAACTGGGTAGCTTATAAACAACAGAAATTTATTTCTTACAGTTCTGGAGCCTGAGAAGTCCAACAGCAAGGCACTGGCCAATTTGATGCCTGGTGAGGGTCGGCTTCCTGATTCATAGATGGCAGTCTTTTCACTGTGTCCTCGCATGACAGAAAGAGTGAAGGCTCTCTTTAGGGTCTCTTATAGGTGCACTCATTCTTCAGGGCTCCACTCTCATGACCCAAACACCTCCCAAAGGCCCCACTTTCAAGTACCATCACATTGGGGATTAGGTTTCCTTTTTGAAAATTTATTTATTGATTTGAGAGAAAGAGAGAAACATCAATTTGTTGTTCCATTATTTATGCATTCATTGATTGATTCTTACATGTGCCCTGACTGGAGAATCCCACAACCTTTTGGTGTATGGGATGACACTCCAACCAACTGAGCCACCTGGCCAGGGCTGGAATCTGTCTTGAGCTAAGGTACAGGGTAAGATTCTGCCACCTTTTATTTTCTTCTAGATAGTTATCTGCTTGATGCACACCACTTATTATAAGAAATACTTCTATTTCTTTTACTAATTGAAAATGCTGCCTTTATCCTAATACTAGATTTCTATTCTGTTTGTGTCCATTTTGGATCTCTTTGTTTTGTTCTTTTAATCTGTATAGACTTATGCCAGTACCACACTTTTTTGGTTTTTTAAGGATTTGTAATATGTTTTAGAACCACATAGACTTTAATTGTTTCTTTCTGGTTTTCTTGAAACAACCATTTCTTACTAGTCTTCCTTTTAATCTCATTCAGCTGTCCTTTCCTTTCAGTCCAGGCTCTTTATGATTCTTCTGGCTCTATTTTCATAAAGTCTTGATCTTATTTTATTGAAGGATGCCAGACAGTTCCCTGAAATTTTCTTTTGGATAGATACAGCAGTAATTGCTTTTACATCCCCTCAGTTCTTGTTGTTTTTTCTTGTTTGTTTTTCCTCATTCAGTTTGTTTTTAAATTTCTTTTTCTCTTTTATTCCTGAACGGAGTAAAATCTGTCCAGAGTCAAATTTTAGAATTGTACTAATCAGTGTTCCTTTTTTGTCTTTAGGCAACACTTCCCCAGATCAAAAGGAACCAACCCCTTTCATCATCGAGTGGATCCCAGATATCCTTCCACAATCCAAGATTGGCGAGCTGCGGATCAAATTTGAGTACGGTCACCACCGGAATGGACATGTGGCAGAGTACCAAGACCAGCGGCCACCCCTGGACCAGCCCTTGGAACTAGCCCCTCTGACCACCATTGCTTTCCCTTGAGGCAAAACAAAAGAGTCTTTTGCTGCTAAATTTGCACATCTTCACCCCTTGACAACTTTAAAGACTAGTTAGGTACTTAGATGGCCCTGTTCCTCAGTGAACTGCTTTTAGCTAAGATGCAATTTCTTAACACATCCTGGTGGATTCTCTTAAAGAAAAACTCTTCTTATAAATAGCCTTTTTGGTGCTGCTGTGTATAGTCTTCATTATAAATGGGTGGTACTTCTGGCTAGAGTTTTTAAAGGAAATAATATCAGCTCACTTTCCTTCTTAAAGGATTAACCTTTGAAGTAGTTAGCAACACTCCACCGTACACTAACAATGTTGGATAGTCAATAATACCCTGGTTAAGAAGAATGTTAAGGACCATCCTGTCAGAGTTCCAGTCATGCTCTTTTATTGTTACCAAATAAAGCACAGTGTCACTAGTTTTTCCAAATTATACCTTGTGTTGGCCTGGTATAAAATTTGAACCTTTTGGGGGGATTTAGGTGATAGCAAAATAGGAAAAAGAGGTCTCCTTTTGGGGGGATTTAGGTGATAGCGAAATAGGAAAAAGAGGTCCAGGTATCAAGGGAATATTGACAAGTCAAACTAATGCTTGTAATTGCTTATTCACTTAATATTTATTTCCTTTTTTATTCTCTAAAATATTCACTGACCACAGAATGGAGATATGAGAGACACAGAAATGGAAGTTTGTTTTCAAAGAGAAAAGGGAATGGACATTTCCTTTATGCCTACTATGTGCTAGGTATTTTTATTTGCATACCTACTTAATTATTTTTTTCATTTAGTCTTCATTCTTCTTTGAGTTTTAGGTATTAATCCCTTCTTAATACCTAGTAAAAGGAACAGCCTCTCTGAGGTTAAGTATCTTGCTGGAAACAGCATTAAAAATGTTTCATTTTACTCCAAAGTGCATATTCTTTCCACTTTATCACACTGCTTTGTATAAATTCTTTATAGTTCATTGACCTTGGGAACACAAGAAAAATCCATACAAAGTAGTCTCTTGGTTTTCTTTTCATTGCAGGTAACAAAACCCAACTCTCATGTTTCATTAGGCCTCAGAACTCCAGGAGCCAAGCTTCATCTGACCCATCTCTGCCTCTCCTGGGGCTTGTTAGGATCCTGGCTCCTGACATGCCTGAAAGTTTGGCTTCCATGCTAGAGCAGGACCAAATGCTCTACTCTCTCTGATCTAAAGGGCCAAAACTCTCAAGAAAGGGAATTGGCTTAATTTGTATGTTTGTGTGTGTGAGGTAAAGGGGGAGCTGTGCCTATAAAAGGGGATAGGTAGGTAAATTAACTGTTGTCTGGACTGTATGTATCGTTGAGGTGCTAGCTTATGTGGAGAGTTCCCAAGTGTTTCCAACAGTGGGGGAAATCCTTGAAAAGAGTCCAGGGAGGTCCACAGAGAATTTAGAACTTGCACTGGGCTTTAAGGAGAGGAAAGGCTGGATAGGTGTGGAAAAGAGGAGGAATTAAAACTCATGAAGGGAGAGAGCCTGCCTGAAAGGCAAGAACACTCAAGGAAACATGTGGGTGGCCCATTCTGAGAAATCTTCAATCCAATAACTTCAAGGACATTGGTCACAGCTTTTCTTTTTTTAAATCCTCACTTGAGGATTTGTTTGTTTGTTTTTAATTTTAGAGAGAGGGGAATCAAGAGAGAGAAACATCAATTGGTTGCCTTCCATATGTGCCCCAACTGGAGATCAAACCTACAACCTAGGTTTGTACCCTGACTGGGGATCAAACCTGCAATTTTTTGGTGTATAGGACAATGCTCCAACCAAGTCACCCAACCAGGGCAGTCACAGCCTTTTGACCAAGATAAACCTGTGAGTGACAGGCAATGTGTGGGTCTAGCAATACTTGACAGACTCAAGAGAACCACAGGGGCCATAAAACACCTGGTGGAAGAAAATGATCCACCCAAAGAGGCCCCAATTCAAATGCTAAGGTTGTCCGTCAGGACCATCTTAACACATCAAAATATGGAATGGGGATCAGATATTCATTGACCCTTTCTTCTAACTTGATACCCTTTCTACCCAAGTACTAGTAGGACCTCTGCACCCACTCCCAGTGTCCAGCCACCTCTGGGACACCATCAGCATTGACCTCATCACCCACCACACGGTCCTTGGTACTCTCGCTAGAACAGTGCTTTTCAAACCCTGTACCCACCTGCTTCTCCCACCCATACACACTCCCATCTGTACTATCCATTTGCACACCTCTTCCATTCATTGGAATATGGCATCTCTACAGGCTGCCCACCTGCTACCTTTCTACACTGAAGCCACCATTTGTATTCTGTAGTGAATAGATCAAAAACTTCCAGGTCTGCAAAGCCACCTGTCTAGAGCACAGACTGAGTGTACTAATGGGTCTGAGAGGGATGCTACCTTAACTGCTCCTCCATGCAACACTGGGAAGCCCTTGACATTGTGGACATCATGAGAACAACTTGCTACTCCTCCACACAGAACATTTTAATTCTAACCTATCATGTCCCTGCCTCTATCAAAAATGCTGTCATTTTTGCTAGTAATTAGAGGAGTAATAGGCCACTCCAGAAAATCGGACCTCAAGAACTAGCCACCAAAGCAAAGGTCTGTAGGTCTGCCACCTGGCTCTCAAGGCACCAGATATCAGCCCTGTGGCCTTCTGGGCCCAGCAATTCCCAGTCATGTAAGTCCGCCTGACCTTTCACTGATTCCTGTTATGTCTTATCTGCCAATAATCTGTCCTTTCCTCCAGCCCACATGTGCATACACACATGCACAAACATCACACACACTCTAGCCCCCAGCCCCTGCCACTTAGATTGCAATCTGTTTATGCCATAGTAGAACCAGGCACTGACAGAACAGTCAGAAAAAGTCCAGAACTTGCCCTCCACTGGAACCCGGGAAAAGCCTGCTCTCTCTGCTAAAAGTGAGGAAATGGGCAGGGGCTGTCCTCCAGTCCTTTGAGTTAAACTGGACCCTCTCCAGCATAAGTCACAGACATTAAAAAAAAAGCCACAGAGAACAATGCTTGTGTTTATTTGTTGGGGTGAATTTTCCCAAGATAGACCTGCTTACCTCATCGATCAATTTCTTTTTGTTATGTCCCAGATTCTGATTTCCTAGTTTTCCTAGTTTTTTTCCTTTGCATCTTGTGGTATTTTCTGATACTCCTAATTTGATACTCATGTTAAACCTTACAGACCTTGTTCCCTGTCTGTCTGCCCTCCCATTATCCAGATCTGTAAGCTCCCTTCACATCTTCCTACCATCCGTGCTTCCGTGCCTCACCAAGGGAGCAGAATAACTTGTTTTACAACAGTGTTTTAATGTGCACAGGAATCACCCAGGGATCTAAGTAGAATGCATATTCTAATTCAGAAGTTCTAGGATGGAGTCCAAGATTCTCCATTTCTATCATCAAGCTGGATGGAGAAAGTACTGAACTTTGCTACACATGCACTTTGAGTAGCAAGACTTAATGCCTGATCCAGTATTGTGACTCGCACCTTTCACTGCCACTATTGGGGACAATGCTGGCGGTCAATGAGAGCAAATAGTGGCCCTTGCATATTAGATAGAGCACTGGCCAGCACATAGCTAGGTGTTTTACGGCAGTGTTAGTGTGGCTGCTTTACTGCACGCTCCCACAAAGTTACTCCTACTGATGGAGGCCCTAGCCTTGTTCCTCAGATCTAACTACAACTCAACAGCCCTAGCAACAAACAGTGCGTCTGTAACTACACACATCCCCTGCCATTTTTCTGCCTTCTGCGTAGCACATTTTCCATTGCCCTCCCAACAGCCATTGTCCTAAGGTTCATATTTTAAGCCCCAGGTTCAACCCCTCCCCCCTGCCACCTGCTTATTAATCCTTTGAGCCCATTTCCTCTCGTGGATCATGTGCATAGTAAATTAAGACATTGTGTGTGAAAAACATTTATTAGATAACTAACCACTACCCTTTGGCTTAGTTTGCACTTCTCCCTTCCCCTTCTGTGTTTTCCTGAACATGTTTTTCTAATTTAGCCTTGAGGTTCTAATAGTGTTTTGTCCCTCCTTGAAAATTTTTGTACCTAATACCAGTGTTACACAGCAACATCACAATTTGGTTTAACGTTTAAATAAAAAGAAGCTGGAAGTAAATATGAAAGGGAGGGGTGCTGTACTCATCGTATTCATTTCCCCAAATTGTTGTAATGAACACTATTATACTTCGATAATTTTGAAAAAAGGTAAGGTTGCAACTACAAAAGAAAGGGCATAAAAATCAAGCTTCTATACTCGACTGAAAGCAGGAAGAGAAAGACTCGAAACGCCACGGGTGGTAGCTGGTCAAACGGCGGTCGTCCCTCGCCCCCGCGAGATGACGTTAATCACATAATCCCGCCTGCGTCGCAGCTTCCGACCGGTTTGACCACTCTTCTTCCACCGGGCGGCGCCACAGAACGTCGTTCCGCCGTCTTCCTGCGCAGCCGCACTAGTCCCCCGGACACGTAACCACCTTCGCGTCTTTTCTGGAGAGCGCGGGAAGGCGAGTGCGAGAAGGTGGTGACGTCACCGGGGTTCCCCGCGTGGCTCGCGAGGGCGGGGCTGCGGACGTGGCGCACGCGGGGTGGGGGGAAGAAAGGCGGGGGGGTGGGGGAAGAAAGGCCGGGGAGTGGGGAAGGGGAAGAAAGGAGAGAGGAGGGGGTTGGGGCGGTGTGCAGATGAGGCCTCTTCCAGGGTTGACCGGGCCGCGCACGCTCCAGCGCCCGCCTCGTGATCCACTGTGGGGCCGAGTCCAGACTCAGCTGCGGGAAAGGTGCTGATGAGGCGGGTCTCGGCGGGGAGGGGCGCTGGCGGCCTCGCGCTAGTCTCTGCGGATGTTCTTTGCCGGCGGGCACCCCCCAGGCGTGCCTTTAGACCCGGCTTTAGGCTGGGCACCGGCTTCTGGCGCCCTCAGCGACCGCGCCTTTGTGCGGGGCGGGGCCGAGCTTGGAATTTGACCCGCGGGTGTTCCGGCGCGGCGGAGTGGACTCGGAGCACGTGGGGCCTAGCAGCACCGCACCCCATCCCAGGGTCTATTTTGCGCGGCTCTACAGCAGAGTCGCTGAGCTCCTGGGCCCACGCTCCGCCCCGCGCCGCCGCGGCTCACATGGTACTCCCCGCCGCCCGAGTGTTGGCCAGCCCTCACCCAGGCCGTTCTTTCCTGTTGGGAACAGAGAACGATCTTGGGCTCTGGGAGGAGGTCTGGGTTTGACTCGGCCCACCACTTAAGTTTGCTGAGTTTCGGTTTTCTCCTTAAGAATACAAATAATATCATTCACTTCACCAATTTCCTAGTCTGTGCTTAGCACATGGTAGGCGGTCTGTAAAATCACAAAAATTACTTTTCTACTTTTCCCTACTCAATCCTTAGAGCCAGTTTGCAATGGTATTAATCCTTGGGTAGACCTTAAAACAAAAGACTGTGTGTGGTTCCGAGTACTGGCTTTTTATTGAAGTTTCCCTTTGTTAGTATGAGTTCTGTTAGTATGAGCTCCACAACCTACCCCGTGGCTTTGGAAGAAAAGGAGGCAAAGAACTTAAACAGTAACTTGACTAGTTGAACCTGGGCTTGCTCAGAATTTTGGGAGGGGTTGTTAGTGGACTTTTCTCTAGGCCTTAGCAACTGAGAGACCACAAAGTTTCCTGCTGGAAGCCCAGTCTAGGGCACATTCTGCCTTGGGGCACCCTTCAGTTGTCATCATCCTCTTGCTGCCCTTTCCCAGAATCTTGCACCTCCTATTACATTGCTATGACCCAGTCATCTTTCCTGGGATGTGACGTTTGTCTAACAGTAAACAGAAGGAAGGCTATCTCCTGGTAGAAAGAAAACTAATGTATTATGAAGTGCTTATGTAGATGTGTCAGGGACAGTATTAGGCTTTTCACTCAAGTTATTATCTCATATGATTTCCACAGCTAGTCCTTTGAGCTAGGTGGAATTATCTCTTTATATAGAGGAGAAAACTGGTTCAGCAAGTAAAATAACTGGACCTCACATTTACAGCAAGAAAATGGTAGAGCCAGTGCTCTTGGAGGCGGTAGTAAGATTCTGTCGTAGGGCTCTGGAAAGAAAGAGGCAATAATACCTAGTCAGTCCTTCCCAAGAGTATGAGATGCTCAGAACCATCCTATAGGGTATGAGTGAAGGTATAGTACACTGTGGGCTTCCCCTCCATATCCCCATTCTTCGGGTCATGCCTGACATTTTTATCAAAGCAAAACCAGGTTAAGTGACACATCAAGGGCAGCGTTTGAAGCTTGAGAAGCTCCAAAAGACAGAAGGGTCAACCCCCTCCCAATTTGCAGGGTCATGGATGGGTTAGTGGAAGGACTTGGGTGTGAGATTCGGGCCTTTTTTTTAGCACCATCTGGCCAAAGCCATCTCCTCTTACCTGCAGCATCTACAAACCATGGCTGACTTGCCATCAGCAGTGCAAATGGCAGAAATCTGGTGCCTGTGTGTAATTTGGATTCAATGTACCTCAAGGACAGCTGTGTTCAGTGTGTTATTTCGTGAAAGTTGCAGCCCATACCCACTGCCCAGTTGTATGTGGAAATGTCAGACACAAGAGCAAGGCAACAAAAGGCAGAAAAGTCTCCTTCACTTCCATTTTTTTATCTTGAACTTGGCTAGAGCAGCAAAGAAATTCCCAGAATAAGGCAAACTAATAGGGCCAAGGGGTCTTGGAGTAGTTCCTCAAAATCCAGGGCTTTATGGGTAAATACTCGGTGGTTTTGAACAAGGCAGGTAGCTTTTGTGTTTCAGATCTGGAGAGCAGATGATTCTGGCTAACCCGGGGATACTTTCAATGGAGAGGGGAGGTTTTTCTTCCTTACTCTTTGCTGCCAAAGCAGTCCTTCCTGTCCTGACTCATTTTAACATACTTATTAAAACCTACAAGGCAGTGTCTTTTGTTGTGTCATTACAGATTCTGCACCTAAGGGACAAGTAATCCGTTTGCCTCAGACCAGTAAAACCCACATGTAATAGATGATTAGCTGTCCATAAAAGTAAATCTAGAAATTGTCTATGCATTTGTTGCCTAATAGTGATCATATGTCTGGGAGCAATCTCAGGAAGGAAGGATTATCATTTGGAAAGTGGTTGTAATTTAGATCGTCTAATCAGTTGTGCTATAAAGCAGTTTGTGGGACTGAACAGGTGTTTGGCCATCCTCAGAAGTATGGAAGTTAGCCCTGGGACTGCCCAAGGAAGGACAGGTCTTGACTGAGGGGATCTGAGCTCCATGATTTCCTTGGTCACACTGTTCCTGTAGCAGGGAAAAGGGGCTCTGCCCTAAATGAGAAACATGACTTTAGGTTGGTTACTTTTGTCCTAAGTCCATATTTACCAAGCAATGTTTAACCCATGAAGAAAAGATCAGCCAGTCAGGCTAATTCAAGCATTCTAGCAGATTGCTATTAGAATGTCTATCATTCCTGATGTAAATTGGTACATTATCATTTTGTTTATATGACCGAAGGCCTCTGTGTGAACTTAAAAAAAAAATAGGTGTTTGAGAGGTGAATCCCCTTGCATGGGTCAGCCTCAAAGTGTAAGGCCCAGATCTGGTCCCTTATTTAAATTCAGCAACAGAAGCACTGCCTGGTGAGCACTTATGGGAAAGGGCTATCAATATAAGAAACACCCAAACCTGTAGAGAATTTTTTATGAGTTTATTTGAGCAAATTGACATCATATACTGGGTAGTAAGACCTCAAAGGATAACATTTTCGCAGCTTCTTTTATACATTTGGAATTACAGAGAGTAAGGAAGACTGCATGAGGGTGGAAGAAGCAAAGTGGGCATTGGATTAGGAGATTAGGTGCTTTCGTAAGGGTGGTTATGTCTTTAGGTGTATTACTTCTGGCATCTCAAAGCTGTGTTAACCTAGATGCACAAGAATAGTGGACAAGGCTTGCTTGAAAACTTTCACTAAAGAAGCTATAGGCTGGGGTGTGACAACCCACCATGACCTGCCCAGTTAGGAATTTATGATGTATTATAGCACTCCTTTCTTGTCTGCTGAGGGGAGGTGGAGGGAGAGCAGGAGGCAGGAAGCCAGTTTTGCCAAGGAAATACTACCCTTGTATTATTGTTAACCTTCCTGTGAGATTACCACGGAAGGCTCAAGGATGGTGCCAGAGAGATGAGTAGGACTTGCCAAATAGATACAATTTCAGTAGGTGGAGATGTCAGAAGTGGAGAAGAAATACCCTCTGCCACTTCAGTGAACTTCCCCTCTAGCTGATGTAAAATATATGGTCATCTGATCTGTCAACTGTTAAGCAAAAGGAAAAACATTGTTGTGGCAAGAGAGGGCGTGGTAGGTAGGCCCCAGAGAAAAGGAAGGAAAAATCAACTGTTCAGTTAACGACTTTTTTTTTATACCACATTTATTGGGTATCTATTATGTGCCAGGCACTGAGCTGGGTACTGGGGATACAGAAATGAACAAAACAGACAAAAGCCCTATCTTCAAAAAGGTTACATTCTAGTGAGGAGAGACAGAGAGACTGTGAAAGGAGGGAGGGAAAGAATACTGAAGAGAGGAAAGACTATATAGTATGTCAGGTGTGCTCTGGAGATAAAATAAACCAAGGGGTGTGGAGGTAAGAGGATATGTTGAGGTGTTTTTCCTCCAAATTTTAAATGAATTATGTGCAAATTGATATAAAGGTAAAAGTATACACTGTCTTTTATCATTTTATATGAGTTGGAGAGCTAGCCAGCTTATGACCCAGGATATAAAATTTATCTATGAATATGACTCACTGCCTGGGGAAAATAAGCCAAGATCTCTGAACAGAGCATTTTTTTTCTAAAAGCCAGGTGTGGTGATAGAGGAAAATGGAATTGTACCCTAGACCCCTAAACATAAACATGGTTCTGAGACAAGTGTGAATCTGGTAAGCTGTGATAGAACTGCGGAGGAAAGAGGAAAGAGCAAAAGTAGCACCTTCTTGGTCCTAGCTGGTGTAGCTCAGTGGGTTGGGCATCTTTCTTGCAAATAGAAAGATCAAAGGTTCAATTCCCACTCAGGGCACATGCCTGGTATATGGGTTTGGGGTGCAGCATTTCCCTCTATTTGTCCCTTCCCCTCTCTCTAGAACCAATAAAAAAAATGTAGCACCCTCTCAGCTCCTTTTCC
Source organism: Trachops cirrhosus (assembly GCA_028533065.1). NCBI lineage: Eukaryota > Metazoa > Chordata > Mammalia > Chiroptera > Phyllostomidae > Trachops > Trachops cirrhosus. Next base: position 102,128,968 of record CM052543.1, read on the forward strand.
TGGGAACAGGGTTGGGGGTAGTAGAGAGGGGAGAAAGGCAGGCCTTGAGCTGGGTGGGGGTGCAGAGACCACGTTTTCCTCAGGAGGGATTTCCTGTTCACAGATGCATGAGGAGGCTGGAAATGGTGAAGCTGAGAAAGGAATTTCAACCTGCCCATCTTGTCGTCCACAGCATTATTTTCTTTTTTTTTTAAATATATTTTATTGATTATGCTATTACAGTTGTCCTATTATCCCCCCTTCATTCCCCTCCACCCTGAACACCCTCTCCCACCCACATTCCCCCCCGTTACTTCCGTCCATGTGTC
>CM052543.1:102129775-102181411 GCA_028533065.1 Trachops cirrhosus
ATCTTTCTTCATTAAATTTACTGTAGCCTGCATTTTTTCAGCTAATTTGTGACCAAAATCAGCCAATTCTGTGAGTATCTTGATAACCAGTGCTTTGAACTGTGCATCTGATAGGTTGGCTATCTCTTGGTCACTTAAAAGGATGGGTTCTGGGGCTTTCCATTCTTCTTCTGTTTGAGCCATCTTTTTACTGTTTTTTGTTTTGTTTTGTTTTTTGGTCTTGTCGTGCTCCTGTAGTGAGGGGCGGGGCCTTAGGAGTTCACCAGGGCGGGGCACCCCAGTCGCAGGGTTGTGACGCTGTAGGTGGGGGCAGGGTCCACAAAGGAACTACGGTGCTTGCTCTGCTCTCTGTAGGACCCCAGACCCTTCCACCACTTTCCGCAAGCCAACTGGGCCCCTCTGGCACCAATTCTGGTGTGGGTGGGCCTGTGCACCCCGTGGGACCTTCCTTTTCAGTCAGTGACCGAAAGCTCTATTTCCCGGTGCAGGGACCCTGAGTTGCACACAGTGCCTTGCTTCACAATGGCCGCTTTGCTGGGTCTGCTGGTCGCCACCCCCTGGCTGGGGCCCACCAGCCACCGCTGCTGGTGCACCCAGGGTCTGCTAGGTCTGCCGGTCGCCACCCCCTGGCCGGGGCCCACCAGCCACCGCTGCTGGTGCACCCAGGGTCTGCTAGGTCTGCCGGTCGCCACCCCCTGGCTGGGGCCCACCAGCCACTGCTGCTTGTGCACCCAGGGTTTGCCTGCTGCAGACTTGCGCGCCACCCTGGGTGCTCAGCTCTCCGCTCCGCGTCCCTGGCCCGGCCCGACTCCGCCCCTCCTACTGGTCTGGATGAAAGTGTCTATTTTTAAATCCTTGGTTGTCTGACTTCCATACACTTCAATTTTCTGTCAGTTCTGGTTGTTATTTTGTTTCTATATCATTGTTGTCCCTGTCTTGGTTGTGCAAAGAGGCACAGTGCGTCTACGTACGCCTCCATCTTGGCTGGAAGTACACAGCATTATTTTCTGAACCAAGAGTTTCAGAGCTATAACATTTATCATACTTCTTGGTGCCAGAGATGAAATTGGGACACAAAAATATTGACATTCTGAACACATTTTGATAGCTTATGAGCATAGTAGGACAGAATAGTAGAAAGAAGTAGAAGTTTGTGGTTGAGGAGGGAAAGACCAAATGTGGGACAGTATTAATACTAGTGGTAACAGATAGATAATACCCATAGGAAACAGCCTGGGAGATGTACAATGGCTCCTCAAAAGTCTGCACTAACCAGGAGGGGAGGAATGTGTGGGCAGGCTGGAATGGGAATAAAGGATAGAAACTGTACTGAATAAACTAAAAAAAAAAAAAAAAGTCTGCAGTGATCTGCAAGATGGAGTCAGTGATCACCTATATTCTCTTTGAAGCTGGGGAAATAGGGATGGGGTTTGTAACTGAAATTGGCTCAATGACTTAAAATTCCTGGCTTCACCTGCCACCACTCCGGCTCCTCCGTTAATGATAAGATTGGGGGAAATTTAATGGAATTCCTAATAGAAGAGGGGAGGGGGCTTTGTTCTTGGCTATCTCTGATGCTCTTTAGCCCTGTCCTTGGGCAAGTCTCTGTACCTCTTGGAGTTCTGGCTTTCTCTTCTGCACAATAAGGACTTGAATTGATCTCTTAGTCCCTCAGACATTGTGTAAAGAGAGAAAGATGGGTCCCCTTTGTCAACCCAGGCTGGCTGTGTGGAAGGAAGCTGGTCATGTACAGATAGTAAGGTGTCATCCTTTTTTGAATAGTGTTTCCTTTTTGCTTCCTCTGCACAGAAAAGGCAATGGGAGTAAGCACAAGAAAAGTTCTACAGGGATCTGAGAAGTGGGATCTGATAAGTGTTATCTCACCCAGGTTTATAGTCTGAGTCTTATTTAGAAGCTGCAGGTTATCAATACTTTCTTTATGTGGTCAGCAGTGCCCATGAGAAATCATAAAAGTAACCATACTCTCTGACCTAGAAATGATAACTCCCTTTACCCCATACAGTGTGCTGACCCTATATCCACCCACTTTTCTGCACCCACACTGGCACTACCTCAGTTCAGCCCATCTTCATCTCTCACCTGGATCACTTCAGGTCCCTACCTTGTCTTCCTGTCTTCATTTCACCTTCTTCAAGTCTTCCCCCAATATTCCTGTCTCCTATGCAAACCTGGTCACCTTACTCATCTGCTTAAAAAAACCTTCAGTGGCTCTTCACTGTCTTCAGATGTTTATTAGCAACTAATATATAACCATTACTGTCTGAGTCCCATGGAAGATAAATCAGACGCAAGACCTCGCCCTTACTTTAGCATGACAGTAAGAGTCTTGGTCACCTAGTTCTAATTTCCCGCTCCTTCCTTATCTCTTCTACCACATCCTCTTTCACCCTTTATTCTCCATCCACACTGAGTCATGTGAAGATCTGCCTGAGCCACGTTTTCTTTCTTCTTTGTACCTTTGCACACATTGGTCCCACTGCCTGAACATTCTTTCCTTTCACGTTTCCCCTGGCTAATTCCTCCTGACTCTTCAAATGTTCCACTCAGGCATCACAGTTTCTGGTTACTCTTCCCTAACTTTCTGTGTGCCACCATACTTGAAACAAGGCAGGACACACAACAGTAAGGGCAGTTCCACTGTATGCGAACACCCATCACAGTGCCTTACTGTAACTGTTCGTCTTCTTGGTTCTCCACCATTAGACTGTGAACTTATCAAAGACAGGAAACTTGCATTCCCTGCACCTAGCATAGTGCTTGAAACCTCAGAGGTGTTCTGTAAATGCTTGTTGAATGAGTAAATGAATAAATTAATGAATGGATGAGTGCTCTGTCTGATTCTGAGTTTGACATGACAAGCCTGGAGAACAGGGCCATGGCCTACACCCTCATTTTATATAGATCCCTTTTTATCCCCAGGTAGACAGCTTATAGTGTTCAATGTGTAGTCTTATACTTTTTGTTGCACTGAACCGTCTGTGCTGTTCAACACCATTTGGCAAAGCCCATGGGCATTGGGAAACTCACAGGCAATCTTCAGTCACAGGCAAAATGGGGTCTGCCACTTTATGCAATAATGCTTGTACCCTGAATTTGTCACATCCTTATTATAAATTTGGTCCAAGGCTGTTTGTTTAAGACAAGGCCCTGGCTGCTCAGAATCCGTGCATGGAGCCTTCCCCAAGCCCCCATGCTTCCATGTTTCTCTTCAGCTGGAAGAAAAACTACGTCATTAACGGGAATGGTTGATTTTTATGCCAGCTTTTGAGCTCTCCTTTGCAAGCCGACAGATTCCTGCGATTTTCAAGGACATGATCTGACAGTTCCCCATCTGTCATTTATTTTATATTTTTCAGTGACAGAACTGTGTTTCAAGCCAGGATGTCCTGAGAGGAAACCTGAGTAACATAACACCTTCCTGTTGGTGTGTTTTGTGTGGATATGTGGAAGCCACAGTGGTGCAATAGCTTGTTGCTGCTGCTTACAGTCTGTGGTGTTCATTATCCTCAGCCTGGTTGGGGTTTTCCTCTGAGAATAAGCCAGTACAGAATGAATCCCATGGTGACATTCCTGGTGACACTGTACACATGTAATAGAGAATGGACATGCAGCCTTCGTGCAGCCTTCTGCTCTGTGCTCCCAGCAAATTTAACAATGCTTGATGGCCATGTTCTAGCCCAGTATCTGCAGGGGAAGTATATGGTATGGTACTAGACACCTGAATCCCTGCCAAGCTCATCACTGAGAGTGACTTGCTTTTAGACTCACATTTGTTTTGTACAAAATCTTTCATTGAACACACCTGGCATACATCTCAAATTTCCTGCAAGTCAGCCAAGGAATTCTAACTAATGAAAGCTGAGAGCTACGACACTATTATGACTAAATTAACACCCTGAAAGGTTAGTGAATATTATGTAGATTTTATTAACTAGAGTTTGAACTGTGGCTATGATGTTTGCAATATAAAAATTATTTCCCAAAACCTTGAAAAAGGAGAGGAGGGAGAAAGTCATTCCCATAAATATTTCTGACACTAATCATGAAAATGTCCATAACCCAGTGCTACAGTTGTTACCGTGCAAATGGATTTAAAGAATGAAATGAATTAGTCCAGAGTCATTTATGAGCTGAAGGTACCCGAACAGGGTTGTTAGAGATTGGGAGCAGGATCTGGGTCTCATGTTTGTTTCTGTACCCAGCCCAGGGCCTCAGATGGCCATGGATACATAGTAGGTGTCGATTAACAGTCACTGAATTACTAAATGGAAATTTACTGGGGCTCTCTGTGCTGCTAGACTTCACACACAAATAGACCTGCCCCATGGGATTCTTAGCAAGAGCAGATATTTTATGAGAGCTGTCACTCCAAGTTGATTGGATGGACAAAGTGAAACCGAAGGTTTGTGTTTTAAGACCAAATACATTTACTCTGCTAAATTCTACAACTTAGGTGTTCTGCTTTGGGTTGGGAGTTGGACAGAATTTCCTTTAACTTGTGGTTTGTAGATTTAGGAAAATGCAGAATTTTTTTTTTAAAGACACCGAGATGAATCCTGCAGGCGAGCTGGCAGGAAGTCACACTGCAGTCCTTGCCTGAGAGGATGACACAGGCCAAAGGAGGAAAATAAATAAATAAAAGGCGACCAGAACTAGTAAGGCATTTTGCAGTTTTACAGAGCTTTTCAGGTTTTTCTGGAAAAAGGAAGAAAAAAAGAGTAAATGGCAAGTAGTGGATTGGTTAACAGTTGGCTTCAGAAATGCTGATGAGTGGATTTGCTTATTGGCTTTGTTTTTCTAAGTCAAGGATAGGGGAAGAGGGTGTGCTTGGCTTGGCACTGCTTCCCGGCAGAGCAGTCTCCCCTAATCTGTGTGCTGACGCTGTTGTTAGAGCCACCAGAGGAGTCCAGAGGCCTGCCGCCCTCTGTGACTCATTGAATTGGGGATACAAACTGCCCTGTAAAGATGTTTCAGGCTTTTGGAAGAATGGAAAGGAAAGGAGTTTTGTTTTATTTTATTTTACTTTGCTTTTTAAATGTTTATATGTATTTAAATAGGTAATTCATTTCCATGTCTCAAAACTTTAAAAAATAGATTAAAAAGTATATAGTGAAAAGTCTGTCTCCTGTTCTGGTTCCTGATCTGCCCATTTCCCCCACCCCAAATAGATAACTCTGTTATTAGGTTTTGGTTTATCTTTCTAATATTGTTTTTATGCATATATAAGGTAAAACAAATATATACTAATCTTTACTCCATTCTAACATAAATGGTACTGTGCTATATATGTATCTTCTTTATTTTTAAAGAATTCTTTATTTTATTATTACTTATTTATTTATTTATTTATTATTTTTAGAGAGAGGGGAAGGGAGGGAGAAAGAGAGGAAAAGAAACATCAATGTATGAGAGATATATTGACTGATTGCCTCTTGCACAGCCCCACCTGGAGACCTGGCCTGAAACCCAGGCATGTGCCCTGACTGAGAACTGAAGCTGTGACTTTTTGGTTCACATGCCGGCACTTAATCCACTAAACCACACCAGTGAGGGCTATACATATTTTCTGAACTTTGTTTTTTGTTTTTTTTTTCCACTTAACACTATATCTTGAAAACACAATAGCATTTCTCATTTTTATTTTTAAGATGCAGAGTTTTACAATGTATGTATTACTGTAATTTAACTGCTTCCCACTGAGGGACATCTAGGTTGTTTCCAGTCTTTGTTACTACAAATAAGGGACTTTCAATTCCTGGTCAGGGCATGTGCCTGGGTTGCGGGTTCATCCTGGTTGCACATACCAGGTAGATGTTTCTCTCTCACATTAATGTTTCTCTCCCTTTCTTTCTTCCTCCCTTCCCCTCTCTAAAAATAAATAAATAAAATCTTAAAAAAAAAGTCAGACGTGCCTTTGAAACCTAGTCCTGATGTTTACTAGGTGATTGACTTTGGGCCTTCATTGCCTCCTTAGAAAAACGGTTTATTTCATAGTTTTAAAAATATATATTTTATTGATTATGCTATTACAGTTGTCCCAATTTTCCCCTTTGGCCGTGCTCTTTCTGGTACCCCCATTACCTCTAGCATTTTCTTCCCTCCTTAGGGTTGTGCATATGAGTTCTTTGGCTTCTCCATTTGCTATGCTGTTCTTAACCTACCCCTGTCTATTTTGTACCTACCAATTATGCTTAATCTCTGCACCTTTTCCCCATTCTTTCCCTTTCTCCTCCTAGCTGATAACCCTGCAAATGATCTCCATATCTCTGATTCTGTTCCTGTTCTGATTGTTTACTTTGTTTTAGTTTTTTTAGATTCCTTTGTTGACAGTTGTGAGTTTGTTGCCATTTTAATGTTCATAGTTTTGATCTTCTTCTTTTTCTTAGATAAGTCCCTATAACATTTCATTTAATAAGGGCTTGGTGATGATGAACTTCTTTAGCTTTACCTGTCTGGGAAGCACTTTATCTGCCCTTCCATTCTAAATGATAGCTTTACTAGAGAGTAATCTAGGTTATAGGTCCTTGCTTTTCATCACTTTGAATACTTCTTGCAAGTCTCCTCTTGCCTGCAAAGTTTCTTTTGAGAAATCAGTGGACTGTCTTATGGGAACTCCTTTGTAGTTAAATCTCCACTTTTCTCTTGCTGCTTTTAAGATTCTCTCTTTATCTTTAAGCTTTGGCATTTTAATTATGATGTGTCGTAATGTGGGCCCCATTGTATTCAACTTGTTTGGGGCTTCCCAAACTTGTATGTCTGTTTCCTTCACCAAAGTAGAGAAGTTTTCTTTCATTATTTTTTTCAAATAAGCTTTCAATTTCTTGCTCTTCCTCTTCTCCTGGCATCCCTATGATTCAGATCATAGTTGGTATGTTTGGAGAAGTCCCAGAAGTTCCTTATACTACCCTCATTTTTTTAAAAGATTTTATGTATGTATTTATTTATTTATTTAATTTATTTTTAGAGAGGAGGAGGGAGGGCAAAAGAGAAGGAGAGAAACATCAGTGTGTGGTTGCATCTTGCACACCCCCTACCGGGACCTGGCCCACAACCCAGGCATGTGCCCTACACTGGGAATCAAACCAGTGACCCTTCAGTTTGCAAGTCGGTATTCAATCTACTGAGCACACCAGCCAGGGCCTACCCTCATTTTTTTTAATTCTTTTTTCTTCTTGCTCTTCTGATTTAATGCTTCTTTTTTTCCTTATGTTCCAAATCATTGATTTGAGTCCCGGATTCATCTCCTCCACTGTTGGTTCCCTGTAGATTTTTTAAAATTTTATTTAGTGTAACATTCATTTCTTCCTGGGTCTTTTTCATGTTGTTGCTGTACTCAGTGAGTTCTTTGAGCATCTTGATCACCAGTGTTTTGAACTCTGCATCTGAGAGGCTGGTTATCTCTGTTTCATTTAGTTCTTTTCCTGGGATTTTGTTCTGCTCTTTCATGTGGGCCATATTTCTTTGTCTCCTGAATTTGGCATCCTCCCTGTCTTTGTTTCTTTGTATTAGGTAGAGCTGCTTTGATTCCCTGTCTTAGTAGTGTAGCCTATTGTAAAAAAGGCACCCATCTGGATAAATGTGGCTTCTTTAAATCCTTGGGTGTCAGACTTCCATACAACTCGATTTTCTGACAGTTCTGGCTGTTATTTATTTTGAGGTGTAGTTGTAATACTTTCTATGGTTGCGCAAGGAGGCAAAGCGTGTTTACCTATGCCTCCATCTTGACCCAAAGTCTATTTTATGTTTTTATTACCTGTTCCATACCATTGCTATGAAAGATTAAATAATAGAATATACAAAGTACTTGAGAGACAGTAAGTCTCAGTGAAAAATTGATGTCTTTATAGTTGTGATATAAGTGAATTGAGCCTGAGGAGGGGGTCATGGGAGACTTCAATTTATAATCATTCTGTCAGAAGCACAGATAACAACTTGGACTTGGGATTGGTGTATGAAGTGGAAGCAGTTTTTGGCACTGAGACCCTAACTGTGGAATCTGATGCTATCTCCAGGTGGATAGTATAAGAATTGAGTTAAAGTGTAGGACACCCAGTCAGTGTCTGCTGAGAATTAGAGAATTGCTTGATGGTGTTGAGAAAACACACACACATACACACACACACATTGGAATAATATTTAACTTTTCCAGGCATCAGAATGTTTCTCTAGTTATTCTTTTAGGTCTTTAGATAAAGTAGTTTTCTTCACAAAGACTCTGGATGTTTCTTATGTAAGGGTTTTTTAAAAACTATTATATTTTAACTGTAAATTAGTGACATTTAGAAATCTATTACTTTGTATATATTTATTTTGTAACTTTTGTTGTAATATACATAATTATGAATTTGCCTGTACTAGTGGTTTTCAAAAAATTTTCTTAAGTTTTTAGGTAAAGTAGCATATCATTTATAAATAATGACACTTTTGTCTTTTAACTCTGTAGAGCTGTTATTTATTTTTCTTGTCTTACTTTAGTAACTAGAATTTCTAGAACAATGTTTTAAAATAGTGCCCTTTCTTTCCCTGTTCTAGACCTGAATTTAAAGGAATAACTCTAGAATTACTCCCTTAAGTGTAATGAGACTGTTGGTTTACAAACTTTTATAACAAGATTCTGTGATTTGCTAATCATAAAAAGTTTTCTATCAATTGCCTTTGCTTCTACAATTAGTTAGAATAGTGCTACAAAAAAAGAAAAAAAACAGTGAATTCTCTTTTTCCTGCTTCATTTTGCCCTGCCTACTAGATTGTACTTTTAAAACTTAGACCTAAGCAAGAGAGCCGCCTACTCTGAAAGCTATACATTAGCCCCACATATCTCAAGCACGTAAAATAATAAATTATTTAAAGAACTCACAGAAATCTTTGTCATTCAGGACCTGGTATTTAGTGCCCACCCAGTCCCACTAACAACATGTATTTTTATAACTAACTATATTCAGGCCTCCAGTAACCAGAGCTTCTCATTCTAAGATCTTGCTCTTTCTACTTCATTTTGTTGCTACTGTACATAAGGTTCTCTGCTAGGGTCTGGAAGATGCAGCCATGGCAAATCAACTCCCCTTGCCCTCAAGTTTACAATTCACTAGGAGAGATAAGACAAAACAAGATACGTGGGTCTCAGAGAGGTACACATCAAGGGCTGTGGTTCTTTAGAGAACAAAAAATTCCAACTATTGGGGAGAAGAGAAGTTTTCATGGAATAGGAAAGGTTGGGTTGGGCTTTGATTTGAACCAGCAAAAGTAGGAATTAGAGAAGCATGATAGGCTGAGCAAACAGCCTGAGCAAAGAAGGAGAAAATAGTGGTTCAGTTTGGTTGAAACTCAGGGCTTGTGTTAGAGAAAATAGAAAATGTGGGAAAGAACAGAGTTGTTTTGATGAGGCCTTGGGTGTCATGTTTTGGATTCTGCATTTATTCTGGTGACAGTGGTGAATCTCTGACAACTTTTCAGCCAAGAAAAAAGCATGCTAGGAGCTGTAAATTAGAAGAGGAAAAGTCATTATGACCCAGCAATTCCACTTCTGGGAATTTATCCAATGAAACCCAAAACACTAGTTTGAAAGTACCCCTGTGTTCATCGCAGCATTATTTACATTAGCCAAGTTTGGAAGCAGCCCAAGTGTCCATCAGTAGATGAGTGGATAAAACACCTATCAGACATTTACACAATGGAATACTACTTGGTCGTAAAAAAAGAAGAAAAATTTACCAGTTGCAGCAGCATGGATGGATATGGAGAACATTATGTAGAGTGAAATAAGCTAGTCAGAGAGAGACAAGTTCCATATAATTTCACTCATACATGGAATCTAATAAACAAACTGAACTAACAAGCAGAATAGAGACAGACTCATAGAGAGCAGGGTGACAGCTCAGGGCACAGGACTGGGAGTGGAGAGGTTGAGCAAAAAAGAAAAAAAAAGAAAATTCATGGACATGGACAACAGTGGTGAATGTGGCATGGGGGGGTGGGGGTGGAAGAGGGTATAGTGGGGATAAATGGTGATAGAAAAAATGAAAAATAAATAAAAAAGAAAAATAAGTAAATAAAAAGAAAAAAGTCAGAATCATGGAAACCAGGCAGCAAACTATTTAGCAGTGCAGGAGAGACTCAGCCAGGGTGGTGCTGGGGATGGAAATGGAGAGGCACCTGTGGGACACAGCATGACTATAGAATCTGTAGATGCTGACCATTGACTGTCTTATGGAAGGGCAGAAGTATGGTTTAGGAGTCCAAAAAAACAAACTTTTTATCCTAGATGCTTGGAAAAGAGAGTTTCATGGACATAAGTGTTGGAGTCAAAAGAATAAAGGGGTTAGGAGGAGGAGGGAGGGAGAATGGGGTGGAGTTGATGGGAAGTTGAAAAATAATTTTTTTGGACATTATGAATAACTAGTGGAATGTCTAAGTAGAGATAACTGGTCAGTTGTTGGAAAATCAGATCTGGAGGTCAGGAGAGAGTTTTAGATTGGGGGTAGGATTTAAGGGACTTTTGCACTGTGGTAGTATTGGCATTATGGGAGTGAAGACATGCAGCACAAAAGAAGAGGACCAAAGGAAAAAGCCTTAGGAGATGTCACCACTGAGAACTGAGAGGAACAGGAGGAGGAAGTGAAGGAGTAGCCAGGAAACAGGGAAATCCTTTATGAATGATGAATCTAAAGGGAGAGACCAGGTATCTTATCCTTGTGTCCCCTGGGTCTAGTACTGTTCCTGGTGTAGTACTCAAATGAATATTTGCTGATTGAGTGAACAGCAAACAATTCAAACAAACGAATGAATCAGAAGAGAGAAAATATATCCCCCCAAAAAGGAAAAGAGGATTTTCAGAGGAAGGTGGTTAATAACATGAATGCTTGCTGATAAGAAAAGGGAAATGTTGATAAATATGGGGCTGTTAGCTTTCTCACTCTTCTTTTTCACAAAGCTCAAGTGGTCATCTTTCAGGTGGGCCAGAGGGTGACCACAACCACCAAACAGGAGGGAAGTCTCCCAGGGAAGAAGTGGTCCCTAAAGACAGTGGGCAGCTGCTGTTGGAGAGGACCCCAAATGAGGCCAGCCTGGTGCTTTCTGGCCCCACTCCATCCCCTCCTCTTTTGGCTCAAGTAGTTGCCCCTGTGTGAGTACTGGGTCCCTCCCTCTGAGTCAGGAAAGAATCACTTCTAATTCTTCGACTAAAGTGAGGGACCTGTGTTGGTTTGTTTTAATGCTGGATTTTCAGTGAGTGGGAGTGGTAGGGAACACCCACTTGGAGAATCTGGCCTTATGTGGAATGGGATGGGCTGGTCCCTGAACTTTAACTGAAGGCATCCTCAGCACTGGCTTCCTAGGTAAGTTTCCTTTTTTGAATACACAGAAGCCTGGGGGTTTTACCTCCAAGGTAGGGGCCTGGAACTAACCCTGATGGGAGGCATTTTGTGATGCAACAAAACAGGGTTTGAAGAAAGGGAGGGATGAAGGGTGAGGCCCCACCTCTTGTCCCTAACTAACCACACCCATCACTTCCATTTGGGCCCCTGAACATATGACTTCCCAGAAGTGCATGCAGGAAGACAGAATGGGGTCAACATGTCATGACAAGCTGGCCACTCATAGAGATCCCTGTGGTATCAGCTCACCTCAGAGCTTTGAGTGGCCCACAGCCTTATCTCAAGACCTGATTTATTAACACACAAAGAGTAGATCAGCTCTCCAGGGGCTGACTCATTAACCCAGCTCTCAGACATTGGTGTATATGCAGGGATAATATTTTGATCTAACCAGTGTTTTTTCTTCTCAGTTTCCTGTTATCCTGTAACCCTCCCTCCCCTTGAGATGGCTGCACCATGAGGTATCTTTTGCCTCAAGGCCTTGCTGTGGAGCAGAATGCAGAAAAACACAAGACTAATGATTTAGATCACTCTGAGTTAGTCTCATCTTTGCCACTAGATCAAGTTTTCATCTCAGAGTAGAGCCTGGGGCACCTGTGAGGGTTAGCACTTGCCCCTAGTATTTCTACTCGGGAGAGCACTATGACAAATAGCAAATAAAAAAAACACTACAAAAGGTTGAGAAAGTGACTGCAAAAGAAAGGAAAAAGCTTTTTTCCTTTTATGAAAAAGGGGCCCCACATTTTCATTTCACACTGGGCCCCATATTATATAGCTGACCCTACTGGCAGACAGAGCATTCCAGAAGGAGCTAGCCAGAAATCTAAGAGTATTCTGGGGGTATTGTGGCTTAAGTTAGAATGTCAGTTAGCCCTGCCTAAATTTGGAACAATTTGGGGCTATTTCAAGCTATGTGAAATGTCAACCCTAGTGGTAAGGGCTATTAGCAAAGCAAATGTGAAATGATTGCGCATATGACAAGGAAAAAAACAAGTTTGTTAGAAGGTGTTTGTCGGCTGTTCACCTTTGTTTGGGAGAGGAAAAAGGTGGATAGAAAAGGTTCTTTGACTAATTCCCCCTTGAAGTTAGATTGTTTATCCTGATAATCTGGGATCAAATCTGACCATCAAAACTTCAGAAAAATCTTTAATTGAAAAGAGAGTTGGTCTCACACCTTCTTCGGTTAGCTGCCACCAATTTCTGGTTATTGCAAATTTGTTACTCAACAATGGTACGTGTTTACTTTTATTAATTCCTAGGAGGGTTGAACTCATTTCAAATGTCTTCCTGTTGTTTTTTTTAATCACTTCTGATGTGTCTCCTTTTTTGAATTTCCCACTCACATTTCTCATTTTCTTATTTGCAGGTACTTCCTACATATCAAAAATAACATTTTGTTTGTCATGTGTCACAAGCAGGTTTTTCCAGTTTGTCCATTGTCTTTTAACCTCGTCCCTCTGGAATGTCTCCAAGCCACATCCTATGATGGTAATTCAAATTAGTAATCACCTAATTTACCACTAACAATCAGCATTTACTGAGCATGTTCTAAGTGCTTCGTGTGCCATTAATCCTGACAATTACCCTATGGAGTGGGTACTGTTGTTAGTTCCACTTTATTAATGAAGAAACAATTAAGAAGGTAATTTGCCCATTCACCCATCCTAGTAAGGCATGGAACATAGGTTTTGATCCCAGACCTACCTGACACCCAAGTACCAGGTTCCAACCCTGTGCTCAAATACAGTGAATGGTGGCTATTGAGTACTTGAAATGTGTCCAGCCTAACTTGAAAGACTAAATATGAAAGAAAGAATGGGAGATATCTCATTAAGTTTTAAATTAATTACATTAAAACAATATTCTGAATACATTGGGCTAAGTAAAATATTTTACTGCTTTTATTTTTAAATGTGGCTACTAGAAAATTTAAAATATGAGTCACATTACATTGCTATTGACAGAACAGTTCTAACCACTTTCCTACACTACCACCTTTCATTTAAGCAAAAGACAGTCTTCATGGTCCCTTGAGTCTTTTCCAGTTACACCACACTGTTGGCTTCTTTTAAATTTTTCATTAAACTAAAACCTACAGGATTTGTTTTGTTTTGTTTTGTTTTGTTTTAGGTGAATTAAAATCATCCCAGGACCTCACTTTCTTAAACATTCTCAGTATCCTCTGCTTTTTCTCATATGACCAGGTTTTGTCATCCTTGTCATACCCCATCTGGATATTTTCCAGTGTAGGGCTTGTCCCCCTCAATCCCACAAAGTGGGAACAAGGCCATTGCAGATAGTACAAAAAAGCGATATCCCAAAATTCATTGAGCCAGAAAGTAGAATGGTGGTTGCCGGCGTTGAGGGGAGTTATTACTCAATAGGTACAAAATGTCGGTTTGAAATGATGGAAAAGTTCTGGAGATGGATAGTGCCCATGTGAATGTACTTAATGCCACTTAACTGCACACTTAAAATGGGCTACAATGATACATTTCATGTACATTTTACAATTAAAAAAAAAGAGTGAAGTTCCCAGACATATTAAAACATGGGTGGACCTTGAAAACATTATGCCAGGCAAATAAGCCTTACACAAACGGACAAATATTGTATGATACCACTTAGAGGAGATAACTAGAATGGGTAAATTGGAGACAGAAAGTTGATCACAGGCTATGAGGGCCGAGGAGAGGGGTAATAGAAAGGGAGGAAGGGAAGGCAGCTATGGCTGCTTAGAGAAAAGACCTGGGGAACGGGCCCTTTAGCATCGGGGCCAGAAAAGGGCGGAGGGCCCGCAGGAGCTCCGCGCTGGCCTCCAGCGCTCTCCGCGCCAGCGTTGGGGCTTTGGGCGGAACGGGATGCGGGGCAGCTGGGCCATCCAGGAGGAACTGAGTCCGGTCCCTTGGCCCATTGGTGCTTGCCTGTCCCTCAGCTCCGGGCGCTCGCCGCCGGGCGCTCGCCGCCCGCCGCCCGCCGCCCGCCCTTTGGAGCGCTGGCGGCGCACAGCGCCCTCCCCCTTCTCGCCATCATCCTTTAACAAAGAGCTCAGAGAAACCCCACGCGGCGCGCAGCCCACGCCTGCGCTGACGCCTACGAATTGAAAATAAGCCGCAGCGGCGTGGCTACGGAGCGGCCCCGCCCGCCTGCGCCCAGGATCTTCAAGCTTGACTCAAAGAGTCTTTATCGCCGACCCTGGGGTGCTTGGTGTTTTGGGGTTTTGTTTTGTACTTGCTCCTTTTGCTCTGTAAGTATTAAAGATTCCCCCTTCTATCTCTCCTTGGTCTTCCACTATCCCAATTTTAACCAGCTTAAAATTGTATTTCTGTAATTTTCCCCATGCCCACGCAAAATCAGACACACACACGGTGTTTCCTTTGTTTTCCAGAGTGGCATCATATACACCACCCTGCATCTTGCTTTTCTAGTACACCATGGAAACGCTGAGTCCCAACTGGAATCCAGTCTTTTGATGGCCGAATATTAATCCACGGCACAAAGGCACCTCAGTTCATTCCTTTGTTTCCTGTGTTTTACCACCATAAACGGTGCTGCCGTGAATATACAGCCCCAAACCCGGTACAACTCCTGTTTTCACCAGTTAGGTCTGAGAACGCGCTCTCCTCAGACCCACGAGCCCGTCAGCGCTGCTCTCCATTTTCCTCCCTTTATCTACAGCGCTGCTCTCCATTTTCCTCGCTTCCTCCTCACCATTTCCACTCTGCTACTACAGAAGACAGGCCTTTTCTCCTCTGCAAGACCTACTTCCGCGGGGCCTCAGTGCTCTCTCTCCTCCCACTCCCGGCCCCTCTTCCACCTAACCCCCACCCCTCACATTTTCAATTCCATCTTCTAAAGGTCCTCAAATCTCCCCATCCTAAGGAAAAAACCCCTGCTACTCCCTTCTCTCATTGTCCTTTTGCTTTCCTTCCGTTTCCTACATAACTTGAAAAACATCTTGGAATTATTTTGCCCTTAGATATGATATGCCCATGGTTCAAAATCCAAAGGTATAACATAAAAGGGAGATAGCAGACCCTTGCCTGCCAATCACCCATTCCCCTCCCCCAAGGCCATGACTGATACCATTTTCCTGTGTATTTTTCCAGAAGAATTATAGCAACGCATATCTATTTCACAAAGAGTAGCAGGAGGTGCACACTGCTCTGCGATACTGCATAACTTCTTGGAAGTCTGTCTGCTTTCTCCAGCCCCTCACCAATTTCCCACCCATTCTCTCCTCAGCTCTTCTCACACTCTAAAGTTGCTTTCTCTAAGGGGCTGAAAACTCTTATCTAGTCCCTCCCTCTAGGCTGCCTCCCATAACTGATCAGGCACCAACGGCGCCCCTTTTGCAATATTTATTTCTCCAATTCTTCCTCTTTGTTCCTCTGGCTCCACCTTCTTCGGACCTCGTTTGTCACCTTGGCAAAGCACTGAGGTAGCCTCCTCACTGTCCCCTCACAAGATCTGGTGTTGATTCCTCAGCTTGCCACTGATTATTCATCCAGTACTCCACAGCAGATACTCTTCCAGGAAAATGGTCCCTTAGTTTTAGGAGATTGATAAAGTTTATTGTAATGAAGGAGCACTGACCTGGGTGACCAGTGGCCAGGGTAGAATCTAGACCTGCTCTTTCCTTGCCTTGTTCCTCCTTCCTGACATCACTCCTCGTCTCAGGTTTCCTCCCCAGAGGATCTCCAAGGCCTCTGGCTATAGCCTCTGTGAGGCTACAATTACAGTTCCATTCCTCCCCCATCTCCACTCCCCGTGCAAGCCCTTTCCCCAGCCAGCCTCTCTTTCCATTTACCTCTCAGTGCGCCTCTGGAAGTGTCCAGATCCTACTCATTCTTGAAGACTGAACTTTTAGTCCTGGTTTTTCTCGAAAAGCCTTCTGCAGTGTCCCCAAATGAGAGGACCTGCTTTGTCTTTGCAAGGCACAGTCTGTAGCACTTTTTATCTATCTTACTAATGGCACTGACCACTCTGCCATGTAGAGCTTTTCCATACCTGTCCTTCTACCACTATCTACTTCTCCCCCTTCATCTCTAGCATAGTACTTTGTACATAGTAGAGGGTGTGGTTTTGGGAGTCCCAAGACCAGGGCCCCCATCCTAGCTCTGACACTAAGTCATTGTGCTACCTTGAACACTTCACATAGCCTGTTTGAGCCTCAACTTCCCCAAATGTAAGATGGGAATAACCCATTTCATGGTGCTTTTGTGTTGATTAGATGAGATAATATGACAAAGGGCTTTGTGAACTTCAAAGCTATCTATAGATGTAGATAATAATGATATAGATAAATGTTACTCAGATACTGGCAAGAGTGATTGCCTTTCCAAAGCAGAATTTTAAAGGAAGGTGTAGAAGACTGAAAAATGAAAGACTTTTTCCCTAGGGTACAGCCTCAAAATTTGGGACTGCATTCTAAGGATTCCTTTTAGATCAATTACCAGGTGGTATTAAATATAATAGTAAAAGTTAGAAATCTAAATATTAAACAATGGGGAAATGATTAAATTATGGTTGGTGGGAATAATATGTGGTCATTAAAATTATATCTTTGAAGAATATTTAATGACGTAAGAAACAGAAAAGTTAAAAAAGGAGGACACTAAATAAAGTATGTGGAGAGGAGGTGTATGAGGGGAAGAGGCTTTTCCCACCACTCTTCATAGCTTTTTGTTAGGCCTCCAAATGGGGCACCTAGTGCCAGAGAACTTGGGATACATTCCAGAGCCTGGGTCCTCCACAAATAGCTCATTTCTTGCCTCCCAGGAGTCAGGGATTCAGGACAGATGAACCGGGAGCCTAGTGCCTCAGGGGAGGCCATGGTGTGTCCCAGATCCAGGGACAGCCTTTGGCCTACCTCTGTGTCCCCATGGCCTGATGTTCCAGGGTCTTCTTTTGTACCATTTCTCCCAGCTGGATTGGGAGAAATATAACCTCTATTTGTGGGCAAGTAGCACCTGTCAGGGCATGCTTGGACAGTAGCCAGAGTGGGTCTATAGGAAAGGCCCCCTTCAGGCAAAAAGTAGACTCTAAGTACAAACACTGGAGAACTAAGCTCTAAAAAGACCGTCCATGGGCCACAGGAGTACGCAAAAATGAGCCATCACAGACTGTTGGGGAAGCTCAGTGGACTCCAAAGAGAAGGTGGCATTTCTGCTGGCCAAGGAAGGATGGTAGGAATTTGGCAAGAGGAGATATGACCATTAAAACAAAGCTGTATAGTTATTATTTTATCTACATTTTCTACCCATGTTGGGGGAGGGGCAGTATTTTGTTTAAAGTATCCTTCCCCTCCTTATTGCAACTTTTATTGTAGAAAATGTGGAAAATAAAGATACAAAAAACAGTAAGTCTCCTATAACCCTACCAACCTAAAGCAGTGATTCCCAACCTTGTTTGCATATTAGAATCTCCTGGGGAGCTTTTAAGAAATACCACAAACTATCTATAGAGAGACTAATTCACTTGATATGAGGTGGGGTCCCACTGTCCACACACACACACACATGTCTCACCCAATCCATTAGCAAATCCTGGGAGTCTACCTTCAAAATGTACCCAGGATCTGAACACTTCTTACCATCTCTTGTGCTGTCATCCTGGTCCAAGATACTGCCTCCTGCCTGGATTATTGCTGTAGCCTTCTCACTAGTTTCCAACTTCTATCTTCAGCTCCCACCTGTCCCCCAACTCTGTTCTCTACATTGCATTCTCCAGAGTGATCCTTTAAAAGTGTAAGTCAGGTTCCTCCTCTATTCAAAATCTCCCCATGGCTCCGCATCCCATTCAGAGTAAAAGGCAAATCTTTAGAATGGCTGTAGTGTCCTATATGACCTGACCTGGCTACTTCACTGACCTTATCTTCTCACACTCCCCTCTTTGCTCACTGTACTCCAGATACACTGCCTGTTTGCTCTTTCTCGAATACAACTAGAATGTTGCTACGTTGGGGCCTTTGCACTTGCTGTTCCCTCTGCCTAGAGTCCCTTAGTAGTTCTCACCTTTCCTTCAGGTCTCTGACAGATGTCAATCCATCAAAGAGGTCTTCTCTGACCTAGATTAGCCTGCAAAGACCCCCACCCCCTACACTTCTTACATTCTCTTATCTGCTATACTTTACTTTCACCAGGACACTTTTCACGACCACATCTTGTCTTTTTTGTTAATCCCAGGCCCTAGACTTAAAGTCTCACAAAGTCTCTCATGGGAACAGCTTTTTCTGTTTCTGTCTCAAACATGTCTCCACCGAAATTCAACAGTCCCATTTTCTGCCTTTGCTAGCTTCCAAGCCTCATTCCCCAAGCTCTTGCATCCTCCTGCCTTCATCTGTCAGCTCAGGAAAATGAATTTCCAGGGGAGTCACCAGGTTTCCAGGCCCACCAATCGCCACAACTCTAGGCCCAGGTCCGGCTTTGCTAGGGAACTCTGCTACACATGTGCTTATTTATTTTTAACTTTTTTATACAAAGGAGGTCATAACATTTCTATTGTTGGGCAGCGAGAGTGTTTTCCAATTTTTTAGTATTGTAGACAACCTTGAACACACCCATGATTGCTTCCTTCAGATAAATTATTTGAAGAGGAATTAGTGAGGCAAAGGGTACACAACTTGCAAGGCTTCTAGTATATAGTGCCAACTTTTCCTTCAGTTTATCTAAGTATAGTCCCACCAGCTGTATGTCATGCCTTTTATAGTCTTACATCCTCGACAAAACTGGATATTTAAAAAATATTGGAAGATTAAAAAAATCTTGTTTTAATTGACATTATTGGTGAAGTTGGGCATCTTTTTACCTCTTTCCCTTTATTTTAAATGATTTACCTTTGCCCTTTTTTCTACTATTGAGATATTAGATATTTTATTCTTGATTTATAATTTTTTAAAAGATTCTATTTATTTATTTTTAGACAGAGGGGAAGGCAGGGAGAAAGAGAGGGAGAGAAACATCAATGTGTGGTTGCCTGTTGCACACCGCCCACGGGGATCTGGCCCCCAACCCAGGCATGTGCCCTGACTGGGAATGAATCAGCGACCCCCTGCTTCACAGTCTGGTGCTCAATCCACTGAGCCACACCATCCAGGGCTTGATTTATAATTTTTATATTAAGAACATTTACTCTTTGAAATGTGTGTATGTTTTTTTAGTTTGTTTTTTACCTTTCAATTCTGTTTTACACTTATTAACATAGGAAATTTAGAAATATTTATGAAATCAAGTTTCTAAATCTTTGCCACTTTTGGTTTTGGTTTCATACTTCTAGGTAGCAAGTTTGTTTATTTCTTTTAATTTTTTTTATCCTCACCTGGACATTTTTTCATTGTTTTTAGAGTGAGAGGAAGGGAGGGAAGAAGGGGGAGAGAGAGAAAAGAGAGAAGAGAAACATTGATGTGAGAGAGAAACACTGATTGGGTTGCTTTTTTATATGTGTTATGACTCTGGATCAAACCCCAGTCTGACCAGTAATTGAACCTGTGGCCTTTCAGTCTATGGGAGGACACTCCAACCAACTGAGCCACACCAGCCAGGGCGGTGGTAATGGTGTTACTAACTGCTGGGATTTAGTATTAAGTGGAGAGGATTATAAAGATAATCTGTATATGTTTTATCTCTCAATCCCTAGCCAGTGGCTTTCAAACTTTTTTTTACTATGACTTTAAGTAAAAAAAAAAAAAAAAAAGTTTACATGACAAACCACTATACACAAAAATATTTATTTAAAAAAATTTAAAACTCATGAAACATTATTTACCCCAACTACATGTGATATAGTCTGATATTTCCAATTTGACTAATTTTGTTCTACAGGGCCCCGCACAAATAATGCCCCCTTTTTTATTATAAATTCTTTTATTACAAAATCATAAGCATGTAATTCTGTAACATAACAATATCACACTCAAGCACACCATATGACATTTGAGGTGAAATGTTCAAATTAAAACTATAAATCATTACACACTCATATTATTACCCTACCAACCACACTCAAGCAGGCATTATTCCTGCCAAACCCTGTATTTCATTTTTTTTTTTAATCCATCTTGACCTAGTAAATTGACTTAACCCACCAATGAAGCCTTGACCCAGAGTTTGAAAAACAAATCAGAACCATGAAGAGGCTGATTCTCTCTCTCCCCAAATCTTACCCACTTCCATGCCACTTCCACTCAACTCCCACTCCAAGGGGTGATGAAAAGCCAGACAATTATCAGTCTGTAGCAATTACTGAAGACCGATGTACAAACGCTGAGACTTAACTAAATTTTGATTGACATCTAACAGGCAAAAGCAAAATCTTGGTTTTGGATTTCAAGCCCAAGGATTAGAATAAGGTTCTTTATAGTTCCATGGTCCTGAAATCCTCACCCTAACTGTATTCACTTTAATGTAGTCCTAGAAAACTCCTCTTGTCTATTGTGTAATCTGGGATTTGGCAACAAATGGTCAACAGGATCTGCTCCAGCCCAGCTGTTCTTGCAATTAGAGCCCAAGAAAATTGTGGCACTATTTTCTTGGGCAGAGAAACTAATCTGATGTATTCTTTAAAAAATTTTTTTTAATTTATTGATTTTAGAGGGGAGGGAGGGAAAAAGAGAGAGAAAGGCATCAGTTTGCTGCTCTACCCTCTGATGCATCCGTTGGTTGCTTCCTGTATGTGCCTCCACCCGGGACCAAACCTGCCACCTTGGTTCATCAGAACAGTGCTACAACTGACTGAACCGCCTGGCCAGGGCCCATTGTGTTTTTTTAAGAAAAGATTTTATTTATTTATTTAGTTTTAGAGAGAGGGGAAGGGAGGGAGAAAGGGAGAGGAACATAGATGTTTCGATTGGTTGCCTCTCACACACCCTCAGCCAGGGGCCTGGCCTGCAACCCAGGCATGTGTCCCGACTGGGAATCCAAATGGGGACCTTTTGGTTTGTGGGACAACGCCCAAACCACTAAGCCATACCAGTCAGGGACCATTGCATTTTTAAAACATTCATTTACACAGGCATGGAGAAGCCAGCCCCTTCATGTTAAGGCAGAGGATCATTAGGTAACATATTCTAATCCCAGGTATTTAACTACTCTGCTATTCCGTTCCCCTGGTAACATATTCTGAAAGAAGGCTGATGACATAAAGGGAATAAAAGAAGGGATGAATCTATTAGAAGGTCCTTATAAGAGATTTCAGCCTAGGGCTGGGTCAGAAGAACTGAATTCAAATCCTCATTCTCTGGGATTTCCTAATATTCTGTTCTAGACAAAATCAAAACTCTATGCCTCCTTTTTCTAATCCATAAATGGTTATAATAATGGCAGCTTTCTCAGGGTTGTAGAGAAATGCAATTGAAATAGCAGTTAAGGTGCTATGCAAAGGTAGTTACTGTTGCTGTCGATTCATGTACAGGCCTCCTGACTTTGAAAGGCTGGCTGAACTACTGGCCATTTAATTTGGTTAGTGATTTGTTTCTATAGTTGAACTCCAGTTAGAGCTAATGGTTCTAATAGCCTTAAATTCGGTTTGGAATTTAGGCCAGGCACCTCTGGTTATAGCTTGTTAGGAGTGGCTGTGCATGGGCAGGTTTCTATGCAATGAGCACAAACACACGGCTGAATGAAGTCAAATACATGGCATAATTTTTTTTGTTTTGTTTTGTTTTAAAGGGAATACTCAGGGGTTCCTGGAGAATGAGTACAACCTGCCTCCCAGACAACTCTGAGCTTTCTAGATTGTATGTCTTCATTTCTCCTTGCCCTGAGCATCCCTCTAATCCCTGAACACCCATAGGTGCCCTTAGAAGACAAGCTACAGAGTAGTCACCTTGGTGCTCTTAAGATGAATTTAAACACTTTCAGGGGTTCACGGAGTTTAAAATTGCAGATTTGCTGCCAAAGTTTGCAACCCCAGATAATGATGAAACTATAAATGGAACAATATGCAACGCTTAGGCCGAATTTTTAGCTCAGAATTCAAACAGGAGCTTCTCGGGGTGACAGGGCACTCCTGTTTTCTTCCCTTTCCCAGAAAATACACTTCTGGGACACACCTGGGGGTCTACCTGGCCTACTGGCATCCCCCTTTTTCTAAGAAGAGCTGATACCCAGGTTGCGGCCCAGTGGCCATGTCTGGGGTCCAGGACTCCCATTTCTCTGGGCAGAGCTGACTGGTAGGGCTGTTGACACCTAATCCAGGAAAGCAAACCAGATTCTCTCTCCTGGGAATTTGAAACCTGAACAGAGAATTTCTGAGCCTGATCATATGAGACACTGAGAGAAGGTTCCCCAACTACCTGTTTCTCTGGTCTGGCCCTGTTTGTTAGCTCTTCCTCAGCTCTCTCTGACACCGTAGTCTCCTTCCAATAATGTTTCATTTGGTTCAGGTCACCAAAATTGCTTTGAAAGAACTCAAAAACAAACAAACAAAAGAATACCTCCCCCACAAAAAAAACTCTGAAACCAAAACTAAACCAAGTCAAGCAAGAAAACAACTTATAAATATTGTAGCATCCAAGAAGTAGCAGTATAGCAAAGTATAGAGAGCATGGACTTTGTTATTTTTTAAAACTCTTTCTACACCTAGGGTAGTTTTGAATATCAGTTCTTTAACTGGCCAGCTGTATACATTTTGGCAATTCCCCTTTGTGAGCCTTAATTTCCTTGATTATGAAATGGAGATCATTTATGTCATAAAATTGGCTCTGTAATTAGTCAAGCGATACTTATTTTGGTCACTCAGAGGTTATTTTTGCTTATTTCCTGGCCCCAGGCCACATGACAGATAGATGAAGCTTCTGGAAGTTAGTGATATTAAGGTACTCTAAGTATTACTACATTTGAACATTTTATTAAACCAAGAATCCTCTCTTTCTCCATCTTTAAGAATAGTTTTTGCCTTGGCTGGTGTGGCTCAGTGGATTGAGTGCCAGCCTGCTAATAATCAAAGGGTCGCTAGTTTGATTCCCAGTCTAGGACACATGTCTGGGTTTCCTGCCAGGTCCCCAGTAGGGGGTGTGCAAGAAGCAACCACACTTTGGTGTTTCTCTCTTATCTCTCTCCCTTCCCCTCCAAAAATAAATAAAATCTTTTTTAAAAATAGTTTTAATATGCTTCCTACTCAAAAGGGTTTTTGTTTGATTACCTCAAAATCTCACTGAACAGAAGGCCATGGTGGTAGCAGCTGCAATTTCAAAATGGTCCTTTATAAAAAAATTGTGTTGAAATACATATAACATAAAATTTACCATCTTAACTATTTCTTTTCATCTTAACTATTTTTAAATGTACAGTCCAGTGGCCTGAAGTACACACACATTGTGGTGTGACCATAGGATGGTCTTGTTTTGATGTGATTTAAAACATTTAATTGCATTTTAATTTAATTTGTATGCCTTACTAAAAATTTACTACAATTTTTATGGTTTACTAAAACGAATGAAAATCTTTTAAACCCTTTGTCAGACTACTTGTCTCTATTTTTCTGTATTGGAAACTGCGGTGACTTTTAGTATAAACTGGGTCAAATTCTAAGCAGTTTTGAGTTCTGCCTCCAGGAACTGTTCTCAGAAGTTAGAGCTGGACTAGAAAAGAATTTAGGAATTGTCCAATTCAAGGGCCTTAACTGACATGGCTTTCCATTTAGTTGGTCATTCAGTCATCAAACCTTTACTGAGAAACTGGGATGGGTGCTAGAAGGTGGATGCAGCCAGAGTGGCCAAGCTATTATCTTTCCCACTGGAGCTAGTGGCTATCCAAAGGCAGCTAGGACACACAGGACGTAAGGGCCGGGGGTTCAGTGGGCTAGAGAACAGGAGAAAGGCACAAATCTCAAGTGGAGGAGACCAAAAATGTGGCCTGGGACTACATTTTGAAGGGCTTCAAATGACACAGAGAAGAGTTTAGATTTTATTTTTCTTCAGGTAATGGAATCCGTGGGGCAGGAGTGGAGTTGAAGTCCGATCTTACACTGGGAAGTAACACGGTTAGATGTGCATTTCAGAGTGAGCACTGGCAGCAGTGTAGGCTGGAGGGGCACAGATCAGGACTTGGGAGCTCAGTGAGAGGTCTGCTGAACTTAGCAGCTTGCAAACATGAACCATCTTTTCAAAATCACACAGTGAGAAAACCAAGTCCATAGCCCAGCTCAGGTTCTTTCTAAGTGACTGTGATATAAAGGATTTTTTTAAACTGTATATCATAATTAGATGATCTTTCCTTTCAAAGAAAGCTCCCTTCCACCCAGTCTGCCTTCTTTCCCTCATTCCATTGCTGGTTTCCCTAAGGCCTTGCTAGAGGAAAGTCCCTTCTCTGAGAATATTGTAGGAATGAAACTTGTTAGAAAAATGTGAAGCATTTCTAACAACCCCACCTACACACCAGCAGCAGGCTTTGCAAAGCTATCTTTGTGCCTTCAGATAAAGAGATCAAAGTTTCTCCAAGATCTGATTCCCCAGGCTGATTTACATGAGGAGGAGTGGGGGTGGGGTCGACGGGATAGGCGTGATAGGATGTAGCTAGAAGTTTCTGTGACAAAGGTGAAGTCTCAGAAAAACAAGAGAGAGAGACACACACACATATTTTCATTATGGTTGGTGGCATTAAATCACTAGCAAGGGAACCAGACTTACTCTCTGGCTGTGGAATCAGACACAAAATCTAGGCAGAGTGACCTCAAAACAGAACAGCAATGTTCAGCTTTTTTCATCTCATGGCACACATAAACTAATTAGCAAAATTCAGCAACATACCAAGAAATATATTTTTTGTCTATCTGGCAAAAATAAAAAACTATAAATTTGATTCATTCACACCAGATGGCTAATATGTTGGCTGTTGTCATTTTTTAATTTGACAACTTAAGGGAAAAGAAGTGCCCCCGACTAAGTAGTCAGATATTGCATGTTTTAAAAATTCTTGTGGCACACTGGTTGAAAACCTCTGATCTAGAATCCTGAAATATCTATGCGGGAAGCTGCCTTAGGCCTATCTGGGCCAATCCATTCATTTTATAGATAGGGAAAATGGTATCTCAGAAGTGGCAGACAAGTGCTCTTGGCTTTTTTTTTTTTAAATGAGTTATATTTGACATATAATGTATACATTTAAGGTGTACAACATGTTAATTTAATACACATATTGTAATATGAATGTCATTTTAATGATAATTAGCATCTCTATCACAACACATAATTATCCTGTCTTTTATTGGTTGGAATTTTTAAGTTCTACACTCTGAGTAAGTCTGATGATTATAGTACAATATTGTTGTTATATTCACTATACTGTTCGTGAAATCTCTAGGGCTAAAAAACTAAATACATTCATTTAATCAATCCATCAGATCTGTGGGGCTTATTTACTACTTGTTGTAAATACTCTTGGCTTTATGTACAATATACTTTCTACAGTCTCCTGCTTTCATCTAGTATGTGTATATCTGGGTATAGGTTTATAATAAATAAAGCTTGAGAGATGAATAAAACTGAATAGAATATGCCCTAATACAACTGTATTTTTAAAATGCATCAATTCAGAAAGAGCCCAAGTTAAAGTGCTCAGCCTTTAGGAGGGAGCTGGGGTTTGGAGGATCCAGTATCCATATGGACCAGTTAACTCTTTACTCCAGTGATTATTATCCATGGCTGAATATTAGAACCACCTGGGCAGCTTTCAAAAATCCGAAAGCCCAGGCCCCAAATCAGACTAATTATGTCAGAATCTCTGGGGGTGAGGCCCAGGCTGCAGGATTTTTCAAAGCTCCCTAGGTAATAACACTGGACAGCCAAGGTGGAGAACCACTGGTCTTTCCCAAGGTCATGTCCTGAACCTCTTACCCTGATCAGCATGTCAGAAAAGTTTGCACTCTTTGAAAAAGAAATTAGGAGCCCTGGCTAGTGTGGCTCAGTGGACTGAGAGCTGGTCTGTGTACTGAAGGATTGGTGGTTCAATTCCCGGTCAGGGCACATGCCTGGACCGGGGGCTAGGTCCCTGGTTGAAGGCATGCAAGAGGCAACTGATATCTCATACATTGATGTTTCTCTCCCTCTTTTTCTCCCTCCTTTCCCCTCTCTCTAAAAAATAAATAAAATCTTTTTAAAAAAGAAAGAAATTGGGAAAGAGAATGCAGATAAATTGCTCTGTGTTTTAATCGCATTAGAAAACATTTAAAGTGTGTATGTTCCTGAGGGTGGGTTTTTATCTTGGGTATTCTCTGCCATGTGACAGCTCCTTTGTTGTGTCAGGGTAGGTATCATGATGCACTCCAACTACACCTTAAGGATTTTGCTGCCAGGGAGACAGTTTGACCAGTTGGTTAATAACAGTGGTTCTGGAATCCGACTCACTTTCTTACCTAGGGCAAGTTACTAAATCAGTGTAAAGTGTCTGGCAAGCAGTCAACCTGCTAAAAACTGGAGCTGGTTATTATTATTATTATCATCATCATCATTATACTTATTTATGGCTTCGTCCCTTCATGCTTCCTTGGCCAAAGTGGGTGTCCAATAAAAGTTAATTGGTTGATGGGGCTAAAATAAGGGAGCACTGTCCAACAGAAATATGGACACCACGATGTGCTTTCAATTGTCTAGTAGTCATATTTTAAAAAGTAAAACAAAACAGGTGAAATTACTTAATATATTCACATATCATTTCAACATGTAGTCAGTATAAAAAAAGTACTAGTAAATTATCAATGAGATAGTTTATACTTTCTTTTCTGTACTGTCTTTAAAAATCTTTATTTTACATCTTAATTCAGACCAACCATTCACTGCTCAACAGCCACGTGTGGCTAGAAACTGCGAGTTAGATGGCACAGGTTTAATGTTTCCTTCATGTCCCCAAGCCTGCACATTTTTAGTTTCCATTAAATGTGCCCCTCCGGGCTGGTCCTGTCTCCTGACTCCTATTCACAGGGGCATTCATGCTCTGCCCAGGCCTTCTCTTATTCCAACCCAAGCCCTTTGGGGTGGGGGATGAAAGGCCAGTTTTTAGCCTGTATTGTAAACCCCAATACTTGTGCGAACATCCCATGACTTTGCAAGATCTATCAGCCTCGTTTTTGCTTCAGCTTGCCTGCTTATGCCAGGAAATTTGTGGCCATAAGAGGAAAGTGACATTTTCTGGCTTAATTTTTACAAAAATATTTGGTTGGCCCAAAGGGCAGTCTGCCCAGGGCATTGTAGGAAGTTCACAGGACCCACGGTACCTGTATCCCTTCCCACCCAGGCCCTGGGAGGGGGTGGCAGCCAAGCAGCATGAGTCATCGTGGTCACTTGTTAAACATCCCCCAAGTCTCAGAGCCGCTTTTGTTTTTCAGTTGAATTGGCAGCTTGAAACACACACACACACACACACACACAGAACCAGTCTGAGGGCTTGGTTCTTAAGCAGGAAAGCATATTGTTTGCCATAATTACTATCATATTCCCAAATCCAGCCCTCCACTGCCATTCTAGGGGTTGCTGGGTCTCTCTGTCAGGGAAGTTCTCTGTGGTTTAACTTAAGGCAGGAGATTGCAGAGAAGTTCAGATCCTGATGGAAGGGCAGAGCAAGGCAGGAAGTCATCCTTCTGGGATTGAGGGGATGGCCGCAGACCCCACAGGACACCGTGCTTCAGCCAGGGCAGCAGAGCCTCTCCTTTTCCTCCCACCTGGGGTTGGAGATCCAGATTCCATATGCACAAATTTACTTTTTGACTCCAGTAATTCTCAACCAGGGTTGCGCATTAGCATCACTGGGCAAGTTTTAAAATTCCTGATGCCCAGGCCCAAAACCAGACCAGTTAATCAGAATCTCTTGAGGCCTTACTCTGTGACCAGGTGGATTTATGATTTCCACTTTCCGTCAGAACACTCTCTCTTCCCAGCAGCATTTATTCCTCCCCAGCCAGCAGGCCCAAGAGCAGCGGTTCCACACCTGCACTGCTCTCTGGGTTCCCCCCTGCCTTCCTCTGCCTGTCTGGTTGAGAAAGGACAGAGGTGGGAAATTATTTTCTCCTGAGGCACCAGTCCTCACTCATCTGACACACTTCCTTCAGGGAAAGCAGAGATCAAGGCTAATAGGGCCCCTCCAAGGGAACCCATCCGTTTCACACTGTGTGCTTTGTTGGGTTGTATTTTCCCTCTGTCTCTGTCTTAAACTTTTAGTCTGTTTCACTGCCTTTTCCCTTTCAACTTATGAACATCCTTGTGTCACTACAGTAGTCCCCCCTGTACACAGTTTCGCTTTCCATGGTTTCAGTTATCCTCAGTCAAATGTTATCCAAAAATATTAAATAGAAAATTCCAGAAATAATTCATACATTTTAAACTGTGCGCTGTTCTGAG
This sequence comes from Trachops cirrhosus, assembly GCA_028533065.1. NCBI lineage: Eukaryota > Metazoa > Chordata > Mammalia > Chiroptera > Phyllostomidae > Trachops > Trachops cirrhosus. The sequence goes on from CM052543.1 coordinate 102,158,498, forward strand.
TAGCATGATGAAATCTCATGCCATCCCGCTCTATCCCAACTGGGATTGTGAATCATCCCTTTGTCCAGCATATGTGCTATTCTCTGGTTAGTCAATTAGTAGCCTCTCAGTTATCTGATCAACTGTCTCAGTATCACAGTGCTTATGTTCAAGTCGCCCTTATTTTACTTAATAATGGCCCCAAAGTCAGAGCAGTGATACTGGCAATTCCAATATGCCAACAAGAAGCTGTGAAGAGCTTCATGTAAGTGAAAAGGTAAGTACAGTACAATGAGATACTTTGAGAGAGACTACAGTCACATGTTTTTATTACCATGTGTTATACTTGTTCTATTTTAGGATTGTTGTTAAACTCTGCCTAATTTATAAATTAAACTTTATCCTAGGTTTGTATGTATCTTAGGAAAAAAACATAGTATACTTCTATATAGGGTTTGATACTATCTGCAGTTTCAAGCATTCACTGGGGGTCTTGAAATGTATCCTCTGTGAAGAAGGGACTACTGTACCTGCTGAAAAATCCTGCTTCAGTTCTGTCTCTCAGTTTGGTACTTGATCTCCTGGCCTCTCTTCCCTGCTAAACTTCTTGAAGGAGTCCTTATGGCAGCCTGCACTCCGTTACCTGTCCTTAGCCCACAATGTGAGTGACTTCAGTCCCATCACAACAGTGACACTGCTGACACTCACTTCGATCACTGGTGACCTCCTAGATACTAAACCCTTGGTCTATTTTCTCTCTTTCTCCCTGCACTGTTTGGCTGGGTTAATCACCTCCTTTCCCTTGAAACTCATCTTTGGTCTCCTGTGACTCCTCTCCTTACTGATTTTCCACTCATGTCTTTGATAGTTTCCTCTTCCTCTATTCAGCCGTGAGATTGGTGTTTGTAAGTTCTTTCCTTGGCCTTCTCTCCTTGTGAATTTATTTATCTCAAGACTTTAACTACTACCAATATAATGTTAACTCTGATATCTTTGTTTCTAACCCAGATTTCTTGTATGTCCAGCTCTCTGCTGGACATCTCCACACTAATACCCTCTGAACATGTCCAAAATGGAACCCATTTTATTCTCTCCATCAAGTTTGCTCTTCTTCTAGTCATTACACTTAATAGGAAAACACCAGAGGTATTACTATAAACGTTAGGAATAAAAAAAGTGCTTGCTGCCATCAGTATTACTTAGAATTGGTGAGAAAGGACAATAGCAATCTGAATAGAAAGCTCTATTCAATAAGTTTTATAAGAAAAATAAATAAGAATACATGCTGGAAAAAGGTAATTATTAATATTTACAGATGTGGAAAATTCCAGAGAATCACTTGAAAAACAAAGCTAATCAAATAATTTAGCAAAGTTGCCTGTTATAAATCAATGACACATTAAGACAATAGCATTGCTTTATGGTTTTTTTCCTTTACTCATTTAACAACTTTTACTGAGAATCTAAAATGTGGAGGCCCTGTTTTTTAAACTCTAGGGTTACGGTTATGAACAAAAGATGTGTGGTCTTTGCTCCCATGAAGCTTACATTCTAATAATAAGAATTTAGATATTTTATATATATATTATTAAAGATTTTATTTATTTTTAGAGAGGGGAAGGGAGAGAGAAAGAGGGAGAGAAACATCACTGTGTGGTTGCCTCTTGCTTGCTTCTTACTAGGGACCTGGTTCACAATCCAGGCATGTGCCCTGACTAGGAATCGAACTGGTGACCCTTTGGTTCGCAGACCAGCACTCAATTCACTCAGCCACACCAATCAGGGCTAGATATTATATTTTAAAAATTTTGACTTATAATAGCCATCACAAATATAAAATATCTAGTCATAAATTTGACCTGTAATGTATATGACCTATCAGAATAAAACTATTCAGAGACATAAAGGGGATCTCTAAAAATGGAAATGCTATGTACCTAAATTTGAAAATCTAATATAAAATTTAAATTTTAATTAATTAATTTGGAAGTACTTCGATGCAATAAATGTAGTCAGAAGTTTAAATGAGAAAATATGATCAAGAAAGTCTTGGAAAGGGTGTAAGGCTTGTGCTACCAGTTATTACCATTTAGCATACAGATATAATAACCAAACAGGGTGGAGAGCTGGCACAAGACAAGCATATTGATAAAGCAGAAAGGAAAGTCTGGAATAAAAAAAGAATGTTGCCATGGCTGGTGTGGCTCAACAGGTTGAGTGTTGGCCTGTGAAACAAAAGGTTACTGGTTCAATTCCCAGTCAGGGCACATGCCTGGGCCCCCAGTTGGGGGCATGCAAGAGACAACCAATAGATGTTTCCCTCTCTTCCTCCCTCCTCCTCTCTCTAAAGATAAAATAAATAAAAATTTTAAAAAAATTTAAAAAGAATGTATTATCTAATAAAGACCTCGCATCTATGGGGAAAATGATGGATTAGTCTAGAGGTGACAAAAAGTTTCATCTTGATGTCATATCACACAGGTCAGCAGTGGCTGCCTGAAGTTGTAGTAGGACTGTGAGACCTAGTATAGGCTTAGCCAGGAGTTCTGCATTTGATTAGAAATGTCTTCCAGGGGCCCAGGAAGAGAAGACTACAGTTAAGCCACATATTTGTCATTCCTGGATTATTCAATAAATATCATTGGGACAACTAGATAGCAACTTGTTGGGGGTGAGGGGGTAAATTATTAACTTTTCCCATCATAGATACCAAAGTAAATTTCAGAGGGCTTAGATTTAAGTATGAAAAATGAAAACACAAAATACTGGAAGAAAAAGGAGGAATTTTTAAAAAAGTAATTATTGTGGTGAGGGAAGGACTTCCCAAGCATGATACTAAAGGCAGAAACCAGAAAGTTAAAGATTGATAAATTTAGCTATTTAATCATTAGAAAATTCTGCAGAGCAGAAGTTAAAAGGAAACTGACAAACTAAGAAAAAAATGTAGTATATGTACCGGTATAATGAAAGTTTAATATTTTGCTATGTAACACACTCCTCCATCAATAAGAAAAACATGAACATCCTGATAGAAAAAGGTGAAGTAGATGTTAACAGGTAATTCACCAAGGGAGAAATGCAAACAGCTGAGAAACATACTTTTTTTTTTAACTCACCAGTAATCTAAGGAATGAAAATTGACACAATGCTATGCTATTTTTTTTCATTTGCCAAACTGGCAAAGAAAAACCTCTAGTGTGGTTAAGAATGTGGGAAACAATGTTGAGAAAAATCCCAGCTAATGGGGCCTAGTCACCTTGGACACAAAATCCACTTTGTAATGGTTTCTGGTTACCTTTTGCAGAGAGCAGTCAAGCTACAGAAAGTGGCATTTACTGGCGAGATCTGCAAAAAGTTGCTAAAGGAGAAGATCTCTGTAGCTAAGCTATAATTCTGTAAATTTGTGGTTAGCTAGAATATCCTGTCAGACTGTTAAGTTCTAGTTTCCTTTTCTTGTTTTAAGATGTCTCTTCCTAAGAAATGGGTCATGAGCGCTTAGGCTACTGTGCCCTAATAAATCTTTAACTTGGGTACCGAAATCCCATGCTAAAATTTTGGGTATAAGCTGGCCCCACCTCAGGGTACGATGAGACAGCCCCCTGCTGGGCACCACAGTGTTGGCAGGAGGCCAGAAGGCCCACCCAAACGGGTCACATCCTACCCTGTGAGGAACAGGTAACTCACAAGTCTCCAGCCTTTTGAGCAGGTGAGACCCACCTCATCTGTCACACAAAAAATAAACCCCACATTTGTCACCCTGTTCTGAGTGAGCAGGAGTTTTCTCTCCATCCATGCATTTGGTTGGGAGATGTCTGAAGATGATAGTACCAACAAAGGTCACCTTCATTGTGACTCAGATGTGATTTCATTCTCATTATTTAATACCAAAATAATCAACAGAATAAAAATGGCAAGATTTTATTAATTCTATGAAAGTGCTGATCAGATCCCTCCTGATGCCTTCCTAAGCCAACAGGCATATTTCACACACTGCTGGTGGCAAATTAAATTAGAAGACAATTTATTTGACTTTGGATAAGGCAAAATGAAAGGATGAAAACATTAAAAAGTCCTGATTGGTTTGCCTTTATAAAAATAATAATAAAAGCCCTGGCTGGTGTGGCTCAATGGATTGAGCACCAACCTGTGAACCAAAAGATCACTGGTTCGATTCCTGGTCAGAACACATTCCTGGGTTGTGGGCCAGGTCCCCAGTTGGGGGCATACCAGAGGCAACCACACATAGATATTTCTCTCCTCTTTCTGCCTCCCTTCTCTCTCTAAAAATAAATAAATGTTTGCAACATTCATGACAAAAGGCTAGTTTTAATACCCTGAGTAGAAAGAGTACTCTTACAATCATTAAGATAAAAGATGCCGACTCTAGGAAAAAAATGTGCAAAGGATACAAAGAGGCAATTCATACATGAAAAATATAAAAATCATGAAAAAAGTTCCATATTATCAGAAATTACAGAATGCAAATTAAAATGACAGAGAGTCTGCTTTTTTGCTTTAACAAATTAGCAAATGTTAAACAAATGATCATGCCCAGTGTTGGTGGAGATGCAAGGGAAAGGACACAGGAGTGAGAGTATACTTTGGTAAAATTTTTCCGCAGAGCAGCATTTCACAAAGAGTGGTCAGAGACCCACGCCTAGGGTTTCTTGAGACCCTTTCAGGGGTCTGAGAGGTCAGAACTATTTTCATGATAATACTAAGAGGTTGTTTGCCCTTTTCATTCTCATTGTCTCACTTGTATAGTGCACAGATTTCCAGAGGCTAGATGATGTATAATACCACAGCAGGATAATGCAGAAAGATATGAGATTCCAGCATATTCTATTAAGCCAGACATTAAAGAGCTTTGGGGAAAAAAAGGAAGAAAGAAACTGCCAGTATTCTCACTAAATTTTTTTGCCTTGAAAATTGTTGTTTTTAATCAAAATATGTTACTTTTGTTAGCATTTAATGGTTTCATTATAGTTATTTAAAAATGAATGAATATATAAATGTTAAAAAATTTTCTATGCCTTAATTCTAAGACAGTTAAAATAAATACAAATTACCCACATAAGCAAAAGCAATTTAAAACTTTGATAATTTTCAACAGTGTAAAGGGAAAAGTTTGAGAACTGTTTTCAAGCTATGTAATTATATGCATCCAAAGTCTTGAAAATAGAGCTATCCTTTAATCCAGCCTTTTCCTCTTTTGAGTAATTCATCCTAAAAAAATAATCAGGGATGAATCTCAAGATATTTTTGTAAGTATATTCACCACTGTATGATTCAAGACAGCAAAATGTAAAAACAACTTAAATATCTGTAAATAGGAGATTGGTTAAATAAATTATATTAGTGAATGGAGTACATATAGTTAATAAAAAATACTATTACAAAATATTCATTATAGTGAAACTGTTCACAATTTATTATGTTAAAAAATAGGATATATGCCCTGACTGGTGTGGCTCAGTGGATTGAGCGCTGGCCTGAGAACCAAAGGGCCACTGGTTTGATTCCCAGTCAGGGCACATGCCTGGGTTTTGGGCCAAGTCCCCATTTGCCCCACACAAAAGGCAACCACACATTGATGTTTTTGTCCCTCCTTTCACCCTCTCTCTAGAATCAATAAGCATGTTCTTGGGTGGGGCTAAAAAATAAAGTGATGTAATAACTTCCGGCCAAAAAAAAAGGGAAAAAAAGGAATGAAGTACTGGTACATGCTACAACATGGATAAACCTTGAAAACACTGTGCAAAGTGAAAGAAGCCAGACACAAAGGTCACTCCTATATAATTCTATGAAATGTCCAGAATAAGCAAATTCATACAGTCAGAAAGTAGAGTATTGGATGTCAGGGACTGGGGTAAAGGAGGCGGATGAGCAATGAGGAGTGACTGGTAATGTGTGTGAGTTGCTATTTGAGGTGATGAAAATGTCTGACATAAGGTAGTGGTGATGATTGCACAACACTTTGAATATGCTAAAACCCATCAAATAGCCCTGGCTGGTGTAGCTTAGTGGATTAAGCGTGGGCCTGTGAACCAAGAGATCATGGTTCGATTCCCAGTCAGGGCACATGCCTAGGTTGCAGGCCAGTTCCCAGCAGGGAATGCATAGGAAGCAACCATACATTGATATTTCTCTCCCTCTCTCCTTCCCTTCCCCTCTGAAGATAAATAAATAAAATCTTTAAAAAAAAAAAAGAATGCTGGTATAACAGAAGAGTGTCTCTTCCACCAGCTCTTCTTTAAAAAAAAAAAGAAAAAAAAAAGAAAACCCATCAAATAGTACACTTTAAAAAGAATTAATTTTATGATGTGTAAATGATTCTCAATTTAATAAAAATAGCATACAAATTAGTGTGTAGATATGATTCTATTTTTAAAATAGTGATACAGCCCTAGCTGGTGTAGCTCAGTGGATTGAGCGCGGGCCTGCAAACCAAAGGATCGAGGTTCGATTCCCAGTCAGGGCACATGCCTGGGTTGCAGGCCAGTTCCCAGCAGGGAATGCATGAGAAACAACCACACATTGATATTTCTCTCCTCCTCTCCTTTCCTTCGCCTCTAAAGATAAATAAAATTTAAAAAAAGATATCTCTTGCCAAATGAAATAAACTGTTAAAAAAATAAAATAAAATAGTGATACAAATACGCTAGTTTAAAGGAGTCATGTAAAATGAATAATAGAGGATGCTAATAGTAGCAATATGGATTTTTATGTATTACATATTCATGTATGTTTCATTAAAATATGTATCGCTGTTTTACTTGAAAAATTGGACAATAAAAGTTATTAAAGACCGAATGAAACAAAGTGCAGACTCTCTGTCCATACTGACTCTCCCAGGGGCGGTTTCTCTGGCCCAGCGGGACAGCTCAGAATAGTGATTAGGAGAGCAGTGTGGGGGTCACACTGCTTGTGTTCAAATACTGGCTCTGCTGCCGGCTAGCTCTGTAACCTCGGACAAGTCACCTCATTGTTGTGTGTCTCAGTTTTCTGACCTGTAAAGTGACATTAAAATAATACCTACCTCATAGGGCTCTACAGATTGAGTGAGTTAATTCATTTAAAGTGCTTGGAACAGTGGTTTGCACACAGTAGGAATTTAATAAATGTTAGCCAGTCCTGGCAATGTTGCTTGGAGCTGCTCAGGTTCCAGGCTGGGAAATGACGGCATCAGACCTCACTCAAGTCCTATCAGGAGCCAGTGGGAGAAGGTTCTCTTAAGGGCCCACTCACTGAGCAAACGCTGAGAGTGATTTTTGTAGTGGTGAACTAACAAATGAAAGTACAGGTTTTCATTCACATGGAGGCAGGTTTAATAAGGTGCCGTCTGTATCTCCTCACAGTGGGTGAACTGCTCAGGGAATAACTAATTTGATGATTCCCACCACTTGACTAACTGGGTAGTGTGTGCTGTCACTGAAGTACAGCTGCCTCAGATCTCTGCCAAGGTGAACTCAGCCTGGTGGTAGATGTCTGTAGTCCCAGGAAGACAAGGGGGCAGCTATAGTCACCCTATCCCTACTTTAGTGGACACAGGTCTATGGGACACTCAGGGGAGTCAGAACTCTCTCACGGAGTCCTCAGAGAGCAGGGGAAGGAGAGGTAGGGGGCTTGGGTCTGCTTAGGGGGCTAACTCTGCCTCCAGGTAACTCTGGCATGCCTCCTTTGCCTTCCCCTCTGCTGCCCTCTCCTCTCTCCCATGAGGTCTAAAGATGGCAGCACCTTCAAAGGTGTTTAGAGCAAAATTCTTTGGTAGTTCTTTCCTTTCTGCTTCCTCCTCAATCAAACCCTCGTGAGTAGGTTACCCAAAATGCCAAGCTGGGGCTCATTGCTGCCGGTTTTTAACTTCCGTTTTTCTCTCTCAGTGTGCTTAGGGAAGGTCTGTGTATCAGAAGACAGACTTGTGGCAGGAGGCAGAAGCAGGGATGGTACCCACAAAGGCAGCATTATTTCCCAAGGCGGCCAGAGAATTGTGGGCATTATTTTATCCCTTCTTCTCAGATGGAAGGCTAAGACCCAGAAAGGAGGAGCAGCTTGTCCAAGATCATCCAGGGAGTTGATACCAGAGCTAGGACTAGACTTCAGTCTCCTGGATCCTCAACAGAGTATAATTTTCCTTGCTGAATGTTGGTGCCCTGTCCTGACCAGTGTGGCTTAGTTGGTTTAGTGTTGTACCACAAAGCATAACGTCACCAGTCTGATTCTGGATCAGGGCACGTGCCTGGGTTGCAGGTTTGGTCCCTGGTTGGGGCACGTATGGGAGGCAACCGATCTATGTTTCTCTTTTGCATGGATGTTTCTCTCCCTCTCTTCCTTCCTCCCTTTCCCCTCTCTGAATATAAATCAATGAAATAAAAAAAAAAAAGTAGGAGCCCCAGAACCCCAGGCAGGTAACAAAGAAGAGTGCAGAGAGGGTCATAATGACAAAGAAACAATTATTTCCCAAATGCAAGAATTACCAAACAGAATGACTTTGGGGAACTACAAGTCATTCTGTATGAGAGGCCTTGCACTGCTGAGGCTGGAGGGAACAGATCCTGAAGGGTCTGTGAGCTGTGTTGAGAAGTGTGGATTTTCTTTTATAGACCACGGGTGGAGGAGGAACTTGATGGCCTTTAAGCTGGGGAGTAATGTGGTCAGACTAGAATTTTAGGAAGGCCCCGCAGGTGGCCAGGCCAGGCAAGGTGTCCTGAAGACTTGGCAGTAGAGCCTTCTCTGGTGGTGACTGCCTATTTATATGTCTGGCTGGGTGCTGTCTCATTGGCAGGAGGTTATAGGTCCAGAGATGGTAGACAGTATGTGGCTCACTACTTGGGGTAGCCAAGAGTATCAGGGATGAGATGGGTGCAACTCAGAAACCTCAAGCTCTTGGCAAACAAGTGATGAAAAATAAGTAGCTGTTCTAGGGGTGAACTTAACAGTGGTGATTCATTGTCTTAACTGCTTCCTGGGGTGGGGCATGTGGTGGTGATGTACATATACGGTGGTGTGGGGTGAGGGGTCTGGGAGGGATACCAGCCTTCAGAACAAGTAGCACAACTCCTCTAGCTATGACACAGCAGGTGTTGCCAACGTTTAGAGAAATTATTATATGTTCCTGACTGTGGCAGTAGCTGTGGCCTAGCAACTGGTGATAGGAATAGGGCTGTGACAAGAAACACAGCAACGGCAGAGGGAGGTCATTGATTTCCAGTCCTTAATCTAAAACAGGACAGGATATACTTAAGCTGCCCCAAAGAAAAAGGAGTCCTGAAATGCAAGTCCCCACTGGAGTGAGGACAAAGTGAATTAAATTCTAATAGTCAGGCTGGCCTGGACCCTCCCTATCCAGGAGCCTTCTATTGATTCCTGATTAGCTGTCTTTAGTGAGGTTCCTTTCAAGAAACCTATTTCCCCAATTCTTCCCCCTCAAGTTGTCCTATTTCTTTCTCTCCTTTGCACCATCAAGTATTTGAGCCAGCTACACTCCTGTCTCCACTGCCTCACCCCCCAATCCCTCCTTTCTTGGTGCAATTTGGCTTCTTCCCATCACTCCGCAAGGAACCTCTAGCATTGAAATTGTTTTTTCTAGTATTCCCTTGAAGTGCTCTCTAAAAAGATTGGGGAGAAGGGGTAAAAGAACTATTAGAAATTAGATTTCAACTTGTTTTTTAAGTTTTTGTGGTTTCTGATACACTGGTATATATTTAGATTATGCTTGCATATGGTGTATAAATAAGCATGACTAGTATCCATATAGGTACTTTACAAACATGTAATAAGGTATATGCTCAAGACTTATTACTGAAGGGGTACACTTTAAAAAAAAGTTTGTAGACCACTTGTTTTTAGGATAAAGCTCAAACCCTTTATTAAGGCATTCAAGGCTCTTCATAATTTAGCCTCAGATTTAGTGGCTGCCTTCACCTTCCCTTCCCTCCCTTTATCACAAACCATGCTCTAACTATGAGTTACTATACAGCTTCCAATTGTACCAAAACATCAAGTTTTAGTTCAAAGTATTTTGCATGTAGATGTTCAAATGTTAAACCCAGCACGTTTTGGGGACTCCTCACAAACTATCTGGCTTGGTGTGTGAGGGGCCAGTCTAATGATTCATTCCTTCCTTACCCTACACAAACATGATTAATTATTCCCAGGAGACACTGAACCCATTTCGGGGTCTTCAGTAGGTCCTTCCTTACCTGTCCTGGCCCCTCAGTCCAACTGTATTCTCTCAACCTTATCATTTAGGACATATTGCTTTGTTTCCTACCTTTTAATATCTATCTTCCATGCCCAGAGGTATTGTGGGTAGAAATGGGCTTTTGGCTTTTTGCAACCTAAAGTATATTGAAGTTTAATGTGTTGTTAAGAGCTGTTCTGCTTCATATATGTGTGGTTTTTTTTTTTTCATAAGCCCAGGAGATCAGAACTTTTACCACCATCATTTTATGCTGACATAGAGTGATTTGTCAAATTGAACTCAATTTGAACTCCAGAATTTGGGCTCCTTTCAGTGACTACATGCCTAACTTGAGTAGAAAAGACCCCAATTTTACTTCCAAGGACTCAGAATCAGGTCTGTACCTCAGAAAAAAAGGAGCAGATGCCCTGGAGAGAGTTGTCTCAACATATATTTATTGTGGATAAAATTCTTCTTCCATTGGAATTTTTCTTTATTGTTAATGATCTCCTCCAGTGCCTGGGGTGTGAACTACACTTTATCACTTAATTGTCTGTTGTCTTGTACTGTTGTTTCAGTCTATCTTTGCCTAATAATTTTTCTTCTGTCATCAGGTCCAGCCTTGTCCTTACTGGCTGCTGTGGACTTGAGGCTGTTAGGCCTTCGTAGCACGACCTTCCCAATCCACTAGTGAAGAAAATCAGTGGCACTCAAATCTAAGAAGCTTTGGTAGTGTTAAAGATGCAGCCTTCTGAATAAATTTGGGGTGGGGTCCACAAATCTGCATTTTTAACTCCAAGGTCATTCTTAGGCCGTAATAGCCAATGATCAGTCTACTACATTCCTGCCTGCGAGGACTGCCCCATTTAAGCAGGATTATCTTCTGGTATAATAATTTCTCTAAATACTGCACACAGCTGAAGAGTTAGAAGCTGGGCCTCTTTTGTTTCTGGATACGCCACTTGGCAGGTGTAATAACATCCTCTGACAGGCTGCTTGCCACAGGTGCATTCTTGACACGTGTGCTCCACTGGCACCATCCCCCATTCAGTCCTGCAGTCTAACCACCAAGATCCCTTTAGCCCTACCACCAACCACCCTGTAGCAGTTGTCCTCTTCCAAGCTCTCAAGCCCACCCACCCACCCTCGCCCCTCCCCCTGCCCCCCAACCGCCTCCCCCCCTCCTCCCGGTCCCCTGGGGCTCCTCCCACCTCAGAACATTTTTTGTTCCTGGCTGAGGTCTCCAAGTGAGATTGGGGGTGGGGATAAAGCTGGTTAGAAGGGAGGACACAGGGCCATTCAGAGGTCCTAATGAGTAGGGATACTTTTTATGTCTGAGAAAACACGTTTTCTACCAGAGAAATGGGCAGAGGCCTATCTCTGGAACTTGGGTGTAGGGATGTTACTGTCCCGGAACCCCTGTCTCTGCAAACATCCCAAAGGAGGCCCAACCTGCAGTGTTCCTTTGTTGGGGTAGAGAGGAAATGGAATCTTACCAATGAGGTGAAAAGGGCTTCAGGGAATACCAAGGACGGGGCCAGCCTTCTCCCTGCAAATGACTAACACTAAAAGGGAAGGGGGGAAAAAAAAAGCACCAACAAAGTAGTTCCCAGCTTTTTCAAATATGAAGCATTTTTTAACCAATCCACTTTTTAATTTTTAAATTCTTGACATTACAGAACTAAACTGAAATTTATTAACATTCCACTCTTACATTTCTTATCGACAAACAGAAATAAAATTCATGAGCCAAATACCCAAACCAAAACTAAAAACAGGGAAAAGCTTATAAAACTAAATATGGATCCCAGCATTAACAGCTGAACAGAGAATGTGATTTTTAAATTCTTAGCGGATGATAAAGTTGTGTAGAAACTGAACACTTACAAATTATTTAAAACCTGGAATCACTGACCAGAAATTACACATTTGGATCATGGGAAAACAGCAGAAAGGGTTATGAGTGGACCTACACTGTTCTAGCTGCACCCCATGCCCTTCTCAGAGGAAAGCCTGGCATTGATTAGATATTGGGCCAGACTAATACTGGCAGCAGAACCAGTGATAGTAACCTGCCTACCAGAGGAGCCTTCCACTGGATTGGCAATTTTGATCTGGGCCCCGGACATCTGGCGGATCTCATTAATATTGGCGCCTTGGCGCCCGATTATGCAGCCAATTAAGTTATTTGGAATGGTGAGTTCATGGGTGGTTTGAGTAGAAGCATCCAAACTTGCCCAATAGCCTTTCACCTCTGGAGAGCTGGAGTCAATTCCGGCGAATCCGGTCCCGCCGTGCATCATGGCAAAGTGACTCTGTTGTCTTGCCACCTGGTTCAGCTTGGCCAGATCGAGCGGAGAAATGGTGTGTTGTCCTTGAATCGAGTAGGCATCTAGAGGTGGTCCCTCCAGGTCATGGGTGGCATGAGGGTAGCCCGCAGCGTCGCTGCACCGATCTTGGCCGCCCGCGCAGATGACCGGAGAGCTGGCTGGCATAGGCTGGTACGGAATGGTCATGACTCTTCCTTGCGGAGACTGGGAGAGCGTCTCCAGCATGACCAGGCAGATCTGCTTGACACACTCGGTGACAGACTGCGGCACGCCAGCAATGGTGATAGCTCGCTCGGTCGAGTTGGGCAGCATATCGCCCGCCACCTGGACCTGGGCCCCGGTACTCTCGCGGATTTCTTTGATCTTACACCCGCCTTTCCCAATAAGGGAGCCGCACTGGGTGGCCGGCACCACGAGCCTCAGGGTGACCGGGGGCCTGCTGGCCGCCGTGCTGTTGGTCATGGAGCTGTTGATATCTTCTTCCAGCTTGTCGATGATCATAGCGAAGGCCTTAAAGATGGCATTGGTGGGGCCGGTCAGAGTGATGATTCGCTCCGGACAATTCCCCTCCGAGATGTTGATCCGCGCGCCACTCTCCTCGCGGATCCTCTTAACCGACTCCCCTTTCTTCCCAATAATGCTTCCTACTTCCTTTCCGTGCATAAGCAGCCGAATGGTGAGAGTCACATTTAGTCCACTTTCAGTCACACCGGCATCCATGGCGAGCGGCGGGCGGCGTTCGGGGGAGTTGGGCTCGTTACGTGGTCAAGTCTTTGGTGGCTGGCGGGGGGAGGGGAGGTGTAGGCCCAAAACTGCCGGCGCGAGGCGAGCGAGGGCCGCGGGAGCGAGCTGGCACGGGCGGGAGGCCGCGGCGTCGTCGTAGGGGCGGGCGGCGGCGGTGGAGGGGGCGAGCGGGGCCGAGCAGGGCCGGGAGCAGCAGGCGGGCGGGTGGGCGAGGGCGCGGCGGTGGCGACTCCAGCGGCAGCCTCGGCGGTCTGGGCGGGGCGGGAAGCCCGCTTTCAACCCCGCGTACCCTCTGACCCCGGAAGTGCTTGCTGCGCAGGACCCCTTGAAAAAAATGAGGACCCGTGTTTTTTTAGGTCACAAGACTACGCCAACCTCCACAGGGTAGTTTTACAAAAACCTTTTAACAACCTGGCATTGAATATAAAGCTCCGACGGGCAGAAGCTGTGAGTCCGGCAAAGTTTTAAAACGAACATGTACTTCATTAACTCTAGTGGCTCTGGCAGATGTTCGGCAATGTTAGTGATGTAAATGGGGGCGACACGTTATTTTACTACCCTGCGAAATGGGATTGGACGTGGAGGAATACGGCCAGACCCGGCGATAACTGCAGGCAGCAGCGGGGACGCCGCGGGTTTAAAACGTGCGCGTGAGGCGGGCAGGGCGCGTGCGCGAGGGCGTGGGGGAATGGGAGGGGCAGCCGCAGTCTTCCGGGGGGGAGGGGAGGCGAGGCGAGGCGAGGCTGCGGGGCGGGCGCGCGGGCGGGCACGTGGGGCTCCTTAGTTTCTGGCGTCTGGGCACTGGGTGCCAGCCGCCACTCGGGCCCAGGCCCGGGGGTGGCGGCTGGATAGTGGAAAGACTGTTCCACACCACTCCGCCACCGGAGTCGCGGCTTTGCTCGCGGTTTTTGTGAGGTGCTAGAAACGTGGCCCTGAAAAGAATGGCGTCCATTTACATAATGCTTTGTTTGCGTTTTGCAAGTTTATTTCGGAAAACCCGCAGAAACCCCACCTCCTACCCTAGCGGAGGTTTAGTCACGGCAGCCTTTTCAGACATTTAAAACAATGGTGTTCCTCTTGGCCGCATTCAATCAGGGGTTACCGACCAGTGCTTTGGGGAGCTCCTGTGGCTCTCCCCGCACGGCTTGCGCTCCGCACGGCTTTGCGGTCCTTGCCACCCTAGGTGCAGCCGCCCTGTTCCGCTCTTTCCGGGGGTGGCCCCTAGCAGGGCCGCCATTTTGGAAAGCCTTTCCCGCTGTTGGCGCAACTGCACATTTTCCTTGCTAAAAAAGAAAGGTCCCTCTGGCTGCTGGTGTACTACTTGTGATTTTTTTCCCTCTTCCTTTGCCCTTCAGTTAAGCCAGACAGAAAAGGCCGTGTGCACAACGTGTTTGAGGCTCCCTCAGGGAAAGCGGCCAACGTGGCGGTCCCTTTGCCCTCCCCCCCAACCTTCTTCACGGGGGTAGCCGCCATGTTTCCTTAACACAAAATGGCGACATTTGGCCTGGTGTCGCCGCCAACGAGTAATTGGGGTGGGCAAGAATGCTCTGGAATGCGTTCTCGTCATTCTGCCATCCCCCGTGCCTGTCGGCCGGGGACCTTCCCCGCGCAGCGAGTCTTCGGAACACTCCGATAACAATTCCCACTGTGTGGTCCAAAACCTGAGGGAAGGGAGGGAGCGATTTTTAATTCCTTTCTTATTAATTTGAACCGTGAATATGAACTGTAAAATGTAGGCATGATATCCTGTCTCTTGCTCATCTTAAATTTAATGCATAGCGGGGGCCGGTACCAATAGGTAACTTGGACCCTCAAATAACATTTAGAAATCACTGCCTTAAGGAATAAGAGGAGAAATGACTGCTTTCCTAGTCTTCTAGGACTAGGAAAGTTCAAGAAATGACCTTATATATATTTTAAAAGACAGTTTCCATGGAGAGCCTAGGATGCCTATGATTTTTTTCATGGGCAAGCTAGCCAGTGAACCTCAGTTTCCCACAACTGGTGTTCACTTTTAGTCTAGAAGGGACAGACATTTATTGTTCATTTACTGGTACCAGGTCCTGTGCTAGACATTTTACTGCATACTACCTAATTTTTATATTGATCCTCTGAGGTAGGTGGTGTTATCTTTCTTTCTCTTTGTTTTTTTTTAACAGATGAGTTCTCTTAGGCCCAGGGAGATGAAGTGATTAATTCAGTCACACAGTGTCAAGAATGGAATCCAGACCTTCTTATTTCCTTATTGGTGAGCACATATCCAAATTTTTCTGTAAATTAGGATTCTAGAATTTAAATACTATTTGAATGTTTAGGTGAGCTTGTCATTTAAAGGAATACCTCAGGTAATCTTTTGGTGGGTATTTACCCCCTATTTGTACATGTTTGGGGATTCCCAGAATTTCCTGGTGTGAGCTATACCTGTAATGGGCTCAAATGTTATTTTCTTACTAGGTGTCCAGGTAAGAGGTTAGGGAGGGGGAAGTGATTCAACCCTGCTTAACTGCTGTAGTATCTGTCAGTCCTGCCTCATCTGTGGCACAATTTGAGTCTGTCTTCCTGGCTCTGGAGCAAGCAGTTTCTCTATATGACTCACTTGCTTCCTTTAGCTACCAAGAGGCATGACTTTGCCTTCCCCACCCCAACCAGGTAAAAATAAGTAATTTTACACTGGCGCCAAGCCTCCATTTCTCTGCAAATATTGACAGAGTATTAGATAAATCACAGTCTGTGGACATTTTAGTTCAGTGTAACAAATAACTTGTGGGCTAAGCAACAAATATGTGCCTAAACAGGGTTCTGCTTATGTGAGTGTTAGAAATGGAGAAAAAGGCTTTTTGTTTCCTCCAACTTACATTGATGTCACATATCAGACTTTCCAAAGTTGCTTTCACATCACCTTATATAATTCTGCAAACAACTGTAATAGGTAGGTACATAACAGCAACAATGACAATGACAGAACTAAGTGCTTACCATGTGGCAGACACTTCGAAGCTTTGTGTGTTATTTCAGTGGCTCCCACATTTTTAGAAGTAAACCACTGTAAGAAATAACTTATACAGTAGCAGATATATGTACACCATGTATATAACAGAAACAAAATTTTGCAAGATGGTACTTACCATTACTACATGCAGTGCACTCTGGTAATTTTTATTCTCTCCTTTACATTAAAAAGGTCACGTCAAGGCCCTGGCTGGGTAGCTAAATGGGTTAGAGGATTGGCCCAACACTTCAAGGTTGTGGGTTTGATCCCTAGTCAGGGCACATACAAGAATCAACCAATGAATGCATGAATAAGTGGAACAACAAATAGATGTTTCTCTCTCTCTCCAAATCAGTAAATAAAAAAATTTTTTAAAAAGGGCATATGAAAACTAAAGTACTGAAAAACCCATTATTAGATTGTGACTGATATTATGAATGTACACATTTAATTCTCATTGAATTCTGATGAGGAAATGTTATTTCCATTTCAGAGAGGTACATGAAGTAAAGGATTTTGTCCAAGGTCACATAGCCAGTAAGTGGTAAAACAAGGATTTGAATTTATACTATTTGGGTCCAGCGCCTATATATCTTACCCCTAAAGTGGATGTGTTCTCTGCAGAGGACCTTATTTTATAGGGAGACAGAGTTGATTAGGGTATTAAAAATATTAGCAAATGTTGCCCTGGCTGGTGTGGCTCGGTGGATTGAGCAGTGGCCTGTGAACCAGAGGGTTGCTGGTTCAGTTCCTGGTCAGGGCACATGCCTGGGTTGCTGGCCAGGTCCCCAGTGGGGGGCATGCGAGGGGCAACCACACATTGATGTTTCTCTCCTTCTCTCTATCCTTCCTTTTTGTCTAAAAATAAGTAAATAAAAAATCTTAAAAAAATTAGCAAATGTTAAAAACTTAGGAGACTAAATTACATATAATCAAGAATTATCCTAGCCCTGGCCTGGTAGCTCAGTTGATTATAGAGTGTCGTCTGATACATCAGGGATACAGGTTTGATCCCCCATCAGGGTACATACAAGAATCAACCAATGAATGTATAAATAAGTGGAACAATAAATTAATGTTTCTCTCTCTCTCTTTGCCCCATCTATAAAATCAATTTTTCAAAAATTAAAAAAAAAAAAATCCTGACTGAAAGCATTCTGGTCCTTTAAATCTGCTATCTATTTATTATCCCTAAAGAAAATATTATCCATTGGGTCTTTCTTCACAAGACTGCCTATTTTAAGCCTTTTCTGCCAGAAATATTTCCTTAATTTCTTACGTGAGTACTCCTAGGACTCTACCCACCTCCTCATTGAAGCCTTACTTTTTTCCTAGCTCTCAACCTTCCCATTCCTCCAGAGTCCTACACCTCCTCCCTAGAGAAGCCCACATTTAGCTGTTGATTAATTTGTAATATGTCTTGGTGTTGATAATATGTTTTACAGGCCACAGGTAACTTGGGTGAACCTGAGATCTGGCAAAAAGGACACTGGACTTGATAATTTGTGACTCTGGCCCCTCACTCCAGTTCTATCGCTGATTAGCTTTGAGACTTTCATAACTCGGTTCATTTATCTGGGCCTCAGTTTTGCCATCTGTAAATAAAAAAAGAGAGAGATTAAATGATCTCTAAGACCCCTCTTAATTCTATCCAGTGAATAATGATATTTGATGATTTCAGTTATTTATCCCTGGAGGGGAGGTTATGAAAATAATGTATTATTGTAAATTCTCCACTTCTTTCTCAGATCTGCACTGTCTTGTGGATAGGTGAGTGAATTCCACACCACCCATTTTAAAGATGAAGCCAGTGAGATAATGGAGCAACTGACTATAAATAGTCACCGCCCTATCCCTGGAGTCTCACATATGACTCTTCTCCTCCCAACTTGAGTGCCTTCAGGTTGGTTAAGGTGAGTCAGGCTTAGACTTTGGAAATTGAACCACAGGATTTATACTCCATTCAGAGAAAGGATTTTTGTTTCCTCTTACCTCACACACTGGTTTGTTATAAAAACCTTTCAAAGTGAGTTCATGTTATTTATTTAATCATCACAGACAATGTTGCCAGGAAGGTATTCTGCTTGTTTTATGAAACAGCCATCTTTGGATCAGAGTAGTGAAGTGACTTGCTCAAGTTTATACAGCTTATTAGGATCTGAGCTGATCCTCTTGACTCCTAGTTGTGGATTGTCCTTTCCTGGGCTTCTGATGCTTGTGACACTGACTTTGACACACGGAATGGCTTTATCTGAAGCTCAAAAAGCTTTCCATCCAGTCTTCATTGTTCCATTCCAGAACATTAATCCACGTATGTTAGGGTTTTAACTCTTTTGGTTTAAGAACATCTCTTCTTTCTTATTCTCTTTCACATTTATGGGTTTGGTAAGTGGTGGGCATGATTCCTCAGTAAGACTCTTGGGTTCCCAGTGGACAGGGATCACATTTTTTTCCTAAATTATCTGGCCCAGCAAGTATACTGTAGCTTTTTAAATTTATCCTACCAACATGGCAGCATTTTTTTAAAATCAAAAACATGGTTTCTTTTCCTCTTCTTCCTTCATATTAGCTTCCCATTTCTCTTTTATTTAAAATTATACTAAATTAAGAGCACCCTTCTCATATTACTTTCAGAGTGCAGCCTAAAAACGTGGATAGTAACAATTTGACTTTAATTGCTGGTGACCCTGCTTTGCTGTTATGGGGTCACTCCTTGTTTCCTCAGAAACAGAAGAAATATGTTGGTGTGCCTTATGAAAGTGATGAGGAGATACAACAACATCTTTGGCCTAAGTTCTCCCAGTTGGGCAAGGCAGTGCCATGGACACCCCAGGGTCACTCTGAAATGAGGCATGGAGAAGGGGGTATGGAGAAAAGTTAAAGGGAAAATGAGAACATTCAGAATGCAAGTGCAAAGTATTGAAAGTGAAGAAGGAAAAAAAGGTAAGAAAAAGAAAGAGAAAGTAATAGGGCAGAAAAGAGGAGATTATAGGATTAGTGGAAGGGAGGTGAACAGAGTAACCCAGAGGTCCATTATCCCATCCTGTGGTGTGGGATGCACAGGCTGCTATCTTGCACCACGAAGAGTAGTTGGTATGGTAACTCCTCCTTGAGCTGATTTTGAGCAGAACATCTTTTTCTAAACCCTTATTTCCAGTATCAGAAAGGGGAAATTTTTTTGTTTTTGCTATCAGCTGGGAATGTGATTAGATGCCAGTAATTTTAATATCAATACTAGTTCAATTGGTTTGTTAAGGAAAATGTACTACAAAAATCACATAAAGTATTCTAAGTTAAATTTCATCTCACTCATTCATTAAACATTTATTGATTTCTTGCTATATCCCAGACACTAAGGCTATTCAAATGAATAAGATCCTGTCCTTGCCCTCAAGATGTTTATGGTCTGCAGAGGGAGACAGACACACAAGTAGATTTACAATACACTGCATTAAAGTACAATATTAGTACATGAGTAAGCAGAGGGTGCTATGGGCTCAGAGGAGGAGGAACCTTGATTCAGTCTTGGAGGGGATTCAGCGAATCTAGGCTGCCTAGAGCAGTTGACATTCAGGCTGAATCCCAAGTTGGCAAATTGCAAGGTGGAGGGCAGGGAAGGAAGGGTATTACAGGCAGAGGGAACACAGTTCATTCAGAAGTTATATTCATTTTAGAAAGGTATGAACGATGTTTGCATGATCCAGTTTTTGGTGATTATTTTTCTACTGCTTCAGAAATGTAAATTATCCAGACTTTACTTTTCTTGCTAGAGCACAAAGTTAAAGTCCTTATTTTGTAGCAGTAATTCTCTTTTAAGATGAAGACCCCAGAAATTGCACTTTCTGTCTTAGAGAGTGTAAGGACAAAATGTAAATAAAGCACAGCTTTTGAATCAACAAATGATCATTGACCTTTTGTGCAGTAAAAGAAAAAAGTTTATGCATAGCATACCTCTCTCTCATTCAGCTTTTGAATTTGATTGTGTTCTGCTTTGTTTTTAAAGGGGTGTGTGGAAATTCAGGGTCTTTGGCTAGGCTGTTTGAGTTAGGGAGGAGGAAAAAGAGTTGAAGAGTAATTGGTACTTTATGGCAGAACAAAAGAAATACATTTAAATAGCTCATGTCTCTGATTCCACTTCCTGAGCACAAGCAAGATAGTTGGAAATGTTTCAGAGAGACAATTGAACCAGACAAAGTGTTAACTAAACATTATTCACTATGTAAAATCTGTTGTGTCTAGATTTAAGAGCATTGATTTTTGTTTTTTGTTTTTCAGAGACATAGGTATAGCTGCATTAAACAGAAACCTTATGTGTATTCATTGGCCAATACTGGGATTTTACCTGGATTAAAAGATAAAAAGTGATATGTGTGGAATAGGGAAGAAAGTGCTTAGAAAATAGCACATAGATTCAGTAGTCATTTCTCAGTTGTCTTCTTTCTTGACGTATGAGTAGCATTTGACAGTCCCTCTTTGCACACTAGTTTCACTTGACTTCCAGGATACCACTTCCTTGACTCTACTCCTACCTCATTGGTCCCTCCTTCTCAACCCCCCTCCCTTTTTTTTGGCTGATCTACTTCTTTCCTCAGCCTCCAGTGATGGAGTACTCAGATCAGTCCTGGGAACCTTTCTTTGTCTACACTCATTTCCTAGGTACTCTATTTCAAAACTTTAAATATCACCTATACCCTGACAATTCTCAAGTGTATATTATTGGTGTGAGTGTCTTCTCTGAACTCAAGACTCTTACATACCACTGTTTACTGGATACCTCCTCTTGGGTATCTAATAGCTTCTTGAAGTTAATGTATTAAAAAAATTAACTCTGGAACTACTTGTCTCAAACCTGTGTCTCTGGCAGTTCCTCCCATCTCTGTTTCTGTTGTATTAAAGATATGGAGAACTCTCTTGTCTCTTTCTTTCTCTTACTCTCATCTAATATACCAGCAGGTCCTGTCAACTGTATCTTAAAAAATAATATATCCAGGATTTGAACACATCTCACCACTTTCTCTACTACTATTGGAATAGTTTCGAAATGGTTTTCGTCCTTTGCTCTTGATCCCCTCAGATTGAAAACTAAAGTCCTTACAGTTGTCTGCAAGGCCACATAGCATCTTTAGCACTACCCTCTCCCATGTGCTCTGTCTTTATCTTCTACTACTTTTCCCTTGTGCTCTAGCCACACTGGTCTTGTAGTTGCTCCAATATGTCATACACCTTTGGAACTTTGTAGTTGTTTTCTCTGCCTGGAACACTTATTCCAGATATTAGGCTGTTCTCCTTCCTTACCTCCTTCAGGATTCTGCTCAACTGTCACCTAATCTGTGAGGCATTCCTTGACCATCCTATTTAAAAGTAAAAGCCACCTTCTGCTCTCTGTCTTCCTTGTCCCCCTTCTCTGCTTTATTTTTCTCTGCAGAATTTGTTGCTATCTGACATACCATTTATTCGGAAATTTATACAATGCTGCCTACTATGTGCAATGCACTGTTCTAGGGACTTTCTCTACTGTAGCTTATTTATTACTTGTCATCTGCAACTAGAATATAAATGGTGTAATGGCTAGGACTTTGTTTTGCTCATTGCTATATCTCTCCTAGAAAACAATGTCTGGCACGTAGGAGTTGAATGAATATTCAAATTTTAAACAAAAACGTATTGAATATATAGAGGGTTGTGCACCAGATAATGAGGGAAAATATCTGTATGAATAAGACATTGTTCCAGCCCTCAAGTTTCCTAGGCTAAAAAATTATTATTTTGACCTAAACAGTGCTGTGATCTTTAGCAAGATAAAATAATACATCATGTTGGAATTGGGGATGTAAGGACCTTTCACTCTGTGGGATGACACCCAGCCAACTGAACCACATACCATTTGGGGCCGATTTTACTTCTTGTGAGGATTAAATGACTAAATAATATAATAGTTTTGAGATAGGAGAATGAAAAGGGAAGGATTTAGAGGACCAGTAATTTCTTTTTTTTAAAGCAAATACTGTGTATCTCTGCTTTATTTTCAAAAAGTAATTTTATTTATATATATATTTAAAGATCTTACTGAATTATTTTTTTAGAGAAGAGTGGGAGAGAAACATCAATATGTGAGAGATATATCGATCAGTTGCCTCTTATATGTCCCCAAGTGGGGACCTGGCCTGCAACCCAGGCATGTGCCCTGACAGGGAATTGAATTGGTGACTTTTTGGTTCCCAGGCTGGCGCTTAGTCCACTGAGCCACACCAGCCAGGGTGAAAAATTAATTTTAATAAGCATGTTTCTTTTCTAATGAGAGGAATGAAGCTTTCATTTTTGAAAACAAAGACTAATATATTGCTTTCCATAGGGTAGAAAGTCTATAGAAAATATTTCCTTGTCTCTCTACCCAGATACTTATCCCTGTATTGCATGAGGGAAATGAAATGCTAGAACCCCACCCCAGGCTGTCCAGTGAGCTGGTATCTAGGTAGGAAAATAACCATTTCCTGCCCTGGCTGGCATAGCTCAGTGGATTGAGCGCGGGCTGCGAACCAAAGCATCGCAGGTTCGATTCCCAGTCAGGGCACATGCCTGGGTTGCAGGCCAGGTCCCCAGTGGGGACCACATGAGAGGCAACCACACATTAATGTTTCTCTCTCTCTCCTTCTCCCTCCCTTCCCCTCTCTAAAAATAAATAAATAAAATCT